>CM069150.1:5521112-6121112 GCA_035221665.1 Okamejei kenojei | reverse complement strand
CGCGAGCCATGAGGGCGCAGTCATCCGCAAAAAAAAGGGCTTCGGGAATGAGCCGTTCTTGCGTCTTGGTTTTGCCGTTCAGTCGTCGAAGAGAGATCTGTCCAGACGGTACTTCAGGTACACGCAACGGTCGAGGTCCTGGAGTACGTGACTCAAGACGCAGCCGAAGAAGAGATTGAAGAGCACAGCGGCCAGAACGCAACCTTGCTTCACTCCATTGGAGATGTCAAAAGGTACAGATGTTTCGCCGTTGACCAGAACTATTCCTGTCACGCCATCATGGAAGAGGTGGATGATCTGGATGAACTTTCTTAGGCAGCCGAGCTTGTGAAGTATCAAACACAGAGCATCCCGGTCAAAGGCCTTTGCAAAGTCGATGAAGACTGCGTAGAGGTCCATCTTCTGCTCAATGCATTTTTCCTGTATCTATCTCACAGTGAAGATCATATCAGCAGTGCTGTGACCAGGTCTGAAACCACACTCAGACTCCGGCAAACTTGCTTCCGTGACCTTATTGATTAGCTGGCTGAAGATGACACGGTCAGTATCTTTCCAGCGACGGGCAACAAGGAAATGCCTCGGTAAATGTAAAAATATTTCCGAGTGTATGATAGCGTTAATGTGCGGGGATTGCTAGTCGGTGTGGATTCGGTGGGTCGAAGGGCCTATTTCCGCGCTGTATCTCTAAACTAAACTAAATTAAAGATCTTTCTCTACATTAATTGGAGGAACAATTTAAAATATTCTCTGAACATCAACATCACTCACGTTTCCCACTTTACATGACATCCATGAGGTTTTTGAGTGGGCATGAAGAGTACTCATTATTTCTTTTTTCAAAAAGTAACTATGAGTACTCATTATTCTAATATACAGACACAAACGCTAATTTATGGACAACTACTCCAACCAGAGTTGTGTTAAGGAGCAGATAATCTGTTTCAGTGAAAGGTAATAATGACATTGAAGAGACACAAAATGTTGGAGTAACAACAGCATATCTGGATAGAAGGTATGGGTGATGTTACGGGTCGAGACCCTTCTTCAGACTGAGCGCAGTTATCCCAGCATTTTGTGTCTATCTTCGGTGTAATCTAGCATCTGCCATTCCCTCCTACACATGGTAATATTGAAATCCTCCTTTATCCTGAGGTCTCTCATGTCTGCCTGAAAGATTAGACATGATTTAAAGCAAACTGCAGGTCAGGCAGCAACTCAGGAAGACAGATAGAGGAAAGGAAGGTGGGATAATGGGAGTAATGGAAGAGGGTGCATGGGTTGTTATCTAAATTTGAAGAATTCAATATTCAATAAGCTCTAACAATGGAGGAGGCCCAGGATGGTATGGGAATGGGAAGGAGAGTCAATATGGTTAGCAACCAAGAGATGCAGCCGGCCTGGACGAACCAAGAAAAAGTGTTCCGTATGTAGGAGGGAACTGCAGATGCTGGTTTACATCCTGAAGAAGGGTCTCGTCCCAAAACATCACCCATTCCTTCTCTCCAGAGATGCTGCCTGTCCCGCTGAGTTACTCCAGCATTTTGTGTCTATCATAACTGTGCAGTTTTTCCCCCTATCACTTGACAGGCCTCGTTCTGCCCCTATCTCATTTCTCAGCTTTCTCCCCCTCCCCCCCCCCCCCCACTACAATTAGTCTGAAGAAGGGTCCTGACCCGAAAAGTTGCCTATCCATGTCTTCCAGAGATGCTGCCTGACCTGCTAGAAATAAACTTTATAGTGTTTTTCTTTATAAACCAGCACATCTGCAATTCCATGTGTCTAGGTTAGGCTTGGTGTCAACATACTATTTGATTTGAGAGGCAGCACTGTTGACTGCAGCAGTTCTGAGTCCTGGGCTGAAGATTCAGCTTCCAGTTTGTACTTAGTCTCAACCCTCTCATCCGGAGGCAGGAGTAGGTTTCCTTCACCTGCGAGGGTAGAGGTGAATGTGACCAAGTGATAGGACTGTGGCTGGACTGGGTTGAGAATGGCTGTAACGTAACCAGAGGAGAATCCCAGTGGTGATCATTGCGAACTAGTCTCCTTGGATTATAGGGATGAACTTACAGTAATTATTTAACTTAAAAATGCACCAGGAGCCTGCAGAAAAAGAGTGGAGAAGGAGCCGGTTTTACACTGCTGTCTTTCGTTCGGTAACATTTTTACACAAAGGGTGGTGGTAGTATGGAACAAGATGCAAGGGGAGGTAGCTGAGGCAGGGACCATCCCAACGTTTAAGAAACAGTTAGACAAGTACATGGACAGGACAGGTTTTGAGGGATATGGACCAAACCCGGGCAAGTGGGACTAGTATAGCTGGGGCATGTTGGCCGGTGTGTGCAAGTGTCACAGCTATACTAGTGTGCAAGTTGGGCCGAAGGACCTATTTCCATGCTGTATCACTCTATGATTCTAAAATGCGAAGCTCCTGAGATTTTGCAGATGCCTGATCTTCAGTACCATTCAGCTTTGAATTTGCACTACCTGCACATTTCTGTGTTTGCTTTAAAATTTACTTTTGGATAAGGTTATGGTAGATATCATACCAGCAAATTAAGCTGACACTTCCTTCAGTTCCAGTGAAGAAGCGAATGTTTCCAAATGTTCATTGGGGGAGTTCAGTGGTGCAGATGGTAGAGCTGCTGCCTCACAGCGCCTGAGATTCTGCATCGATCTTGACCCTGGGTGCTGTTGATGTGGAGTTTGCATGTTCTCCCTGTGACCGCGTGGTTTTCCACCGGGTGAAACATAGAAACATAAAAAATAGGTGGTGGAGGAGGCCATTCGGCCCTTCGAGCCAGCACCGCCATTCATTGTGATCATGGCTGATCGTCCCCAATCAATAACCAGTGCCTGCCTTCTCCCCATATCCCTTGATTCCACTAGCCCCTAGAGCTCTATCTAACTCTCTTTTAAATCCATTCAGTGACTTGGCCTCCACTGCCCTTTGTGGCAGGGAATTCCACAAATTCACAACTCTCTTGGTGAAAATGTTCTTTCTTACCTCAGTCTTAAATGGCTTCCCCTTTATTCTAAGACTGTGGCCCCTGGATCTGGACTCGCCCAACATCGGGACCATTTTTCCTGCATCTAGCTTATCCAGTCCTTTTATAATTTTATATGTTTCTACACGACCCCCCCCCTCATCCTTCTAAACTCCAGTGCATGCAAGCCTAGTCTTTTCAATCTTTCCTCATATGACAGTCCCGCCATCCCAGGGATCAATCTCGTGAACCTAGACTGCACTGCCTCCGATTTCCGGACATATCCCAAAGATGTGCAGGTTTGTAGGTGAATTGGCTTCTGAATAATTCCCCCGACTGTGTTTGAATGTTTGCCAAACTAATAGAAGTTACATAACAGATATAACAGAAACAACAGAACTAGTGTGAACGGGTGATCGATAGTCTGCGTGGATTCGGTGGGCAAAAGGCCCTGTTTCCATGCTGTATCTTTCAATCAATTCAATCAATAAATATGTAAGATAAAACTGGATAAAAGATTCTGGCTCTTGAACAAATAATTTAACGTTGCACGACTTTCCAATAACCTCAGCTATTTTTCTAGCTGACATTAAGAACTTGTCTTTATTGCCTTTGATTTTGGTCATTGCCCGTTTAATTTGACATATGGCGACAGTACTTCATCTGCACTGCTTCTTGTGTGCTAACTCTATGGGATTGCAATAACCCTTTGTGGTGCTGCAGGTTAATTTGAGCCTCTAGTCTTGTGGCTGCAGCCATCCCATAAAGCGGAGTGTGGGAAGGAACTGTGGATGCTGGTTTAAACCAAAGACATACACAAAAAGCTGGAGTAACTCAGCGGGTCAGGCAGCATCTCTGGAGAAAAGTGACCTAAAAACACATTTATGTTAAAGATGTTAATTACTGATACGTATAATATGGAGTAAATAGAGAAATAAAACAACTCAAATCCCCTGAGTCAGGGGGTTCGGTGGGCAGGCATACAGCAACATGACAATGTCACAGTAGCAGGGAACAATATTGCGAGAGGGAATTACATTATTTAGTTTAGTTTATTGTTTTATTAAAGCGTTTTGTTACGTGCTATCCAGTCAGCGGAAAGACAATACATGAATACAATTGTTACATTTACAGTGTATGATACATGATTAGGGAATAATGTTTAGTGCAAGGTAAAGCCAGCAAAGGCTGATCAAGAGGATTCTGATAATCACCAAAGAGGTAGATAGTAGTTCAGCAATGCTCTCTGGTTGTGGTAGGATGATTCAGTTATCTGATAACAGCTGGGAAGAAACTGTCCCTGAATCTGGTGGTGAGCATTTTCACATTTCTATACCTTTTGCCCTTTTGCCCGATGGCAAAGGGGAGAAGAGGGAGTGGCCAGGGTGCGTCCTTTATTGTGCAGCTGGCATTGCCGAGGCAGCGTGAGGTATAAATGGAGTCAAAGGAAGGGAGGTTAGGTTGTGTGATGGTCTGGGCTGTGTCCACAATTCACTGCAAGTTTTGGATGGTCTTGGATGGAGCTGTTCCCAAACCAAGCTGTGACGCATCTCAATAAAATGGCGCATCTGTAGAAGTTGGTGAGAGTTGTTGGGGACATGCCGAACTTCTGAAGCCTTCTAAGGAAGTATAGGAGTTGGTGTGCTTTCTTATGGGTGATTCAATGTGGGTGGTCATGGAGAAGTTGTTGGTGATATTGATTCCTAGGAATTTGAAGTTTTCAACCATCCCTACTTCTCCACTTCAGCGCCGTCAATGTAAACTGGGGTATGTGTAACGCTTCGCTGGGCAGCCACCACAAGGCTGCATTGATTGCCCAGTATCAGGATTAGTTATATCTACTCTCTGTTGGAGAGAAATTTAACGCTCATAATTCCTGGATTGTTAACTGAGCCCAGTGCAAATTGGCGTAGGACAAATAAGGTTCAAGATGTAGATGCATGGTTCAAAGACTGATGTGGGAGAAGTGGACTGTGATATTTAGGAAGGGCAGGGGGAAGCCTGGACAAGGTGATACGAAGATGTAGAAAGGTTTGGATGGAGGTAAAAGTCACCTTGTGTTGGTGTGTTATAGTTCCCATGTGGCCGGACAGATCACACAGTAGGAGCTGCTTGGAAATGTACAGTGATAATCATCGAGCTTTTTAATCTATATTCAGAATAGAAAAATCGGCATTGTGAAGGAAGCCTAGATGAGAAATTCATGGAGTACTTTGGGGGATAGCTTCTCAGAGCATTTCATTCTGGAGACAACCAGAGAGCAGGCTTTACAAGACTTGGCATGATGCAAAACGATAGGATTAATTAATGACCAGATTGCGAATGTACCTCCTAGGAAATAGTGATTGAATCTCACATTCATTATTGAGAGAAAAATAATGGGTCCAAGACTATTATATCATACTTAAACAAGAGTAATTATGAAGGCATGAAAGCAGAACAAGATGATGTGAACTGGGAAATTAAGTTAATGACTTGGTCAATCGAGATGAAGCAGCAAGCATTTACAGAATCTTGCAGAATGTACAGAATAGATACACTCGGAGAATAATAGATTAATTCCAAGAGGAGGACTCACTGTTCACAGTTAACTAAAAAAGTTTAAAACATAGTATTACACTCAATGTGCAAAGATGGGAGGCATATCAGGACTCTGGGCAGAATTTAAAGAACTACAAAGATGAATAAGGCAGAAAAAGTTAACCTGAAATCTATAAAATGTGGGTATTAATTTTTTAAATTTTAAACGGAATTTATAAACTGAGTGTTGGTTCTATTGAAAATGATCTTGTGATTAATAATAGAATGTACAACATAGAGCAATATTGTACAAGAACAGGCCCTTTGGCCCACAATGTCTCTGCCGAGCATGATGCCAAGATCAACTCTGACCAACCTGCCTGGCAGACTGAAGAAGGGTCTTGACCCGAAACGTCACCCATTTCTTCTCTCCAGAGATGCTGCCCGTCCCGCTGAGTTACTTCAGCATTTTGTGTCTACCCGGTGGATGTCTTACACTGGGATTTCCAGAAGGTATTCGATAAGATGTTGCATCAAAGGCTATTGCGGAAAATAAAATCTCATGGAGTGCGAGGTGTTGTGATTATGAATGAGCCAAAACAGAGATCAGAGATGCGGATGTAAATGGTTGTTATTCAGTACAAGAAGCAGATACACAGATGAGACATCCCAGTGGACGAATCCCCTGGAAAGATCTCCTGAATTCAAAGTGCATCAATGTTTTATACACAAAGAAACATAGAAACATAGAAATATAGAAAATAGGTCCTTCGAGCCAGAAATCGCCATTCGTTGTGATCATGGCTGATCATCCACAATCAGTAACCCCTGCCTGTTTTCTCCTCATATCCCTTGAGTCCGCTGGCCCCTAGAGCTCTATCTAACTCTCTTTTAAATTCATCCAGGGAATTGGCCTCCACTGCCTTCTGTGGCAGAGAATCTCACAAATTCACAACTCTCTGGGTGAAATAGATTTTTCTCATCTCAGTTTTAAATGGCCTCCCCTTTATTCTTAGACTGTGGTCCCCTGGTTCTGGACTCCCCCATCATTGGGAACATTTTTCCTGCATCTAGCTTGTCCAGTACTTTTATAAATGTATACTTTTCTATAAGATAGCCTCTCATCCTTCTAAATTCCAGTGAATACAAGCACAGTCTATCCATTTTTTCCTCAGTCCCGCCATCCCGGGGATTAACCTCGTGAACCTACGCTGCACTGCCTCAATCACAAGGATGTCTGCGCTGCCTCAATCGCAATGAAACTGCACACAATACTCCAGATGTGGTCTCACCAAGGCCCTGTACAACTGCAGCAGGAGCTCTTTACTCCTATACTCAAAGCCTCTCATCATGAAGGTCAACAGACCATTAGCTTTCTTCACTGCTTTCTGCACCTGGATGGTTACTTTCAGTGACTGGTGTACGACACCCAGGTCTCATTGCACTTCCATTTTTCCTAACCTGACTCCATTGAGATAATAATCTGCCTCCTTGTTCTTGCGCCAAAGTGGATAACCTCACATTTATCTACATTATACTGCATCTGCCAAGCATCTGCCCACTCACCCAACCTGTCCATGTCACCCTGCAACCTCCTAGCATCCTCTTCGCAGTTGACATTGCCACCCTGCTTTGTGTCATCTGTAAATTTGCTAGTGTTACTTTTAATTGCATCATCTAAATCATTAATATATATTGTAAATAGTTGCGGCTCCAGCTCGGAGCCTTGCGGCACTCCACTCGCCACTGCCTGTTTTTCTGAAATGGGCTCGTTTATTCCTTCTCTTTGTTTCCTGTCTGCCAACCAATTCTCTATCCCTGTCAATACCCTACCCCCAATACCATGTGCTCTAATTTTGTCCACTAATCTCCTGTGTGGGACCCTATCAAAGGCTTTCTGAAAGTCCAGATACACTACATCCACTGGCTCTCCTTCATCCATTTTACTTGTTTACATCCTCAAAATATTCCAGTGTGACATCAGCTGATAGTCAGACCACTTGCGGTCGAACCCTCGTCAGTGGTTACGAGGGCTGTCACGTGACGTCAAGGGGTTAAGGGGAACATCCTAGTTCTTAAGCAGATCTCACCTGGAGATCCCCAGTCGACAGGTAGCTGAGCTCGAGAGAACACCCTTGCTCAGCTGCAGCAGCAATGACAATATGCTAGAGGACCAAACGTGTATGTATTTCAAACCTTTTATCTCACCGAATAAAGCAAATGTTTATTCACCATGTTTGGTGCCGCTACATGGGTGACCCAGCCCAGCCCTGCTGAACGATGCTGCTGTGAACCCGGCCCTACCGTAAGTTAAGCCGCAGGCTGCCCGGGTCGATGGGCACGGTCTGGGCCTTGCTTGATGGCCGCCAATCTCTCCCGCATGACCCGCCCAGAGCCGACGACCGGGGCTGAGAGGCCAAGAGACCGTGGCTACCGGCGCTGCCCCACCAGCTGCTACCCACCGAAGCTGAGAGGCCGCGCCTGCCTGTTGCTCCCCCACCGGCTGCAGTCCACCTGGTCTAAGAGGCCGCGGCTGCCGTCACTTCCCCACCAGCCGTCGCTCCCCCACCAGCTGCTGCAGGAACTGTGAATGTAGCAGTTCCCCACCCCCAGCATCACTTCTGCCTGCCCCGGGAGTGGGGAGAGAGCGGGCCCATTACCCCACCAGCCGTTGCTCAAGGCCCAGCCTCCCGATAGAGCGGGCCTACCTGGGGCGGCTGCCCAAAGACGTCCTTTTGCACCTCACCGTCGCAGACCCCGAAGATCCCTGGGCACTGGCTGCCTGTCCGATCGGGCTGTGGTCGGCCCAGCAGTGGGGTGGAGCCTTGGCCAGTCGTGAGTTGGCGGTCCCGCCACGGATGCCCTGGCAGCTTCCAGTCTCCGCCGAGGGTGCTGCAGCACAGCCGGTCTCCGACAACACCGGCGATAGTGTGTGGACTCCCTACCTGCAGCGGTGGGCTGAGACCTGCGATGCCGGCCGCCCTGCACGCATCCACAAATTACCTAGGATGGCTGCCCTCAACCATGCTTGCACACCTTCTTGTAGAAGGTTAGCGCATTCTATTCCTTCCTTTCAGGGGGTTCTGTGGCATCAGCTGATAGTCAGACCACTTGCGGTCGAACCCACATTAGTGGTTATGAGGGCTGTCACGTGACATCATGGGGTTAAGGGGAGTGATCTAGTGTTTAAGCAGATCTCACCTGGAGATCCCCAGTCGACAGGTAGCTGAGCTCGAGACAACAGCCTCGCTCGGCTGCAGCAGCAATGACAATATGCTTGAGGACCAAACATGTGTGTATTTCGAACCTATTATCTTGCCGAATAAAGCAACTGTTTCCTCATCATGTTTGGTGCCGCTACACCAGATGATTAGTCAAGCAGGATTTCCCCTTCATAAATCCATGCTGACTTGGACCAATCCTTTTACTGTTATCAAAATGCACCGTTATTACTTCTTTAATAATTGACTCTAGCATCTGCACCATTGATGTCAGACTAACTGGTCAATAATTCTCTGTTTTCTCTCTTGTTCCTTTCTTGAAAAGTGGGATAACATTAGCTCCCCTCCAATCCACAGGAACTGATCCTGAATCTATAGAACATTGGAAAATGATCACCAATGCGTCCACGATTTCTAGAGCCAGCTCCTTGAGTACTATGGGATGCAGACTATCATGTACAGGGGATTTATCAGCCATCAATCCCATCGGTCTATCCAATACTATTTCTTGCCTACTGCAAGTTTATTTCAGTTCCTCTGTCTCCTTAGATCCTCTGTCCTCTATTACATCTGGGAGATTGTTTGTGCCTTCCTTAGTGAAGATAGAACCAAAGTACCTGTTCATCTCTTCTGCCATTTCTTTGTTCCCCATAATAATTTCCTACGGGTCCCACTTAGTCTAGTTACTGATTAAAAGTCTAAAAAAGTCAAAATACTTTGAAAGTAAAACCACCAACTTCAACTGATGACATCACAAGGGGAGCGCTGGAATCTTACAATCGGGAACGACTTGAGTTGGAGGACCACGCCTCCCGTGGGGGCTACGTGTAGGGAACGTGTGCATTGGGGGAGCAGACCCAGCGGGTCTGCACTTGGTCTAGTATTCTTTAAAGTTCTAGATGTGTAGGTTAATTGGCTTGATATATGTGTAAATTGTTCCTAGTGTGTGTAGGATAGTGTTAATGTATGGGGATCGCTGGTCGGTGTGGACTGATCTGTGCTGTATTTCTGAACTAAAACTAAACTAAAGCATGGAGTAGGTATAGATTGCACCCTAAATTGGCCGTTGTAATATTGTTTTATCAGAGAGATCCATGAGAAATCGTTGGTTTACATGCTCCTTCACTGTAGTACAGAGTTCCATTTACGATGACCCTCTATCAAATAATAGCTCTGGAATGGACAATAAATGCTAATGTTATGCAGTGTAAAACTTCAAAAGTGCATAATACCCTGTGCACCCTCCATTTTTCAATTTCAAGTCTAAGAATACCTTTCATGCAATTTATCACAAACCTTTAGGGCTTTCAGTATTGACAAAATGTAATAACTGCTGGTTATCCATTTATAGTAACCTAGCAACCGGCTTTGCGCAATAGTGCATTTTCCTATTTGTAAATGCAATTATCAACGGCTCCTTTCAAATCTGCCACTGTGTCTTGGGGCAATTACATTCGCACATGAAGGCTGAGAGTATTACCAGAGTCCACCTGGAAACACTTTCCAGTTGTCTCAAAAGTGAACAGTTTAACATGCCCATCAGTTAGCAATTGGAAAGGGAGAGAAGACCCTCGATGGAGAAAGGAGGCAAAGCAGCAGAATATTTAGGGGCAGCACAGTGGCACAACGCGGGAGTTGCAGCGCCAGAGTCCCGAGTTCGATCCCGACTTTGTGGCTGGCTGTACAGAGTTTGTACGTTCTCCCTGTGACCTGCAAGATATTCGGTTTCCTCCCACTTTCCAAAGACATACAGGTTTGTAGGTTAATTGGTATAAGTATAAATTGCCCCTAGTGTGTGTCGGATAGCGTTAATGTGTGGGGATCGCTGGTGGGTGCGGACTCGGTGGGCTGAAGGCCCTGTTTCTGTGCTGTAACCCTAAACCACACTAAACTAAACTAAATTAAACTATCATTGATAACAAGCTCATTATTGTGAGACCATTAAAGTTACCACAATTTGTTGTCTAGCATTATTCTTCAAAAAGGGCAGGATTGGAACTGGTGATCCTCGACATTGTGGAACTCACCCTGATGCAGAAAAATAGCAAGAATAACTGACGGAAAGCATCCTTTTCAAGAACTCCAACAACGCAGAGATTCGATCAGCCCCGACCAGGGGTCCGATCGCCGACGCCTGGAGCTGACATCCTCCTGATGCAGGAGCTGATATCCCCGATGCGGAGGACCCAAACGCCGCCGGCTACGGGACGCAAGATCGTCCCATCAACGGAGGGCTCGAGGCTCCCGACCGCGGGAGATCAAAAAAGAGAAGAGATTGAAATTTTTTTTCGCCTTCCATCACAGTGAAGAATGTGGAGGAGTCACTGTGGTGGATGTTTATGTTAAAATGTATATTGTGTGTTCTGTTGCTTTTTATTTGTATGGCAAATGAAATTCCTCATATGCTGCAAAATATACTAGGTTAATAAAGTATTGTGATTGTGATTGTAATTGTGATTGAACCCCTCCCAAAGATGCACTGGAGACTGTCTGGGGTACTGTGGGGCAGGAGAGATGTGCCCCACCCATGGAAGCTCCTAACCAAGTTGAGTTCTTGGAAGGCAGTGGACGAATTGAGCTACTGCAATTGATGCTGGGGGCAAGGCTGAAGATTTGGATACAGTGCAGGAAGATAATTCGATGAGAAAACACAGGGATCCCAGTGAATGGATATCCAACCCCTATCCAACAATAGACAATAGACAATAGACAATAGGTGCAGGAGTAGGCCATTCGGCCCTTCGAGCCAGCACCGCCATTCAATGTGATCATGGATGATCATCCCCAATCAGTATCCCATTCCTGCCTTCTCTGCATATCCCCTGACTCCGCTATCTTTAAGACCCCTATCTAGCTCTCTCTTGAATATACCCAGAGAACTGGCCTCCACCGCCCTCTGCGGCAGAGAATTCCACAGACTCACAACTCTCTGTAAGAAAATGTGTTTCCTCGTCTCTGTTCTAAATGGCTTACCCCTTATTCTTAAACTGTGGCCCCTGGTTCTGGACTCCCCCAACATCGGGAAAATGTTTTCTGCCTTTAGGCGTATCCAAACCGTTAATAATCTTATATGTTTCAATAAGATCCCCTCTCATCCTTCTAAACTCCAGAGTGTACAAGCCGAGCCGCTCCATTCTCTCAGCATATGACAGTCCTGCCATCCCGGGAATTGACCTTGCAAACTTATGCTGCACTCCCTCAATAGCAAGAATGCCCTTCCTCAAATTAGGGGACCAAAACTGCACACAATACTCCAGGTGTGGTCTCACTAGGGCCCTATACAACTGCAAAAGGACCTCTTTGCACCTACACTCAACTCCTCTTGTTATAAAGACCAACATGGCATTCGCTTTCTTCACTGCCTGCTCTACCTGCATGCTTACTTTCATTGACTGATGAACAAGGACTCCCAGATCCCGTTGTCCTTCCCCTTTCCTCGACACCATTGACATAGTAATCTGCCTTCCTGTTTCTGCTACCAAAGTGGGTAACCTCACATTTATCCGCATTAAACTTAATCTGCCATGCATCTGCCCACTCACCCAACCTGTCCAAGTCAGCCTGCATTCTCATAGCATCCTCCTCACAGTTCACACTGCCACCCAGCTTTGTGTTAACCTTGTTAACTGTTCCTCTTGCCAACCAGAGAGCACAGTGCATCACTTCCCCCGCACTAACCAACAAATAATCATGGCTCATTTCTGTGGGATTACCTTGTATCACTCACAGATATTTGCTATTTGAGCACACTCCCAGCTATGTAACCACAGCAGTCAGCTCACCCAAATGTATTTCTTTGACAGGTGATCATATTTCCTCTCTCATTTTCTCTCTTTCAGAAGCAGCAAACAAAGAGGAGGACAGACACAATAAGCAGGAGCAACTCAGCGGGTCAGACAGCATCTCTGGAGAAAATTAATAGGTGACGTTCTGCGTCGAGACCCTTCTTCGGACTTCTTCAGACTAGCATTCACCTGTTCCTTTTCTCCGGAGATGCTGCTTGACCCGCTGAGTTACTCCAACTATTTGTGTCTGTCTTCGGTTTAAATCTGCTGTTACTTCCTCAGTCTGAAGAAGGATGTTGACCAAAATCGTCACTGATTCCTTTTCAGAAAAAATGATGTCTGGCCCCCTGAGTTACTCCAGCTTTTAGTGTCTATCTACGGGTTAAACCTGCAACTACAGTTCCTTCCGACACAAAGAGAAGGGTATGTGCGTCTGCAAGTTCTCATCCAAATAGAGCAGCCTTAATATCATCATCAGCCATCTACCATCTTTGCCCTGCAGCCAGGAGCAAACAGCCGCCAAACTGACATTCCCTTCTTGCTGAATCCATCTTCTTACAACCCATCTTCATTCATCCTACAGTCTTATCTTCAACCATGATCTTCCATCTGTCAACAAGTGAAAAGCTCACTTAATTAATTGCACAGCATTCAATTCCTCTCAAAGCTCTTCAGCAAATGAAGTTCTTGCCTCTATGCAGCAAGAACCAGATGATGTGTAGGAAGGAACTGCAGATACTGGTTTAAACAGAAGATAGACACAAAAATAACTTGTTTTCACCTAGCCCACAGCTAACAATAGCCTATTTCCTTTATCATTGTTACTTTTTTGCATATATTTAGTTCATTTGTTCTATATCTCTCTATATCACAGTCTATATCTCTCATTTCCTTTCCTCTGACTCTCAGTCTGTCTCGATCCAAAACGTCACCTATTCTTTTTCTCCAGAGATGCTGTCTGACCCATTGAGTTACTCCAGAGTTCTGTGTACATCTTCGGAAGAGCCAGATGATATTTGGAAATGCATTTATGTGAAAAATTAACATTTTCATTGGTAAATGCCAAGCAATATCCTTTTCCAGCAGGACAGAGCCTAGCCACCGATCCATGACAGTCAGTAGCACGTGAAGGAACATCGTCACTCCACTTTTACAAATATCAGCTCATGTACTGACACCCCATGTTTTAGATAGTTTGGACATGAGATCACAATAGACGATAGACAATAGACAATAGGCGCAGGAGTAGGCCATTCGGCCCTTCGAGCCTTTCACTAACGTGTACGTTTCAATGAGGTCCTCCTTCATTCTTCTAAACTCCAGCGAGTACAGGTGCAGTGCAGCCAAATGTTCATCATGTGTTAACCTACTCATTCCTGGGATCCTTCTTGTAAACCTCCTCTGGACCCCTCTCCAGAGCCAGCACATCCTTCCTCAGATATAGTGCCCAAAATTGTTCACAATGACACCAGGCTGAGGCAGTGGAGAGGGTATGCAGATACCAGCATCCGGGAAATGAGCACAAGTTCTACTTCAGAGACATAGGTGAGCATTTTATTGTGGCAGCCCATGTAGGAGGAACGATGGATATGTGCAGTTTGCTTTGAGCCATAAAGGGATCTGAGGAAGAATCTTCTCACCAAGATGATCTTTGGAAACTGGAACATACTGCATGAGAGCGGGGGAGCAGTGGGGCAGGGTAGGCATAGCATAACACCGGCCACAGTGGCCCAGAGGTAGAGTTGCTGCCTTACAGCGCTTGCAGCCCCGGTGACCCGGGTTCGATCCTGACTACGGCTACTGTCTGTACGGAGTTTGTACGTTCTCGCTGGGTTTTCTTCGAGTTCTTCGGTTTCCTCCCACACTCCAAAGAAGTACAGGTATGTAGGTTAATTGGCTTGATGTATGTGTAAATTGTCCCTAGTGTGTGTAGGATGGTGTTGAGGTGCGGGGGTCGCTGGTCCGTGCGGCCTCGGTGCGCTGAAAGGCCTGTTTCTGCTCTGTATCTGTAAACTAAATTTAAGAAGTACCTTGAATTGTCAAGCCATGGGAGGCTGCATATAAAGTGTTGATAAATGGGATTAATACAGATTGGTACCAGATGGTCAACATAAACATGATGGGTAGAGGGATCTATTTCTGTGCTGTATGACTCTATGACTCTATGTCCAAATCTGTTCTTGTAAAGCTGATCCATTCTAGCCTGAGATGGTGTGGACCCATTCATACCTGGCTGATGGCTCCCCATCCAGTCGCACATGAGGAGTAACCACCCAATTCCTCAAAGCCGCCCTGCAAGGATAGAGTGCATTGTCAGAAGGCAAGGGATCCATTGATAGTTATGTGAGTGCTGAATCTGAAGGCTATTTCAGACTTCCACCATGTAGGATCCTGTTTTTGTATACCTTCTCAGTCAGTCAACCTCATCCACCGCTGTTTGCACAAGGAAGGTCTGAAAACAGGCTTCCTTGCCTTGGAACGATGAAGCCTGTTCTTCAAGAATATCCTCTGCTTCTTCCATTGAAAGCCAGCAGTCTTTCTCCGAGGGTGCCCTGTAAGGGCTTGGGGCAAACACGAGAATTGTTTTATGCCAAGATGGCCACGTTTGTTACCTCCTGTGGCATCTTCATGGCATCATCGTGGTCTTCACTGCGCGTATTTCTTCAGCTTCTCACACGTGAACCATTCTTTAGTTTATAACAACATTCCAGATGCAAGTGGAACAGCAGCTTGGTCGTAGAGAGAGGGTATCATTAACTGAAGTTGAGGAAATGGAAATCACCTTCTACTTGGCTGTCTTATTAGAGTTGCCATACAGTGCTAGTGTGGTGATGAGCGTGCAGTTAGCGGCATGCTGCATTAAGTGGATAAAAACTGGGTTTTGGGAGAGGTGAGAGGGATGCCTGTGACCGGTGGTGTGCTGCAGGAATGTTTGCTGCATCCCCTGATCCTTGTTGCAGATGAGAATGTAGGTGGCATGGTTTGCGTCTGCTTATGACCCCAAAATTGGTACAATAGACATCGATTCAACGGTTCAATGGTGCTTCATCTGTCACATATGCAACTGCATAGTGAAATTATTTTTGCATATATTAGATCTGCAGGCAATGCAATGCTTTGGCAAGAATGTCTCAAGTGCAAAGTCCGGTTGGCCCATACGGTCTATGTACTGGTGCAGTTCCCACAAACTCTCCTCGCCCGGCAATCTTTCAGTCCCGAGGGGTGCCTTCTGCAGCCGACCTTGAAGGCGCTGGTGGCATTACCCCAGTTCACCCACCTACGTGCGGCGTCTCCAGCGGCTCCCTCCCAGTTCTGCCAACCCACGAGCTATCTTCTGGAGATAGACACAACCTGCTGGAGTAGCTCAGTGGGTCAGGCAGAAAAAGGATGGGTGACGTTTCAAGTTCGGACCACAGTGAAGAAGATTGTCTAAGGTTACGGCAGGTTCTAGTGGGGAAGTGGACAAAGAAATAATAGATGGAATTTAACTCGGACAAGTAGAAAGTGATGCTTTTTGTGAGGTTAAACTAGTGTGGAAGTTTACAATAAAAGACAGGGCTCTGGAGAGTGTTGAAGTACAGAGAGATTCAGGTGTACAGGTACATACACTGTTATATCAGCATACGGCACATTTACCTTAAATGGACAGGAGACTGAGTATAAGAGTTGGGACTTCATGTCCCGTTGGTGAAACCGCATCTGGAATATTATGTGAAATTTTGCTCACCATGTTATGGTAAGGATTTGATCGAGCTAAAACAGTTCCGGAAAAGATTCACAAGGATATTTTCAGGATTGGAAAATTAAGTTATCAGGAGAGTCTGGATAAGCTGCAACTGTTTTCCTTAGAGTGCACGAAGCTGGATGGTCACTTTATTTATGTGACCATAATGTGAGGTAAATATCATCCTTCCTATAGTGAGTAGAGGATTTGAAAACTGGAGGCGAGAGGGGAAAGTGGAGTAAGATCTGAGAGGACAGGTTTGTAACAGGCATGGTCCACGGGTGGCGCCGCGAGCCGGCAGCCTCGCCAGCAGCCGTTCGTCCTTTCCACTTTTTTTTGTTTTTAGTGTGTTTAAGTGTGTTTTAGTGTGAGTGGGGGGGGGGGGGGGGAGGAAATGGAGGGAAACGTTTTATTAGTCACTTACCTCGGTGGAATGCAACTTTTCTCCTAGTTGCATTTCGCCCTCCCTCGCGGCCTAACAACTTGGATTGGTGCGTCCAGAGCTTCAGCAACGGTCGCAACTTTCCATCGCGGAGCAGGGCGAGCCCTTGCCAGGGGTCGTTAGAAGAAGTGCTCCGACCGCCGGCCCATGGCCTATTACATACTGAAGCAGTGGTCTGCGGAGCTTCTAGCCACGGGCGTGTCGCGGACTTTCCATCGTGGAGCGGGCGAGCCCTTGCCAGGGGTCGTTAGAAGAAGTGCTCCGACCGCCGGCCAGCAGCCTATTACATACTGAAGCAGTGGTCTGCGGAGCTTCTAGCCACGGGTGCGGTGTGGACTTTAAGAGATCCGACCGCCGGCCTGCAGCCTATAACATCGTGAAGCCCCGGTCTCCGGTAGGAAGTCGCAGAGTGTCTGTCCGTCCCGACATCGGAGTTTCGAGATCCCGACGAGAGGCCCTGTACATCGGGCCACCTGTAGCATCAACTCTGGAGGGTTCATGGCCCCGACAACGGATGAACAAAGGAGGAGGACTGACAAAGTTATTGTCTTCCACCACAGTGAAGAATGTTGATTCCACTGTGGTGGATGTCCATGTTATTTTCTATTGTGTAATGTGCTCTTATGTTTGTGCGGCTGCATGGTAAGTCAAATTCCACAGTACCATAATTGGTGCATGTGGCAATAAATGTGAACATGAACTTGAACTTAATATGAAATGAGTTGCCAGAGGAAATGGTTGACGAGGGCACAATTATGGCATTTAAAATACACTTGGGCAGCTACATGGGTGTGAAAGATATTGAGGGATATGGGCTAAATGCAGATAAATGAGATGAGCTCAGGAAGGTAGCTTGGTTGACATGGATGGGTTGTGCTGAAGGGCCTGCTTCCCTGTGATATAACTATGATTCCATGACTTTATTTGGAAGGCTCACAAAACTGAGGTTGTTCTGCCCACAGCTTTTGTAAAGGGAGTTCCAGTGATTATCTTCCATGACAAGGCTCAGAGATGTCGCAGAGACATTACAAAGAGGTTGAGCCCATATTTACCTCCATTCATTCCCCATAAATGTTCCAATCACTCAACACTTCACCCCTTTCACGCAAGCAACCACCCAACCCTCTGATGGACCAGTGCTCCATCCTCATCACACCATATCCAAAGTCTGATGGGATGGGCCCTTCACCCCATGGAACTTTGCAGTGGAAGTTTAGTTTACTTTATGTGTAGGAATGAACTGCAGATGCTGGTTTAAACCAAAGATTGACTCAAAATGCTGGAGTAACTCAGCGGGACAGGCAGCATCTCTGGAGAGATTAGTTTAGAGATACAGCATGGAAACAGGCTCCCATCGGCCCACTGAGTCCGTGCCAACCAGCGATCCCTGTACACCAACACTATCCTACACACGCTGGGGACAGTTTACAATTTTATTAAACCAATTAACCTGTTAAGCAATTAACAGACCACCACCCGTGGTCAGGACCAAACCCGGGACTCTGGTCCTGTGAAAGGCAGTAGCTCACAGGATGAGACTTTCATTGAACAGTGCGGATTTTGCCACGTCAGAACGTTACTCTAGATAATTGTGCTAAAATCCCAGCAGATGCGCCCACTCATCTTGGCTTAACCTTATAGTGTTGAGATATGGGACCACAGTGAACCTTCCCAAACTTTGAGTTAGATGTGGCACCAATGCTGCACTGAATTATTGTGCTGTATACCAGAAGACAGACAGATAATTAAGTCCTGTCAAACCATCTATATCAACATCTCAACCCACACAGTGAATACTTCCAAGTCAAGTTAGAAATTTTGACATAACTAACTCTGTGGATTCCATTGTTCAATAATTAAAGAGTTGATGAATAATGCAATTATAAAACAGAGTTGTTATCCTTGAAAATGTCTGCAACCAATTTTCAAAAAATGTTCTGTTATCCACGCAGTTATCCCTCATTTTGATATATTCTGGCATATAAAGCCCAAATGGCATGCTTGCTGTTTTCAAAATGTAACGACATTCCTTGATTTAGAGACTGGGTTGAATCAGGCAGAAAGATTTGTCAAAGTCTGTTGGAAACAGAAAACAAATCATGCAAGTTTTTGTGCTGTGCCAGAGTAATCTGTAGATTTAATTGAGTGGATAAAGAATGGGGAATACCAGGTTGTTCGCTGGAATCTATATTATGGTTTGTTTTGAAGTTAATTTCAGCAACAGACATTTTCATTATTCCTACTGACGTGCTCAGTTAGAGTCCTCATCTAGAGAGGCACTGCTCTCTTCCCTGAGGAAGTTATCTTGCTCCATTCACCTGCCCAAGGGAAGGATTGCTTCTTGCCTCTGGAAATATGTTCAGGTGGGCTAATACAATCTCACCACATTCACCCCGGAGATGCTTCATTACACGTCCAAAAACAGCTTTCCACCTAATTGTCTAGTTAGGAAATAGTGAATGGCCAGGGAAGATAAGGCATACACATTAGCCCCTGAAGATAGCATTTCCACATTTCCACTCAAATCTGCCACAACCTTGGTGAAAAATGAGCAGAAGGGTTTTTCTGTAAACTGTTGAAAGGCTAGGGTGGACCGGTGATGCAGCGGGAGAGTTGCTGCCTCACAGCGCCAGAGACCCAGGTTCGATCCTGACTATGGGTGCTGTCTGTACAGAGTTTGTACCTTCTCCCCATGACTTGGGTGGGTTTTCTCCGGGATCTCCTGTTTCCTCCCACACTCCAAAGATGTACAGGTTTGTAGGTTGGCTAGGTATAATTGTAAATTGTCCCTAGTGTGTAGGATAGTGTAGGTGTGCAGGGTGATGCTGGTCGGTGCGGACTCGGTGGGCCGAAGGGTCTGTTTCAATGCTTTATCTCTAAACTAAACTAAACTGGAGATGGTGGAATTGTGCTTCTTGGAAACAGGGAAAGATGAGGATTGATTATAACCGAGGTAGTCAAAACTATGATGAAATTAGCTGGAGGATATGAGCAAACCTTTCCAAAGAGGAGAAGGTCAGGAAGGAGGTGATGGACGTAAAGATGTCAGACCAGAAATAGTTTAAAGAAATACGGTTTATTCACATGGAAAATTGTTTCATTGGGATGGTACTGCCTGAAAAGGTGAGGGAGATACAACAGTATATTTGACCAGATAACTGGCTGCACGCAACCAAACTTTGTTTTCTGTTCAAGATTCCATCATCTGTAGCTTCGTGAGTCTCCAAATAAAAAGAAAATATGCAGATGAATATTAAGCAGATTATTGGAATTGGAGAAACAAGAAACTGCAAATTTCTTGAACAAAAAACAAAAGTGCTGGAGGAATGCTACGCGTGCAGGGAATGGACAGGCACCGTTTTGGCCGTGTGCGCACGTGGCAT
The DNA here is from genome assembly GCA_035221665.1 of Okamejei kenojei. Taxonomy (NCBI): domain Eukaryota; kingdom Metazoa; phylum Chordata; class Chondrichthyes; order Rajiformes; family Rajidae; genus Okamejei; species Okamejei kenojei. The sequence continues at coordinate 6,101,053 of CM069150.1, read as the reverse complement.
TGGAGGACGAGAAGCCAAAACAAACAAGTGGAAGGCAAAAAACCGAATGGAAACGAAGCTGAAATGCCAACAAACCGAAAAGGTAGGACGCGTAAAAGCAAACTAACCGAAAGGCTGTGTTGCCTAAAAGCAAACTCACCAAATGGCCACTCTGTCGTAACGCCAACTAACGGAAAGGCTGCGTCGCCTACAAGCCAACAAACCAAATGCTGCTTAACAGAAAAAGTCAAGTAACGGACATGACGTTGCCGGGGGGCGGGACTAGTCAGCGATTGGTCCAGACCCCTGCGTCCATCACATCACTGGCTGGTAGTGACGGGAGGGTGGCGGGCATTTTCCCACACAAGCCATGGGTGACTGGGCACTCTGAACCCGAGCACCAAGTTGTAAGCGGCCAAAGGAGCGCATCCCTCAGGACAGCCCACACTCTCCCACAGCCACGGCCGCCCTCTGCTTCGTCTCCCCCATGCGGCCGCACTGTGGCGGGCTGTGGGTCGGGTGGAGCTGAGGTGTGGGACAGGCTGGTCCCTCCGCCCACCCAGAATCACTGACCGCGAAGCACCGCCATCAGACTCCAACCCCCACATCAGGGTGATGCCCCCCACTCCCCCATCGACCCCCAGACCCTGACACCCACTCTGTGTGATGCACCCCCACCCCGGCCACGGGGCCAGACAAATCGCTTTTAAAACACGGGGGTACACACAAATTCCCTGGCGGGCTGATGACAAGTGTGCATGGCAACGAACAATTTTATCTCCTCCCACTCCCCCCCCCCCCCCGACAACAAGAAGCACATTTTATGTATTACCGTCTGGTTGCCTGCGAAACGCACACAAGCTCCCATGCACAAAACACCAGATAATCTGTAAACTGTTTTAACTGAAGGTGGACACAAAAAGCTGGAGTAACTCAGTGGAACAGGCCGCATCTCTGGAGAGAAAATGCAGAGCGGCTATGGAAGTTGAGAAAACTGGCGGTCCATGTGAAAGGACAGCACCTACCAACAATGAAGGCACTATGAAACGAGCTGCCGCAAGCCCTTCCCACTGGACAGGGTGTTAACTCGGCATTAAAAATCAAAAAAGAGTTACATTGATTTAAAAACATAAATGTTACATGTATAAATAGTTCTTACATTAGGGAACCTGATTAATTAAGTTGTGGGATTATTTCCCTGACCTAACTATGCCTTTGCTTTAGCCGGTGGTCACATCCATTCCATCCCTCCCTCACAAAGATGTGAGATTTCATTTCAAGAGCACACTTGGTTGAATAGATGCAAGCAGCAGGTAAAGCGTATCTTCCATGCATGCAATACATGAAGCCAATGAATGAGATAACTGTCACACCAAAGATGGACCCAAAACGCTGCAGTACCTCACTGGGACAGGCAGCATCTCTGGAGAGAAGGAATGGGTGGTGGTTTGGGTCGAGACTCTTCAGACTCAGTCTTCAGGTCTGAGGAATGGTCTCGACCTGAAACATCACCCATTCCTTCCCTGCAGAGATGCTGCCTGTTCCACTGAGTTACTCCAAATTTTTGTGTCCATCTTCGGTTAAAACAGTTTGCAGATTATCTGGTGTTTTGTGCATGGGAGCTTGTGTGCAGGCAACCAGACGGTAATAAATAAAACGTGCTTCTTGTTGTCACGGGGGGCGGGGGGGGGGGGGGGAGTTGGAGTGGGAGGAGATACAATTGTTCGTTGTCATGCACACTTGTCATCGGCCCGCCAGGGAATGTGTGTGTTACCCCCATGTTTTAAAAGCGAGTTAATGTGCCCCAAGCTGTCTGTCCCCGCGGCCGGGGTGGGGGTGAATCACCCGGTGTGGGCGTCAGGGTCCGGGGGTCGGAGGGGGGTGGTGGGGAATCACCCTGGTGTGGGGGTTGGGGTCCGACGGCGGTGCATCGCGGTCAGTGACTCTGGGTCGGCGGAGGGACCAGCCTGTCTCACACCTCTGCTCCACCCGACACACAGCCCGTCACAGAGCGGCCACATGGGGGAGACGAGGCGGAGGGCGGCTGTGGCCGCGGGAGAGTGTGGGCTGTCCTGAGGGATGCGCTCCTTCAGCCGCTTACAACTTGGTGCTCGGGTTCAGATGGCTTGTGTGGGAAAATTATCCCCACCCTTCCATCTCCACCGGCCAGTGATGTGATGGACGCGGGGGTCTGGACCAATCACTGACAAGTCCTGCCCCCCGGCAATGTCATGTCCGTTATTTGACATTTCGGATGAGCGGCATTCGGTTCGTTGGCATGTAGACGACGTAGCCTTTCTGGTAGGTGGCGATTCAGCGGCCATTCAGTGAGTTTGCTTTCAGGTGACGCAGCCTTTTGGCTAGTTGGCGTTGAGGCGTCCCACCGTTTTGGTTAGTTGGCGTTTCGGCTTCGTTTCCATTCGGTTATTTGGCTTCCACTTCTTTGCTTCGGCTTCTCATCCTTCGATGCCACATCCGGGCACTGTTTTGGCTCAGGACCATTCGTCAGACTCTGGTCATTGGAACTAATTGGGGAGCTCCTTTATGACCTGGTTCAGGCACAATGGATCAAATGACTTATTTGTCTGTCTAGAATGGATCCAGATGGATGGAACAGTTGTTTATGCAATACCTGTGGAAATATTTCTGACCTGGTATGGGAAACTGCTGATGGTGGTACATTAAAGTCCAGTTGTATTTTGATTACGGTACCCGTTGAGTGATGCTGAGGGTACAGGCACTAATCTTTCAACATGAAGTACTAGACATTGCTATGAGAAACAAGAGAAAATTCAGAGGGATATTTTAACCTTCTTGCCAAATAAAATAAAATAAACCTCTGGTAGTACTTAGCAGTCAGTGAAGAGAGAAACAGGTCATTGTCAATTTGGTGACCATTCAGTTTTGATGAAATTAGATAAGGCAGCTATAATGTTATAGGCCATTTGATTGGTTTGTACAACTGAAGCTCTCAATCTCATTCCCATTCACAATGCTAGGCGCTGACAGACAATATGTTATCATATTGAATGCATTGAAAGGGATACAAGCCATGCAGACCATTCCAATAAAACCACATATTGGGTGGCTCTGTGGTGCAGCGGTAGAGATGCTGCCTTACATAGCTTACAGCGCCAGAGACCCGGGTTCAATCCCACTATGGCTGCTTGTCTATATGGAGTTTGTATGTTCTCCCAGTGACCGCGTGGGTTTTCTCCGAGATCTTCGGTTTCCTCACCCACTCCAAAGACGTAGGCCAATTGGCTAGGTATAAATGTAAATCATCCCTAGTGTGTGTAGGATAGCGTTAATGTGTGGGGATCGCTGGTCAGCGCAGACTCAGTGGGCTGAAGGGCTGATTTCCACGCTGCATCTCTCAACTAAACTAAACTAAATATTCACTGACGGTCTGTGTAAATCAGAAGCCTAGAGTTCGCATGAAGAAGTGAAGTTACAGGCAATTTCATACGATCTAGTTTGCAAATAAACTTGAAGCATGCATTTTAGCTCTGCAATAAACATATCAATGGTGTACATCTGTAATTAACACTGTATCTCCAGAATTTAATCATTAATAAAATTAGTGGTTAACCAGACTAAGTGGGACCTGTTGCGTCCCAGCTTCACACAGGAGGGCTGGTCCCAACGCAATATTCACCTCTCCACCAATTCCAATGTTGCTGGCCAGTGGGGGGGGGGGCTTTCTGGAGTGCTACCATGGATGTTGTGGGCAGAAGGGACTGGATTCCAGAGGGCTAGTATTATGACATTATGGGCATACACTTGCAACATGCACATGTGCACGCACACACACACACACATGCACACGCTCATACATATACACACACACACACAAACACACACTCACACACACACACACACACACCACACACACACACACACACACACACACACACACACACACACAGGCTCACACAGGCTCACACACACACAAACACACACTCACACACTCACACGCACACGCACACATACGCTCACAAACCCACACACTCACACACACACTCACACACACACACATACACTCACAAACGCATGCACACACACAGACAAACACAAACACACACACAGACACTCACACACACACACACAGCCACTCACACACACACACAGACACACACACACACACACACACACACAGGCACACACGCACACACACAGACACTCACACACACTCACATACAGTCACTCACACACACTCACAAACATATACACACACACTCACTGACATACACCATATATATGGCAGCAAACTTTCTTGAATATTCACACGGCTGAGTGCAGCCTCTCCACTTTGGGGCTTCTGCAGTCAGCTGCACTTCTGCAATCAGTGTGACCTCTGCACTTACCGGAAATTACGCAATCAGCATAACATCTGCACTCACCGGAAATTATGTAATCAGCGTGTCCTGTCCACTAAGCGGAAGTCAGGAAATGAGCGGGACTTTTGAACCAATCACAGTCGGACCTAATAAAGCATTAATCCTTCTAAACACAGTCGAACCTAATAAAACATTACTGTTTCAAGTACAGTCAGGGCAGCAGGCCAAACAACTCATGGCATTGTCATTAAGGGCTAACAAATCATTTATTGCAAGTACATTGCAGACTCACAGTTCAGTTGATTCACAGCTTAGAATGAGAGTCGTGGCCTCTCCCTCATGATCTTGCAGAGTGACTGAGTCATGTCCAGGCATCCGGGGTTTTATAGTCCTGCACCCCCGCTGGAAGGGGCATTACCTTCATCGTGGTGATTGACAGGCAAGAGGACCTCAAGAATTTTTAAACACTACTAACTTTTTTATTTTTCATCGATGAGAAAAATCCTTGGGGCCTGCTCAGGACTGTGAGTAACATGGTGGACTGTGAGTAACATAGCCAAAAATCATATAGATATATGGTAGCGTTTTATTTTTAATTCAATAATTACAGCAGAATTCAGACAGATCCGCCAGTCTAATGGGCCTGTCCCACTTAGGTGATTTTTCAGCGGACTTCCAGTGACTGTCAAGTTGCTGGCAGTCACCTGAAAAACTGGGAACTGGAACGGCAACTGTCAGAGTGCAACACACACACACGCAAACATATCGCAAAGGCGGGGGCCAGGACAAGCGGGGGGAGCGCTGTCTGAAATTCACACAGGGCAAAGCCATGGTGCTACAGACACACACCTCGATGAACAGGAAGGTTGGCGTTGTAACTAAGACTGCTATCACAGTGTACGGTAAGTCCTTTAAAAGGAGGGGGAGAGGGGAGGAGAGGCGGGGATAATGGGGTAGAAGGAGTGGAGACAATTTTTAAGAAGCCAGAGATACACAGGTGTGAGTTCGGCGGACATTTAACATTGCCGGTCAGTTATCCTTGGTTCTGAAAACTCCTGCTTACATTTTTTTTCCCCAATGAGGCAATGAAAATGACCAGTCAGCAAAGGCGATTAACTAAAACTACCTACGACTACCTCGACTACCCATAACTACATGTGGACCCCACTACCACTGCACCTACGACTACAAAAGTATCGATTATCTCCATGGCGACCAATTTTTTTTTAATGCTGAAAAATTTGCGTCGACCATATTGAGGCTGTGACTAGTTCCCAGAATGCGGGAATTCCTCGCAACCGTGAAGGAGACTCACCAGAGACCACCAGCTAACATGTGGCGACCATGTGGCCTAAAACGTCGCGTAAGTGGGACAGGCCTATAAAGATGAGGCCTACAGGAGTGTGAATGCAGACCTCTACAGGCAGGCCAAGTACAAGTTGAGAAGAGGAATCAGAGCTGCCAAGGAAAGGTACTCTGAGAATTTGAGGATTGCTGGTCAGTGCATATTCAGTGGGTCGAATGGGCTGGTTTTGCACAGTATTTCTTAACTAAACTAAACTAAACTAAACTAAACTAAACTATTTTCATTCAAGGCTAGATGTCATGCATGTATTCAGAGGCATTTAGACAGGCCTATGAACAGGCAGGGAATGGGGGGATATAGACCCTGTGCAGACAAATGTGCAATTTAAATGATCACCATGGTCAGTATGGAGATGGTGGGCTGCAGAGTTTGTTCCTATGTTGTGCTGTTCTATGTTCTATGTCCAGTTTTACGCAAAGACAAGAGTGAAGCTGAGATTCATCCGCACGTGTCAGTGGAAGGAAGATCTTCACCTGAACAGAGGTCATGATCCTGAGGGTTAGTTTAGTTTAGAGATACAGTATGGAAACAGGCCCTTCGGCCCATCAAGTCCACACCGACCAGCGATCCCACTACAACTGCACCTACGATTACAACAGTAAACTGCATCTACAACCCGCATATTAACGCTGTATTCACACACTGAGGACAATTTACACATATACCAAGCCAATTAACATACAAACCTGTACATCTTTGGAGTGTGGGAGGAAACCAAACATCTCGGAGAAAACCCACCTGGTCACGGGGAGAAACTACATACTCCATACAGACAAGCACCCATAGTCAGGATCGAACCCAGGACCCGGGGCTGTGGCGCTGTAAGGCAGCAACTCTACTGCTGCACCACGTGCTGCGGTATTAACTATTTCTCACTATAGAAACTGCCTGAACTGCTGATTATTTCAAGCAGCTTATTTTGGCAGGTGCAATTATTAAATTTGTAAAGTATCTTTTGTCAAATGCTCTCTTCCCAGAGAGCATTTTGAAAAAGCTGAAAATGTTTAATTGTTGTGTTTAATTATATGCCTCAATAAAACGGGATATTAGGATATTGATTCCATGTAAGTGGATTTACTATTCACCCAGTGGGGTGACACGTTGGCACAGCAGTACAGTTGCTACCTTACAGCTCCAGAGACCCAGTTTGATCGTGACTACGGGTGCTGGCTGTATAGAGTTTGCATGTTCATAGAACATAGAAACATAGAAAATAGGAGCAGGAGTAGGCCATTCGGCCCTTCGAGCCTGCACCGCCATTCAATATGATCATGGCTGATCATCCAACTCAGTGTCCTGTACCTGCCTTCTCTCCATACCCCCGATCCCTTTAGCCATAAGGGCCACATCTAACTCCCGTTCTCCCTGCGTGGGATTTCTCCGGGATCTGCGGTTTCCTCCCACATTCCTAATACATTCAGATTTGGAGGCTAAATGTTAAAGAAGGAACTGCAGATGCTGGAGAATCGAGGGTACACAAAGGGCTGGAGAAACTCAGCGGGTGCAGCAGCATCTAAGGAGCGAAGGAGATAGGCGACGTTTCGGGTCGAGACCCTTCTTCAGATTTGGAGGCTAATTGGCTTGATATAATTGTACATTGTCCCTAGTGTGCGTAGGGTAGTGTTAATGTGCGGGGATCGCTGGTCGGCGCAAACTCGGTGGCCGTAGGGGCTGTTTCTATGCTGTATCTCTAAACTAAATCTAAACTAATGCTGGAAAGTGTCAGGAGGTAAGGAGGTAAGTTGTGTAGAGAGAAACTGTTGACGTTTCAGGTCCAGGTAACATTTGTCAGACTGGGAAGGGAATGGGTTATTTTTTCGATAAGGAAGAAGATGGGCATAGTGCAAGGATGATAGGTCAATCGGGGTAGGTAGAGCAATGATCAGATGGACATAGAAGGTAGACATAAAATGCTGGAGTAACTCAGCGGGACAGGCAGCATCTCTGGAGAGAAGGAATGGGTGCGTTTCGTGTCGAGACCCTTCTTCTGACTGGATGGACATTATGCTTCTTTGCCAATATAATATTTTGTTAATCGGGACATGCCCATTGACAGGCAAGACAGTCTGAGTAAAAAATACAAAAGAAAATGTAATGATGTTGATGCTTCCTGAGGATAGAGGATGAGCATCCAATAATCATCTTTTATGGAAAATTGACTATTTTTCACTCACAGCGTTGGCTGTGATATATCAATAAAATATATCAAAAGTTGTATCACTAAGTTTCTTAAAGCCAACACAGTCTCAAATGTACTACATGTCTTACCGCTTAACAAAAGTGATAAATAACTGTTTGCATAGGTAACATTACACAATGGGCTAGATATTTACAAATGACTGCACAGTTAACGACTCAATTCGTTAAAATTCAACCCATAATTCTTGATTAGTGTGGGTGTCGGGGGTTATGGGGAGAAGGCAGGAGAATGGGATTATGAGGGAGAGAAAGATCAGCTATGGTTGATTGACAGAGTAGACTTGATGGTGCGAATGGCCTAATTCTGCTCCTATCATTTATGACCTTATGACCTAAGCAGTGTCGTCTTTAACCCATCAGTTGCAAAGGTTTCCCCTGAAGGACCCACACTTCCCTTGACTTTCCCCTCTCCCCTGGCTCTCAGTCTGAAGAAGTGTCTCAACCCAAAACCTTTTCTCCAGAGACCCGCTGACCCGCTGAGTGTCTATCTTTGGTTTAAACCAGCATCTGCACTTCCTTCCTACACATCAACAACTTGCAATTGAATAATGCCCTGGACCAATCTCAGTCACTGCCTCCTCAGGTGCATCTGCTGGAGGGGCCTACTTCAATCAACAATTTTCGAGCCATGCATTTGCCGTTATCTGAAAGGTCGACTTTGGTCCAAGAATTGCTACAGGCATCTTACAACCTGTGTGTTGATTGACCTGCCAGACAACTCAAAGAGTTCTGAAGTGGCGTTAGTCGGGATATGATGACCAGCACACATATTTCAATCATCATGTAGCTTTTCATTCAGTAGAAAATGTCCACAGTTGGTACTCATGGACTGATGAATGGACTCTGTTTCACAGGAGACATCACATGAAAGTTGAAATGGTTTCATATATAAGACACAGGAAAGATTTAACCACTCGGCTTTTTTAACCATGTCTTTGTCTGAGACTTTAATGAAAGTTCATGAGACTTGTATATTGAGATATCTCCATCCCTACCACACATGACGTCAATCCTTCACGCCATTTTGTTCAGTTCTGTTTGCTGCCAGATGATCTCAACAATGCATTTTAACTTTGGAATAATCCCAATGTTCCATGCAGGGGTAATAGCCACGTGGGCTGCACAGTGGAAGAACCCCAGTGCTACCTGTGTGGAGTTGCACATTCTTCTTGTGACCACGTGGGTTTCCTCCCTGTGCTCTGGTTTCCTCTCACATCCCAAAACAATATGCAGGTAGGCAGGTCGATTGGCTGCTGTAAGTTGCCTCAAAGTCAGATGGTAGAATCTAGGGGTGGGGCAGAGAGTGGGGAGTGGAAGAGTGAATTGAATGGGCAGAATAAAATGGGTTTGGATGGGATTAGTGTAAATAAATAGTTGAGAGACAGCACTCGATAGGCTGAAGGGTAGTTTAGGGTGCACTATATATCTATGTGCGTGACTCTTAAACTCACCATCACATCCTGTCCATCTTCATCCCTGTTCTTCCAAACAAACTAAGTTTGTTTAAAACTAAGGCTCTATGAACCTTGAGTGGGGTGGAGGATTGCAACCTTCACGTGGTCCGCCCTGTTTCGACTAATGCAATCAACTCGACGTGCACAAACAGAAGATCAAATAGAACAAGTTGTCCTCCAACTTTAGGCTGTGCATGCCACAGGAAAGAAGAAGAAGAACCTTGAATGGGGTCACTCTTCTGGGAATCAGCATTCATCCACCGTCCTCACCTTATTGTCAGCAGGCTCCCCGCTGTTGCTACTAACAGAAGTAAAGCTAGCAAGAAGGGCAACACAGTGGCGCTGCGGTAGAGTTGTTGCCTTACAGTGCTTACAACGCCAGAGACCCAGGTTCGATCCCGACTACGGACGGGTGCTGTCTACATGGAGTTTGTACATTCTACCCGTGACTGCATGAGTTTTCTCCGGGTGCTCCGGTTTCCTCCCACACTCCAAAGATGTACAGGATTGTAGGTTAATTGGCTTGGTATAAATGTAAATTCCCCTTAGCGTGTATAGGATAGCATTAGTGTGCAGGGATCGCTGGTCGGTGCAGACTGGGTGGGCTGAAGGGCCTGTTTCTGCTCTGTAACCCTAAACTAAACTAGACTAAACTAAACTGAAAATACACTAAACAGTGAGCATGTTTCAGTTGCTAGCAATGTTGCTGAACTGGAAGTTGATTGGTAACTAGTAAGGGTAACAGGGACCTCGGGGAAAGGATCCATAGACAATAATCAAAATGGTCCCAGAACTAGGAAATAGGGCGGATAAGAATGAATATAGAATTTGCATTCAGCAGTGAATGAATGAAGCTGTATGTTTTTCATTAAAAACTAAACAAAATAAATATACTTTATTAAGAATGGGAAACTCAAGCATAACGGCAGTACCCAGAACAACAATCTCAGTCATTCCTCGTGGCAATGTTGGTTTGTAAAGGTAAACTTACACTTGTTTAGACTGTAGAAATATCATCTATTGCTGGGGTGAACTTCTACATATTTTAATGGTTTAACTTGCTGGGCTAGGGGGGGTGGAATCTCAGTCATACCAGTCTAATCTTGTTTAAAGGGCCATTGCACTCCTAATTACAAGACTGTGGCGCCACCCGGTGGTTAGGCCACTCATTGGGCGAACCCTCGGCCCACGGACTGGCAGGGTCATGTGACTAGGTTTGGCAGGAAGAAGTGGTCAAGTGGCTTAGGGGTGTGCCCTGTTATATATATATATACAAATATATATAGAACTTGGGCTTGAGAGTTTCTGGTTAAACTATGGGCAGAGGTGCCTCCAAAATAGTACTATTCACTGAGGGGCGCAGCCCCGAAGTGAATAGTACTATTTGGAGGCACCGAGGCCCATAGTTTAAACCAGAAACTCGAAATAAGGCCAAGGATATTTGTTTTATATTTGGGATCAAACATTTACTTGGATTTCATTGAATTTATTCTTGTTTAAATGTTTGATCACAAATATAAATTATTCTTGTTTAAATGTTTGATCGCAAATATAAAACAAATATCCTTGGCCTTATTTGGAGTTTCTGGTTAAACTATTGCCCGGGCAGGTGAAATTATACGCAAGCGGGAGAGCGGGAGATTTTCCGAAAATGCCCTTTCAGCGGGCGATCTCCCGACGAAAGCGGCAGAGTTGGAGTCACTGCACTTGTCGAGACGAGAGGTGGCGCTGTAGCCGTGGCAGCGCGAGAGTTTCCCGTTACATGCACGCGGAGCTGTGACATGATTTCCCGACATAGTAAATGCTATTTACAAAATGTCGTCATAAAAGTGATGTCATTTTGTAAATAGTACATCGTTGGAGTGTCAGCGTGCCAACATTCTAAAATAGTTGAAATTATATCAAATCACGTGACGCTCTCTCGACCAATCGCTGGAGGATAAATGTTTGATCCCGAATATAAATATATATATATATATATAGAACTTTGGGTGAACCCTCCCCAGTCGCGTGTGAGCTGTTCCTGGTTTAACTCTTGTAGCCATGGGAGGGGAATGGCTTCAGATGGGGCCTGTCAGGGGCCAGGGTGTGGGGGGGGGGGGGGGGGTGGGGGTGGGGTGGGGGTGGGGTGGGGGGGGGGGGGAGAGCTGCCGTGGCCTAGCTCTGCCTACCTGTAGCCTCCCGGCTCTGGCCGCACTTAGCGGCTCCCATGATGGTGATCGCTCCACACTTTGCTCACTCCGCTCCTTTAGTCTTATTTTCCTCGCTGCCGGTGATTGACAGCGGGCGCCGGAAGGGGCGTCGCCATCTGGGCGAATGACAGGAGGGAAGAACAAAAACCTTAATAACTTTTGTAATATTCCACCGATCGGAATAGAACTTGGTGTGCTAGCAGCACAGGAGAGGGACGAGTAAGTGGGCAAAGAATTGTAGCACTATTGGGTACCGTTTTTGTGCAAATATAAAAACAACGCAAACAAGAAGAACACAAAATGAGAGTTTTAATTAAGTACTGGACTAGAGTAGACCAATCAGGACCCATTGTGTCCCAGTCACATGGGAAGCCTGGTCCCCCAATGCAACCAATTCCCCAATGCAATATTCCCCCACTCGCCTGTTCTCCCAACACAACGACAGGAGCGTTCTGTAGCCGGGGGACGAGGAGGGCTTCAGGCGGGGACGTCCTGCAGCCAAGGGAGGGGGACGGCTTCAATCAGGGCCTTTTGGGGGCTGGTGGGGGTGTGTGTGGGGGAGGGGGAGTGTGGGGGATAGGGGGTGTGAGGAGGGGGTGTGTGCGGGGGAGGGGGTGTGGTGGAGGGGAGATGTGTGGGGGAGGGGAGTTGTGGGGGGGTGTATGTGGGTGGGTCTGGGGGGAATGTGGGGGAGGGTGTGTGTGTGTGGGAGTATGGAGTGCTTGGGGATGGGGGGGTGTGGGGGAGCGGATGTGTGTGGGGGAGAGGGTGTGTGTGGGGGAGAGGGTGTGTGTGGGGGAGAGGGTGTGTGTGGGGGGGTCTGTGGGGGTGTGGGGGGGGGTGTGTGTGTGTGGGAGTATGGAGTGTTTGGGGATGGGGGGGTGTGGGGGAGCGGATGTGTGTGGGGGAGAGGGTGTGTGTGGGGGAGAGGGTGTGTGTGGGGGGGGTCTGTGGGGGTGTGGGGGAGGGCCGTGTGTGGGGGAGGGTGTATGTGCGGGATACGATGTGTGTGGGAGGGGGTGTGTGGGGGAGGGGTGGCGTGTGTGGGAGGGTGGAGTGTTTGCGGATGGGGGTGTGGGGGAGGGGCGGTGTGTGGGGGAGGGTGTGTGTGCGGGATAGGGTGTGCAAGGGAGGGGGGGTGTGGGGGAGGGGCGGTGTGTGGGGGAGGGGGTGTGTGCGGGATAGGGTGTGTGGGGGAGGGGCAGTGTGTGGGGGAGGGGGGTTGTGTGGGGGAGGGTGGAGTGTTTGCGGATGGGGGTGTGGGGGAGGGGATGTGTGTGGGGAGGGGGTTTGTTGGGGAAGGGGTGTGTGGGGGAGGGGGTTTGTAGGGGAGGGCGGTGTGTGGGGAAGGTGGGGTGTGTGAGGGGGGTTGTGGGCTCATCGGTTCCCGGCCCCGGCCCCGGCCGCACTCACCGGCTCCAGGAACCAGCTCCGGACTCACTCAGTCGCTCCTGTCCCCAGCGCCTGTCGCGCTCACAGACCCGCCCATGAACACACCCCGCACCCACCTGCAAACACAGCCAGCCCCCGCCCACGGAACACAGCCCACACTCCGCTCCTTCAGCTTTATTCTCAGCACCGGTGATTGACAGCGGGTGCCGGAAGGGGCGTCACCATCCTGGCGAATAACAGACCAATAACTTTTGTAATATTTCACCGATTGGAACAAAACTTGGTGCGCTTGGAGCAGTGGAGAACAGTGAGTAAGGTGGCAAAAATGCCCTAGCGATATAGGGTACAGTTTTTGCGCAAATTTAAAAATAAAGCAAACTGGAAGTGGACAAGATGAGAGTTTTAGTAATAGATAGTTCTAGATATAGATAGAAGATAGATAGATATATAGATAGATATATAGTTAGATATAGATTTAGATATAGATAAAAGATAGAAGATAGAAGATAGAAGATAGGTAGATAGAAGAAGAGGAAGGATAGATAAACAGATAGACAGACAGGCAGATAGATAGATAGATAGATAGATAGATAGATAGATAGATAGATAGATAGATAGATAGATAGATAGATAGATAGATAGATAGATAGATAGATAGATAGATAGATAGATAGATAGATTGTTGTTATATTTTAAGATTTATTCACATTTTAAGCTTTAATAAATCCCTTTTCCTCTTGCCGTGCCTGTCCGCAGCACCTGCGCAGTAATACCTGCGTGTTCCCCGTCACAATGGGAACCCAATGGGTGGGAATGGCTGCGCCACCGGGGAGCCGCAAAGGGTGGATGATGGGGGGGGGGGGGTTGAGGGGAGATGGAGCGAGTGCAGGACACTTCCCACCACCACCCCCACCACCCCCACCGGCCCCCAACTGCCCCCGTCTGAAGCCGCCCCCTCCCCCGGCTGCAGGACGCTCTCCCCCGCCACCGGACCCTGACAGCCCCCGCCTGAAGCCGTGGTCCACCTTGGGCTGCAGGCGCTACCCCCTCCGGCCGCCGACTGCCCCCGCCTAAAGCTGTCCCCCTCCCCCGGCTGCAGAACACAAGAGACTCAACAAGAAAGAATGGACTAAATAAATCTCATCTTTAACGTTTAAATTGTTGTTATATTTTACGAATTATTCACATTTTAAGCTCTAATAAATCGCTTTTCCACTTGCCGTGCCCGTTAGCTGCGCCTGCGCAGTAATACCTGCGCGTTCTATGTCACAATGGGAACCCAATGGGCGGGAATGGCTGCGCCGCCAGAGAACCGTTAAGAGTGAATGGGGGGGAGGGTTGAGGGGGATGGAGTGCGTGCGTGGGCGGCGGGGGGGGGGGGGGGGGGGGGGGGGGGGGGAATGGCATGAATCAGAATGGGGAGGTGGGGGGGAGACGAGGGGATCAGGGGCATCAAAATGGGAACCCGTCAGCCACGCCTGCGCAGTTATTGGCTATGGGTGAGTGGTGGAATATTGCATTGGGGGAACGGGTAAGTGGTGGAATATTGCGTTGGGGAATGGGTTGCGTTGGGGGACCAGGCCTCACGTTTGACTGGTTCCACTTAGTCCCAACGAGTCCCACTTAGTTTAGTATCTCTCCAAAACTGTCCTATCCATGTACTTGTCTAACAGTTTCTTAAACGTTGGGATAGTCCCTGCCTCAACTACCTCCTCTGGCAGCTTATTCCATACACCCGCCACCCTTTGCAAAAGTTACCCCTCAGATTTTTATTAAATCTTTTCCCCCTCACCTTATACCTATATATTCTGGTTCTCTATTCACCTACTCTGGGCAAGAGGCTATGTGTGCCTATCCCGGTCTATTCCACTCATGATTTTATACACCTCTATAAGATCCCCCCTCATCCTCCTGCGCTCCAAGGAATAGAGTCCCAGCCTACTCAACCTCTCCCTATAGCTCAGACCCTCTAGTCCTGGCCACATCCTAGTAAATCTTCTCAGTACCCATTCCAGCTCGACAACATTTCTCCTTTTACATGGTGCCCAGAACGGAACACAATACTCTAAATCTGGTCTCACCAACGTCTTATACAACTGCAACATGACCTCCCAGGGGTCTGTTCGCTCCACAGTTCAGCTATCACATACTGGCCCCTCTCTACAAGCTTCTACAATCTGGCTATCTTTCCCCTCCTCTCTCAGTCCGAGCTCAGTTTCTACCTGAAATGTTAACAGTTCCTTCCCCCCACCCCCTTCCCTCGCATTCAGAGACGCTGCACGACACACTGCATTCATTTTTAAGTCTTTTTTTTCTCTCTGTTACAGCATTTACTGGTTGTTCATATCCCTTCAGTACTCTCATTAATCTTCATTCACATGGATCATATTTTTTTCCAAGTTAATAATTTAATTTGATTACATTTTTTTGCACAAGCAGTTTGGCGAGCCTCTGGTATGCCTTCATAATCTGCTACTCTAAAATGTGCTGCTCTCATTTGCAAAATGTCCCATTCTAGGGCAGACCTACAAGCTGACCATAATGGGCATTGTGGAAAAGAAGGAACTGCAGATGCTGGAGAATCGAGGGTTACACAAAAGGCTGGAGAAACGCAGCGAGTGCAGCAGCATCTAAGGAGCGAAGGAGATAGGCGACGTTTCGGGTCAAGACCCTTCTGGTCTCGACCAGAAACGTCGCCTATCTCCTTCGCTCCTTAGATGCTGCTGCACCCGCTGAGTTTCTCCAGCCTTTTGTGTAACCCATGGGCATTGTGGAGCAGGTTTGTAGGAAGGAACTGCAGATGCTGGTTTAAACCGAAGCTGGAGTAAGACAGCAGGTCAGACAGCATCTCTGGAGAAAAGGAATAGGTGACGTTTTGGGTCTGAAGAAGGGTCACAACCCGAAACGCCACCTCTTCCTTTACTGTAGAGAAGGTGTCTGCTGACTAGCCAACAATCGCACACATCGCAACTCGCTCGACCTCTGCGCAACAGTTGACCGAGTCTGTGCTAAATTGGATTTTCTTTTCCTGAGGCATTTCAGGTTTGCTGAGTCATTTTGCCGAATAGACACTTTGTATGCTGCTGTTGGATTCCACTGCAGGCACCTTGCATGTAAGACAAAGAACGTTGAGGCAAAATGGTTCAGCCACTAAAGGAATTATTTTTGCCTCAGGGTGCACCAAGGTGACTCTGCAGAGATCATAAGATCATAAGTGATAGTAGAATTAGGACATTCGGCCCATCAAGACTACTCCACAATTCAATGATGGCTGATCTAGCTCTCCTTCCTAACCCCATTCTCCTGCCTTCTCCCCATAACCTCTGACACCCGTGCTAAACCTGTACAGAAGCAGATACTTCATGAAAGCAATATAACTCGGGTGAACTTGGACACACTGCTGTCCACTTCTCTCACCCTCAGTGCTCTGACCAGTGAATCAAGTATGTTGTTTGCCTTCTCTTCCACATTGTCTATTTGTGTTGCCTCTCTCGGGAAGCTACGGACTTGTATCCTAAGACCTTGCTGCCATTTACCGTATATTCTCCTCTTATATTTCAAGTTCAAGTTCAACTTCAAGTTTGCATTTATTGTCACCTAACTAACAAAGGTACAATGAAATTTTAGTTACCATACAGCCATACTAAGTGAAGAAAACACAATGCACACACAAAATAAATTTAACATAAACATCCACCACAGTGGAATCAACATTCCTCACTGTGATGGAAGGCAATAAAGTTCAGTCATCCTTCTGAACCTTCTGAATTTTGTAGCCGGCAGGGCAGTCCTCTGCATATCGCCAACTTTTACTTTTTTTTTAATCAAGCCAATTAACCTACAAACCTGTACGTCTTTGGAGTGTGGGAGGAAACCGAAGATCTCGGAGAAAACCCACGCAGATCACGGGGAGAACGTACAAACTCCGTACAGACAGCACCCGTAGTCGGGATCGAACCCGGGTCTCTGGCGCTGCATTTTGCTGTAAGGCAGCAACTCTACCGCTGTGCCACCGTGACTGCCCTTCCTCTTTGTTCACCCGTGGTCGGAGCCTCGCCAACGGTCCAATGCCCAAGCCCTCTCATTGGGGTGATCGAAACTCCAGCATCGGGTCGGATTGGAACACTCCACGGCATGGAGCTCACGAATCGGCCACTTCTTACCGGACACTGCGGACTTAATGTAGAAACATAGAAACATAGAAAATAGATGCAGGAGTAGGCCATTCAGCCCTTCTAGCCTGCACCACCATTCAATATGATCATGGCTGATCATCCAACTCAGTATCCCTTACCTGCCTTCTCTCCATATCCCCTGATCCCTTTAGCCACAAGGGCCACATCTAACTCCCTCTTAAATATAGCCAATGAACTGGCCTCAACTACCTTCTGTGGCAGAGAATTCCAGAGACTCACCACTCTCTGTGTGAAAAATGTTTTTCTCATCTCGGTCCTAAAGGAATTCCCCCTTATCGTTAAACTGTGACCCCTTGTTCTGGACATCGGGAACAATCTTCCTGCATCTAGCCTGTCCAACCCCTTAAGAATTTTGTAAGTTTCTATAAGATCCCCCCTCAATCTTCTAAATTCTAGCGAGTACAAACCGACTTCACGGTTAAATTCCACAGGCCCCGCATACCTCCAAACATGCAACACAGCGCATTAAACTCCATAAGTCATTTCTCTCCTCATATTTCCAACTGATCTATATCTTGCTGTTTCCTTTAACAACCTTCCTCGTTATCCGCCACTCTGCCATTGTTTGTGTCACCTGCAAAATTACAACTCAGTTCACCAACAATTTTGTCCAAATATAGCACAACAGGGAAGGAAATGAAATATGAAATATGATTCTGATAAAAATCCTACAACCTAAATCATTAACTCTGTTTCACTCTCACAGATGCTGCCGATCCTACTGAGTATTTTCTGGTATTTTCTGCTTTCATTCTATATTTCCTCATCTACCGTTTTTAATCTTGTTATTGATAAGACTTAAAGATTCACAATTTCACACCTTCTTAATCTTGGGATTGTCGAATTGCGTGTGGGTCAACCATTGAGACGAGGAAAATAACTTTCAAGTTTTTTTTGTTCCGAACAGGGATACAAGACAAAGTTGGGGCTGAGAATCATCTGCCTTAATGTTGGTGGGTATATTTGCTCATGCCCTACATGCAAAATCCACTTTAGGTGATATAATGGGATAGCAAGTATTTCCGCTGGCTTCAATCTGATGCCTGGTGCTTTTTGTGCTGAGATTGCACATTCTCTCTCTGACCTTGTGGTTTACACCCAGGAGCACATGTTTCCTACCAAAACCCAGGGCTACAGCGCCAGAGACCCAGGTTCGATCCCGATAACAGGTGCTGTCAGTACAGAGTTTGTACATTCTCCCCGTGACCCGCATGGGTTTTCGCCGAGATCTTCGGTTTCCTCCCACACTGCAAAGAGGTACAGGTTTGTAGTTTACTTGGCCTGCTATAATTGTAGATTGTCCCTAGTGTGTGTACGATAGTGTTAATGTGCGGAGATCGCTGGTCGGCGAGACTCGGGTGGGCCGCAGGGCCTGTTCCCGTACTGCATCTATAAACTAAACTAAACTCAAAATATGGGCTGCCAAAAATAAAGCAGGTAAGTGGTGGAATTTTGGGGAGTGGATGGGATTGTAGGCTACAAGGAAAATTGTTGGGGAATGGAATTGGTTTCTGAGCTGGCCAATTTGGCCCATGGAAACTTGTTAATATTTCCATGCTTAAGCCAAGAGATGTTGCTAATGATGAATGGAATTTGTCTGCATGGCCCAGTGCTTTCCTTAGCAGAGGTTTGGGACTTCCAGAGGTGCAGTCTAGGGTCTAGCTGTTCATTCCATCGCTGGGCACACTATGCATTGCTTGTCTGAGGTCCCGACTCTCAGTCTGAAGAAGGGTCTCGACCCAAAACGTCACCTATTCCTTGTCTCCAGAGATGCTGTCTGACCCACTGAGTTACTCCAGTACTTTGTGTCCATCTTCGGTTCAAACCAGCATCTGCAGTTCCTTCCGACTGACCATGGAGACAGATGTGGGATCAATTCATGCTGAGTTCTCTACCTTGAAGCTGGGACATTATCTCTCTGATTCTGAAGCAGGACAATCTGACCCAGCATGAGACCCTGACTTCAATGGGGATTGAAGGGGGGGAAGGATTAAGAAGCTCCTTCTTTGATTCTTTCACTTTGCTTACATCTGAATCGTGTTGGGTGTTTTCTGTTCATTCTAATTGTTTATTTCAATGTTAAGTTTTGGTGAATGTCTTTGGATCTCAGATATATTTATAATCTATCAATGCCTATCAGCATTTCCAGCTGCCAAAGCTTTCTGTCGCTCCTCAATGTGACCGACCAACCAATGGACTAAGGGGTTGGAGGGTCAGGGGGATTGGCTCTCTGCATCTGCATGGCAGTAGTTGTGCACTCCATGTTGAGTGTGCTCAAGATGTTGTGTAGGAAGGAACTGTGGATGCTAGTTTACACTGAAGATACACTGACACAAAATGTTGGAGTAACTCAGCAGGACTGGCAACATCTCTGGAGGGAAGGAATGGGTGACGTTTCGGGTCAAGAGTCTGAAGAAGGGTCTCGACCTGAGACGTCACCAATTCCTTCTCTCCAGAGATGCTGCCGGTCCTGCTGAGTTACTCCAGCATTTTGTGTCTATGTTGAAAGTGGTGTTGTGGCTTTCAGGTGTTCTTGGACATCTTGAGACTGGAAGAGTTACTGCATCAGTCATTTTGCACAGAATCAGGCCCTTCAGCCCAACTCATCCAGGCTGAGCAAGAAATGATCTTCCCAACCCCCCTGTTTAACCCATATCTCTCTCAACCTTTCCTATCCATATTCCTATCCAAGTGCCATATAAATGCTGTTTGTGGACCTGTTTCAACTAATTTCTCTGACAGAATGTTCAATATGCATTTTGTGTGAAAGGATGTACATTTTGCACATTTTCCCCTCTCAACTTAAAATATACCCTCTAGTTCTAGATTCTCCCATCTTGGGGAAAAGGCATTGTGCAGTCAACCCCATTTTTGGCTTTCAGATGTTCTTGGACATCTTGTGACTGGGTACTGCATACAGTAAGTCATAGAGTCATCAGCACATTCATGATTTTATACACCTCTATAAGATCACCCCTCAGTCTTTTAGAATCCAAGGAATCCAAGTCCTTGCCTACCCAACCTCTCTCTATAATTCTGTCACTTGAGTCCTGGCAATGTCCACGGCAATCCGCTCCATTGTTAGTTCCATGGCATCATTCTTATAGCTGAGAAATTGAATATAATACGCCAAATGCAGCCGTGCTGTTGTCTTGTGCTACTGCAATATTACATCCCAACTTTTATACTGAATGTCCTTACTAATAAAGGCTTCTTTACTAAAAACCTTCTTCACACTTTGTCCACCTATGATGCCACTTTCAGAGAGTATGTACTTGTCCTCTTAGGTCCCATTGTTCTACAATGCTGCTCGTGTCCCTACCTAGCTTGGTTTGATTTCCCAAAATGGAATACTTCACACCATCAAAATTAAATTCCATTTGCCAATACTTGGCACACTTACCCAGCATGTTCTCTGGTTTGTTTTATGTGGGGGGTGTGGGAGGGGGTCAGGGGAAACTTTTTTCAATCTCTTACCTTGCCAGAGACGCGATCTTTCTCTGTATCGTACCTCTGGTCGCTCTGCGGCCTAACATTATGGAGCTGGAAGCCTTGCTCGAGACTGACTGAGCCTCACGGAGGGGCCATGAACTTACCATCGGATACCTTGCCTGGGATCGACGCTCCAACCACAGCCTGCAGATTTCAGCATCCAGGAGCTCGCAGTCTCGGGTAGAGACTGATGTCGGGAAGCTCCAAAGCCGCAGGAGGTTCGACCAGTCCCGACTCGGGAGTCCGATTGCTCGGCGCAGAGGGCTGTGATACCCCCCCGATGCGGTGGAACCGACCGCCAACTACGGGAGCCAAGATCGCCCCGACAACGGAAGGCTCGAGACCCCCGACAGAACAAAGAACAAAGCTCGAGGACAAAGAAGGTTAGAAGATTGCACTTTTTTTGTCTTCCATCACAGTGAGGAATGTGGGGAAGTCGCTGTGGTGGATTTCATGTTAAAAAATTATTTTGGTGTGTAGTTGCTCTTTATTCATAATACTGTATGGAAAATCAAATTCCTCGTATGTTGCAAAACATACTTGACTAAAAAAGTACTATTATGATTATGATTCTTCAATGTCTGCAATACCACCGAAGTTAGTGCCATCTGCAGACTTACTAACCATGTCTATTACATTTTCATCCAAGTCAATGATGTAGATGACAACCAGCAATGGATCCAGCACCAACTCCTGAGGTATATCATCAGTCACAGGCCTTCAGTCCAAAAAACAACCTTTTATCATCACCCTTTGCTTCGTACATTATAACCAACTGTATATCCAATTATGCAGGGAGGAACGGCAGATGCTGGTTTACACTGAAGATAGACACAAAATGCTGGAGAAATTTAGTGGGTCGGGCTGTCTGTCCTGTTGGGTTAATCCAGCATTTTGTGTCTATCATTTATATATCCAATTTGCTAGCTCTTTCTGGATCCCACATGATTTTACCTTCCAGATTAACCTACCAAGCCTTATGGCCCTGTCTCACAGTGCGAGTTGACCCACGAGGTACCCCGAGTGAAAGACTCGTGGTTGTGTACGAGACTTCAAGTTTATGTTCAAGTGTTTAACCGAGTTCCCACGGGCATGTCATTGCTGCGATGCTCCAACTTCCTCTCCCGAGTTACCAAGTTCTCTCCCGTTACTCTTGAGCCAACCGTGAATGAAGGTATGTTTTAATAAAGCAACAATGTTAAAAGACATCTCCATCCTGTGGCTTTGAGTTATTTCAGCGCGGCTGCATCTATTGATACGACCTACAATGGGAAAATGCGCACCCTCCAGCAACCAATAACGTGGTAAGTGCATTTCTTGGTGCTTTATGTTTTTAAATACTGTATTTCCCGGGGTGGGGGGAGAGCTCCGTTCATAGTATTTGGGGAGTCTAGCGTTGTGAAGGAGGGGATTGGGGTCAGTAACCCACTTGCCACGCTCCAGTCTGAGTGCAGGTAGATGGGACTAGGTGACAGTAAACGGCACGGAGTAAAAGGGCAGAGATGGCCTGTTTCCGTGCTGTCATTGCTATATGGTTTTATTGTGGCCGGGGAGTGAGTTAGCTTGGGTGGCTGCCGCAGCGCTCCGGGCACGGACAGCAGAACTGGCCGCCACTTCCGAGGAAGGAAGCAGCTCGGGTGACTGACTTTGAGCGGCCGCCGGGACCCGACAGCAGACACACACACACACACACACACACACACACACACACACACACACACACACACACACACACACACACACACACACACAAATACACACACACACACACACACAAATACACACACACACACACACACACACACACACACACACACACACACACACACACACACACACACACACACACACACAATGCTGGAATAACTCACACACACACACAAACAATGCTGGAGTAACTCTCGCACACACACAATTCTGGAGTAACTCAGCGGGACAGGCAGCATCTCTGGGTAGTGGTCTAAGGAAGGGTCTCGACCCGAGACATCATCATTCCTTCTCTCCGGAGATGCTGCCTGTCCCGCTGAGTTACTCCAGCATTGTGTGTGTGTGTGAGTTACCCCAGCATTGTGTGTGTGTGTGTGTGTGTGTGTGTGAGTTACTCCAGCATTGTGTGTGTGTGTGTGTGTGTGTGTGTGTGTGTGTGTGTGTGTGTGTGTGTGTGTGTGAGTTACCCCAGCATTGTGTGTGTGTGTATCATGAATTGCCAAGACACAAGGCACTGTAAATACAAATAATGTCATACACAAGAAAGGGCAGATGCTAGTTGAAAAAGTGAACACATGGGGCTGGAGAAATTTGGAAATGTCATCCCGTCACCCATTCCTTCTCTCCAGAGATGCTGCCTGCCCGCTGTGTTAAAAGAGTTCCCACGGTAGACTCACGAATCACTTAAGGTAAACGCACGGGCCACCACGTCATAAACGAGTTTAAAATATTTCAATTTTTAACTTGAACTGTAAATTTGACTCGTGGAATAAATCAAACATGTTTGATTTTTTTCACGAGTTACCAAGTTTCACGGGTACAGGCCGTTAGCACCACGAGTCGCTAAGTTGCTCGCAAGAGTTCCGACGTTCCCGCTACGTTTAGTGTACGTGATTACTGCGAGTGACAACTCTGGGTCACTCGTGGGTCAACTCGCACCGTGAGACAGGGATTTTACAGAAAGCCTTGCTGAAATTCAAATGGACTACATATACCATCCTGTCCCGATTGGCCTTTACCTGGTCCCATCTCTCCAAACGTTTCCTCTCCATGCAGTTGTCTGATTGACTTTTAAATGCTGTAATTGTACCTGCATTTACCACTTTCTCTGACAACTCATTTCATACATGCACACCACCTCTTGGGTGAAAAAGCTGCCCCTCAGCTACCTTTAAAAATGTTCCCCTCTCATCTTAACTGTATACCCTCTGGTTTTAGACTCCCCGACCCTGGAGGAAAATATGTGGCTATTCACCTTTTCAAAGCTCCTCGGGATTTTACAAACTTCTATGTGGTTACTCCTCATCCTCCTGCGCTCCGGGGAATGAATTCCCAGCCTATGTGGCTGGAGAAGTGGGGTTTTTTTTGAGGAAGACACTGATTGGTGGAAGAGGACCCGAGGAAGCAGCTGATTGGGTGCAACCCCGGGTTTACATTTTACATTTCTGCCTTCTGGGAGTTAGGGATTCCGGGAGTTAAGGATTCAGTATTTAGTAGTAAAGTTTAAAGGATAAGTTTTTGTGTTTTTTTAATATTTAATACAGAGTAATTTGGGAGTAAGGTATGGCAGTAGAGATTGGCCCCGTGGTTTGTTCAGCCTGCAACATGTGGGAGATCAGGGAGATGGTCGGTGTCCCTGGTGACTACGTTTGCAGGAAGTGTGTCCAGCTGCAGCTCCTGGCAGACCGCATTGAACGATTGGAACTGCGGCTGGATTCATACTGGAGCATCCACGATGCGGAGAAAGTCGTGGATAGCACGTTCAGTGAGTTGGTCACACCGCAGGCAAAAGGTAAGAGGACAAGAAGGGAACGGGTGGCCAATAGCCAGCAAAGCAGTAGGCAGGTAGTGCAGGAGTCCCCTGCGGTCATCTCCCTCCTAAACAGGTATACCATTTTGGATACTGTTGAGGGAGATGGCTCATCAGGGGAATGCAGCAGCAGCCAGGTTTCATGGCACCATGGGTGGCTCTGCAGCACATGAGGGGGAAAAAAGAGGGGAAGGGCAATAGTAATAGGGGATTCAATTGTCAGGGGAATAGATAGGCGTTTCTGCGGCCGCAAACGAGACTCCAGGATGGTATGTTTGCCTCCCTGGTGCAAAGGTCAGGGATGTCACTGAACGGCTGCAGAACATTCTGGAGGGGGAGGGTGAACAGCCAGTTGTCGTGGTGCATGTTGGCACCAGCGATATCGGTAAAAAAAGGGATGAGGTCCTACAAGGTGAATTTAGGGAGCTAGGAGATAAACTTAAAAGTAGGACCTCAAAGGTAGTAATCTCCGGATTACTACCAGTACCACGGGCCAGTCAGAGTAGAAATAGGAGGATAATGCAAATGAATACGTGGCTTGAAAAGTGGTGCAAGGGGGAGGGATTCAAATTTTTAGGGCACTGGGACCAGTTCTGGGGGAGGTGGGACCGGTACAAACAGGACGGTTTGCACCTGGATTGGAATGGAACCAATGTTCTTGGGGGAGTGTTTGCTAGTGCTGTCGGGGAGGATTTAAACTAATGTGGCAGGGGGATGGGTACAAGAGCAGAGAGGCAGGAGGGTGTAAAATGAGGGTAGAAGCAATAGGTAGCAAGGTGAAAAAGTAAAAGTGGCAGGCAAAACCAGGGCAAAAATCAAAAAGGGCCACTTTTCAGCAAAATTGTATAAGGGGTAAGTGCGTTGTAAAGACAAGCCTGAAGGCTTTGTGTCTCAATGCAAGGAGTATTCGTAATAAGGTGGACGAGTTGAACGTGCAGATAGATATTAATGATTATGATATAGTTGGGATCACGGAGACATGGCTCCAGGGTGACGTAGGCTGGGAGCTGAACATCCAGGGATATTCAATATTCAGGAAGGATAGAGAGAAAGGAAAAAGGAGGTGGGGTAGCGTTGCTGGTTAGAGAGGAGATTAACGCAATGGAAAGGAAGGACATTAGCTTGGAGGATGTGGAATCGGTATGGGTAGAGCTACAAAACACTAAGGGGCAGAAAACGCTGGTGGGTGTTGTGTACAGGCCACCTAACAGTAGCAGAGAAGTTGGGGATGGTATCAAACAGGAAATTAGAAATGCGTGCGACAAAGGCAAAACAGTTATAATGGGTGACTTCAATCTACATATAGATTGGGTTAATCAAATTGGCAGGGGTGCTGAGGAAGAGGATTTTTTGGAATGTATGCGGGATAGTTATCTAAATCAACATGTAGAGGAACCAACGAGAGAGCAGGCTATTTTAGATGGGTTTTGAGTAATGAGGAAGGGGTAATTAGCCGTCTTGTTGTACGTGCCCCCTTGGGCAAGAGTGACCATAATATGGTTGAGTTCTTCATTAGGATGGAGAGTGACATTGTTAATTCAGAAACAATGGTTCTGAACTTAAAGAAAGGTAACTTTGAGGGTATGAGACGTGAATTGGCCAAGATTGACTGGCAATTAATTCTAAAAGGGTTGACGGTGGATATACAATGGAAGACATTTAAAGACTGCATGGATGAACTACAAAAAATTGTTCATCCCAGTTTGGCAAAAGAATAAATCGGGGAAGGTAGTGCATCCGTGGATAACAATGGAAATCAGGGATAGTATCAAAGCAAAGGATGATGCGTACAAAGTAGCCAGAAAAAGCAGCATACCAGAGGACTGGGAGAAATTCAGAGACCAGCAGAGGAGGACAAAGGGCTTAATTAGGAAAGGAAAAATAGATTTATGAAAGAAAACTGGCAGGGAACACAAAAACTGACTGCAAAAGTTTTTATAGATATGTGAAGAGAAAGAGGTTAGTTAAAACAAATGTAGGTCCCTTGCAGTCGGAAACAGGTGAGTTGATCATGGGGAACAAGGATATGGCGGACCAATTGAATAACTACTTTGGTTCCGTCTTCACTAAGGAAGACATAAATAATCTGCCTGAAATAGCAGGGGACTGTGGGTCAAAGGAGGAATTGAGTGAAATCCAGGTCAGTCGGGAAGTGGTGTTGGGTAAATTTGAATAGATTAAAGGCCGATAAATCCCCAGGGCCAGATAGGCTGCATCCCAGAGTACTTAAGGAAGTAGCTCAGGAAATAGTGGATGCATTAGTGATAATCTTTCAAAACTCTTTAGATTCTGGAGTAGTTCCTGAGGATTGGCGGGTAGCAAATGTAACCCCTCTTTTTAAGAAGGGAGGGAGAGAGAAAACGGGGAATTACAGACCAGTTAGTCTAACATCGGTAGTGGGGAAACTGCTAGAGTGAGTTATTAAAGATGGGATAGCAGCACATTTGGAAAGTGGTGAAATCATTGGACAAAGTCAGCATGGATTTACAAAAGGTAAATCATGTCTGACGAATCTTGTGGAATTTTTCGAGGATGTAACTAGTAGCGTGGATAAGGGAGAACCAGTGGATGTGGTATATCTGGACTTCCAGAAGGCTTTCGAAAAGGTCCCACATAAGAGATTAGTATACAAACTTAAAGCATACGGTATTAGGGTTCAGTATTGATGTGGATAGAGAACTGGCTGGCAAACAGGAAGCAAAGAGTAGGAGTAAACGGGTCCTTTTCACAATGGCAGGCAGTAACTAGTGGGGTACCGCAGGGCTCAGTGCTGGGACCCCAGCTATTTACAATATATATTAATGATCTGGATGAGGGAATTGAAGGCAATATCTCCAAGTTTGCGGATGACACTAAGCTGGGGGGCAGTGTTCGCTGTGAGGAGGATGCTAGGAGACTGCAAGGTGACTTGGATAGGCTCGGTGAGTGGGCAAATGTTTGGCAGATGCAGTATAATGTGGATAAATGTGAGGTTATTCACTTTGGTGGCAAAAACAGGAAAGCAGACTATTATTTAAATGGTGGCCGATTAGGAAAAGGGGAGATGCAGCGAGACCTGGGTGTCATGGTACACCAGTCATTGAAAGTAGGCATGCAGGTGCAGCAGGCAGTGAAAAAAAGCGAATGGTATGTTAGCTTTCATAGCAAAAGGATTTGAGTACAGGAGCAGGGAGGTTCTACTTCAGTTGTACAGGGTCTTGGTGAGACCACACCTGGAGTATTGCGTACAGTTTTGGTCTCCAAATCTGAGGAAGGACATTATTGCCATAGAGGGAGTGCAGAGAAGGTTCACCAGACTGATTCCTGGGATGTCAGGACTGTCTTATGAAGAAAGACTGGATAGACTCGGTTTATACTCTCTGGAATTTAGGAGATTGAGTGGGGATCTTATAGAAACTTACAAAATTCTTAAGGGGTTGGACAGGCTAGATGCAGGAAGATTGTTCCCGATGTTGGGGAAGTCCAGGACAAGGGGTCACAGCTTAAGGATAAGGGGGAAATCGTTTAAGACCGAGATGAGAAAGACCTTTTTCACACAGAGAGTGGTGAGTCTCTGGAACTCTCTGCCACAGAGGGTAGTTGAGGCCAGTTCATTGGCTATATTTAAGAGTGAGTTGGATGTGGCCCTTGTGGCTAAGGGGATCAGAGGGTATGGAGAGAAGGCAGGTACGGGATACTGAGTTGGATGATCAGCCATGATCATATTGAATGGCGGTGTAGGCTCGAAGGGCTGAATGGCCTACTCCTGCACCTAATTTCTATGTTTCTATGTTTCTATCCAACCTCTCATTAAAACTCTAAACCTCTAATCTCAGTAATATCCTTTCAAATCTCATTTATACCCTTTCCAGTTTAACGATATCCTTCTACAGCAAGGTGTCCAGAAGTGTAACAGTAATTCATGTGTAGCCTTCCCAATGTCTTATGCCGCTGTAATGTGATGGCCCAACTCCTGTACTCAATATAAAAAGGTTTGTTTTATGCCTGTTGGTGTTTTATGCCTGTTGCAATATCAATTTCCCTCCTGGGATAAATAATGTTATATCGTATTGTATCATATCCTGACCAATGAAGGCAAGTGTGCCAAACACCCTGCCTTGGAAAGGGTTGGACAGAGTGGATGTGGAGAGGATGTTTCCACTAGTGGGAGCGTCTAGGACCAGAGGTCATAAACTCGGAATTAAAGGACATTCCTTTAGGAAGGAGATGAGGAGGAATTTCTTTAGTCATATGGTGGTGAATCTGTGGAATTCTTCCCCACAGAAGGCTGTGGAGGCCAAGTCAATGGATATTTTTAAGGCAGAGATAGATAGATTCTTGATCAGTCTTGAAGTCTGGGGTTATGGGGAGAAGGCAGGAGAATGGGGTTTGTAGAGATAGATAGATCAGCCATGATTGGATGGCGGAGTAGATGATGGGCTGAATGGCCTAGCTCTGCTCCTATCACTTCTTCTTTCGTGTCCTTATGCTATATAGTGGCTCGCCACTGCTGCACACATCGTTGTGCTATTGGAGTGTTGCGTGCAAGGTCTGCAGTGGTACATGGATTATCCAGCATTGGGCATTGCAGTAGGTGTTGCATTGTCTGGGTCTGTGTGCCAGTCACAGGTTGTTGTATCCTCGATGTAATCCCATTTGTGCATTCGTACATGACCTTATGACCCTCTTGTCCACTGTTTCACCACTTTTATGATACTGAGTACTTGCCGCCCTTGATCTCTCTGCAAATATTTTGCGCCATCACTTTAGTGGAAACTAGCTGAATGGAAATATTTATCAGCGCTCAGCAGAAATAGCATCAAAATAACTGAGACAAATTTGCAAGGATGAATGCACCAGCACTCTTCAGGGTTTGTCCACCTAACTCTGCAGCAATAGGTTTACAATTCCTCATTAGGAATGTCCAGTCTGTCCTGTTGGTTAACACAAGATTACTGGGGCAGAAAACAGTGCTGGAGGAACCTTAAAGGTCAGGCAGTATTTGTGGAGGAAAATGGACAGACAATATTTCATGGTTACACAAAAAGCTGGAGAAACTCAGCGGGTGCAGCAGCATCTAAGGAGCGAAGGAGATAGGCGACGTTTCGGGTCGAGACCCTTCTTCAGACTGGTCAGGGATCAGGGAAACGAGAGATATAGATGTGGAGAGATAAAGAACAATGAATGAAAGATATGCAAAAAAGTATCGATGATAAAGGGAACAAGCCATTGTAAGCTGTTTGTGGTGTGTAAATGAGAAGCTAGTGCGACTAGGGTGGAGGAGGGAGATAGAGATAGAGGGAATGCCAGGGCCCGAGGGCTGAGGGAGAGGTGGGAAGGGAGGAGACAGCAAGGGTTAACAGAATTGAGAAAATTCAATGTTCAAGCCCAAAGGATGCAGACTCCCCAAGCGGAATATGAGGTGCTGTTCCTCCAACTTGCGGTGTTGCTCACTCTGGCCGTGGAGGAGGCCCAGGACCGAGAGGTCGGATGCGGAATGGGAGGGGGAGTTGAAGTGCTGAGCCACCGGGAGGTCGGGTTGGTTTTTGCGGACGGAGCGGAGGTGTTCGGCGAAACGATCGCCAAGCCTCCGCTTGGTCTCACCGATATAGATCATCTGGCATCTGGAGCAGCGGATGCAGTAGATGAGGTTGGAGGAGGTGCAGGTGAACCTCTGTCGGACCTGGAAGGACTGCTTGGGTCCCTGAAAGGAGTGGAGGGGGGAGGTGAAGGGACAAGTGTTGCATTTCTTGCGGTTGCAAGGGAAGGTGCCCGGGGAAGGGGTAGAGCGGGAGGGGAGGGAAGAATTGACAAGGGAGTTGCGGAGGGAGCGGTCTTTGCGGAAGGCAGACAGGGGGGGAGATGGGAAGATGCGGCGGGTGGAGGGGTCACGTTGGAGGTGGCGAAACTGGCGGAGGACTATGTGGTGTAAATATTTCAGGTCTGGTCAGGTCAGTGGTGCAGTGCTAGAGCTACTGCCTTAGAGCGCTAGAGACCCACGTTCGATCCTGACCATGGGTGCTGTCTGTATGGATATTGCACATTCTCCGCATGACCTGGTGGGTTTTTTTCTTGGATCTCTGGTTTCCTCCCACACTCCAAAGGCAAACAGGCTTGTAGTTTAATTGGTTTCAGTAAGTTGTAAAAAAATGGCCCTAGTGTGCGAAGGTTAGCGTACGGGGTGGTTGCTGGTCGGTGTGGACTAGGTGGGCTGAAGGGCTTATTTCTCTGCTGCATCTCTAAAGTCTACAATCTAATGACACAACATCAGTCAGAAGAAGGGACCTAACCTGAAATGTAATCTAGAATCAAAGAACTGCAGATGCTGGATTATAACAAAGATAGGCACAAAGTGCTGTAGTAACTCTGTGGGTCAGGCAGTATCTCTAGAGAAAAAGGATGTGTGACGTTTCGGGTCGGTATCTTTTATCAGTCTGAAATGTCACCCACCCTTTTTCACCAGAGATGTTGCCTAACCCATTTAGTTAACCCAGCATTTTGTGTCCATCTCTGACACATTGCCTGACCCATTGGTTTCCTCTGAAGTAACTCAGCGGGACAGGCAGCATCTCTGGATAGAAGGAATGAGTGACTGAAGTCTGAAGAAAGATGACAAGGATAATTTAGGTATACCAATAATTTCATTGTCAGCTTCCTCTAGCTAAAAATGATCTATTCTACATTTTCCTTTACTTTGTCCCCTTTGATCTCTCGTTTTCCCACCTTATCTTTCCATATCTCTGTGCCTCCCTCTGCCCTGACTCTCAGTCTGAAGAAGGGTCTTGACCCGAAACGCATCCCATTCCTGAGTCACTCCAGCTTTTTGTGTCTATCTTCAGTGTAAACCA
The DNA here is from genome assembly GCA_035221665.1 of Okamejei kenojei. Lineage (NCBI taxonomy): Eukaryota > Metazoa > Chordata > Chondrichthyes > Rajiformes > Rajidae > Okamejei > Okamejei kenojei. Next base: position 6,070,099 of record CM069150.1, on the reverse strand, counting down.
GCATGTGCAGTTCCTTCCTACACCATTGGTTTCCTCTAGAACTTTGTTTTTATTCTGTTCCTTAGGTCATTTGCTGGTTGGATTACAGTTAGTTAACTGGAATTAAGTTCCAGTCAGGTTTCAGCTTCACGCTTCCAACAGTCGTTAATTAGTTCGGCTGGGAGTTTAATCACCAATGGCTCCCTGGAGGAACATGAGTTTACCTGAATCAGGCATTGCAACGTTTATCCTACTAATGAGGTTGATTCTGTATCAACCTCCCATTAAACAGTCATCTTGAATAACCTGAACCACCAAAAACACTGCATTCACCCCCAAATAGAGGACCCGGCGTGGGGGGGTGGGGAGGTGGGGGGGATGGGGGGTGGGCTCTGTGAGGGGGGGAAGGACAATGGACAATGGGGACCCAGTGTGGGGGTGGGGGGAGAAAGGACAGAGGAGGAGCCGGCGTACTTTGTAACTTTGTCAGTGCTGTAGGTGGCTGCTACATGCAAGCAAAGAATTTCACTGTGCCTTGTCACATGTGACAATAAAGTATTCCATTCCATTCAGTTTCTCCACTTTTAGCAGTAAGGGACCAGCGATCCCCAGTGGAGTCTGGAGATGTTGCATTTTTTTTTTAACAAGCTCTGACAACATCCTTGAAGCATTTTCTTTACTTTGTCGCAATCATGTCAGCAGATTGCATAGCTCCCAGTTCAGTTCAGTTTAGTTCAGTTTAGTTCAGTTTAGTTTATTGCCACATGTACCGAGGTACAGTGAAAAGCTTTTGTTGCGGGCTATCCAGTCAGCAGAAAGACAATGCGTGATTACAATCAATCCATTTACAGTGTACAGATACATGATAAGGGAATAACATTCAGTGCAAGGTTAAGCCAGCAAACTCCAATCAAGGATAGTCCGAGTGACAATAGACTATTCCAATCACCATTTTGTTCTACCCCTCTTCTGTCAAAAATAAATTGCAAAGTGTCAAGAAGACAGCAAGGGATAGGGACAGGGAGAATGCCCACAAATGTTTACAGTCCTCTTCATGTGTTATAATAATTCTGTGCTTTAAATAAGGTTGAAACTAAGCATGTGTAACTGATACTTACTGCAGTCTATAGTCAGATTATGTTCTCTGTTTCCAAAGGACAAACAACAATCGTAAAACAATAAAATAAGGTCGAAAGGGTAACGGGACATTTGCTTATCTGTAATTGGTGGAATTGGACTGTGTTTACTCTGCTGTGTCTTTCGGAGGAGTACAATTTATATCAGTTAGAAGACCATTTGGATGAAGAAAAAGTGCTAAAGTGCCTGCTCCAGTAAACAACACATCAAAGGAAAATTCTGGTTATTAGATGAATCTTTGTTCGTTGAGCAATTTCCTAGATCGCTCCTAGATCGCTCCCAATAGCTCTTAAATAAAGTCTTGATTGCCTTACCCAATCTTTGTGTTGTGTTTTAAAGTTTTCTTTAACAATTCGCTCAAGATGACCTGCCTTGAGGGCTGAAACTGGAAGGCACACTGAGATTTCATGCACCGTCTTTTTGACTATGGTACTCTACAGAATGCCTGACTTTTCCCGAATTTCCAATGCCTATAATCACTGATGCAGGGCTTATTACCTAACCATGTGCGATTGATGGCCTCTTTTAGCTAACAGAATGGGTACCTAGCTGTAATGAGCACATTATATCCTTCACTCTGCAGAAGGGCATGGCATATTCTTTCCTCATGATAGACATTGCAACCAATACACTCAATTCAATTTCTGTCATAATCTGCTGGAAGTTAAAATTGCTCATATTCTGCATTGGACTTCTTTTCTGTTAGTTTGAACATATTCATCATCTATCAAGATTAATTCCATTGATAATAAGCAGCACAAATCACATCAGTTTGAAGCTGAGACAAGGAGATGGTCGCTACACTTTAAAGGCTTGGAGCTGATGTGAATAAACGATTATATTTGAAAGTGTGGTTCGTTTGGATACAAGGACATTCTCTATAATGATCAAAGATAGACACAAAATACTGGAGTAACTCAGCGGGACAGGCAGCTTTTCTGGACAGAAGGAATTTGTGACGTTTCCGGTCGAGACCCTTCATCAGAATGACAGTCACGGGAGAGGGAAACGAGAGATATGGAAGGGTAGGTGTGGAAACTAGAGATCAAAGAGGACAAAGTTCAAGGAAAATGTGGAATATATCATTGTTAGCTTGGGGAAGGTGACAACGAGGAGTACAATGTAAAATTTAATCAGGAGGACAGTCAGACTGGTCGGAGAACTAGGATGGGGAGGGATGGAGAGAGAGGGAAAGCAAGGGTTACTTGAAGTTAGAAGAGACAATATTCATACCGCTGGGCTGTAAGCCACCCAAGCGAAATATGAGATCGAGATGAGTCGCAATTCTCTTACATCTCTTTGTGGCTAAATGAAGAAAATATGACAATTTATTGTTTTTTTTTCAATTTCTCTCGGTCTTACGAAGCACTGATTTCGCTTTCCCGTCAATTGTATTGCCAGTTCTTCATCTTTACTAATATATGTTAATATATATAATATTCAGTTTATCATGGAATTATATTTTGTAAATGCAAAGGCAGGACACAGAGGGTTACTGTTTGCTCACAACATGGGGCTTGGTGAATATAAGCCGTGGGTTATTCAAGTCACGATCCAAGAGCATATTGGACCAGTAACCATCGGTTCACACATGACCGATTTGTAAACTGATTATGTATACTCCTAAAATCTAATCTATGCCACTAAAGAGAACGTTAACTAGCAAGGAAGATAACAGCTGAAAGATGAGTCTAATCACGTAACCAACCGGCTTCCCACGCCTTTGACTTGTCCACAAGAATAAAATTCATGCTTACTTCAATCCTAATGTTGCATAACATTTTTCTTTACACTACAGCCAATATGACCGGGTGCACTTATATAAAAGCCCAAAGTATATTCGTGCAGCTTCCTTGTGTGAAAACAGAGTGTTTATTTTGTGCAGATGAGTTTGTGTTCAGGATCCTTCAAATGACAATCTGGTAAGTAGCGGAACACAAACAAGAAATGTGGGAAATTGTAAGTCAATCACGGGTGCAGAAACAGAACCGGGCTGTACACTTGTGGAGCAAAAGGTTTTGGAATACAAAGGAAGGGGGGGAAGAGGAGGATGGATCGGAAAGAGTGAACCGACGGAGTGAAAATCATCAGAGGTTAAATTACATGAGCATTGTAATGTGGGGATTAGGCAAGATTAATTGTACACCTCAAAATTCGACAAAAAACATGATAATGACAGTAACAAAAAAAGGATCTTATTATAAAGATGACTGCTGCATGTTCCAGGACTTTTTTGGCTCTCCTTCCAAATGCGGATATTCCGCTCGTTTTTTCTTCCTTCGTTTCTGGACTCCAAGCAGTGTCTCATGAATCTATTGCTTCACTTCATTCTTCGTTCTGTCCGATATCCAATCTTGCTGGGCCACCTGCACCAAACAATCTTTTACGTTGGGTAACTACAGAAGAAAGGAAATCTCGGAATGTCCGTATTCTACTAATTAGTTAGGCTCAAAGTAAGAAACATTGCAAATCACGTAAAGACAAATATTGAAAGTTTTATTTTATTTTCTATTACCCCATTTTAAAATACTGAGCATAGCACCAGAAATATTTACCTTTCGCTATATCCTCTTCACCACTTAACTGGGGGAGCGTAAAAAAAGTACCAATTCTGTCATATGTTACAGCAAAAGAAAGCTGACACTGATACTTGCGTTTCAGATACTAGACCTTATGACAGTGTCCTTCAGTATAAAAAGTCATGCTTCATGAACTCGAACGTGGCCTGGGGCCAAAGCTGTCAGAAATATTCAGTTTATTTCTTCCTCTTAACATCTGACATTTATTTCGAAGGATGGTAGTTCTGTCTGCAGGGCATCCTAACTGAGGAAAGTCTGGCTCCGTTCAACACCATTCTGATTTCTTTTGACAAGAGGATTGAGTGGAAATTTTATTTAGTTAAATAATCCTACGGTAGGCAACGTCATGAGACTGTGATGGCAAGCTTTGGATTTGCAGAGGTCCTAGCAGGAAAGCATTGAGTGTGGATGATTGCCTTGTCAAGAATTGATGGTGTTGGTAATACAGGAGAAATCATTGGAACAGAAACCTTCAAGTCACATTAAAGTTGAGGATGAGCTATTCCAGAAACATGGGATGAATAGAACAGAGATCGAGCTTGTTTCTGCCTCGTCCTTCCGTTCCTCTGTTGGTGTCCTGGAAGTAGAGATGATTGCCCCAGGTAAAATATTCCTCCAGCAATGGAACTAAGCAACATAATGTATATCTGGGAATCCATGGAGTTCAGAAACGTCATTTATCCTGCCACAACAGTTATGCAGGATCTGAAATGCCAGTGATATGAAGCTCACTGCAGGTGTGGCTATGGCAAGAATAAAAATCAAAATAACCTGTACAAATCCAAAAGTCATCCACTATTTTGTAGCTATTACCAAGACCATAGGATTGCTGTTTTCACTAAGATAAAATGGAGGAATTGCAGGATACAATATTCAAATCTTTAGTAACAACCCTCACATCCCAGGTAATAAAAGCTAAGTTCATTTGGCAATAAAAAAGAATGACCTTATCACATCTTTTAGCTTCAGCCCGACTAAACTGTGGCATAATCCCAGTCGTGAAAAGTTCCAGGAGCCTAAATAATAGAGGGAATTTGGTTAATTTCGACAGGATGAGGAATTAACAGTCTTATACACCAAGAGTTGTCAGGGGTTATGGGAAGAAGGCAGGAGAATGGGGTTGGGAGGGAGAGGTAGATCAGCCATGACTTAATAGACTAAGATGGGCCGAATGGCCTAATTCTGCTCCTACAACGTATGACCTTACGAAACCAGTAGCGCGAATTGTTTACATTGAGACTTTGCATGTACAATGCAGATTAAGAAGAAATGCAGAGATCCTTTCCAAGCTCAAACTGAACAGAATTCTGCATCTCAATTTGTACGTATAAGGTCAGGTTTGATAACCTGGCGACCAGGACACGTTACCACAGCAGTGTTTTCTTCTCTGATATATCCTCAGTTATTTATTTCTCCCAGTTCAGAGGCAATGAAGCAAGCTAACTTTCCTCCCCATACTGGCATTGATGAATACTTTTCTAATCGATTGCAGTTTGGCCAAAATTGCTTCCACTCTGCACACCATGGTGCAAGCAATTTCAAGAAGTCCCAGACTGCTACATTTTGGTCGCTATTTGCAATCCTGTTGAACAATTGTCATGAACCAGGATTGACACCGATGGTTTATTGTGCAGTGTTTTGCAGCTATGCAAGTGTCCACTTATGCTTTTCAAAGAGAGGCAAATCACCGATATAAGCCCTGTCGTTTTGTACGGAGTTTAGCAAAATTACTTTAGATCAGCAAGAGAAATAAATAAAATTGCCGAAACTCGAGACACTCCATTCTTCATTAGAATTTTAAACCGTAAACAACCAGTACCATTTTGTGCCCGGATGTGTGTCGGTCCTGTTGCGAAAATCTGCACGGTCTCACAGTACCAACTCAATACGTTCACTCTGGCTGCTAACCTTGCTAATGTTACAAAAGAAGGGGATTGGTCATGATATTCACTGGGAATGTTGCCATCACACTGTGGGAGAAACCACTATGTAATTGGCAAAACCTTACCGCAGCAACTGAAAGGGCTGTCTAATTTCCAGGTTTGGAAGGTTAGTTGGAGAAGGTGGTTGATAAACAGGAAAGCTATTTATTTGACTTTCCTGACTGATCCAGTGCCAGCTTTCAGGATTTAAGCTGCGCTGCTTTATTGGGAATGATTGGACTGTTTCAGCAGGAGAGCAAAACGAAACTGGGAGTTAGGCCGTCAGATGCTATGAGCCGTCGTCTGCCTGATTTCCTGAGTAAAGTCCAGCGATCTGCCTGAACCGAGGTCCCCAGTCACTGAGGTAGTTATAGTCCTGATCTGAGTCAGTGGAGAGAGAGTTGATGGAACTGAGAGACTGGGCCGCCGAGCAGGTGCCTTCGTACGCATACGTTTGGAAAGAGTCATATGGAGGGACGGACAGATCGGCGTCTGCCTCCTCGAGCTTTTTACAGACAAAACTCCTGAAAATGGAGAAATCTGCGTCCGGATTCTGGAACCATTGGGGCAGCAAATGAAGTTCTGGGGTCACGCTTTCTCCTTCTGCTTTGACTTCCGTGAAGTCATAGAGGCTTCGCAATGTTGTCATGTCGTAGGCCTCGGTGTCCTCCTCCCCACCTCCTTCGTCGTTGTACTTAATGACGTTATCCCGCATGTCTTCCTCGTCCTCGGAGATCATGTGCCCCTTCCTGTGTCTCTTCAGGGTCAGGATAAGGAGGACAAATACTAAAGGAGAAGGGGAGACACAACGTTAGTCGCTCATTTCCAAAAGAACGAAGCTGAGTTCGGCCACACTCGCTCAATGAGCAATCGAATTGTTTCATCTATAATACTTCCAAAGAGTGGTTTGTTTTTAGATTCTGATTTTTAGATTTAGATTTTAGATTGAGTACAGAGTTTTGACACATTTTCACAGGAACACAACAGATGAATCAAGTAATTCCTAGCCACATTACCGGAGATCCTTTTTCCCTGTGGCACTTAAACTGTACAACTCTTCCCCCGTCTGTAATGGTGTAGACTGACCCCCCTCCCACCTCTCCCCACCCCACCCCCATCCCCCATCTTTGCAAATCCCTCACCCTGGACCTTTCCACTCAATAATTTAATTTCATGCTTCTACAATATTACACATGTGCTGTGCAATAACTGGTCACTTAAATTTCATTATTATTATAATGCACATGACACTTTCTTGTGCCTTGTATCTGTATCATTTGACTGGTGGAAGACCAATTTCCCTCTGGGATAAATAAAATTGTCATCGTAATCACAACTAAAGCCAAATAAAAGCAAGGCAACGTTCAGAAAAAAACGTTCAGCCCTTAAAAGTTCACTTCTTCTACTAACATCTCTTACCCCTTTATTGTCAGGAAACCTCTTGACAGAATGTTTGTGTTTCAGTTTGCAGTAAATTAGTTGGTTTCCGAATCCCTGATAAATATGTCAGGAAGCATGGAAACATGTCAGCTTCAGAGTCGCTCCATAGAAGGATGAATTAAATAAAACGCAGACTGAACTACATCAGTGATTTGCCAAATTTACCAACATTTGTATCACTCTGCCCAGAGGATTTAGACAGGATTTTTGCTGAAATTCCAAGGGAAATCAGGGCAATCATAACATCAGGGGTTATGGGGAGAAGGCAGGAGAATGGGGTTAGGGGGAAGAGATAGATCAGCCACGATTGAATGGCGGATGGGTCAAATGGCCCAATTCCACTCCTATCACTTATGACCTTATGACCTTATTTGGCAATGCCACATAAAAATCTGAGATAGTGGGTGCGGTTGTCTTGTTAGAAAGGGACACTTGAAATGTGCACTTGGACCTGTAGTATCTGGTATGGATATGCATGAACTAGTTATAAATATTTATATAACCACCACTTCTGTATATTTTCCATAGACAGGGTCTATTCAAGATATTCTGTTTATCAACCGGAAGACACGTTAACATCATGTAGTATCTAGTAAGCATTTTTTGTGCTTCAGTTACACAATTTAATAGTTTTTTTATTAAATTGAACAACTTATAAATTGGCATCTCATTGTGTAATACATAAATATCATGATCTACTAGGGAAGGTCCTAAATTGGGGAAAGGGTAATTAGGACAGGTCGTTCGGGAGTTAGGGAGTGCAGATTGGGATTAGACGCTATAGACACTCAAGCCCACATCTAAGAGTCAATAAAGGGCGGGCAGGTCTGAATTCAGGACCAACATGTACCCAGAAGAAAAATAGACAAGGTTGTCAAGGTAGGGAACCTAGGATGTTGCAAATGCAGTCAATTAGGAAATGGTAGCACTGGTAAGGTTTAGGGAGCTGACATCGGAAAGGGTCTGTAGGGAATATAAAGAAAGCAGAGAAGAACATAAACAGGAAGCCAGGAGCACTAAAAAGAGTCATGAAATGTCCTTGGTGAGTAGAATGAAAGTAATTTAATACACACAATTAAAAACAGAAGTGTGACTAGGTGGAGGATAGGGCCGCCCAATGACTAAGGAGCCAAGTTACTATATGGCTGGAGCCAGAAGAAGTAGGCACGGTACTAAATGAATACTTCACATCAGTATTAGTAGGGCATGAAAGATAGTGAGATCAGGGAGGGGTAATTTGATATTCTAGGATATAGAGTCATAGAGGCATAGAGTGATACAGTGTGGAAACAAGCCCTTCGGCCAACTTGCCCACACCATCCAAAATGTCCCAGCTGTGCCAGTCCCACCTGCCTGCGCTTGGTCCATATCCCTCCAAACCTGTCCTATTTTGGATATGATGATATCAAGATAGAGGAGGAGTTGGGTCCAGCACTTCGCTTTTTACTGGGTGCTGCACATCACACTTAACTCAAGCCGGAGGCTAGGATAACAATTAAAGACGCAAGCACTTCTAGGTCGAAGAATGGTCTGATCTGCTTACCTATGAGTATAAGAATGCAAACGAGCAGAGCAATAAGAGCCGCTGGGCTCAGGACAGTAGACACAACGTAAGCGGTGGCACTGCAAGACTGTATGGTACCATCTCTGTCACAACCGCACACTCGAACAGTGAGGGTCCCAGTGCTGCTCAGAGCTGGCGGTCCGCTATCAACCACGAGAATTGGGACAAAGTAGATGTCCTGTTCTTGACGGTTGAATCCATTTTTATGGGTTAGGATTCCAGCAGTATTTTCTAAAAAAGAAACCAACAAAAAAAGATTGAAGATAAATTTCTCTGTTAGAAGCAATGTGGAAAATCTATTTGCTGCTTGGTTCTGCTGTTGTGTCCATTACAACTGGACTCCGATAAGGCTGGCAATATCAGCCAACTATACCTGATAAACGTCTACCCAACCCCATCATGATTTATGTTGATCCTCATTCTGAATTTGGCAAAGGCCAGCAACAAATAAAACTAACATTCAATCCCATAAACATATCTGGAGAAGCTGTCAGTGCAGCTGCATCTTAGGCATGAAAAATTGACTCATCTGTCTGTGTTTGCAGATGATTGCAGCACAGAAAATGAAATATATCTTTCAGCTCATTGGCGATGATAAACCGAATTAACTTGGCATCTCACACACTGCGCTTCAAGTATTATTTGGAATTAGTGTTATTATCTCCTCACCTCAAATAAAATGGTGCAAAACATTGATAAATATATATTTAGCCGTCTTTTCATTGACACCTTGCACCCTTTTTGGCAACACTTTACCGCCTCTTGCCATAAAAGGAGGCAATCACATATCCAGTGTTTGTAGCAGAAGGAGATTGGAGCACCTATCCCCAATGAGAATCTGCTTGATGCATTTATGCAGAAATTACATTCATTTACATGTTTGCATAAACATTCAGGTTCTCTAATAATTGATTAATGCAGCACTCCTGCGGTTTTTAGTCCGTTCTTGATATCTTGTGTAGGAAGAAAATCCAGATGCCGATTTAAACTGAAGAAAGACACAAAAAGCTGGAGGAACTCAGCGGGACAGACAACATCTCTATAGAAAAGGAATAGGTGACGTTTCGGGTTGGGACTGGTTGGGTCAGACAATAGACAATAGACAATAGGTGCAGGAGTAGGCCATTCGGCCCCTCGAGCCAGCACCATCATGGCTGATCTTCCACAATCATTGAAGAAGGGCTTCAACCCGAAATGTCACCTATTTACTTCAGCGATGCTGTCTGACCTGCTGAGTTATTCCAGATTTTTGTGTCTATCTTGATACCTTGTGCTCTATTGAAATTGAAACCATAAGCACTCAGCAATCTATTGATTATGGCGAGAGACAGTCATCATTAATCAAGAAGTTTACAGAATGGCATTCCTTCATATATCTCTTAAACTCGTCATCACGTCAACTACATTTAAGCATCAGTCATTATTGTTCAACAAGAATAGTTTGCACGTACAGACTTTCAACTACCAAAAAACATCAGTGTACATTTCTGTTGGGCACTAATGTCATAGAAACATAGAAAATAGGAGCAGTAGGAGGCCATTCGGCCCTTCGAGCCAGCACCGCCATTCATCGCGATTATAGCTGATCGTCCCCTATCAATAACCCGTGCCAGCCGCCTCCCCATATCCCTTGATTCCACTAGCCCCTTGAGCTCTATCTAACTCTTTCTTAAATCCATCCAGTGATTTGGCCTCCACTGCCCTCTGTGGCAGGGAATTCCACAAATTCCCAACTCTCTGGGTGAAAAAGTTTTTCACACCTCAGTCTTAAATGGCCTCCACTTTATTCTAAGACTGTGGCCCCTGGTTCTGGACTCGCCCAACATTGGGAACATTTTTCCATCCAGCTTGTCCAGTCCTTTTATAATTTTATATGTTTCTATAAGATCCCCCCTCATCCTTCCAGTGAATACACGCCTAGTCTTTTCAATCTTTCCTCATATGACAGTTCCGCCATCCCAGGGATCAATCTTGTGAACCTACACTGCACTGCCTCAATCACAAGGATGTCCTTCCTCAAATTAGGAGACCAAAACTGTATGCAACTTTACACTGTCAGTGTTTGAATATACAGGACATACAGCATTGGAGCCCATAGCCCATAAAGTCTGCAGTGAACATAATGCCAGGTTGATCGAATCTTATCTAATCTCCTCACGTATTGTCTTTCCGCTGGTTCGTTAGCACGCAACAAAATACACGTGACAATAAACTAAATTAAAACTCGAACCTTATGTGATTTATTTCAGCCTATTCCCTTCTTATTCTTGTCCCTGCCCAAATGCTTCTTAACTGTTGCTAATATAACTGCTTCCACCACTTTCCCCGGCTAAACATTTGGGCACCCATCACAATGTAAATATGTCGAATTGTATCTAATTTATCCCTCCCCCACACTCGCCCCCACCTTTCAAATGAAACCCATGTTCCCCAGTATTCGACATTTCCACCCTCTGAAAAAAAGACTCTGACAATATTTTCTATCTCGACCACTCATAATTTTGCAGTAATAAAGAATTCCTCAAATTTTATTTTAGTTCATTTAGGTTTAGCTTAGAGATACAGCGGAGAAACAGGGCCTTCGGCCCACTGGGTCCGCACCGACCGACGATGCCTGCACAATGGGGGATGGGAGGGGATGGTGCCCGCTGGCACTTAATGGCCCAAGGGACAACGTGCTGTGGTTGACTGGTGGGACTTGGTGGGGAATGAGAGGGGGCTGTAGTTCACTGGTAGGAAGCGACGGAATGGGACTGTTCTGTGCTTCGCTGATAGGTAGCGGTGAAATGGGAAGGGGCTGTGGTTTGCTGGTACCCAATGGGGAAGGGGATGGGACGGAAGCTCACTTGCACATAGCGGTGGAACGGAGTGTGCTGTAGTTCACAGGTGATTGGTGGGGAATGGGAAGGGACAATAGACATTAGACAATAGACAATAGGTGCAGGAGTAGGCAATTCGGCCCTTCGAGACAGCACCGCCATTCAATGTGATCATGGCTGATCATCCCCAATCAGTGCCCCATTCCTGCCTTCTTCCCATATTCCCTGACTCTGCTATTTTTAAGAGCCCTATCTAGCTCTCTCTTGAAAGTATCCTTGAGAGCCGGCCTCCACCGCCCTCTGAGGCAGAGAATTCCACAGACTCACAACGCTCTGTGTGAAAAAGTGTTTCCTCATCTCCGTTCTAAATGGCTTACCCCTTATTCTTAAACAGTGGCCCCTGATTCTGGACTCCCCCAACATCGGGAACATGTTTCCTGCATTTACCATATCCAAACTCTTAATAATCTTATATAATTCAATAAGATACCCTCTCATCCTTCTAAACTACAGAGTATACAAGCCCAACCACTCCATTCTCTCAGAATATGACAGTCCCTCCATCCCGGGAAATTACCCCTGACACCCGCACTAATCAAGAATCTATTTATCTCTGCCTTAAAAATATCCATTGATGGCCTCCACAGCCTTCTGTGGCAATTACTGTAACTCCACAGATTTGCGGTGGGTGGTCACGGTGGTGCAGCGGTAGAGTTGCTGACTTTCAGTGAATGCAGGGCCGGAGACCCGGGTTCGATCCCGACTACGGGTGCTGGCTGTATGGAGTTTGTACTTTCTACCCGTGACCTGCGTGGGTTTTCTCCGAAATCTTCTGTTTCCTCCCACACTCCAAAGACGTCCATGTTTGTAGATTAATTGGCTTGGTGTAAATATAAAAATTGTCCCTAGTGGGTGTAGGATAGTGTTAATGTGCGGGGATCGCTGGTCGGCGCAGACACGGTGGGCCGAAGAGCCTGGTTCCACACTGTATCTCTAAACAAAACTAAACTAAACTAAACTAAACTAAACGCTACCCTCTGATTAAAGAAATTCCTCCTCATCTCCTTCCTAAAGGAACATCCTTTGATTCTGAGGCTATGACCTCTAGTTCTAGATTCTCCCACTGGTGGAAACATCCTCTCTATCCAAACGTACAAGGCAGGGAGCTGAAGGATAAAACATATACAATTGTGAAGGGATTAGACAGGTTAAATGCAGGAAAAATGTTCCCTATGTTGGGGGAGTCTGCCACAGAAGGCAGCAGAGGCCAATTCACTGGGTGCTTTGAAGAGCGAGTTAGATATAGCTCTTAGGGTTAAAGGAATCAAGAGATATGGGGAGAAAACAGGAACAGGGTACTGATTCTGGAAGATGAGCTATGATCATAATGAATGGCGGTGCTGGATTCCTGCACTATTTCCTATGCTTCTATGATACCTTACAAGGCCAGGGTCGAGAAATGGAAGATTGTGAGCCATGAGGAAGATATAACAGAGTTATTCTCCCCACAATCCCCAGATTCTACCACTCACCTACGCAAAATCTTCAGCAATTAACTTAACAACTCACATATCACCGAGTACCTGCTCACATACAGTGGCTTGCAAAAGTATTCATACCCCTTGAACTTTTCCACATTTTGTCATGTTACAACCACAAACGTAAATGTATTTTATTAGGATTTTATGTGATAGACCAACACAAAGTGGTGCATAATTGTGAAGTGGAAGGAAAATGATACATGGTTTTCAAATCTTTTTACAAATAAAATACTGAAATGTGTGGCGTGCAAAAGTATTCAGCTCCCTTTACTCTGATACCCCTAAATAAAATCCAGTGCAACCAATTGCCTGCAGAAGTCACCTAATTAGTAAATAGAGTCCACTTATGTATAATCTAATCTCAGTATAAATACAGCTGTTCTGTGAAGGCCTCAGAGGTTCGTTAGAGAACATTAGTGAACAAACAATGTTCCTTGGGCATCATGAAGCCCAAGGAACTCACCAGACAGGTCAGGGATAAAGTTGTGGAGAGGTTTAAAGCAGGGTTAGGTTATAAAAAAATATCCCAAGCTTTGAACATCTCACGGAGCACTGTTCAATCCATCATCCGAAAATGGAAAGAGTATGGCACAACTGCAAACCTACCAAGACATAGCCGTCCACCTAAACTGACAGGCCGGGCAAGGAGAGCATTGATCAGAGAAACAGCCAAGAGGCCCATGGTAACTCTGGAGGAGCTGCAGAGATCCACAGCTCAGGTGGGAGATTCTGTCCACAGGACAACTATTAGTCGTGCATTCCACAAATCGGGCCTTTATGGAAGAGTGGCAAGAAGAAAGCCATTGTTGAAACAAAGCCATAATAAGTCTCGTTTGCAGTTTGCCACAAGCCATGTGGGGGACACAGCAAACATGTGGAGGAAAGTGCTCTGGTCTGATGAGAACAAATTTGACGTTTTTGGCATAAATACAAAACGCTATGTGTGGCGGAAAACTAACACTGCACATCAACCTGAACACATCATCCCCACTGTGAAACATGGTGGTGGCAGCATCATGCTGTGGGGATGCTTTTCTTCAGCAGAGACAGGGAAGCTGGTCAGAGTTGATGGGAAGATGGATGGAGCCAAATACAGGGCAATCTTGGAAGAAAACCTGTTAGAGTCTGCAAAAGACTTGAGACTGGGGCGGAGGTTCACCTTCCAGCAGGACAACAACCCTAAACATACAGCCAGAGCTACAATGGAATGGTTTAGATCAAAGCATATTCATGTGTTAGAATGGCCCAGTCAAAGTCCAGACCTAAATCCAATAGAGAATCTCTGGCAAGACTTGAAAATTGCTGTTCACAGACGCTCTCCATCCAATCTGATTGAGCTTGAGCTATTTTGCAAAGAAGAATGGGCAAAAATTTCAGTCTCTAGATGTGCAAAGCTGGTAGAGACATACCCCAAAAGACTTGCAGCTGTAATTGCAGCGAAAGGTGGTTCTACAAAGTATTGACTCAGGGGGGCTGAATACTTTTGCACGCCACACTCTTCAGTTTTTTATTTGTAATAACATTTGGAAACCATGTATCATTTTCCTTCCACTTCACAACTATGCACCACTTTGTGTTGGTCTATCACATAAAATCCCAATAAAATACATTTACGTTTGTGGTTGCAACATGACAAAATGTGGAAAAGTTCAAGGGGTATGAATACTTTTGCAAGCCACTGTATGTGTTCATAGTCCCCTATGTGAAACAACATCACATAGGGGAAACCCACGTGGTTACAGGGAAAATGTGCAAACTCCACACAGACCGCAGAGCTGGAGCCATACAACAGTAGAACTAATAGCTGCATGATAGTGCAGCATCTTCAATCCGTGGCCTCTGGCTCCTGGCCTGCTTGCTGCAGAAGCAGTTTCTCCACAGTTCCTCGGTAAAAATTTCTTCTCAATTTTGAAACACCTCCTTGAACCTTAAAGGCCTGTCCCACTGTACAAGCTAATTGAAGAGCTCTCCCGAGTTTAAAAAAAAATTCAAACTCGTGGTAAGCACGTAGAATGTATGTAGCAGGTAGGTCGGAGCTCGGGACGTCTCTTAGCGGCTTGTAACGCTAACGGCAGGTACTCGGGGAAACGCGGTAAGCTCGTGAAGACTCGTGAAAGTTTTTCAACATGTTGAAAAATGTCCATGAGAGCCCCGAGTGCCTACGAGCGGCTATTACCGTAATTCTCCGAGTTTGAATCAGGGGAAACTCGGGAGAACTCTTGAATTAGCTCGTATAGTGGGACAGGCCCTTAAGATGATTGCAGCCTCTACAGTCCCTTCACTCCACATCGCCACAGTCGCTGGTCTTTCTCCTCTGTATTCTCTGAGTTCTTGAGTCCCTTTCTCATCAGATCATAGCGAGCAACATTTTATATTATAGCGAGCCCTGCCCTATCAACTACAACGTCACCTTATTCTGCTGGCTCCTTGTAGTCTTCTGGCACTGTGACACATTCACACGTTTTACCACATTAATCCTCAAAAATAGACCGTTAATGTGCATTACAGGGTGCCAAAAGACCATTGAGGATCATGCTCTACATTTCAGTTCATATCATTCTTTTACTATCCCTCATTTCCCATCTACAATGTTTCTAAATGACTACACATGGGTTTAGCATGGCAACATTGCAATTCATGCTTTTACACCCTTTGCCATTTTTTAATTAGAAATATAATGAAAATTTGAATGTATCATAAATATGCAATTTAACTTTTAAGATATTTCAATCTACAAGACACTAAATTACTTTCTCTGTGTATGGAACTAACATTTTTTTCCATGGCTGATTTTGCTTCCCAGTTTTAAAAATCCCTGCTCCAAAAAAACAAGATTTACATCCACGTAAAATATCTCAAGACCACAGGATTACGCCAGCCATGGAGGGCATGTTTCTCCAGACCTTTGTTACATTGTTCATTCTAAATGTCAAATCTGTTTGTGAGCGACTTCATAAGTTCGTGGGTTCGTAAGTGATAGGAGCAGAATTAGGCCATTCAGCCCATCGTCTACTCCGCCATTCAATCATGGCTGACCTATCTTCTCCTGTCAATTCCATTCTCCCGCCTTGTCCCCATAGCCCTTGGCACCAACAGTAATCAGGAATCTGGCAATCTCCATCATAAAAATATCCATTGACCGCCTCCACAGCCCTCTTGAGGCAATGACTTCCATAGTTTCACCACATCTAAGTAAATAAATTCCTCCTCATTTTATTGTGCGGCTATGGCCTCTGGTCACTGGACACCCACTCATAGAAACACCCTCTCTACATCTACTCTACCCAGACCTTTCAGTATTCAGTAAGTTTCAATGAGGTCCCTTCTCCTCCTTCTATACCCCTACAAGTGCAGGTCCAGTGCTGTCAAACGCTCACCATATTTAACCCAATTTATTCCTGGGATCATTCTCGTAAACCTCCTCTGGACCTTCTCCAATGTCAGCTCATCTCTCCTCAGATATGAGGCCCAAAACTGCTCACAATACTACCAATACAGTCTAACCAGTGTCTTAAAAAGCCTCAGCGTTACGTCCCTAGCCCTCTTGAAATAAATGCTAACATTGCATTTGCCTTCTTTATTGCCCATTATCACTTCACAAGCGTCATTTTCTAGCGGTCCAATGTCCCCTCTTTCCCCTTTCTTACTATTTAAATATATGAAGAAACGTTTGCTCTCTTTTTTTATCTGAGTTTGTACATTCTCCCTGTGACCACAAGGGTTTTCTCCAAGATCTTGGTTTCCTCCCACACTCCAAATGTTAATATTGACCAAATTAGAGACACCATAAAATGGAAGATCCCTGCATTTGTCAGAATTGCTTAACCTTTGCCAGTGAAAAAATTACAGGCTTTCGATGGTGTTGATTAGTCTGAGCTTCAGAATGATATGCAGGATGGTGAAGGATCCAGGTCTTCTCCTCATTTCCCCTTAATTGATAAAATGTATAGAAACTCTGCAGACAAACTTAAATGCTTTGATATGATTGGATTGCTGCAAAAGCCTTGTATATATTATAAATAATGGCGCTAGACAGTTACCCTACTGTTTATAGATTGGTTAAAGTGTTGAGCCCCTGGCAGGTTTGTTTGGATTTCAGGGTAAATGTTGCATTATTCAAGTTAAGTTAGCTTCCTCCAGAAACTTATCCTGCAACAACGTAAGGAAGACTTTGTTATTGGTCTGTGTAACGGTCAATAATGTGTTGTTATAATTCATATATTTGATTGGATTGTAAAGATACCACCCCTCTGTATTTCGCCCCCTCATGGTTTGGGGACCTTTAAAAGGCAGCCCCCACGAGGTCCTTTGTCGATTTTCTGGAAGAGCGCTTGGGACTGCGTGACCTTTTGGAGTGTTTCTGCTTGCACGAGTCTGAAGGGCTTGGCCAGGCAGATACAAGGATCGAACCCTCGGTGGTTTAGGTATCGTATAGGGTGATTTGCTGTGCTATCCAAAAATAAAGTTTAGTTGTTCCAGTGCTGTATCAGTGTTGTATTGACAGAACTAAACTGGAGGGAAGAGCATAAAGGCACACAGGTTTGTAGGTTAATTGGCTTGATATTAATGTAAATTGTCCCTTTTGTGTGTAGGATAGTGTTAATGTTTAGGGATCAATGGTTGGTGATAACTTTCCACACTGTTTGTCTAAACTAAACTAAACTATTGGCTAGCTTATGCTTTCGGACTTAAAATGTTCCACATCATCCAATAGTATATGATGGAGTTGAACCTGTGACTCCTGCAGATTTCCCATTCAGATGAGAAGTGGGTCGTTTTTAATGTGAGCTGGCAGTGGGTGGTGAGCTGTTGTGTCGGAAGGAAGTGCAGATGGTGGTTTAACCCAGCAGTGATGCATTCCCAAACCGAGTTGTGATGCATCCTGATAAAATGCTTTCTATGGTGCATCTGTAGAAGTTGGTGAGAGTTGTAGGGGACATGCCAAACGTCCTAAGCCTGATAAGGAAGTAGAGGCATTGGTGCGCTTTCTTGGTCGTTGCTTCAATATGGGTGGTCCAGGAGAAGTTGTTGGTGATATTGACTCCTAGGAATTTGAAGTTTTCTCTACTTCGGTGCATTCAGTTCAAACTGGAATTGTATTTTCTGTCCCCCCATTTCATTTTCTATGTTCCCTTAATCCAGACTTTCCTCAATTTTTCCAAAATCCCTCTGTCCAAGTTGAACTCTCATCAATAATCATATTATTTGCCCCAGTCTTTCAAAGCCAAATGTTTAAGAAGGAACTGCAGATGCTGGAAAATCGAAGGTAGACAAAAATGCTGGAGAAACTCAGCGGGTGAGGCAGCATCTATGGAGCAAAGGAAATAGGCAACGGTTCGGGTGGAAACCCTTCTTCAGACCGATGTGAGGTGGGGGGGAGGGGGGTTCTGGAGGAAGAAAGGAAGACGTCGGATTCGGAATCGGAGGGGGAGTTGAAGTACTGAGCCACCGGGAGATCAGGTTGGTTATTGCGAACCGAGCGGAGGTGTTCGGCGAAACCAACCTTTCTGTCCTGGGCCTCCTCCATGACCACCGAAGATTGGAGGAGCAGCACCTCATATTTTGCTTGGGCAGTTTGCACCCCAGCGGTATGAACATTGACTTCTCCAATTTCAGGTAGTCCGCACTTTCTCATCTGCCTCTGCCACACCTGGAAAGACTGCTTGGGTCTTTGAATGGAGTCAAGGGGGGAGGTAAAGCGACAAGTGTATTATTTCTTGCGGTAGCAAGGGAAAGTGCCCAGAGAGGGGGTGGTTTGGGTGGGAGGGGATGAATTGACCAGGGAGTTACGGAGGGAGCGGTCTGCGCGGAAAGCAGACAGGGGAGGAGACGGTAAGATGTGACAAGTGGTGGGATCACATTGGAGGTGGCAAAAATGTCGGAGGATTATTTGTTGTTTGTGACGGCAGGTAGGGTGGAAGGTGAGGACAAGGGGGACTCAGCCCTTGTTACGAGTGGGGGGATGGGGAGTGAGAGCAGAGTCACGGGGTATAGAAGAGACCCTGGTGAGAGCCTCATCTATGGTAGAAGAGGGGAACCCCTGTTCCCTGAAGAATGAGGACATCTCCGATGCCCTGGTGTGGAACACCTCATCCTGGGAGCAGATGCGGCGTAGACGGTGGAATTGGGATTAGCGGATGGAGTCCTCACAGGAAGCAGGGTGGAAAGAAGTGTAGTCCAGATACCCATGGGAGTCAGTGGGTTTATAGTGGATGTCGGTCAGTAGTCTATCACCGGCAATGGAGATAGTAAGGTCAAGAAATCGTAGGGAAATGTCAGAAGACCACCGGGGTGCCGGAGAGATGGCAGCCCTGCCAGCAGTCTGGTCGTCTTTTCACTCTTTTTGGTATTTTTTAGTTTGTTAAAAGTTTTGTTTTAATGTTCTTCGGTTTGTTTTATGTGGGGGGAGGGGGGAGGGGAAACTTTTTTTCAGGTTCGTACCTTCCCGGAGAAGTGATCAATTTTCGGATCACATTCTCCAGGCTCTGCGGCCTACCTTCGGTAGAGCTGGAAGCCTCCTCAGACTGACTTTGAGCCCTATGGGTGTGGACTTTAACATCGGAGCTGATCCCTTGCCTGGGATTGCTCCCACCGTGACCCCGCGGAATCAACAACAAGTGCTCGCAGTCTCGGCTGAGGCTAGTCGGGAAGATTCACCAACCCCTACGCGAGGTTCGATCGCCCGGCGCGGGGGAGCTGACATCCCCCGATGCAGGAGCAGATCGCCTCGACGCGGAGGGCCCGTACACCGTCGGGTACGGGAGTTAAGATCATCCCATCAATGGGGGCTCGAGGCCCACGACCGAGGAAGGACTAAGCGGAAGGACTTGAACTTTATTTTGCCTTCGATCACAGTGAGGAATGTGTAGGAGTCAATGTGGTGGATGTTCATGTTAAAAATGTGTTTTTGAAGTGATCTGTTACTTTTAATTGTATGACTGACCTGGCCAATGAAATTTCTCATATGTTGCAAAACATACTTGGCGAATAAAGTGCGATTCTGAAATGGTCCGGATGGAAGTTAGTGGTGAAAGGGATGAAGTCAGCGAGTTGTGTGTGGATGCAGGAGGTAGCACCAATGCAGTCGCCGGTGTAGCAGAGGTAGAGGTCGGGGTTGGGGCCCTGGTACATCTTGAACAAGGATTGTTCGACGTACCCGACAAAGAGGCAGGCACAGCTAGGGCCCATGCACATGCCCATAGCTACGCCTTGTATTTGGAGGAAATGGGAGGAGTCAAACGAAAAGTTATTAAGGGTAAGGACCAACTCCGCTAGGCGGAGGAGAGTATCAGAACGGGGATTGGTTGGTTCTCCGGTCAAGTAAGAAACAGAGGGCTTTGAGACCCTCCTGGTGGGGGATGGAGGTGTAGAGTGACTGGACGTCCATGGTGAAGATGAGGGAATGGGGGCCTAGAAAACAGAAGGCCTGGAGTCGACAAAGTACATTTGAGGTGTCTTGAACATAGGATGGGAGGGATTTAACCAGGGGGGATAGGATGGAGTCGAGGTATGTGGAAATAAGTTCAGTGGGACATGAAGAGGCAGAAACAATGGGTCTGCCACGACAGTCAGGTTTGTGGATTTTGGGGAGAAGGTAAAATCTGGGCTGGGGAACGACGAGGTTGGAGGCTTGGGGAGACAGGGAGCCGGAGTTGATGAGGCCAGTGACGGTGCTGGCGATGGTGGCCTGGTGCTCATCTGTGGGGTCATGGTCCAAGGATAAGTAGGAGGAGGTGTCTGAGAGTTTTTTCAAGGATAAGTAGGAGATTTCAAAGTAAGTAGATTTCAAAGCCAAATAGTTTTCTAGTGGAACTGAATTCAACCCTATTTTCTTGCAATTTGTGCAAAACTGAAAATAAAGCTGATAGTTTATGAAAGTCTGTTATATTTGTCCCCTAACAAGTTATTTACAGTTTATCTTTGCTTTAAGTTTAATTCAAATGATATTAAATCTGCATAAAATTGTGGAATATAAGTAATTTTATTAAACTTAATTTGAAAATCTAGATCATTTACTTTGCAGTGAAAAGTGGCACTTTGCATATTGCACGGCTAATCGGCTGAAATACAGCGTTAAATTTGTTGATACTACTTATGGGCCTGTCCCACTTAAGTGATTTTTCAGCGGACTGCCGGCGACTGTCTAGAGTCAGAGTGGAACACACACACACAAACGCATCGCAAAGGCGGGGGCGGCCAGGGCAAGCGAGGGAACACCGTCTGAAATTCACATGGTACAAAGCCAAGGTGATACAGACCCACACCGCGATGAACAGGAAGGTTGGTGCTGTAATTAAGACGGCTAGCACTGTGTACGGTAAGTCCTTTAAAAGAGGGGAGAGGTGGGTGAGGGGAGAAGGGGGGAGAAGGGGGCTAAAGGGGGGGGGGGGTAAGGAGTGGAGACAACTTTTAAGAAGCCAGACAACTTTTAATAAGCCAGAGATACACAGCTGTGAAGTTTGGCGGGCATTTAACATTACTGGTCGGTTATCCTTGGTTCTGAAAACTCCTGCTTACCTTTTTTTCCCCAATTAGCCAATGAAAATGACCAGTCAGCAAAGGCGATTAACTAAAACTACCTACGACTACCTCGACTACCCATAACTACATGGTGACCCCACTACAACTGCACCTACAACTACAGGATTATCGATTTTCTCCATGGCGACCAATTTTTGGTCGCAGAAAATGTTTCAACATATTGAAAAATTTACGGCGAGCATACTGATGCTGCGACTAGTTCCCAGAATGCGTAACTCCTCGCAACCATGAAGGAGATTCACGAGAGACCATCGGCAAACATGTGGCGACCATTTGGCGAGCGCAGAGTCTCCTGCACTCGCTTAAAAAGTCGCCTAAGTGGAACAGGCCCATAATCCATACCTGGATGCCTTGTGTTTGATTTAACTGAAAGATACAGCGTGGAAACATGCCCTTCTGCCCATTCACACTAGTTCTATGTTATCCTACTTTTTCATCCACTCCCTATACACCAGAAGCGATTTACAGAGGCCAATTAACCAACAAACTGTAAGCCTTTGGGATGTGGGTGGAAGCCCGAGGACCCGGAGGAAGCCCATGTGGTTACAGGGACTAACAGGTTGTAGCTCAAACACCACACAGCCAGCACACAAGGTCAGGATCAAACCCAGGTCATTGGCACAGAGTGGTAGAGCAGCATGGCCTCTACCAGCTTTACCTCTGTGCTGCCTTGTTATATGGAGGTGTATTTGATGCAGGATAATTGTAACTGATGGTCATGAGTGGACATCCCCTCATCTCCACTAAGATCATTGGATAATTGTCCGACAAGACAGGAAGTGACACAGTGACACAGCTGGGGTCCCGGTGCCAATGCAACGGCCTGGAGCTCAATGCTCTTAAGACAGTGAAATCGATTGTAGGCTTTAGGAGAGCTCCCCCTCCCCTCACCCCACTCACCATCAACCAAAGATTATAGAACGGAGCAAGATACGCCAGTCAGCAAAAAAAGCGTAGTACATCATGTGTGATTGATGGCGCCATTTTACTGGGCTGCCTCGATACAGTCATGGCGTCCACATCTACACCCAGAGCTCACTGTTCTGCTGTACTCGCCAGTGTAAACAACCCTACCTGTCTTTCTTCAAGTTCCCCAATAACAAAGAAAGGTGAGAAAATATTATTGTTTTCTGTCAATATTATTCTGTCCTGAAAATGGTATTTTCTGTTCCCTCATTAATGCTCATTGGGAAACTAGGTTTGTCGGTACATTAGAAGGTTATTAGAATTTTTTTTAATAGATCTCTACTTACCACAATAATAAAGTCATCATTTTTTGTACTTCTGTACATTTTTGTTTTTGTTCTTGTAAGGCAGGGGTCTCCAAAATATGCGCGGGGCACATCAGGCCCACCACGAGATTTTTCAAGCTCAGATTCGTCAGGGAGTGCGGCGGCCCGGGGCTGCTCTTTGTGCTGTTGCAGGTTCGATCCCTCGAATTGTCAGAGCCGAGACATCACAGGGCCACAGAGAAAAAGGGTGGGGGGTTTGGCGTCGGTCAGAATGGCTGCTGGTTATAACGTGCCATCGTTCCTCTCTCCCTTCTCTCTCTCTCCCATCTCTCTCTCTCCTCTCTCTCTCTCTCTCCATTCTCTCTCTCCCCTCTCTCTCTCTCTCTCCATTCTCTCTCTCCCTTTTCTCTCTCCCCTCTCTCTCTCCCCTCTCTCTCTCTCTCCATTCTCTCTCTCCCCTTTCTCTCTCTCTCCCCCTTCTCTCTCTCCCCTTTCTCTCTCTCTCCCCCCTTTTTTTTTTTTTTTACTCTCTCTCTCTCTGTCTCTCTCCTTCTCGGTCTCTCTCTCTCTCTCTCTCTCTCTCTCTCTCTCTCTCTGTCTCTCTCTCTCTCTCTCTGTCTCTCTCTCTGTGTCTCTCTCTCACTCTCTCTCTCTCTCTCTCTCTCTCTCTCTGTCTCTCTCTGTGTCTCCCTCTCACTCGCTCTCTGTCTCTCTCTCTCTCTCTCTCTCCCTCTTTCCATCTCCCCCTCTCTGCCCTATCTGCCTCATTTTGAGGATGAGGTGTTCCACACCAGGGCATAGAAAATGTCCTCATTCTTCAGGGAAGGGGCGTTCCCCTCCCCCACTATAGATGAGGCTCTCACCAGGGTTTCAATACCCCATAACACTGCCCTCTCTCCCCATCCCCCCACTCGTAACAAAGGCAGAGACTCCCTAGTCCTCACCTTCCAGCCCACTAGCTGTCACATACAACACATAGTCCTCCGTCAGTTTTGCCACCTCCAATGTGACCCCACCACTCGCCATATCTTCCCATCTCCCCCCCCCCCCGTCTGCTTTCCGCAAAGACCGCTTCCTCTGTAACTCCCGGGTCAATTCTTCCCTTCTCTCCCGCACCACCCCCTCCCCGGGCACTTTCCCTTGGAGCCGCAAGAAATGCTACACTTGTCGCTTTACCTCCCCCCTCGACTCCATTCAAGGACCCAAGCAGTCGTTCCAGGTGCGACAGAGGTTCACCTGCGCCTCCTCCAACCTCATCTATTGCACCCGCTGCTCTAGATGTCAGCTGATCTACATCGGTGAGACCAAGGGTATCCTCACTTTCCCCATTATGGTCTGGTTTGACTCAGCCACCAAGCACAACATCCGGAGGCTGCAGCGAATCGTCCGATCAGCTGAGAAGGTTATTGGCTGCAACCTTCCCTCCATTGACAAACTCTACACTGCAAGGGCCAGGAAGCGAGCGGGTAAGGTCATCTCTGACCCTTCTCACCTTGGCCACAAACTTTTTGATTCACTTCCCTTTGGAAGGCAACTTCGGACTGTCAAAGCTGCCACAGCCAGACATAAAAACAACTTTTTTCCACGAGCAATAGCTCTACTCAATAACTAAAATCTGTAGCCTCCTTTTGCTCTGGTATTTTATTTAATTCACATGTTTAGTCAATAAAGTTTTATTATTAATGTTTAATGTTTTATGTGTCATTCCTAACTGTCACTGTATGTCATGTTATCACTTGCGGGTGGAGCACCAAGGCACATTCCTTGTATGTGCCAATAAACGTGTTCATTCATTCATTCATAATTATCATCCTTGTACTTCTGGAGTTTGGCAGCATTGATTGAGAGTGATGTGAAAGATACAATGTTTTTCACTTCATTTAATTCTTCAGAAAATAATTATCTTTTTCATTTTCTGTACAGAATTATTAAACATAACCCTTTCTACCTTCAAAATTATGATTTCCAAATGACAATAT
Source organism: Okamejei kenojei (assembly GCA_035221665.1). NCBI lineage: Eukaryota > Metazoa > Chordata > Chondrichthyes > Rajiformes > Rajidae > Okamejei > Okamejei kenojei. The sequence continues at coordinate 6,045,366 of CM069150.1, read as the reverse complement.
CTTCTACATTGTCTTTGCTGTCCCATAATGTTCAGAAATATTGAGTTTATTACATTTATTATGACAATCCAATGTACCTTTGTTTCTCAACTGTGTTTATTTCTCATATTGTTGGCATACAATATATAACTGGTTAGAAACGTTAGTGTTTCTTGGGATTGTTATTTATCACTGTTTCTTTAAGTGTGCTTGCATAGAATCATAGATTCACAGAATTTATATATTTTGGAAACAGGCCCTTCGGCCCAATGTACCCACCTCGACCAATATGTCCCATCTACACTAGTCCCACCTACCTGCGTTTGGCCCATATCCCTCCAAACCTATCCTATCCATGTACCTGTCTAAATGTTTCTTAAACATTGTGCTAGTACCTGCCTCAACTACCTCCTCTGGCAACTCGTTCCATACATCTCCCACCCTTTGTGTAAATATTTAAAATCATCTTTCATCTTAAATCTATGACCTTTGTTTTGTGATTCTCCTACTCTGGGGAAAAGGCTCTGTGCGTTCATCCTAACTATTCCTCTCATGATCTTATGCACCTCTATAAGATCAACCCTCATCCTCCCGAGCTCCAAGAAATAAAGTCCTAGCCTGCTCAACCTCTCTCTGTAGGTCAGGCCCGTGAGTCCTGGCAACATCCTCGTCAATCTTTGCTGCACCCTTTCCAGCTGGACAACATCTTTCCTACTGTATAACGTGATGCCCAGAACTGTGGCCAACATCCTGTATTCTACAAAGTTTTTCCAGATAGCACGGTAGTCCAGAATTATCAGTGTTCACCTCAGAAACGGAATACACTGTAAATTAAAGCCTGCATTCACAATAATCTAATGCACGCATTCAGATGGAGAGAAGAAAAACTAAGATTTAAAAAAGATTAATTCAACAGTTGCCAGAATGCGTGTTGGACAAAAGACTGAACCATTTGGTCCATGTGGAGAAATTGATGCAGAAGGCTCATTATTAACTCACAAATGACCAAGGCGCTGTGATGAATCTTGTTTAAAGTTCATGCGTTAACAGAATGCCCATTTCACATTGTGTTCAATGATGCAGGAAGTCTTAATAGTCAGTTGTGTGCTTAGCTATTGTGATGTGAAAGATTCAGTGATCACAATGAAAAATCATATCTGATTTATTGTGACTTGTTTGACAATGAATTATCAACATCTTCATGACAACTTAGAACTTTGTGTCCATAGAACTTTGAAAAATCATTAAAGATTTAAAATCCAATATATTTATAACTTAAAGTTTTTGGTTTCTTCAAAAGATTGCTGTTTCTTTGGCACAGAATCCATTACAAACGTTTATCTGACGTTCTGCCTGTTACTCATGTTTAGTAATTCCAATGCAAAGCTTCAAAATGGTTGAGTTGTTTGCTTCATGAATAGTTGAGGAGTTCCTGAAGAAAATGTCAAGTAGATTTGTGACGAGATATCTTCTTTTAAGTGCAAGATAAAAGATATGACTCAGCTCAGCTGGAACTTCCAAAGTAGTCACCACAAAATGGTACATTGGATGCTCAAAGTAGCAATATTTATTGAGAAAAGGGCACTGATTCTTAAATAGATACTTTGTATAGTCCACAGGAGCAATTGTCTCTTTATCAAATAATATTCCACTGCATGATGTGCTTTTCTTACAAAGTGAACTTGTTCACTTTCTCAGAAAATAACACTTCTGTGCAAGACGCACAAAGGTCCTTGGTCTACCATCTGACATGGATTCCTTAAAGGTTAGGTTTCAACATTTCAAATCCCTCATATCCTTTGAAGTGGCAGTGTTCAGTCAGATGAGAGGGAGTTTGAACCTTTGCCAAGGTAACATTTTCACATTCATAAATAGACAACCAACTGGATCAAAGACACTAATCCCTTACACTACAAAGAATTCATTTAAATCACAAGAAAGTCTCAGATTTGTTTGCTCCTTTCATCGTTGAACTATTCTTCAAGTAATGACCCACAGAACTTTGAACTTCCTTGCAATGTATAAAGCAAAATCATCTAATATGGTGAACAACATTTGGATCCTTCTTTGATATTTATCATGTAAAGCATTGGGGTGGGAGATTCCAACCTTCACGTGGTCCACCCAGTTCCGACTAATGCAATCAACCCTACGTGCACAAACAAATAGATCAAATAGAACAAGTTGACCTCAACTTTAGGCTGTGCACGCCATTCACAAGAAGAAGAAGAAGGTAAAGCCTTGTCTGAAGAATGGTCTCAACCTGAAACGTCACCCATTCCTTCTATCCAGAGATGCTGCTTGTCCCGCTGAGTTACTCCAGCGTTTTGTGTCCATCTTTATTGCTGGTTATTTGCAAGTAAGGCTGAATAAGTCATAACAAGGAAGCACCTACACTGCTCTGCATCAAATTGTATAAGGGTGTGACTCTGGGTTGGCTCCATATATTGTGGCTTGTATTTCCAGCACACCTTGCTGCGTGGTTGGCGATTGAGCCGCTAATGACTGCTTCAGCATTGGGCCTCCGATAATGATCTTCGTGGCATCCAGGGAGTGTTAACAGCACCCATTGTGCACTTGATTCATTGAAAATGTGCCGCGTCGCACGGACGTTGGGCTCAGAGTGTCAGAAGACTGGCGGCAGTAGCCAAAGTAGTCAATGTTTAGTCGGTAAGCAAGATGTGTGACCGGGAGTGTGAGGGCATGAAGCATTGTGCATGTTAGAGGTGGGTTGCCAGCGCTGAGCACCAGGGCCCGAGTTTGTGAATATCACTGAGGAAGTACGAGGTGAAGATCAGAATTTCCATTGGCAACCATTTGATGACTGGGCCAAAGGTCTTAGAGATGGGGAGGGGGAATAATGACATCATCTCAATGGTCAGTATGGCCAACTCCTGATGAAAGGCCATCGACCTGAGATTTTGACTGTGTTTCCATCTCCTCCTGATTCCTGACCTGTGGAGAGTATCCAGCATTGTGTTTTATTTCAGATTTGCAGCGTTTCTGGTACTTTTCTCCAGACGCTTAGCCTTGTAAGGATTCCAGTTCAGGGCTGATTTTCCCAAGGGCACCAGCGATAAACACAGCTTGATCGGATATACCTGGCACTGCTCCAGGGGAGTGAACTGAAAATTCCACCTGTGACTGATGCAGCAAATGCTTCAAGAGTGAAAAAATAAATTACGGCGGAAATCCCCACTCCAATAGCGCAAGTAATAGAGAACTGCAATTAGAGCAAAGCGCTGCAGATGCTGAAATCCAGAGGCAAATACAGAAAATGCTGAGAATATTCAGCAGGTCATGCAGCATCTGTGGAGAGAAACACTGTCATACCAATAATGAAAATGAGAAAACAAGTAACAGCATGAGAAAACGGCAGCACGATGGCGCAGCGGTAGAGTTGCTGCCTTACAGCGCCAGAGAACCGGGCTCGATCCTGACTATGGGTGCTGTCTCTGGGGAGTTTGTACATTCTCCCCATGACAGCATGGATTTACTGCCCACACTCCAAAGTCGTACAGGTTTGGAGGCTAATTGGCTTGGTATAAATGTAAAATTGACCCTAGTATTTGTAGGATAGTGTTGGTGTGTGGGTATCGCTGGTAGGTGCGGTCTCGGTGGGCCGAAGGCCTGTTTCCGCATTGTATCTTGAAAGTAAATTAAACTAAAAATATGTTTTAAGCATATTCTGATTGAATAGAACTGCCTACAACCCAATGGCACAGACAACAGAGGATGCCTCGCTCCACGGGGGGTTGAGGTGAGTGGTTGAAGTCACAGTATTCGACTCGGAGCCCTGAGTTTGAGTCAAACCAAGGAGCATTGAAGTCAGAGCCCTGAGGTAATCGGCACAAAAAAGAATATCACTGCACCTAGCTAGGTACAAGTGACAATAAAGTATCATCATCATCTTCATGTTTGATATAGAGCTGCAGATGCTGAAAAAAATCGACTATGCCGAAACGTCGCCTATTCCATCGCTCCATAGATGCTGCCTCACCCGCTGAGTTTCTCCAGCATTTTTGTCTACCTATCATCATCATGCACATTCTCCTGTAAAGCCATGCACTACAATCAGCAAGAATCTCAAAATACTGGAGGTACATCTTCAATGACGTCCACTTAAAATCCTTCAAACCCCTTGGGAGGAAAACAAGCCAGTGCCAACTTCTGGACAAACATCACCAACTTCGAAACTTTAGTTATAACGATGTTACAAAACCTACCTTCAGCGGCGCTGCAGATGTGCCATTGGCTGTGTGTGCGACTCTGGATCCTTTGTGGGGGGGGGGGGGGGGGGGGGGGGGGGGGGGGGGGGGGGGGGGGGGGGGGGGGGGCGGGATTAATATGCAGGTTTGTATTGCTTGTCGGAGAAGGATTTCCTCGGGCTGCTAGTCGAAGAAAAATCGATCGGACTTCCGTTCTCCATTTTTTTTTAAATCGCTAGACAATTTAATCGTTTGATTAAAGTAAAGAGCGACTTCTAATGGCCCTGTCTCACTGTGCGAGTTGACCCACGAGGTACCCCGAGTGACAGACTCGTGGCTGTGCACGAGACTGCAAGTTTATGATCAAGTGTGTAATACGAGTTCCCACGGGTATGTCATTGCTGCGATGTTCCTAGTTCCTCTCCCGAGTTAGCAAGTTCCTCTCCCGTTACTCTTGAGCCAACCGTGAATGAAGGTATGTTTTAATAAAGCAACAATGTTAAAATACATCTCCATCCTGTGGTTTTGAGTTATTTCAGCGCGGCGGCATCTATTGATATGACCTACAATGGGAAAATGCGCATCCTCCAGTAACCAAGCATTTCTTGTTGTTTTATGTTTTTAAATACTTTTTTGCAATGGATCTCTATTTTAAATAATTTTAAAAAAGGAAGCAGCCCGGGTGACTGACATTGAGCGGCCGCCGGGACCCGACAGCAGACACACACACACACACACACACACACACACACACACACACACACACACACACACACACACACACACACACACACAGAGATACACACAGACAGCAGCTGGCCACCACTTCAGAGGAATGAAGCAGCTCGGGTGACTTTGAGCGGCCACCGGGACCCGACAGCAGACACACACACAGATACACACAGATAGACAGAGAGGGAGAGAGAGAGACACACACACACACATACACACACACACACACACATAGAGAGAGAGATACACACAGACAGCAGCTGGCCACCACTTCAGAGGAATGAAGCAGCTCGGGTGACTTTGAGCGGCCACCGGGACCCGACAGCAGACACACACACAGATACACACAGATAGACAGAGAGGGAGAGAGACACACACACACAACTCAGCGGACCAGGCAGCATCTCTGGAGAGAAGGAATAGAGTCGAGACCCTTCTTCAGACTTACCCGAAATGCCACCCATTCCTTCGCTCCAGAGATGCAGCCTGTCCCGCCGAGTTACTCCAGCATTGTGTGTGTCTATCTCCGGTGTGAACCAGCATCTGCAGTTCCTTCCCAATCCCACACTCTCGGCCCCGGGGGGTGGATGGAGCATCACACGTGGACACATCCCACCCACCACCCCAGACTTGCCCCTTCGGCAGGTCTTTAAGCCGTTCATTGAGACAGAGTGAAGCCACGGGGCAGGCGCCTCAGTAATAAAGGACAAGTGGCAGAAAGGCCGAAGATAGACACAAAATGCTGGAGTAACTCGGCGGGACAGGCTGCATCTCTGGAGCGAAGGAATGGGTGGCATTTCGGGTAAGTCTGAAGAAGGGTCTCGACTCTATTCCTTCTCTCCAGAGATGCTGCCTGGTCCGCTGAGTTACTCCAGCATTTTGTGTCTATCTTTGGTTCAGTCTTTACTCGAGCAAAAAGAACAGATTATTAAAGTTCCCACGGTAGACTCACGAGACACTAAGATAAACGCACGGGGCCACTACGTTATTACAACGAGTTTAAATGTTTCCATTTTTAACTTGAACAGTTAATTTGACTCGTGGAAAAAATCAAACATGTTTGATTTTTTTCACGAGTTAACAAGTTTCCCGAGTACCTGCCGTTAGCGCCACGAGTCGATAAGTTGCTTGTGCGAGTTCCGACGTTCCCACTACGTGATCACCACGAGTGAAAACTCGGGGTCACTCGTGGGCCAACTCGCACAGTGAGACAGGGGTTTTACGCCCTCAATGTGTTCAACGCGACGGATCGCAATATCAGGACAAAACAAATGGTAAGTCGTATATTTCACATATATTCTTGCTTCTTGGGGTGCCTTTAGTCTAATTAAGACTAATCAGCCGTGTCTTCCAGAAACACCCACTCGCAAGATGATTACAATTCTCTTTTTTTTTGGACAATCATGTCATAAGAGCATCTAAATCGTCTATATTTTGTGTTATTGGCTATCCGTAAACAATATTTTCACACTAAATATCCACAACAGCTTTAGTCACATGTATTGTGCAAAAAATAATAATTTTGATTATATTGAGAATGGATGTTTCTAGATTAATTTATGGAAATTAAACATTAAATTCCTTCCGATTGGCATATAAATTCATGAGAGTGAGATTTAAAAATCATGTTATATTGTGAATTATTTTTCTGAATGGGATCAGTTTGTTATTTGGATACTTACAGTGGCTTGCAAAAGTTTTCATACCCCTTGAAAGTTTCCACATTTTGACACGTTACATCCACAAATGTAAATATATTTTATTGGGATTTTATGTGATAGACCAACAGAAAGTGGCGCATAATTGTGAAGTGGAAGGAAAATGATACATGGTTTTCAAATTTTTTTACAAATAAAAAACTGAAAAGTGCGGCATGCAAAATTATTCAGCCCCCTTTACTCTGATACCCCTAAATTAAATTCAGTGCAACCAATTGCCTTCAGAAGTCACCTAATTAGTAAATAGAGTCCACTTGTGTGTAATCTAATCTCAGTATAAATACAGCTGTTCTGTGAAGGCCTCAGGGGTTTGTTAGAGAACATTAGTGAACAAACAGCATCATGAAGCCCAAGGAACACACCAGACAGGTCAGGGCTAAAGTTGTGGAGATGTTTTAAGCAGGGTTAGGTTATAAGAAAATATCCCAAGCTTTGAACATCTCACGGAGCACTGTTCAATCCATCATCCAAAAATGGAAAGAGTATGGCACAACTGCAAACCTACCAAGACATGACTGTCCACCTAAACTGACAGGCCGGGCAAGGAGAGCATTGATCAGAGAAGCAGCCAAGAGGTCCATGGTAACTCTGGAGGAGCTGCAGAGATCCACAGCTCAGGTCGGAGAATCTGTCCACAGGACAACTATTAGTCGTGCACTCCACAAATCGGGCCTTTATGGAAGAGTGGCAAGATGAAAGCCATTGCTGAAGCAAAGCCATAAGAAGTCCCATTCGCAGTTTACCACAAACCATGTGGGGGACACAGCAAACATGTGGAGGAAGGTGCTCTGGTCTGATGAGACCAAAATTGAAGTTTTTGGCCTAAATGCTTAACGCTATGTGTGGCGGAAAACTAATACTGCACATCACCCTGAACACACCATCCCCACTGTGAAACATGGTTGTGGCAGCATCATGCTGTGGGGATGCTTTTCTTCAGCAGGGACAGGGAAGCTGGTCAGAGTTGATGGGAAGATGGATGGAGCCAAATACAAGGCAATCTTGTAAGAAAACCTGTTAGAGTCTGCAAAAGACTTGAGACTGGGTCGGAGGTTCACCTTCCAGCAGGAAAACAACCCTAAACATACAGCCAGAGCTACAATGGAATGGTTTAGATCAAAGCATATTCATGTGTTAGAATGGCCCAGTCAAAGCCCAGACCTAAATCCAATTGAGAATCTCTGGCAAGACTTGAAAATTGCTGTTCACAGACGCTCTCCATCCAATCTGACTGACCTTGAGCTATTTTGCAAAGAAGAATGGGCAAAAATTTCAATCTCTAGATGTGGAAAGCTGGTAGAGACATACCCCAAAAGACTTGCAACTGTAATTGCAGCGAAAGGTGGTTCCACAAAGTATTGACTCAGGGGGGCTGAATACTTATGCACGCCACCCTTTTCAGTTTTTCATTTGTAATAAAATTTGGAAACCATGTATCATTTTCCTTCCACTTCACAATTATACACCACCTTGTGTTGGTCTATCACATAAAATCCCAATAAAATACATTTACGTTTGTGGTTGTAACATGACAAAATGTGGAAAGTTCAAGGGGTATGAAAACTTTTGCAAGCCACTGTAGGCTATTTAAACATTTTAGCCTTTTCTTAAGAAATGGACAGATGTTTAGATCTAGTAATTGAATTTAGATTAATTTAATTGATTAGATGAATTTAATTGATATGATGACGCTGAGGAATATGATTTTTTTGTTGGGTATTTACTATTTGTTTTAGCGTTTAACTTTATCATTTCTACCTTTTTTCTAAAACCGCAAGTAATAACTTGTTTCTGTTAATGCTGTTCAGTGTTTTTTTCCTTTACATTTTAAACAGATGTCTCCGAAGAAGAAATGCAAAATTGTCAATCCAAATGCCCCGTGTAAGAGACTGATTTAGACAGCATTCGCAGAGATTATCCGAATTTGGACTACTCCAAATGTGATGATCTACAGGACATTCTTAATGGGAAAGTAGTGGGCAAAAAGGCATGTCATGCGTGGTTTAAATAGCAAAAGCCTGTAGTTTACAATGCCAACATTGACTGGCAATTAATTCTTAAAGGGTTGACGGTGGATATACAATGGAAGACATTTAAAGACTGCATGGATGAACTACAAAAATTGTTCATCCCAGTTTGGCAAAAGAATAAATCGGGGAAGGTAGTGCATCCGTGGATAACAAGGGAAATCAGGGATAGTATCAAAGCAAAGGATGATGCGTACAAAGTAGCCAGAAAAAGCAGCATACCAGAGGACTGGGAGAAATTCAGAGACCAGCAGAGGAGGACAAAGGGCTTAAATTAGGAAAGGAAAAATAGATTATGAAAGAAAACTGGCAGGGAACATAAAAACTGACTGCAAAAGTTTTTATAGATATGTGAAGAGAAAGAGGTTAGTTAAAAACAAATGTAGGTCCCTTGCAGTCAGAAACAGGTGAGTTGATCATGGGGAACAAGGATATGGCGGACCAATTGAATAACTACTTTGGTTCCGTCTTCACTAAGGAAGACATAAATAATCTGCCTGAAATAGCAGGGACTGTGGGTCAAAGGAGGAATTGAGTGAAATCCAGGTCAGTCGGGAAGTGGTGTTGGGTAAATTGAATAGATTAAAGGCCGATAAATCCCCAGGGCCAGATAGGCTGCATCCCAGAGTACTTAAGGAAGTAGCTCAGGAAATAGTGGATGCATTAGTGATAAATCTTTCAAAACTCTTTAGATTCTGGAGTAGTTTCCTGAGGATTGGCGGTAGCAAATGTAACCCCTCTTTTTAAGAAGGGAGGGAGAGAGAAAACGGGGAATTACAGACCAGTTAGTCTAACATCGGTAGTGGGGAAAACTGCTAGAGTCAGTTATTAAAAGATGGGATAGCTGCACATTTGGAAAGTGGGTGAAATCATTGGACAAAGTCAGCATGGATTTACAAAAGGTAAATCATGTCTGACGAATCTGTGGAATTTTTCGAGGATGTAACTAGTAGCGTGGATAAGGGAGAACCAGTGGATGTGGTATATCTGGACTTCCAGAAGGCTTTCGACAAGGTCCCACATAAGAGATTAGTATACAAACTTAAAGCATACGGTATTAGGGGTTCAGTATTGATGTGGATGGAGAACTGGCTGGCAAACAGGAAGCAAAGAGTAGGAGTAAACGGGTCCTTTTCACAATGGCAGGCAGTAACTAGTGGGTACCGCAGGGCTCAGTGCTGGACCCCAGCTATTTACAATATATATTAATGATCTGGATGAGGGAATTGAAGGCAATATCTCCAAGTTTGCGGATGACACTAAGCTGGGGGCAGTGTTTCGCTGTGAGGAGGATGCTAGGAGACTGCAAGGTGACTTGGATAGGCTGGGTGAGTGGGCAAATGTTTGGCAGATGCAGTATAATGTGGATAAATGTGAGGTTATCCACTTTGTTGGCAAAAACAGGAAAGCAGACTATTATTTAAATGGTGGCCGATTAGGAAAAGGGAGATGCAGCGAGACCTGGGTGTCATGGTACACCAGTCATTGAAAGTAGGCATGCAGGTGCAGCAGGCAGTGAAAAAAGCGAATGGTATGTTAGCTTTCATAGCAAAAGGATTTGAGTACAGGAGCAGGGAGGTTCTACTTCAGTTGTACAGGGTCTTGGTGAGACCACACCTGGAGTATTGCGTACAGTTTTGGTCTCCAAATCTGAGGAAGGACATTATTGCCATAGAGGGAGTGCAGAGAAGGTTCACCAGACTGATTCCTGGGATGTCAGGACTGTCTTATGAAGAAAGACTGGATAGACTCGTTTATACGCTCTGGAATTTAGGAGATTGAGAGGGGATCTTATAGAAACTTACAAAATTCTTAAGGGGTTGGACAGGCTAGATGCAGGAAGATTGTTCCCGATGTTGGGGAAGTCCAGGACAAGGGGTCACAGCTTAAGGATAAGGGGAAATCCTTTAAGACCGAGATGAGAAAGACTTTTTTCACACAGAGAGTGGTGAGTCTCTGGAACTCTCTGCCACAGAGGGTAGTTGAGGCCAGTTCATTGGCTATATTTAAGAGTGAGTTGGATGTGGCCCTTGTGGCTAAGGGGATCAGAGGGTATGGAGAGAAGGCAGGTACGGGATACTGAGTTGGATGATCAGCCATGATCATATTGAATGGCGGTGCAGGCTCGAAGGGCTGAATGGCCTACTCCTGCACCTAATTTCTATGTATCTATGTTTCTATGAAAGGTTGAGGACAAACAAGGTGTACTGAGTTGCTTATTGGTTACAATCTGAGGAGTATGATGATGCTACTGATTATGATATGCCAATGTACCAGCTAGCAACTGATCTTCTCCATAAAGACTTGGTCTATTGTTAGAAATTGCTATTTATTTACCTATCTGTTACGGACTTACAGCATATAATACAATAATATTAAAGTTCTGATCTTGAGAATATCAAAGTTTTGAATTTTCTTTTTTTTTAAATTTTTTAAAATTAGAAGCATATGTACAAATTATAATAAATGACAAACTGGTTACAAAGTTCTTACATAGCTTCAATTTTTTAAGTTTTTTTTATAAAGAAAATAAATAGAGAAAAAAAGAGATTAGAGAAACTATAAACTAATAGAAAGAGAAGAGGAAAAAAGCAAGAAAGAAAGGAGATTACAAATTAAAATTATGGAGATAGATCTGGGAGATGGTAAATATAGTTGTTCATCCAACCCTAAACTCAAGTTGTGACTTTTATTTTGTGTTAAACCAGTTTTCAATAAATGGAGACCATATTTTAGAAAATAATTCTGGTTTGTCAATTAAAACAAATCTTATTTTTTCCAAATGCAAGGTCTCGGTCATTTCCGTAATCCACATTTTAATAGTGGGGGTTACTGTTTTTTTTTCAAAATTTAAGTATTAATTTTTTGCGCAGTTATTAAACTGTAATCAAGAAAATGTCTCTGGCTTATCATAAGGTTTGTGGTATGTTCTGATAATCCTAATATTATTAATTATGGATCTGGGTCCAGTTGATTATCGATAGCTTTAGAGATAATTTAAAAAATGTCCGTCCAAAAGTTTTGCATTTTTATACAAGTTACAAAAGTATGAGTTCAATTGGCTTCTTGAAATTGACATTTATCACAGAGAGGGGAAGTACTTGGGAAGATCCTATTTAATTTTGTCTTCGAATAGTGTAATCTATGTAATATTTTAAACTGTATTAAGGAATGTCTAGTGTTTAACGAGCAGTGATATATATGTTGTAAACTTTCATCCCATATGTCTTTCATTATGGGTTGAGCCAATTCATCCTCCCATGCTCGTCTATATGACCCTGATGATGGAATGTCAGTATCTAAAAGGGTATTATAAATATAAGATATTAATTTATTTGTATTGGGATGTCGATTCATCAAGGATTTCTGTGCCCCTAAATCTATAATCTTGCATCTGTAATTTTACATAATCTCTAAATTGTAAATATCCAAAAAAATTATTAACATGTAATTCATACTTCTGTTGTAATTCCTGAAAAGATAGGAAAATCCCCTTTTAATAAAGGTCTCCCAACCTTTTAATTCCATGAGATTTCCATTGAACAGATAGTTTGAAAGAAGGATTCTTTGCAATAGGGAGGAAAAGAGATAAATGACCCAATTTTAAAGTAAATTTTAATTGTTTCCAAATGAGGATAACACTATGTATAATCGGGTTTCCTCCATATGTTTTTTTTATTCAAATTTATTGGAGCTAAGATAATCGAGCCTATATCAGAAGGTAAACAATCCTCCTTCTCCATCTTTAACCAATCTGGCTGCTGATCAGTGTCGTTCAGCCAGAAGGTTATATTTTCAATATTAACCGCCCAATAATAAAATAGAAAGTTTGGTAAAGCTAATCCACCATTAGCTTTGGACTTACATAAATGTATTTTGTTTATTCTATGGATCTTGTAATCCCAAATAAAATTAGTAATAATTGAATCAATTTTTTTGAAAAAAATGTTTGGAAGATATATCGGAATTGATTGGAATAAGTATAATATTATACCATTCTATAATATTATACTATTATACTATTATACATTTTTTGAATTTTCAAGGCAGTCTGAGTGTTTATTACCATTTCCGCCGCAATGGTCAATTTTGTAATTAGCTACAATTAGGTAACTAACTAATCATATGCTTTAATTTCAGGTTCATCCAAGTAAGATCTTTTATATTTGTTTCAGAATGCATCAATCTATAATAACTGAAAATTTCATTCAGTTCTCTTAATTTTTAAGAAAGTTATGACTTTTTGAGTGTCCTCAATCACAGCTTTTGTGTTGTCAATGGAAAAGCAATAGGGAACAAGATGCTAATTTCCGAGTATGAAAATGGTCATAACTTTTTTAATACTGAAGATATGAAAGTGAATTAGGTATCAAATTAAAGTTCTTTTTACGCTTTATCTGATGGGTTAAATTGCAGACTTGATTTTTTAAATCTCAAAATTTTGTAACATTCCTAGTTATCTGCAGGCAGGTCCAATAGGTAAATCACATCATTCATACGCCATGAAACCAGTCTCATGTGACGAGGCAGTCCTTTGCTTGCATACCTAATCTATAGACATAACTGCCACCTATGGCGCTGACAAAGTTACAAAGTACCTCGGCTCCTCTTTTGTTTCCAATTCCCCCACCCCCCCCCCACGCCATGCCTCCATTGTCTATTCTTCCTCCCCTCCCCCCCTCACGGATGTCCCCCCACACTCTCATCGACAGCCGACCGAGGGTTGACCCGCATGGCTTCGTCACTGCCACGAGGATTCACCACCACCGAGGCCCCACTACTGTTGCCGAGGCTCACCGCTACCGTTCGGCCCAGGCAAGCTTTGCCACCCGGACCTACCGCAGCCTCCTGGGAGGCCCGTGGGCGCGAGGCGGGACTAGCATGCGAGTTCCGGACCGCGGCACGGTTGTTCAGGGGCTGAGTCGGTGCTTGTTCCCGCGGCGATACTCCCCCGCGCGTGGTTTCCTGAGATTCCCAAGATTCCCGGGAAGCCTGGTGTTAATTGTGAAAGGAGTTCACTTCCTCACAAACAACCCACCCAACCTGTCCTATTAAGCACCCACTGCCCCATTTGAGGAAGAGTTTTGCAGGGCTCACGTTGACATAATTGATCGCCTCAGAACCTGTAGACCAGGAGTCATCCTCAATCCCAGAGAAGAAGTTTTGGATGGCAAGGCTTGCTAATGTGTGAGTACCTGTGAAGCTATATGAAAGAGTTGCTAATCCCCTGTACAGTATATGATTTCTATAAAAATGTGAATGTTGAATGTTTCCCAGCTATAAACAGATTAGAAATAGCTGGAAACCTGCTCCAGCAAGTTCTTTTCAAATTTCTAGCAACAGGCTATGTGCTGCTAATTTCATGTTAATTCTGCTGTCAAAATCTATTATACCAAATGCAAATTTGGCCTCCAGTCTTTTCACAGAAATGGCTGGAGACCAATCTATCCTATAACTTTACATAACATTGCCTTTTTGTGTCATATTGCTTCATGTATCTGCACAGCTGGCTTCTGTGCTGGCAAACCCCCACAGCAGGTTGAACTTCACTGGGATCCAACTGGCTTTATTTTTAGCTCACCCTCCTGTTTAGTTTAGTTTAGTTTCGTGATACAGCGCGGAGACAAGCTTATCGGCACACCGAGTCCGCACCTACCAGCGATCCCTGCACATTAACGCTATCCTACACACCTTAGGGACAATTTTACATTCATACCAAGCCAATTAACTTACAAACCTGTACGTTTTTGGAGTGTGGGAGGAAACCGAATATCTCAGAGAAAACCCACCCAGTCATAGAAACATAAAAACATAGAAATTAGGTGCAGGAGCAGGCCATTCGGCCCTTCGAGCCTGCACCGCCATTCAATATGATCATGGCTGATCATCCAACTCAGTATCCTGTACCTGCCTTCTCTCCATACCCTCTGATCCCTTCAGCCACAAGGGCCACATCCAACTCCCTCTTAAATATGGCCAACGAACTGGCCTCAACTACCTTCTGTGGCAGAGAATTCCACAGATTCACCACTCTCTGTGTGAAAAACGATTTTCTCATCTCGGTCCTAAAAGACTTCCCCCTTATCCTTAAACTGTGACCCCTTGTCCTGGACTTCCCCAACATCGGGAACAATCTTCCTGCATCTAGCCTGTCCAACCCCTTAAGAATTTTGTAAGTCTCTATGAGATCAACCCTCAATCTTCTAAATTCCAGCGAGTACAAGCCGAGTCTATCCAGTCTTTCTTCATATGGAAGTCGTGCCAGTCACGGGAACAACGTACAAATTCCGTACAGACAGGGCCCGTAGGCAGGATCGATCCCGGGTCTCGCTTACAGCAAGCGCTGTAAGGCAGCAAGTCTACCGCTGCGCCCTTATTGATTCCTCTTTATTGGACTACACATGACCGTGGGGTCTGTTCTTAACCTTATTTTCATTAGATGGCGGAATGGCAACATGGAACAGGCCATCATTAAGCCTGTCCTAGTCCTTTCAAATAATACCCTAATTAATCACAATTAACAACAATGTGCGTAGGAAGGCACTGCAGATGCTGATTTACACTATAGATAGACACAAAATGCTGGAGTAACTCAGCGGGTCAGGCAGCATCTCTAGATAGAAGGAATGGTATGATGTTTCGGGTCGAGACCCCTCTTCAGACTGAGAGTCAGGGGAGAGGGAGGCAGAGAGATATGGAAGAGTAAGGTGTGAAAATGAGACATCAAAATGCGACGATGATCAAGGAAAATGTAGAATAGATCAATGTTAGTTAAGGGAAAGTGACAACGAAGCATACAAAGGTAACATTTAATCAGGAGGACAGTCAGACTGGTCGGATAACTGGGATGGGGAAGAGATGGAGAGAGAGGGAAAGCAAGGGTTATTTGACATTAGAGAAGTCAATATTCATATATTGTCTGGTTGTAAGCTGCCCAAGCGAAATATGAGGTGCTGTTCCTCCAATTTGTGCTGGTCCTCACTCTGACAACGGAGGAGATCCAGGACAGAAAGGTCAGGATGTGAATGGGAGGGGTAGTTAAAGTGTTTAGCAACTGGGAGATCATGTCGGTTTAAGTGGACTGAGCAGAGGTGTTCAGCGATATGATCGCTGAGCCTGCGCTTGGTCTTGCCGATATACAGGAGTCCACACCATGAACAGTAGATACAGTAGATGAGGTTGGAGGAGGTGTAAGTGAACCTTTGCAAGCATAACTTGCATCTGCTTAGCACTTTAGATGCATAAAGCGTCCTCGCATTCTTAAATTTTAACATGGAAACATAGAAACATAGAAAATTGGTGCAGGAGTAGGCCATTCGGCCCTTCAAGCCAGCAGCACCATTCCATATGATCATGGCTGATCATCCAAAATCAGTATCCCGTTCCTACTTTCTCCCCATATCCCTTGATTCCGTTAGCTCTAAGAGTTTATCTTGCTCAAGAAGGGTCTCGACCCAAAATGTCACCCATTCCTTCTCTCCTGGGATGTTGCCTGTCCCGCTGAGTTATTCCAGCTTTTTGTGTCTATCTTAGGTATATCTAACTCTGTCTTGAAAACATCCAGTGAATTGGCCTCCACTGCCTTTTGTGGCAGAGAATTCCACAGGTCTACAACTCTTTGGGTGAAAAAGTTTTTCCTCATCTCAGTCCAAATGGCCTACCTCTTATTCTTAAACTGTGACCACTGGTTCTGGACTCCCCCAACATCGAGAATATCTTTCCTGCATCTGACCTGTCCAATCACTTAAGAATATGTTTCTATAAGATTCCCTCTCATTATTTTCCCTGTCGGGTCTCCGTTGTCGTTGGGGCCTCCAACCGGAACGAGCTGGGGGCTCCAGTCGCGGAGCCTGCGGACTCACCATCGTGGAGCTGGCCGACTTCGGAGCGTGGAGAGCTGTGGTGGCGCGCGGCTGCGACTCGACTCCGGAGCTCGGAGGCTCCAGCTGCAGGCCCGGTGGACGGTGACATCGGGAGCTCGCGGGTCCCTGTTGGGAGAGACCGCTTTTCGGAGCTCCCGCGGCGGCAGCGGCTTCTCCCGCCCCGAGTCGTGGGGCTGAAAATGACCCGGAGTGGGGCCTGACATCGCCCAGCGCGGCTTTAATGGCCGCGGGGCTTGCCATCGCCCACCTGGAGCTCCAACATCAAGACCCGGAACGGGGCCTTACATCGCCGGCGCGGCCTTAACAGCCGCAGGACGTGCTTCAACCGACGGGGGCTTTAACATCGGGAGAGAATGGAGAGCAGGGGAGAGACAAGACTTTGCCTTCCATCACAGTGAGGAGGAGATTCACTGTGATGGATTTTTGTGTGAATTGAGTTGGTTGTGTGTCTTGTAAAATTGTTTTGTTTTTGTTGTACGGCTGCAGAAAGCAAAGTTCCTAACGGATCAATAAAGTTAATTGTATTGTATTGTATTGTATCCTTCTAAAGACTGCCTCCTTCGTCTTTTGAAAACACTACATATTTTCAACTCCATTATTTCAGGTACTTCGTGTTAACATTTGAAATTCGAGGAAATAAACAATATTCATGCAACACCCTTTATTTAGACCCTAGTGTTCTTCTGGTGAATTCACTACAGAGCACTCCTTCCTCACCACTCCACCCCCCCCCCCCACCACTCAACCCCCCCCACCAAGACTCAATGCTGATAACTGAAAGGTTTGTAGGAAGGAAGCAGATGCTGGTTTAAACCGAAGAAAAACACAACAAGCTGGAGTAACTCAGAGGAACAGGCAGCATCCCTGGAGAAAAGGAATAGGTGATGTTTTGGGCCTAGATCGTTCTTCAGACTGTATGGAGAATGGAGTGGTTTGATTTGATTTAATCAGTTTAATATAACTCCTGGAAGTCTGATTCAGTTTGAAGAAGGATCTCAACCCAAAACGTCACCCATTCCTTCTCTCCAGAGATGCTGCCTGTCCCGCTGAATAATAGCCCTGTCCCATGGTACAAGTTCATTCCAAGTTCTCTCCAGAGTTTAAAAAAAAAATCAAACTCGTGGTAAGCACGGAGAATGAACGTAGCGAGTACGTCGGAGCTTGGGGACGTCTCTTAACGGCTCATAGCGCAAACGGCAGGTACTCGGGAAGACTCGCTAATGGCAGGTAAGCACGCTGAGTTATTCCAGCTTTTTGTGTCTATCTTCACTAGAAATAGGAGACAATGACCTGGGATATTAAAGCTCAATGTGAGATGTAAGACTGAGGAATGTGAAAAAAATAAAACTCAATGAGGGATGACCAGAAATGGAAAAGAAAATACAAAATGCAAGTAGACTTCAAAGAAATGTCAAACGAAAGATTGTAAGGAGTGAGCAGAGCATGCATAATGGGAAGAATTGTAACAGTACATATATTTTGGAAAATCACAACAGCAGATTCAAGAAACTGCACATCAAATGTGTACTAGATACATGCAAAAAAAAATTATATTAGTAATGAATACTTTTTTAGAAACTAAGGATACTGGGCTGCTTGGCGGTGCAGCGGTAGAGTTGCTGCCTTACAGCGCCAGAGACTCAGGTTCGATCCTGACTACGGATGCTGACTGTGCGGAGTTTGTACGTTCTCCCCTTGAACTGCGCGGGCTTTCCTCCGGTTCTCCGGTTTCCTCCCACACTCCAAAGACGTACAGGTTTGTAGGCTAATTGGCGTGGCATAATTGTAAATTGTCCCCTAGTCAATGTGCGGGGATCGCTGGTCGGCGCGGACTCGGTGGGCCGAAGGGCCTGTTTCCGCGCTGTATCTCTAAACTAAACTATAATCAAACTAATCCCTTGAACCCGATTGCTATAGCTGAGATTTAAAAGAGAATGTATTGATTTCCTCTTCCAGAATGATCTGAGTGAAGCTGAAACATTGAAGTTGGCAAATGTCATGAAGAACAGGGAAGAGAAAATTGGGGGTCAGAGAACAATTCAAAGCCTGAAATTAGTAGAGAAAATGTTTCAATCTCTTATTGAAGATGCAGTAACATAATGCTCGATACTCACAGTCTGATTAGACAGAATCAATCAACTGTACAACGAGTAACTTGCACTCGACAAATATTGGAGTTTGGAGAATGGTACTAACAGGTTGGATCGGGATTTTAAAAGGTATATCCGAATTTAAAAATTAATTAAACTTGAATTAAAATTGCAATAATCAAAATCAAAGACAATAAGAAGGATTAGTTCTTCATATTGGGCGGCTCGGTGGCGCAGCGGTACACTGCTTGCATTGCCGGAGACCCGGGTTCGATCCCGACTACGGGTGCTGTCTGTATGGAGTTTGCACGTTCTCCCTGTGACCGCGTGGGTTTTCTCCGAGATCTTCGGTTTCCTCCCACACTCCAAAGACGAGCAGGTTTGTAGGTTACTTGGCTTTGTGTATGTGTAAAATATCCATAGTGCATGTAGGATAGTGTTAATGCGCGGGGATTGCTGGTTGGTGCGGACTCACTGGGCCCAAGGGCTTGTTTCCGCGCTGTATCTCGGCATCTGTAAAACTAAACTAAATATCAGTGCGAATTTTAAAATATATTTTTCAGGATCTGAACATTATTGGCTTCCCATCGTGAATTGCCCTTGAACTGAATGGCTCAGAATGACTCATATTTGGCAACATTTAAGAAACATAGAAACATAGAAATTAGGTGCAGGAGTAGGCCATTCAGCCTTCGAGCCTGCACCGCCATTCCAATATGATCATGCTGATCATCCAACTCAGTATCCCGTACCTGCCTTCTCTCCATACCCTCTGATCCCCTTAGCCACAAGGGCCACATCCCAACTCACTCTTAAATATAGCCAATGAACTGGCCTCAACTACCCTCTGGGCAGAGAGTTCCAGAGACTCACCACTCTCTGTGTGAAAAAAGTCTTTCTCATCTCGGTCTTAAAGGATTTCCCCCTTATCCTTAAGCTGTGACCCCTTGTCCTGGACTTCCCCAACATCGGGAACAATCTTCCTGCATCTAGCCTGTCCAACCCCTTAAGAATTTTGTAAGTTTCTATAAGATCCCCTCTCATCTCCTAAATTCCAGAGAGTATAAACCGAGTCTATCCAGTCTTTCTTCATAAGACAGTCCTGACATCCCAGAAATCAGTCTGGTGAACCTTCTCTGCACTCCCTCTATGGCAATAATGTCCTTCCTCAGATTTGAGACCAAAACTGTACGCAATACTCCAGGTGTGGTCTCACCAAGACCCTGTACAACTGAAGTAGAACCTCCCTGCTCCTGTACTCAAATCCTTTTGCTATGAAAGCTAACATACCATTCGCTTTTTTCACTGCCTGTTGCACCTGCATGCTACTTCAATGACTGGTGTACCATGACACCCAGGTCTCGCTGCATCTCCCCTTTTCCTAATCGGCCACCATTTAAATAATAGTCTGCTTTCCTGTTTTTGCCACCAAAGTGGATAACCTCACATTTATCCACATTATACTGCATCTGCCAAACATTTGCCCACTCACCCAGCCTATCCAAGTCACCTTGCAGTCTCCTAGCATCCTCCTCACAGCGAACACTGCCCCCCAGCTTAGTGTCATCCGCAAACTTGGAGATATTGCCTTCAATTCCCTCATCCAGATCATTAATATATATTGTAAACAGCTGGGGTCCCAGCACTGAGCCCTGCGGTACCCCACTAGTTACTGCCTGCCATTGTGAAAAGGACCCGTTTACTCCTACTCTTTGCTTCCTGTTTGCCAGCCAGTTCTCTATCCACATCAATACTGAACCCCTAATACCGTATGCTTTAAGTTTGTAAAGTTTGGCAACATTTAAGTTCTAACCACATGGAGTTGGTCTGGACTCACATTTGGGCAAAGACAGGTTAGATATTTCCCTTCCTACGGGTGTTACAAACCAGGTGGTTCTAACATCTGTCTGATGGTTTATGTGGTTATCATTACTAACATTTACTGTTACTTTCAAATGATTAAATTTGGATTTAATTCCACAATTGCAGAAATGATGTTTGACTCGGGTCTCTGCTTGTCTTTGGGATGAGGAGTCAGTGTTTCAATTTCAGTTTAGTTTATTGTCACGTGTACCGAGGTACAGTGAAAAACTTTGGTTGCGTGACAACCAGTCGGCAGAAAGACAATATATGTTTATAATCAAACCACTGTGTACAGATACATGATCAAGGAATTACGTTTAGTGCATGGTAAAGCCAGCAAGGTCCGATCAAGGATAGTCCGAGGGTCACCAATGGGGTAGTTGGTAGCTGTTCGGCACTGCTCTCTGGTTGTGGTAGGGTGATGCAATTGCCTGTAACAGCTGGGATGAAACTATCCCTGAATCTGGTGGTGTGCGTTTTCTGTACCTTTTGCCTGATGGGAGAGGGGAGAAGAGGGAGTGGCCAGGGTGCGACTCATCCTTGTTTATGCTGCTGGCCTTGCCGAGGCAGCGTGAGGTACAATAGAAGTCAATAGAAGGGAGGCTGGTTTATGTGGTGGTCTGGGCTGCGTCCACAATTCGCTGCAATTTCCTGCGATCTTGGATGGAGCTGTTCCCAAGCTGTTAACTGTGCTTAATATCAACCAGTTCCACTGCTGAACCCTATAAAGTAGGCAAGGGTTTATAAGATGAAAATACAAAAGGGTGTTGCATAAGATGAGAGCTTGTGGAATTCAGGGTAGCATATTAGCATATTAGCATGGATTGAGGATTGGTTAATGGATGAATCAAAGGGGGAACGGGTTGGAGACTAGCAAGTATTGATAACTAAAGATGTTTAATTTGGATTGGGTGGGGGGAGGTTGTTCTTCTATGCCATTGTTAAATGCAGATACAGCCATGAATTAGGAAGTTAAATGGTACGCTAGCTTCTATTACAAGAGGTTTGTCCTTGGAAGTGTGGGGATTGAGAAGTTTCATTTCCATTCTATATGGCTTTGGCAGACCGTGTCTAACTCATGTGTAGAGATCTGCCCTCCTTATCCAAGAACATGTCATTTGCTTCGGAGCAGATATGGTAAAGTTTCATTAGATTGATTCCTAGGATTGAAGGACTGTCCCAACCGGAGAGATTCCACACAGGTTAGAAGAGTGCAAGATGAAAGGTTCTGAACTTACATTTTCTGCCATCAAGACTCCAACTTTCTGATCTTTGCCCTGACTCTCAAATCCCCCTCAGTCTGAGGAATGGTCTTGACCCAAAATGTCACCCATTCCTTCTATCCAGAGATATTGCCTGTCCCGCTGAGATACTCCAGCATTTTGTGTCTATCTTCAGTGAAAGATGATTTCATTTTGAAAAATATCGAATTGTTATATAGTGTGGCAGTCTGAAGCTAGAGACTGTTTACCGTGGCTGGGTGGTCTCATTAGCGGGACATAGCAGAAGATGACATAATATTTATTCCCTAGATATCCAGATACCCAGTCAATGATTATCCTCATGGCATGAATTGGTAGATCTATGGGATCCAAGGAAATTGAGGTAGGGGATAGGGCAGGAAATGTTAATGTAGAATTTCAACCACGAACAGTCTCACAGGAACATCCTAACTATTCCCAATGTGCCTTTCTTTTGCCAAGGTCAGTTTTTCATTAGGTTCCTTAATGTTTATTTTTGTAACTCTGCTAGGTTTTAGCGATTGTGCACACATTTAAGTCAACCACTCTGCTCCTCTAAATCTAATAATCTCTCATGGATAACCAAGGTTAATCCAAAGGCCACGCATAATTATTTGAAAGAATATAGGCCGCAAGCAACAATTAGCTGTGAGAGACTGGAAGCGCCCCATTAAGCAGAAGCAATAGGCATTCAAATCAGTGGTTGGGTTGTTCAAATGCAGAAGCAGTGCTCAAAATCCTGCATCCTTCAAGGCAAGCATTTATTTCACATCTTCATGACCCTATAATGGCCCCAAACACTTCAAAAACTAAGAAGTATATTTAGAACCACAGTCGCTGTGATAATGTAGAAATGCCGCAGAAAATTTGCACATGGACAAGTCCTAGAAAAACATAGGCCTAACGTAGGTGAATAGTAAGATTAAACAAGAACTTATCAGTTCGAAGTTTGATCCTTATTTTATGAGGAGTTACGTTGAGGGATTACGTGAAGAAGCCCCGCCAGGCGCATGCGCGTCATACTTCAAAGCAGCGGCATGAAAACACAGAGAACAAATTGCCGAAGTAACATAGTAAGGCTTTTAGAAGACTAGAACTACCAGATGATCTCTTAGATTATGAGGGTGGGAGCGGAGGGCACGTAATCCCTCAACATAACTCCTCATAAAATAAGGATCAAACTTCGAACTGGTAAGTTCTCGTTTAATCTTACTATTTTACTTCGGAGTCACGTGAGTGACTACATGAAGATTTCAAAGCTCTGTGTTTTCATGCCGTAGATGCACTCCATACAACAATCTGCTTCGGTTGACACAGTAGTAAATAATATATTGAACATTGCTTCAAATTATTCAATAACTATTTGTAATAATAACAAAAACAGTAATAACCCCTCTGTCCCAGGGGGAAATTACAACAATGCTATAAAACAAAGCAAATGAATTAAGTGGAACCCAAAACAGCATGCCTAACCCATGGCACTGTCTGTACAGGTTTGTCATAGAATTGAGAAAACGTTGATACTCTGGATCATCCTGCGGCCGCGAGGATTTGATCTAGCGGCACGTCCTGAGCCTTTGCCGCGGAGGTTGATGCCGCCCTGGTAGAGTGAGATTTAAATACATGAGTGTCGACTCCAGCATAATGGATAACCTGTTTCAAACCATCTAGAAATAGTTTGTGCTGACACTCTTTTATATGGCTTTTTTGTGACTAATGAGTCCCGTCTCAGAACCTTTGAGTCTCCTTGTTACCTTAATATATTGGCTTAAGTGTTTAACTACACATAACATTTGGTCAACAGGATAGGCTTTAAACGACACCTTGGTTGCTGCCATACCTGGCCTGCTTTGTTTGATTAAATCATAAACATAGAAGGTAATGTCATTTACAGACAAATGCATACAATCTATTCGTAACAATTGTAATGTTTGTACACGTTGTGCTGAAACCAGCGCCATTAGCATAAGCACTTTAAGATTTAATCTCTGCATAGATAATGACGTAATTGGAGCCCATTGCCGAAGCAGTGTGAGAACAAGACTGATATCCCAGATTTCTGCATATCTAGGTTTAGGAGGGTTTTTGTTAAAATTCCTCTCATAAATCGGGATACTAATGGATGAGACCCGATAGGTTGTTGTTCTGAAGACTGCCCTAAATAGGAGGACAAAGCACTCCGGGCACTGTTAATGGCACTATAACAAGTGCTCATCAAAATGCAATTTAGCAAGGAACTCCAACACATCACATATGCTTGTAGTATGATAAGATATATTGGATTGTATACAGAACATCTCCTATTTCTTTATGTGAATCACATTGGTTTTGAATGCTATTTCTCCAGGCTGCAGTGATAACCTCCATGGTCCTGTTCGACAATCCAAGGCCTTGGAATGGTCTGGTCAGAACCTGCAGACCAACAATTGATACGGTCATGTAATGGGTGACTTTTCCTGTAACCGGATGCACCAACAATTACTGCAGCTGAGAATCATCATGAATGGCTGAGCCATCATTCTGAGTACTAATGGGAACCATGGTTGTGTTGGCCAATCTGGGACCACCAAAAACGCCTATAGCGGAGTCGCACTCTATTTTGGTGAGGTATTTCGTGATCAGACAAAATGGAGGAATGCATAAAAGAATGAGTGCCCCCAATGTAACGAGAATGCATCCACGGCTACTGCTCCTGGATCTGGCTCCCATGAAACATATGTAGGCAACTGGTGATTCAATCTGGATGCAACAGATCAATATCTGGCAACCCAAATCGAGTGACAATTGTTTGAAAATTTTCAGAATTCAACATCCATTCTATATTGTCATTAAACTTTCGCGACCTATGGTCTGCCACCACATTGTCTATACCTGGTAGATAGATGGCTGAAACCCAGATGTTCTTTGAAGTACACCACTGCCACCTGAGGTTAGCCAAGTTCTCACATGATCTCTTGATCTTGCTCCTCCCATATGATTAACCTATGCCACTGCTGTGGTGTTATCAATCTGGAGTTGAACGTGTAAATTATTCATTGTGGAGCAATATGCCTTTAACCCATAAAATGCCCCCAATAATTCCAAATAATTTATCCCTTGTGTGTGGAGAATCAAACCTTCTTGTTCATTCCACCTACCCCCACAGCTAGCCTCCGTGTCCATACCCCCCCCATCCCCACCCCCCATCCGAGAGCACTAACATCAGTCTGTAAGATCACTGAAGGTTCTTGTACCAAAATGTGATTGGTAGCTTGACTAACATTAATAATCCACCACTGCAATTCTGCTAGAGCTGTGGTTGGTAACTGCATAACCCAATCAAAATGGCCTGCATGCTCTTTTAGTGCTTGTTCTCTTTGCGAATGTTGATAATGCAAAGGTCCGAACTGTACTGCAGTTCTTTAATTCTGAGGCTATGACCTCTGGTCCAAGACTCTTCCACTAGTGGAAACATCCTCTCCACATCCACTTTATCCAAGCCTTTCACATTCAATTGTGTTGTGCACTCTAAAGATTGTTGCTCTGTGGCAAAGTGTTGGCAACTGCATAATAGAACTGGAGATTTAGTAGGTATTCAAGTTATAAATTTGATTGCTGTTTGAACTCCTCCAATAAAGAAAACAAATCTACATACATTTAGAAAGGCAAGGACTGATTGTGGATTGTCAGTATTGTTTTGTGTTGGGAATTTGATCGAGCCTTTTGAATCCAGTCTACCCAGCGGCCTTGACCCATTGCAGTTTGCCTACTGCCACAACAGGTCCATGAATTATGCCATTGCCCCAACCCTACACTCATCCTTGGAACACCTAGATAAGAGAGACACCAATGTCAGTACTCATAATCTACAGCTCTGCGTTTAATACCATTATAACATCCAAACTTATCACCAAACTCGCGGGACTTGGTGTCAGCTCTCATCTCTGCAACTGGATCCTCGACTTCCTGACGAGCAGACCCCAATCAGTGAGGATAGGGGACAAATCATCCTCCACGATAATACTCCACATGGGTGCTCCACAAGGCTGCGTTCTCAGCACCCATCTTTACTACTTGTACACCCACGAATGCGCAGGCACGTACAAATCTATTCCAACTTTCAAATTTGCAGATGACACCACCATTGTGGGCTGGATATCAAATAATGATGAGACGGAGTATAGGAAGGAGATTCAGAACCTCGTGTCCTGGTGTTGAGACAACAACCTTTCTTTCAATGTCAGCAAGATAAAGGAGACAGTGCTGGGCTTCAGGAAGGGAAGCGGTCCACATGCTCCAGTTTGCATTGACGGTGCCGAAGTAGAGATGGTTGAAAACTTCAAATTCCAAGGAGTCAATATCACCAACAACTTCTCCTGGACCACCCATATTGAAGCAACGACCAAGAAAGCGCACCAATGCCTCTACTTCCTTAGAAGGCTTAGGAAGTTTGGCATGTCCCCTACAACTCTCACCAATCTGTAGATGCACCAGAGAAAGCATTTTATTGGGATGCATCACAGCTTGGTTTGAAACAGCTCCATCCAAGACCGCAAGAAATTGAAGCGAATTGTGGACGCAGCCCAGACCCATCACATAAACCAACTTCCTTTCTATTGACTCCATTTATACCTCACGCTGCCTCGGCAAGGCCAGCAGCATTATCAAGGATGAGTCGCACCCTGACCACTCCCTCTTCTCCCCTCTCCCATCGGGCAAAAGTTATAGAAGTGTGAATATGCACACTACCAGATTCAGGGACAGTTTCTTCCCAGCTATTATCAGGCAATTGAATCATCCAACCACAACCAGAGAGCAGTGCTGAACTACTATCTATTAACCCTGTCCCATGGTACGAGTTCATTCCAAGAGCTCTCCCGAGTGTAAAAAAAAATCAAACTTGTGGTAAGCACGGAAAATGAACGTAGCGGGTACGTTGGAGCTCAGGGACGTCTCTTAGCGACGCGTTAGGCTAACAGCAGGTACTCGGGAAGACTCGCTAACGGCAGGTAAGTACGGGAAAACTCGTGAAGATTTTTCAACATGTTGAAAAATGTCCACGAGAGCCTCGAGTACCGACGAGTGGCCATTACCGTAAATCTCCGAGTTCGAATCAGGGCAAACTCGGGAGAACTCTTGGAATGAACTCGTACCGTGGGACAGGGGTTTATCTCTTTGATGACTCTTAGACTATCCTTGATCGGACTTTGCTGGCTTTGCCTTGCACTAAATGTTATTCCCTTATAATGTATCTACAGTATACACTGTAAATGGATCAATTGTATTGTCTTTCTGCTTACTGTTAGCACACAACAAAAACCTTGGTACTATATATTTTTAAATAAACTAAAGTTAACTGAATATGAAGTGACAAAGAAGATTGATGAGGCCCTGGTGCTAGACCTCACCTACATGTGCTTAAGCAAGGCCTTTGACAAGGTACCACATGGTAGTCTGGTCTAGAAGGTCAGATCACATGCGATTCAAGGTGAGCTAGCTAACTTGGTACAATATTGCATTGAAGATAGGAGTCAAAAAAGTAATAGTAGAGGTGTGTAGGAAGGAAGTACAGATGGTGGTTTACACTGAAGAGAGACACAAATTGCTGCAGTACTCAGCGAGACAGGCAGCATCTCTGGAGAGAAGGAATTGATGATGTTTCTGGTCGAGATCCTTCTTCAGGCTGAGAGTCACGGGAGTGAGAGACAGAGATATGGAAGAATAAAATGAAAATGAGAGATCAAAGCTGTCGTTGATCAAGGTAAACGTTAGCTGAGGGGAAGGTGACAATGAGGCATACAATCAGTAAATTTAATCAGGAGGACAGTGAAACTAGTCAGAGAACTAGGGTTGGGGAGGGACGGAGAGAGAGGGAAAGCAAGTTAGACAGACACAAAAAACTGGAGTAACTCAGGGGGACAGGCAGCATCTCTGGAGAGAAGGAATGGTGTCGACCTGAAACATCGCCCATTCCTGCTCTCCAGAGATGCTGCCTGCCCCGCTGAGTTACTCCAGCTTTATGTATCTATCTTTGGTTTAAACCAGCATCAGCAGTTCCTTCCTACACATTACTTGAAGTTAGATAAGTCAATATTCACACCACTGGGGTGTAAGGTGCCCAAGTGAAATATGAGGTGCTGTTCCTCCAACCACCCACTCTGACTGTGCAGGAGGCACAGGACAGAAAGGTCAGTATGAGAATGGGAGGGGGAATTAAACTGTTTAGCAACTTGGAGATCACGTAGGCCTAGGCGGACTGTATGGAGGTGTTCAGCAAAATGATCGCTGAGCCTGCATTTGGCCAAATTTATAGGAGTATTTGTTTAAGAAGGAACTGCAGATGCTGGAAAATCGAAGGAAGACAATAGTGCTGGAGAAGCTCAGCGGGTGCGGCAGCATCTATGGAGCGAAGGAAATAGGCAACGTTTCAGGCCGAAACCCTTCTCCAGGATTATTTAGAAATATAGAAACATAGAAAATAGGTGCAGGAGTAGGTCATTTGACCCTTCGAGCCTGCACCGCCATTCAATATGATCATGGCTGATCATCCAACTCAGTATCCTGTACCTGCCTTCTCTCCATACCCCCTGATCCCTCTAGCCACAAGGTCCACATCTAACTCCCTCTTACATATAGCCAATGAACTGGCCTTGTGGTACCCCACTAGTCACTGCGTGCCATTCTGAAAAGGACCCGTTTACTCCTACTCTTTGCATTTGTTCTTTTTCAGACTGGAGGCCTGTAACAATGGTGTGCCACTGGGGTCAGTGCTGTTGTTCCTTGTTTATATGAGTAATATGAATGGGAATGTGGGTGGCATGGGTAGTATATTTGTGAATGACCTACTTGGTGGTACTTTACAAATAAAGATGGCTATCTAAGATTACAATGGGAGCTTTCATCAATTGGATCAATTGGACCAATGGGACGAGGAGTGGCTGATGTTTAATTTGGATAAGTGCGAGGTGTTGTATTTTGGTAAGGCAAACAGGAACAGGACCTACTCAGTAAATGTAACTGCCCTGGGGAGTGTTGAAGGACATAGAGATCTAGGGTGTGGGTACATAGTTCCATAAAAGTGCTGAAACATGTAGACTGGGTGAGATGAAGTCATGTTACATGCTCGCCTCCAAGTAATCTCGTCAAAAAAAAACGTATTTCTTCCCATAACTGTGGTAACTGTTACAATAATTAACATAGACAACCTGAAATCTGCCAGGAAAATGTTCCTATGTAATATGGGGCATAACTGATATATAACTATGTATCAACATTTAGCTTATCATGAGAGGAATAGATTGGGTAGATGTTCTTGGCCAGAATAGGTGAATCAGGGACCAGATTTCAGGTTTAAGGTGAAGGGAAAAAGATGTAATAGGAACCTGAGAGGCAACTTTTGCACACAAAGGGTGATGGGTGTATGGAACAAGCTGCCAAAAGAGGCAGTTGAGGCTGTGACTATCCCAACATTTAAGAAACAGTTAAATAGGTATATGGATAGGACAGGTTTGGATTGATATGGGCCAAATGCAGGCTGATGGGACTAGTGCAGCTGGGTCATGTTGGCCGGTGTGGGCAAGTTGGGTCGAAGAGCCTGTTTCCACACTGTATCACTCTATGACTCTTTAAATACTGGAACCCTTAATGAGACAGAGTACTGAGAATGACAATATATCTTTGAATATGTGGAGCAAATGGCATGCAAAACAAGTGTGCACTTATTTTTGACAGATTGGCGTTGACAGGATTAGAACTGAGATAAGGATTAGAAAGAAGAGATTAGAAGTGATGATCAGAAACTACATGGGGCAGGTGATAGCAAAGCATTTGAACCCCGTGTTCAGATGCAAAGAGATGATACTGTAGGACAGATGATTATTATCTGCTTAATTACCCTGGATAATCAAAACGTGTGTGGAGAGATATTTCTTTGATCCAAATTTAGCTTAGTTGATTCCTGTCACACTTGTTTAGGCCTGAGTTGAATTCTCTTGCAGAATGCCGTAATGCTTGAAAGTACTGCATGAGCAATTCCTCAAAATTCTTAGTTATCCAGTTTCAAGTTACCCTTTCAAATGTGTACCAAAAATAAGATGCATATGGCAAGTTGAACAGAGCTGCATTCATTAGGACAGAATATGGGTGTCTGGGGTTATGGGAAAGAGGCAGATGAATGGGGTCAGGAGATAGAGATAGATCAGCACGAAGTTGGGATAGTTATTAAGTCATAAGGTCATAGGTGAAAGGAACAGAATTAGGCCATTCGGCCCATCAAATCTACTCCGCCATTCAATCGTGCTGTAGATTTTGGGATAGTTGCCTTGCCTAATTAAAGTTGCCTTGCCTAATTAAAGTTGCCTTGCCTTCTATATAATTAAAAGTCTAATCTTGACCACTTCTTGTTTGCTCTTTATATTGATTTTAGAAAGAACGCTACCACATACGGCTGTGATTTTTGGCCATCTTCCTCAGAGTCCCCCTCTGCTCACCAGGTGCTGAGGATTATTCCCATCAATGAAAAATAAGAGTTATTAGTGTTTAAAAAATGTTGAGATTCTCTCTCCTGTCAATCATGCCATGAAGGCCATGCCCCTTCTGGTGGGAGAGACTATAAAACCCAGTAGTGTGGGCGTGGCTCAGTCCCTGCAAGATGAAGGAGGGAGAGCTCATGACTCGCTGTCTTTAGTGGCCTTGCACCCTGCTTGAAATGGTATGAAACTGCACTTGAATTTGGTGGCCTTGCACCCTGCTTGAAGTGGTAAGAAACTGCACTTGAATTTGGTGGCCTTGCACCCTGCTTGAACTGGAATTTCAAGGAATAGCCGTGAGTCAACTGCCAGCCCACCAGCTGTGAGTGAGTGAGCTGCCAGCACAACAGGCTTGAGTGACTGAGCCGCCAGACCAAGAATCCATTAGGCCCACAATGTCCATATTAGCCCTCTGGAAACCAGTCCCCAACACACATACTAGCGCTCCAGAAAGCCCCACCCCCCCCTTCCCCCACTGGCCACCAATATTGGAATTGGTGGCGAGGTGGAATATCGCGTTGGGGGACCAGCCCTCCCATGTGATGCTGGGACCCAACGGGTCCCACTTATTCTAGTATATATATATTTTTTTTTCCCAGGATAGGGGAATCTGGAACTAGAGGGGATAGGTTCAAGGTGAGAGGGGAAAAATGTAATAGGAAGTTGTGGGTCAACTTTTTGACACAGTGGGGTGATGGGTATATGGAATAAGCTGCCAGATTAAGTAGTTGAAGTAGGTACAATAACAAATTTTGAAAATACATTTGGATATGTAGGTGGATCGGAATGCTTTAGAGGGATCTGGGCTTGGCACCGTCAAATAGGTGAGGGATCTTGGTCAACATGGATGCATTGGGCCAAAGGGCAGTGTAGCTATGCAAAGCCACATAGGCCTAAGCTGTGCCTGTTTTCCTTGTGGAATTTCAATAGTCTTTATCAGTTGACTTTTTTTTTGGATTTCTTCTTCCTAATTATCCTGGAGAAGGCGCTGAGTCAGGCTTTAAAAGGCTTTAGTCAGATGGTGGTTAATTTGTGGAACTTATTGCCACAGAGGGCTGTGGAAGCCATCAGTGGATATTTTTAAGGCAGAGATAGACAAATTCTTGATTAGAACGGGTGTCAAGGGTTAGGAGGAGAAGGCAGGAAAATGGGATCAGGAGGCAGAGATGAGCTATGATTGAATGGTGGAGTAGACTCGATGGGCTGAATGACCTAATTCTTCTATAACTTGTGATCTGTGATGTGTTCTGGTTGTGACAGCCATGATGGCCATTGTTCCTGCTAATGTTGACAAGGCAAACAGCATTGTGATAGATGAATACGGGTACACAAAAAGCTGGAGAAACTCAGCGGTGCAGCAGCATCTAAGGAGCGAAGGAGATAGGCGACGTTTCGGGCCGAGACCCTTCTTCAGACTCACCGCACCGACCGCTTTGTGATAGATGAATACAGTTATGCAGCACTGAAAAGAGACCTTCCACCCACCACACCCATGCTGACCATTCTTCCCATCGACACAAATCCCATTTGCTTGCATTAGGACCACATCACTGTATGTCTTATCTATTTAAATGTCTAAATGCCATTAGCATTCCAATCTACGGACAAGAGTCTCAGATCCCCAATGCGCATTGTGCTACTCAGTTCAATTCCCGCTGGACACAACTTCAACCAGAAGTTGCTGATTGATTTAATTTCACGGCTTTTAGGTCAACATAAGTATTTGAAGCAGGAAGTTGCAAATTGTAAAGTGTGAATGGGGTAAACACTAATTTACTCCAATGAACATGAAGCCAATTAGCAGCTAATAACCTAGAACATAGAACAATGAATTAAAGGAACAGGCAGAACAAGATGTCAAATTAAACTAATCTCTTCTGCCTGCATGTGATCCATATCCTTCCATTTCTTGCATATTCAAGTGTAAAAGATGCTTAAATGCTGCTTCCGCCACTATCCCTTCTGTGCAATACAGGCACCGACCGCTCTGTGTAAAAACATGCCCTGCATATCATGCCTTCTGGTATTTGATGGTTCAACCCTGGGAAAAAGCTCTTGACTGGCCACCCTATTTATGCCCCTCATTTTATAAACTGCTCTCAGGTCTCCACAGCCTCTGATGCTCCAGAGAAAACAATCCACGTTTGTCCAATCCCTCCTTACAACATATACACTTTAATCCAGGCAGCATCCTGGTAAACCTCTTCTGCACCTTCTCCAAAGCCTCCAGTTCATTCTTGTACCGGGGTCACCAGTAATGCACGCAATACTCCAAATGCTCAAAGTGACTGACATCTCATTAAATGATTGATATCCCTTTAAGTGGTGGGATGCAAGACATCCTCTTGCTATGAAATTCTTGATCTTCGGTGAATGTTGGACACAGGGCTAAGTGCTCTGCATTGAATAGGTCTACTTGAGCAGTGCTGGGATTCAATGACAACTCCACACTGCTTTACAGAATAAGAGTCATAGAGCGTGGAAAGTGGCCCTTCGGCCCAACTTGCCTATACCGACCAACATGTCACATCAACATTAGTCCCACCTGCCTGCATTTGGTCCATATCCCTCTAACCTGTCCTGTTTAAATGTTTCTAAACATTATGATAGTAACTGCCTCAACAACCTTTCTGGCAATATTCCATATACCTAGCATCTTTTATGTAAATAGGAACCTCGGGTTCCTATTAAATATTTCCTCCCGCACCTATGTCCTCTGGTTCATGATTCTCCAACTCTGGGCCAGGTTCTATGCATTTACCCAATTTATTCCTCTCATGATTTTGAACACTTCTTTAAGATCTCCCCACAATCTTCTGCGCTCCAAGGAATAGTCCTAGCCTGCTCAACTGCTCCCTGATTCCTTGCAACATCCTTGTAAATCTTCTCTGCACCTTTTCCAGCTTGACAACATCTTTCCCATAACACGATGGGCAAAACTGAACTCAATACTCTTAATGTGGCCTCACCAATGTCTTATATAACTGCAACAGGGCCCTCCAACTATACTCAATACTCTGACTGATTGAGGCCAAAGTGCTGAAAACCTTTTTAACCACCTTATCTACCCATGACGAGTATACGAGGTGTATAGTGATTAAGGCATCTTGCGCGTACTTGTGTCCCAACCTACATGGAACATTTGTACAAATTATGAGGGACATAGATAATAGCGTTAGTCTGAAGGACAGGCTGCATCTCTGGAGAAAAGGAATGGGTGACATTTTGGGTCAGGACCATTCTGGACCCACTGAGTTACTCCAGCATCTTGCGTCTACCTTTGGTTTAAACCAGCATCTGCAGTTCCTTCCTACACATAGTTAGTCTGAGGCCTTTTCAAAGGTCGTGAGAGTGTAGAATTAGAGGGCATGGATTTAAGCTGAGATTGGAACAATCTGAGGGGCAAGTTTTTCACCAAGATGGTGATGGTTATTTAGAACGAGTTATGAGATGAGTTGGTAGAGAGATACAATTACAATGTTTAAAAGGCATTTGGAGTGGAACTTGAATAGCAAAATGTTCTAACAGATATGGGCATGTTGCAGGCAAATGGAATTAGTGTAGGCAGGCATCATGGTCGGTATGGAGGAGGTGGGCTGAAGGAGTCAATTTCTATACTGTACATTTTTATGATTCAATATGTCTATTGGAATGACTCCTGTTAGGGCAAGAACAGGTTGGTGAGAAGCCAAAAAGAGCACAGCTCAGCACTCAGTGCAAAACCAATTAATGTCACGAGCAGAATCCTGTAGAGGTGTGGTGTGAGACTAGGGCAAAGAGTATT
Source organism: Okamejei kenojei (assembly GCA_035221665.1). Lineage (NCBI taxonomy): Eukaryota > Metazoa > Chordata > Chondrichthyes > Rajiformes > Rajidae > Okamejei > Okamejei kenojei. Next base: position 6,011,334 of record CM069150.1, on the reverse strand, counting down.
TTAGGTTTAAAAGTAATTCTTCTATCTCTCAGCCTCAGTGCTCACAACGCTAATATCAGACCATACCAGCTTCAAACCACCAAGATGTTTTACTGTACAGACCACCTGCTCTCTCGTCCTTGGTTCAGTGTTTACTGACAAGGGAACTCGTATACCAGCATGCCATCATTTGATAAGATCTTTCTCCACGATACTTCAAATGTTATTTATGGAATTTCATAGGTGGATTATCACTAGCTTTATTCACTACTAATGGAAGCAGAAAAATTGACTTGTCCGTAACAAATTGCACCATGAATTAATGTGAATTTAATTGAATGCAGCTAAAACATAGTGTTTTACATCAGATTTGCATAAATTACCCTTGGGGCTACAGGTTTCTCTCTTCTAGTTAAATTGAATAAACAATTACTCTTTTTGATTCATGAGAAATTGGATTAAGTTTTGAAGAAGTCTATTCCATTGGGACAAGCTCGATTAAAAGTTAGCGTGATCCAGTGTCCTGTCTTATTGAATGGTCATGTGGACTAAAAATGGATTTTAAATAAATGAGAAGCGGAGGAAGGAACTGCAGATGCTCGTTTAAAATAAAGATAGACACAAAAAGCTGGAGTAACTCAGCGGGTCAGACAGCATCTCTGGAGAAAAGGTATAGATGACATTTCAGGTCGAGACCCTTCTTCAGACCGATGGAGAAAAATAAACGGGTTGAGCTAGAATCCATGAGGAGAAAATTGCAGGCAAAAGAGAAAAGTCAACGCTATGATATGAAGCAGGGTGGCATGGCGTTGCAAACACTGTATGGCGGTAGAGTTGCTACCATACAGTGTTTGCAACGCCAGAAACCCGTGTTAGATCCCGACTACGGGTGCTGTCTGTACGGGGTTTGTACGTTCTCCCCGTGACCGCGTGGGTTTTCTCCGAGATCTTCAGTTTCCTCCCACACACCAAAGACGTACAGGTTTGTAGGTTAATTGGCTTGGTGTAAGTGTAAATTATCCCTAGTGTGTGAAGGATGGTGTTAATGTGTTTGCCGGGCTGGTGAGTGTTTGCGGTGCTGGCGAGTATTTGCCGGGGACAGATGCCGGCAACGGGGCTGGCGAGTGTTTGCGGGGCTGGCGAGTGTTTGCGGGGCTGGCGAGTCACTCGCTGCAGCTCCGGCCATGGAGCAGCCTCAGTGCAAGAGTCCCGGGCGGTTTGAGGCATTGGAAGCATTGCGCCGCTGCCGTGAGAGTCCCTGTGCCGAAGAGACAGAGACTCTCATAGAGAGGAGGAGAGAGAGAGGGGAAGGAGACAGTGGGGGGAGACAGAGGGGGAGAGACAGAGGGAGAGAATGGGAAGAGAGAAGAGTGAGAGGGGGGGGGGAGGGGGAGAGAGGGGGGAGGGGGAGAGAGCGAGGGGAAAGAGAGGTAGGGGAGAGAGAGGGTGGAGGAGGAGAGGGTAGGAGAGAATTGGAGAGAGAAGGGGAAGAGAGAGGGGTGGTAAAAGGGAAGAGGATAGAGGGGGACGAGAGAAACGGGGAAAGAGAGAGAGAGATGGGGGCAAAGAGAAAGAGGTGGAGATAGAGACAGGAGAAAGAGAGTGAAGGGGAGAGTGAGGTGGGAGGGAGAAATGGAGGGGAGAGTGGAGAGAGAGGGAGGGGGAGAGAGAGGGAGGGAGAGGGAGAAGGAGAGGGAGAGAGAGAGAGTGAGCAGAAGAGAGAGAGGGGGACAGAGGGGGACAGAGGGGGAGGGAGAAAGAGAGAGAGAAGAAAGAGAGGGGAGAGAGAGAGAGGGAGAGAGAGAGATGGGGGGAGGGGATATAGAGAAGGGGGAGAGAGAGGGGGGAGAGAGAGAGAGGGGGAGAGAGGGGGAGAGTGAAGAGAGAGGGGGAAGATAGAGGGGAGAGGGGGAGGTGAGAGTGGAGGTGAGGAGTGGAGAGGAGAGAGAGTGGAGAGGGGAGAGAGAAAGAGGGGAGAGAGAGAGGAAGGGGAGAGAGAGAGAGGGAGGAAGAGTGAGAGAGGGGAGAGAACGAAAGAGGTGGAGAGAAGGAGGGTGGGGAGGGGAAGAGAAGAGAGGAGAGAGAGAGGATGACGGAGAGAGAGAGGGGAGAGAGGAAGGGAGAGAGAGGGTGGAGAGGGGAAGGGAGAGATAGGGGGATAGAGATGAAGGGGGAGAGAGAGAGGGGAGGGGGAGAGAGGGGGGAGAGAGGGGGATAGAGAGGCATGGCTGCCAACTCCCATGCATTGAGCGTGAGAATCACGCATTTTGCCAAATTCTACGCTGATCACAAATTTCTCAAAATGGTGAAAACTCATATCAACTGCATGGGCCATGGGTGTTGGAAGCAGAAGCAGCGACGGGGACAGATGCGGATGGGGAGCGGGGCTGGCGAATGTTTGCCGGGCTCGTGAGTTGCTCACTGCAGCTCCGGCCATGGAGCAGCCTCGGTGCAAGAGTCCCGGGCCGTCGGAGGCGTCGGAAGCGTTGCGCTGCTGCCGCGAGAGTCTCCGTGCGAAATTCGCCCAGGTGACCGGCATGGATCAGCCTGTGGCTCGGTGCATCCTGGAGGACAACCAGTGGCTGCTGGGAGTAAGTACCAAGCACTGGGTAGAAACAGTGGAAGATAGTGGACTTCAAATTGGGGCGGCTGGAGAAAGCATCATGTTTGCCTGCTTGATTTTCACTTACTGTAACTGCAGGAAAAATGTTCCCAATGTTGGGGGAGTTCAGAACCAGGGGTCACAGTTTAAGAATAAAGGGGGGGCCAGTGAGGATTGAGATGAGGACAAACGTTCTTCATGCAGAGAGTTGTGAATCTGTGGAATTATCTGCCACAGAAGGCAGTGCAGACCAATTCACTGGATGTTTTCAAGAGAGAGTTACATTTAGTTCTTGGGGCTAACGAATCCAAGGGATATAGGGAAAAAAACAGGGAAGAGGTACTGATTTTAGATGAATAGCCATGATCATATTGAATGGCAGTGCTGGCTCGAAGGGCCGATGGCCTATTCCTGCACCTATTTTTCTATGTTTCTAAGCTTGAGTATATGGTAATAAAACTCGATCCCTTGATTTTGAAGCATTCATGCATGGTGGAGGTATGATGTAGACACAGAGTGATACAGTGTGAAAACAGGCCCTTCTGCGCAACTTGCCCACACCCGCCAACATGTCCCAGCTACACTACCTGCTTTTGGTCCATACCTCCAAACCTGCCCTATCCCTGTATCAGTCTAACTGTTTCTTAAATGTTGGGATGGTCCCTGCCTCAACTACCTCCTCTGGCAGCTTGTTCCATACACCCACCATCCTTTGTTTGGATAAAGTTACCCCTTAAAAAGTTGCCTCTTAAAAATACTTCATACAAAATACATTGAAATCATATTTCTACAATGCACTAAAACATGATTTTAATACATCAAATTTCAAAAAGTCCCTAACCTGGGAGGGGGCACCCCCTTCTTCCACACCCTCTCCCCACTCGGTTGCTCCACTCCCTCACCGGGTACCCCTAAGGCCAGTGATCAGACGGAGAACACTGCCAGATGTGAGCGGGGAACTGAGGCCAGTTGTCCGTGATGTCTAGATCCCAATGCTCAGCGCTTCATGTTTCGGAGTTGGCTAATGTTATTGGTTTGTAATTAGCCTGATTTGTAATTATTTGACAAAACCTTAATTTATTAATCCGGAATATCTAGGGGGATGGCATAAGTGTAATACTAAATGACATGCAAGGTGTCAGGCTCTCTGTCACAACATACAGCTCTGATAACCCATTATTTCCTTCAGTTAAATATTGGGAAGGTAGCACTATTGTCATTTGCCACTCAATTATTATGTTTGTCTCCCTCACTGATTATTTCTAACAACCCTCCCTCCCCCAATTCCTTTGACAGGTTGAATAAAAATGTCCCCAATCTCGTTGTTTTATTAATTGAACACATAGATGAACATCCCCAAGGAGTGTAATCAGATGGAAACTGATTCAGATGCGATATTTAAGAGCTTGTTCAATGAAAGGGCATATTTTAAAGGAGTGACAGAGATACTTGCAGGGGAATGTGTGAGGAGATTATTATTTGTCTTTAGTTTTAGCTTGAACCAGGACATCTGAAGATTCAAAGTTAAATATAGTAATTGTGCTGCTACTGACCCCAACCAACCACGCAATGAATATCATCCATTCTGGAGGTTTTGCTTTTATGATGCCATTTAAACTTCACTTGGATTTCAATCACTTCAATGTAAAAGTAATTGGGAATGGGGAGCATTGGTACAAAAATTTGTCCTCAGTACATATTAACTGTAATATAATAATATATGCATGTTGGTAGGTGCAATCAAAACAAATATCTTTTTATCATTGTTGTGTTATGAATACCACAGAAAATATTATGTACTCACAAGATCACAGTTAATAGAATAATATTGCTTAAATATATAGTTATTGGACTTTGCATTTCGGAAAAGTCCCAGCAGAGAGGAAGACAGCAAAATATTGAAAATATTGCGGGTGAAAATGACTTCCGGACAGTTTGTTACGAAAATGAAAGAAATTGTACCAGAATACTTATACAGCTGAGTGAGTTTAATTTTATGGATGGGAATTGTGTTCAACCAATTGATGACTTATTTGACAATGTGACTAGCATGTTAGATAACAAGGAAGCCAATGAATGTAGCAAATGTTGTTATCCATAATTTGGTCTGTGAAGTGCCCCATAAAGGATTACTGCATTAGATGAGCACCTGTGGACTTGAACGTAATAGGTTAAGTCCAGGGGGTCAGATATGGGGCTTTATGTGTGGGCCAGATATATTGTCAGTGCAAAGGGGCTAGGAGCAAGGCCAAGTGTGCATCCAGAGTCAAGGTCTGGAATAGTACTAGGTGTGCAGTCAAAGCTGGGACCAGGGAGGGGTGTGTTCAGCACTGGGAACCTAAGCAGCTAAGCAACTAGGATCAGGGTAGAATAGGGGGCCAGGTGCAAGGCTGGTCTCAGGGGCAGGAATGAGAGAAGGTATGCAACTGGAGTCAGGACCAGGAGTAGTACCAGGTGTGCAGTGAGACCCAGGTTGGCCAACATGGGCCAAGTGCTTGATTATAATCTGATTTCCATACATGAACACACTAAGATAGTTCATGTGCTGCACGTATGGATCAGAGCCTGGACTCTACTGTGGAATGTAATTAGGAATGTAATTTACTCTATCCTTATTCATAGCTAATTTAATTTAAAGCATATATATTGCATTCAAGTGTAAGTTAAAAGACTCGCTACAGTGTGCACCATGTTGCACAATTTCAAGCTGAAAAATGCAAAAGTTCCGTACCAATGGGAGGGGGGACACCCTCCTCTGAAACCCCCCCCCCCAGTCGGTACACTTCCTCGGGCTTGGTCTCTCGCAATTTCTCACTCCCAACTTTCACCCAATGTTGACAGCCCTGTGAATGGGAGGCACTTCTGTAAGATAAGTGAATTAGTGGTACAAATAACAGTATTTGGGTTTGATCCACAAAGGATGAAAAAATGCCGGTCCTGCAAGATGACCAGCGGGGAGAATTAAATACTCCTGGGACCATAATGATGGATAGGTAACATATCAAGAGATGGGATGTTCAAGAAGGAACTGCAGTTGCTGGAAAATCAAAGGTAGACAAAAGTGTTGGAGAAACTCAGCATCTATGGAGCGAAGGAAATAGGCGACGTTTTGGGCCAAAACCCTTCTTCAGACTGATGCAGGGTGGAGGGTCAGGAAGAAGAAAGGAAGAGGAAGAGCCAGAGGGCTGAGGGAGAGCTGAGAAGGGGAGGAGACAGCAAGGGCTACCGGAAATTGGAGAAGTCAATGTTCAGGCCACTGGGATGCAGACTGCCCAAGCGGAATATGAGGTGCTGCTCCTCCAGTTTCCGGTGGTGCTCACTCTGGCAATGGAGAAGGCCCAGGACAGAAATGTTGGATTCGGAATGGGAGGGGGAGTTGAAGTGTTGAGCCACAGGGAGATCAGGTTGGTTAATGCGGACTGAGCCGAGGTGTTAGGCGAAACGATCGCCAAGCCTACCCTTGGTCTCACCGATATATAAAGAGATGGGAGTGGGACAAGCCACAGTAATAAATTAGAATCAATATGGTAGAAATGAAAGAAAGTTAGGTGGGACCAGTTTATTCATCAAATAGCACTGATATTGCTAGAGAATGTTTTCATATCTTAAGGTAAAGAACTTGCACCTCAGCTAATACAATACATGAAGTAACTTAAGCTGTTGAAAGTTGTTTGGAAAAAATGATAACAAAACCTATTCAGGCAGCTTTTTGCAGTGCAATTCATGACACAATTATGGAACAAAGGGTTAATCAGACAAACATCCAGTGGGAAACAAATCACATTATGATAGAATTTTATATTAGTTCCAGTGTGGTACAATCCAGCCAGAAAATGAACTCATTTTAAAATAGGGATAGATAGGGATATAATTACAGCATTTCCACTGGATCATTAAACAAAACTAAACTAAGAATAAATAGTTAATATAAGGTTATAAGTGATAGGTGGAGAATTAGGCCATTCGGACCATCAAGTCTACTCCACCATTCAATCATGGCTGATCTATCTTTCCCTCCTAACCCCATGCTCCTGCCTGGGGAATGAGCCTGGTTAATTAGATTAAAAGCTTTCCACTAGGCAAGCAATGAGAAATATAAATCTTCCACAGAGAAATTATTTCATGTGGACCCTGATCCATCTGCAGCCAAATGGAGGTGAAAGATAGTGTTGGTGCAAAACAGGAAGCTAAACAACAAATGTAAGCCTGAGGATCGAGATTGTTTGGAACAGCGATGGCCAACAATTGAAAGAGCCCAAAGTTTGAAAGTGAGAATATGAAAGTATAAAATCATGAGGGGAATAGATAGGGTGAATGCACAGAGTCCTGGGGCAGGGGAATCAAGAATTAAAGGCAATAGGTTTAAGGTGAGAGGGAATGATTGAATAGGAAACTGAGGGGCAACATCTTCACACAGAGGTCGGTTGGTGTTTAGAATGATCTGCCAAAGGAAGTGCTTGGGGCAGGTACAATAACAACATTTTAAAGACATTTGGACAAATACATGGATAGGAAAGGTCCAGAGAGGTCGGCACAGTGGCGCAGCAGTAGAGTTGCTGCCTTACAGCGCTTGCAACACCGGAGAGTCGGGTTCGATCCCCACTACGGGTGCTGTCTGTACGGAGTTTGTACGTTCTGTCCGTGATGGCATGGGCTTTCTCCAAGATCTTCGGTTTCTTCCCACACTCCAAAGACGTGCAGGTTTGTAGGAAATTGTCCCATGTGTGTGCAGGGTTGTGCTAAGTGTGCCGATAGCTGGTAGGCCAAAGAGCCTGTTTCTCTAACGTATACTAAACTAACTCACTGTTTCTCTAAACTAAACTAAACAAAACAAAACTAAATCAGCAAGGAAAAACATTGTAATAGTTTTGATACAAATGTAATTCAATACAAGGTAAATGTGAAAACTCTAGAGGAATAGTCATGAAAAAATCATAAGGGATAAGAAACTGCTTGAGGCATTAAACAAATATTTCATGCTTGTACTCACGATCAAAGTCACTGTATTTGAAATTGTGGTTAACCTAGAGTTTCTTGAAAATGAGGAGCAAAGTGATTAATTGTGATGAAGGGTAAGCACTGGAAAAATAGATCTAAGTCTTAATTCCCCGAAACCTGATAATCTTTGCCAAATCTTATGGGCCCTGAGGTAATGCACTGATCCTTCTGAAATTCACTTTATCGTTGTCATAGAGTCATAGAATCATACGGCGTGTAAAAAGGCCCTTCGGCCCAACTTGCCCACACCGGCCAACATGTCCCAGCTACATTAGCCCCACCTGCCCGCGTTTGGCCCATATCCCTCCAAACCTGTCCTATCCATGTACCTGTCTAGCTGTTTCTTTTGTGTCCCCTGCATGCTTTGATAGCGATTTCCGTGCCCGCTGGACAGGGCTCTTTACTGTTTCCTTTTGGGAAGTTTGTGCTCATAATCAAGGAAGGTTGAAGGGTGTTTGATGGAGGTGTTTGCGATTCAAAAATTTCACCTAAGAGAAATGTTGATCCCATGAGCTGGGACTCATTGCCCTGTGAGGGGGGTGGAAGGAGGAACAATCAATGTCCTCAAAAAGAATGGAAGGGCATAAGGGAAATAAAGATGTAGGATGGTAGGAACTGAGCTGGGAAGGAATTGGACTCTTGGGTTGTTCTACAGAGTTGCCCTGGATTGAATGGCCACAGCTCCAGCTATCGCCACAATCACCAGTTTCCTTTACCATCGTTACTTTTTGGCATATCTTTTATTCAATTTTTCTCTGTCTGTCGACATCGCCGTCTATATCTCTTGTTTCCTTTTCCCCTGACCCTCAGTCTGAAGAAAGGTCTCGACCCGAAGCATCACCAATTCCTTTTCTCCAGAGATGTCGTCTGACCCACTGAGTTGCTCCAGCTTTTTGTGTCTTGCTATTGATTTAATGGAAGATAGGCTCAAAATGCTGGAGTAACTCAGCGGGACGGGCAGCATCTCTGGAGAGAAGGAATGGGTGACGTTTTGGTTCGAGACCCTTCTTCAGACTGGATTTTGAATGGTCTCCCTCTGTGCCATAAAGGCTACGTACATCAGACAGACTGGACCTTATGTGGTTGTAGTCAGTTCAGCTGATAACACACAAGGAATAGCATGGGGGCTGAGAGGTTGGGGAGGAAGGGGGGTGGGGGAGAGTGTGGTATGGTGTCTAACCGTGTCCTTGAAACCATATTTATCCACAGCCACCATCATCATGCGATGATGCAGAACGCTGGGAAACGGCAGAATCACCAGTGTGACTGAACTCCTCTGCGGGTTCTTGCAATGGATCTAAATTCTTATGGTCCAGCCTTTATTACCGTAGCTTATGATAATTAATTTAAGGAGCATCATAAACTGTAATGCAGGAACAGTTTTATAACTATCATTCAACGGCCTTCATTAGTTTGCTGTTGCGATCACTCCAGGGTATCTGGTACTCTTTAATAACATGTACTGTATACTTTACGAGGTGGTTTTATGCTTGTGTTTTGTGCTGACTCGCGCTCTCAGTGGGCTTCTGCGTGAGGAAGTGTGGATGTTCGCGAGACTGCTACACAAAATGCTTCTCGTCAGCAGTTTGAGCCTGCCGTCTCTGTACACAAGCTGCTCATGGCTTGTCAAGCAGAATGAGAGAGATACACAACAGTCTAAAGGTCCGGTGCAACTGAGAGTGGATTAATGTCCGTGATATCTCTATGAGGGTGGTAGGCATGCGCTGGGGGGCTGGCAAATATTGACGACCAACATTTTTACTTTTAGGGGAAGAAAATAGCAGTTAGCATTCAAAACTGCGTTTGTAAGCCTGGCAGGAGGAATGACAAATGCCATTCTAATTGAAATGTGGCATTTGGGTTTTGTTTTTGTTAGAGACTAGCCTTTATTAATAAAAATAGATTCCATCTGCGCTGGCATATATCAGTGTCTTGCTTTCTTGACAGACAAATTGAGAACCATTCATTATGTTTTGAGAAAATACATTTTGTGTTTGTCTGGACAAATAGCAAGACTCATTCCAACAGCTCATCCTATGTGACAGATGGATCGGGGTAGAGAGAGTGAGGGCGGACAGATTACCATCCTCCTTTCACTAAGCCAAGAAATTCTTTCATTTCTGTTCATTTTGCAGCTGCTATTTGCATGAATGAAATTGTGAACGTCCTCTCTCCTTCCCCTCTGACAATCGTGATCGTTCTTCAAAAGAAAATCAGAACTGATCTTGCAGTCAATAGTTCTTGCAGTATTAATTATGCAATTATACATCTCCATATAAAAATGTTCCCCTTATATTTCACCGTGGAGAACATGCAAAACCACTTCACACCAAAACAGTGTTTTGCAAGAAAATCTTTTTTCAGAGAGGAATCAAAAAGAACTAAGACAATGACAAAGACATTCGGTTTGTAAATTCCACCTATTCCTTCGCTCCATAGATGCTGCCTCACCCGCTGAGTTTCTCCAGCTATTTTGTCTACCTTTGATTTTTCCAGCATTGCACTTCTTTCTTAAACGGTTTGCAAACAGGTCAACATTTCCAGCACCGAGCGCAATTGAACATGGACAAAACTGTGTAATAACCACCTGCATAATGCAAGAACGGGGGACGGAATGTGCTGCTCAGATATAGCTGAGTTGCATAAATAATAAAGGACACTCTACACATGATAATTTGCCTTGACACATACTATTCAATAGTTAAGCGTAGAACAGCACAGCACTGAAACATATCCTTTGGCCACTAGTCTGTGCTGAAAATGATGCCAAGTTAAACTAATCTCATCAGCTTGCATGTGATCCATATCCCTCCATTCCCTGCGATCGTAATTTTTTTTCAGTTTTCTCTGCTCCCTCCCCCACCACGTACTCTGGCCACAACATTTTAAAGAGACAAACACAGAATGATTCACTGAGAAAAATCTTTGCTCAGAATAATTCTCTGCAATGTGGAAATACGGCGTAAAGCAAATGAGGTGAAATGAGAAAGTATTTGTCAAGAGATTTCATCTGAGAACCAAATAAAAGAGAACTTGCAGCCAAGATTGTGTAGGAAGGAACTGCAGATGCTGGGTCAAACCAAAGATAGACACAAAAAGCTGGAGTAACTCAGTGGGTCAGACATCATCTCTGGAGAAAAGGAATAGGTGGTGTTTCGGGTCAAGACCCTTCTTCAGACTGAGAGTCAGGGGAAAGGGAAACAAAAGATATAGACAGTATCGTAGAGAGATACAGAACAAATGAATGAACGATGTGCCAAAAAGTAACAATGATCAAGTAAACAGGCCATTGTTAGCCGTGTGCTCGGTGAGAACGAGTACAGTCAATGAGACTCAACAAGACCGCTATGAAGCTGGTGTGACGTGTGTGGGGGAGGGGTTACTTGAAGGGATTACTTGATGTTGCAGGGGTTACTTGAAGGTAGAGAAATATTCACACTGCTGGGTTTAAGCCAAGATTGATATCAATGGTTGCTTGGGGTTCACACAAACAAATTATTACCAAAAGAAAATCCATTCAGCATTTGCAGCTCTTTGTTCAGTGTTTAAGGTCTAGCCTTGACATCAGACTATACTTTGAACTTTTCTTCATAATTCCACCATCTCAGCGCATGTCTGCCCCTGAGTAAAAATAATGCTAATCTGGTTTATAGATGCTCATAAATGCATGTTGTCCATAGGTTCAAAAATGCACAATGATCACGCAATATGGTTGCCGTATCTCCACAGTATTGTCATGAACGGCATCATAAGAACACTAAGAAAAAACAATCAGTAAACGGTGGAAAACAAGATCCGCTATTCATAGGACTAAACATTTGCTTGTGTGTGACTTTTGAATTTAATATTTAATGGGAATCTGAGGGGCACATTTTTCGCACAAAGGATGATGGGTATATGGATCGAGCTGCCAGAGGAGGTAGGTGAGGCAGGCACCACAACAACATTTAAAAGATATTCGGATAGGAACATGGATTGGAAATGTTTAGGCGGATATTATGGGCCACACGCGGGCAGGTGGGACCAGATGGGGCATTTCTCTGTTCCTTCTATTACGTGGTAACTTGATGTAGAAAGTGTTCCAAATTATTCTTATTATACGTGGAAATATTCTACTCTTCACAAAAGACACAAAAGCTGGAATAACTCAGCGGGTCAGGCAGCATCTCAGGAGATGCTTTCCCCTGTCTCTCAGTCTGAAGAAGGATCTCAACCAGAAACGTCACCAATGAATGAGTGGTGTAGGTTTTCTAAAGGTTTAGGGCCCTGATGTTAGGCAGAGGGGAGAAATGTTGGGAAGGATCAGGGATCTGGGATATGATGCGGTATATTGTAAAGTGTCCAAGGTTGTGGGTGCGTGGATAGAGGTTGAGAGCTTCCATCTGTGGTCTTGGCTAATTGGATTGGTTTTGGGAGGTGAGGATGTGATCATAGTAGATGTCTGGGTTAGGGATTCAGGAGGCCTTAGACGTTCAAGAGGTTCAGAAATCTGGTAAGCTCATGACAAGGTGTTCAGGGGACTTAAGGGAAGAGAGGCAAGCGTACAGAGCCACTAGGAGATAATCTTGTCAATAACGTAGTTTGCTTTGGTGCGTGATTGGGTGGCCCTGAAGGATCGAGTATCGTGAAGGATCTTTCTCCACATGGATCCTGATACAGTCCAATCATAATGGCATGAAGTTGCCTCCAGGGAGAACATTGGTGGTCATTCCCATGACAACAGTCCAAATATAATATCATAAGCGATGGGAGCAGAATTATGCCTTTCGGCCCATCAACTCTACTCCGCCATTCAATCATGGTTGATCTATCTCTCCCTCCTAACCCCATTCTCCTGCCTTCTCCCTATAACCTTTGACACCGATACTAATCAATAATCTATCTATCTCTGCCTTAAAAATGTCCATTGCCTTCTGTGGGGAAGAATTCCACAGATTCACCACCTTCTGACTAACAAAATTCTTCCTCATCTCCTTCCGAAAGGAACATCCTTTAATTCTGAGGCTGACTTCTGGTCCTAGACTCTCCCACTAGTGGAAACATCCTCTCCACATCCACTCTATTCAAGCCTTTCACTATTTGGTAAGTTTCAATGAGATCCCCCCTCATTCCCACATCATATGCAAAAAAGATGAAATGATTTGGAAATGGTTTTTGTTGTATTTCACTCCTAAAAAGTCGATTTTCAGTCAGATAACACTGAAGAAACAGCGATGGGCTTTCTTATCCTCAAGTTGAAAGACAACCACCAAACCCCGAAGATGGCAGGTTTCTCATGCTATCCTGGCCTGGAATTGTGTCTCTGGTTTCCAACGCTGTGGAATTTCTTGCCCAGTCCCATGGATTTCACCATTAACAAGGATAACCTAGATAACCTGGAATTTCTTCTGGGAATCCAAATGAACATCATGGAAAATTCCAGTATTCGGGTGGCATGGTGGCGTAGCGGTAGAGTTACTGCCGTACAGCGCCAGAGACCCGGGTTCGATCCTGATTACGAGTCTGTCTGGAGTTTGTACCTTCTCCCCACGACCTGCATGGGTTTTTTCCAAGATCTTCGGTTTCCTCCCGCACTCCAAAGACGTATAGGTTTGTAGGTTAATTGGCTTGGTGTAAACGTAAAAAATTGTCCAAAGGGTGTATAGGGTAGTGTTAATGTAGGGGGATCGCTGGTTGGTGCGGACTCGATGGGCCGAAGGGGCTGTTTCAACGCTGTGTATCTAAACCAAACTAAACTCAACTTGACAAGCAAAAAAAAATGGCAATCGCTGCAAATTTGAAATAAAAACAGAAAACTATAAAGCTACGCAGCGAACATTTGTGAAGGGGAGAAAGAGGAACTACCTGTAGAGACGATGGTTGTCCAGGTGACAATATTGTAATCTGTGAGAGGGAGGTTAATGGTTGTTGATCAATGCTGATCTGTCTGGAGAGGTGTGAACACCAGGAGATGAATAAGGACAATGGAGGTGGGCCAAAAAGTGTTGGAAAAGTGAGTTGTGGCTGTGATAAATCTGAAGTACACGAACATAAGATTTATGATTTTACATTCAAACCAGCCATAAAATAGACACAAAAAGCTGGAGTAACTCAGCATCTCTGAAGAAAAGGAATAGGTGATATTTCAGGAGATCTTTCTTCAGGCTGAGATTCAGGGGAAAGGGAAACAAGAGATTTAGATGGTGAAATGGAAAAATATAGAACAAATGAATGAAAAATATGCAAAAGGGTAATGATGATAAACGAAACAGGCTATTATTAGCCGTAGCTAGGTGAAAACAAGTTACAGACAATGAAACTCAACAGGACGACATTGAAACCAGTACGACAACTAGGGTGGGGGAGGGATGGAGAGAGAGAGGGGATGCAAGGGTTACTTGAAGTTAGATAAATCAATATTCATACCACTTGGTTGTAAAACTGGCCAGTTCTATCACAAATAGGGAAGGCTAACTAGCTGAAACTATTAAATCTAATATTGAGTTTAGAGGACTACAACATGCCCACAAGGAAGATGAGGTGCTGGTCTTCAAGTTTATTTATAGGATTTGTTGGAACAGTGCAGGTGGTTATTCTAAGAAGGAGACAAAAAATTAAACAGGGAGCCGATTCAAAGTGCAAAGGTTCCCTTGTGCATTGAATGGGGTTGTTCCGAGAAGTAGTCACCCAATTAGTATTTGGTTTCTCACTGTGGAGGAGGCCATGTCAATAGATTAGAAGAAGCACACACGGCTGACTGGGTCTCAACAAAGTCTGAGTCCCTGGATGTTGTAATGGAAAGAGGTGAAAGAGCAGGTGATGCATCTCCTGATATTACATGAGAGTGTTCAGTGAAAGAAATGAATGAATGAATGAATGAATGAATACTTTATTGCCACGTGACAGGTCTCAGTGAAATTCTTTGCTTGTATACCCAAGGTATGCAAATAGTCACCACATAAAGGGAGAAGTGATTGATAGGGTTGGAAGAGTGGATAAAGGAATCATAGAGGGGATGGTTCCTTTCAAGGAGAGGGGAGGGGAAGATGTGTTAAAAAAATAAGGGAAAGAGGAATTCTCTCTTTCTTTGGGTGGGAGAAGTTGGGGATGAGGGCAGAAATGCAGAAATAAAGTAGTAGTATAGCTAAAGGAACATACTGATTATGCCATGTTGTTACCCTGTGGGATATCTGACGTAATCCATATTACATGCCAATTCGGACCCTTACCCTGCTTTCTCTTCTGGTACATTGATGATCTATTGATATAACTTGAGGCACTTATGGAATGTGAGGATTTAATCAGTTTTACTTTAGTTTAGTTTAGAGATACAGCGCAGAAACAGACCCTTCGGTCCACCAAGGCCCCATGGGCCAACGATCTGTATGTCTTTGGAGTGTGGGAGGAAACCGAAGACCACTGAGAAAACTTACGTGGTCATGGGAAGAACGTACAAACTCTGTACAGGCAGCACCCGTAGTCGGGATCCTACCCTGGTCTTTGGCGCTACAAGGGCTGCTAGGCAGCAACTCTACCACTGCGCCATTGTGCCGCACAATTTTCACCCTGCCAGTTAGCTGCCAACTTCCACTCTGTTCTTCTGGTCCATCGCTGACTCTTCCCATCCCTTCCAGATCTCTATCTCAATTTCAAGGGTCATGCTATGGCCCAATATCCATTACAAGCAGACAGACACCCACAATCAATATAACTCCCAATGCCACTCTGCCTTCTGCAAGGACTCCAATCTTCTAGTGTCTCTATCTACATCTCTGTTGGTTCTGCTCAGAACATGAGACTTTCTAAACCGACATCCCTGAGATGGTGTTCTTTAATCTTTAAATGTGAGTTTCTCTACTGTTATTGACAGATTTTCAGCCTCATTTCTTTTCTTAACCATACTCTGCCCTTTACACTCATGGGCCTTCCAACTTTAAATGTATTATCTTTTTAACTTCTCTAATTCCAACGAAGGTTCTTTGACCTGAAACCTTAACTCTATTTCAATCTTCACTGTTGCTGGCTGATCTACCAATTATCTCCAGCAGTTTCATTCTTCTGGTAGACACAAAATGCTGGAGTACCTCAGCGGGTCAGGCATCATCTCTGGGGAAAAAGAATGGGCGATGTTTCGGGTCAAGACCCTTCTTCAGACTCATTCTTCTACTCTTTACTGAATTTGTCAGTGAGAGAAAATGTCCCTCTTCCGACTGCAACCGTGATTTTGTATCACTGTTTGCACCTCTAGCTTGCATTGGTTTGATTTGATTTCACCAGATTTCATTTTCAACAACCTTGAAAGGACGTGAAAGTGTGACCCAGTATCAAACCAAGGTATTGACAAAAATGAGAAATTGTTATTGTAAGATATCTTAAAACAGCAAATAGAGATAATACTTTGAATAGTAGCCCTCACGACCAGACAAGTTCAGTTACTCAATGACCAGTCTGAATAAGGGACTCGACCCAAAACGTCAACTATTCCTTCTCTGCAGAGATGCTGCTTGTCCTGATGAGTTACTCCTGCATTTTGTGTCTACCTGCTACTCAATGACCTGTAAGAAGAGATTCTGACCACTGCAATCTAAACTAACTAGAGATTTGGGTTGAAGATTGAACAATGTCACTTTTTCAAACCTCTTCTCAATTATCTCAACGCAGTAATACTTCAGAGGTTATCAGTAGCATGAATAAGAAATTGTTCCCTCTCCATCACCTACACCCAGATTGAAGGTTGCTCAAACTTCAATTGTCAAGGTGACGTATAGAGATGACACTTGGAAACATTTGGATATTCAGCTACATGTTTTTTGAGAAGTATATGATATAACAGTTCTTACAGCAAACATGCATAAAACAATGGTCCTCTACCAAATGTATAGGAAGGAACAGCAGATGCTGGTTTAAACCGAGGATAGACACAAATTGCTCGGGTAACTCAGCGCGACAGGCGGCATCTCTGGAGAGAAGGAATGGGTGATGTTTCGGGTCAACACCTCTTAGTCTGAAGAAGTGTCTTGACCCGAAACATCACCCATTCCTTCTATCCAGAGATGCTGCCTGTCTGCTGAGTTACTCCAGCATTTTGTGTCCTCGACCAAAGTGCAGCTCCAGGCACGACAATAAAGATCCATGGAGAGACCCTAGAAAATGTACACCACTTCTCATATCTTGGGAGCCGCCTTTCAGCAAAGGCCGATATTGATGTTGAAATTCACTTTCACTTTCAGTGCCCCATCATGTTGTTCAGCCATCTAAAGAAATAAGCGTTCAAAGACTAAGATGCAAACTGAGAATGAAAGGACTGCAGGGATCCCTACCTCTTCTTCACATTGGGGATGACACCTCAGATCATCACACTGCCCCCCTCTCTGTCTTTTAGATTTTAGTTTTAGTTTTAGAGATACAGCTTTGAAGGAGACCTAAATTGTGTACTAGATCAATACTTGGATAAATCTTCACGTTAAAGGAAAAGTACTCCAAAATCAAAATCGAGTGAACTTTTAAATGCGTATATAAATAAATCAAACATAACCAACGTATGGAGGATTGCCAACCCATCCGGAAGAAAATACTCTTTTTATTCAGCTGTTCACAAAACGTATACATGAATTGATTATTTCCTGGTTGATGCAAAACTTATCCCTTTTACCTGTAATCCTAAATATCACGATAATATCATTTCTGACCATTGTCCATTAACTTTCTCCTTAAAATTGGAAGGAATGTACAATAAAAAAGCGTTCTGGAGATTCAACCCACAAATACTACTGAGCCAAGTTGTTGTGACTATCTGAAGCTGCAGTTGAAAATATTCTTTGAGACAAACGACACACCTGGTATTTCTGCAGCATTATTGTGGGAATCTTTCAAGGCCTTTATCAGAGGCTGTATTATCTCTTACCAAGCTTTTCAAAACAAGAAAAACAGGATGGAACAATTGGAACTAGAAAAACAGATTAAACATCTTGACTCAGAAAATGCGATTGACCCAACCACAGCAAAACATAATAAGTCACTTTAAAATTTAAATTAAATCAGATCCTTTCTGCAAAAATTATTAGGATATTTCAATATACTAAACAAAACATTTTTGAATTTGGTGACAAACCACACAAACTTCTAGCACGTCAACTCCGTAAATCAGAGAAGGATCACACTATTCAAAAAATTAGATCGAAAAAGGAGAGTTGCTTACACTGCTTAAAGATATTAATGAAAGATTCTTAAAATTCTATCAAACACTATACTCATCAAAAAAAACAGCAGACCCTGCAAAGATGAAAGCTTTTCTTGAGAATTGCAATCCCCCATCCCTTGTCCGGAAATATTACAATTTGGTTTGGGAATTGCTCTGCCCAGGACAAGAAGGCTCTGCAGAGCGTAGTGCGTTTGGCCGAATGCACTATGGGAACTTCACTCACCCCTCTGCAGGAACTATACATCAGGAGGTGAAACTCCAGAGCCAATAAGATAATGGGAGACCCTTTCCACCCCTGCAACAGACTGTTCCAGCTGCTATAGTCAGGCAAATGCCTCCGTTGCCATGCTGTGAGAACGGAGAGGTTGAGAAGGAGTTTCTTCCCAGAGGCCATTAGGACTGTAAACTCCTATCTCACCAGGGACTAACTTTACTGTACCACAATACCGCCCACAATGTTTAATATGAAAAAGAACATGTGATTCTGTTCCATTCTGTTTGTAGTTTGTTGGTTGTTTGTTTGTTTTTTTCACAAAGTCGCAGGCACGGCCACTTTTCATTTCACTGCACATCCCGTATGTGTATGTGATGAATAAACTTGACTTGACTTGACTTGAGGAGGAATGGGATGAATTAGGTGCTGAGATAACAACAAAAGACGTTGTAGAGACTATTAAATCACTGAAAAGTGGAAAAACGCCAGGTCCGGACGGGTTTAGTAATGAATTTTATAAAGAATTCAACTATTCAATTTCTCCAAGCTTATGAGCCCTTTATATTCAAGCATTTAAAGAACAGACTTTACCACAAACCCTTGCCGAATCAACTATTACATTGATTCCAAAAAAAAGATTAAGACCTTGAGGAGCCTGGATCATATGGGGCAATAGTCCTTTTAAATACAGACCAGAAGATATTAGCTAAGACTTTGGCACGTAGATTAAGCTTGGTTATTAGTAAATTAATACATTCAGATCAAACTGGGTTTATACCTAATCGACATTCGTTTTATAATTTGAGACATTTGCTTAATATAATATACTCCCATAGAACGACAAACGAAGATCTAACAATTCTTTCTCCAGACACAGAAAAAGCTTTCGACCAAGTGGAATGGGCTTATCTTTTCACAGTGTTGGAAACATTTCAATTGGGAGAAAACTTCATTTCATGGGTGAAGCTGTTATACACTAATCCAACAGCCAGAATACTGACAAACCAAATGCTTTCACCTACATTTCACTTATCCAGGGGAACACACAAGGATCGCCCTTTCACCAGTGTTATTTGCTTTAGCCATAGAACCCCTTGCAGAGAGTATTAGGACACATTCGGGCATTCATGGATATAACACTAAATATATCAGCAATAAGATTTTGTTATATGCTGACGATGTACTTTTATACATTACTAATTCCCAAGTTAGTATCCGAAAAAGTACTAAATGTTATAGAAAAATTTGGCGCTTTTTCAGGTTATAGAATAAATTGGAATAAAAGTGAAATTATGCCAATAAAAGCTCAAGATCCTTCTCAGCTTCAAAAATTTCCCTTCAGAATTGTTACCGAAAAATTAGATATCTCGGAGTTTACGTGACTAGAAAATACTCCTCTCTATTTAAAACAATTTTCTCACCACTAATTACTAAACTATATGCCTACGTTCAATTCTGGAAAACACTTCCTATTTCCCTGATAGGCAGAGTAAATGCCATAAAGATGATCTTCCTTCCACAACTCCTATATTTATTTCAATCAATACTGATATATTTCCCCAAAAGTTAAAAAAAAAAACTTGATTCTACTATTACTAACTTCATTTGGGACTAATGAATAGTCACTAAAAAATTCATTAGTCAAAATTGACTAAAAAATGGTCAAAACCCAAAGAATACATAAAATACATTTGTGCAAATCCAAAGAAAACGGAGGATTAGCTCTTCCTAACTTTCTTTTCTACTACTGGGCGACTAACATTAAAAATATAATTTTCTGGTTGGACAATACATGTCAACAGGTAAATTGGTTAAAAATGAAGAGGGAAGATTGTTTGCCTTTTAACATATGCTCGATTCTTCTATCTCCAATACATCTGAATAAGTCAATGTATGAGCAAAATGTCAGGCATCCCCTGATACAATTCAAAATATTGCATAGGCTATACTATTCAAAGACTAAATTGAATAAGATCTTCCCAACTGTCTCCCCTATCAGTGATAAATGTCACCTCCAAGAAGCTACCTTAACCCATTCCTTTGCATCCTGTATAAAGATACAAAATTTCTGGATGGGATTATTTGATATTATCTCTAAAACACTTCAAATTAAACTGGAGCCAGATGCAAAACTAATAATTTTAGGAATGCCAGAGGGCTGTTCTAAGTTAACGACATTTCAAAGACGTTTCCTTGACTACGGCTTAATAACTGCGAAAAAACTTATACTCAAATTCTGGAAAAAGATAACAGTTCCTGCAGTGAAGATGTGGATCACTGAAATGACCGAATTCTGTTGCTGAAGAAATTCAGTGAAATCACAAAGTACTGGAGTAACTCAGCAGATCAAGCAGCAACTGTGGAAGGAATGGATAGGTGACATTTCAGGTTGGTCCTTCTTCTGACCCTTGTTCCACTGAGTTACTTCCATACTTTGTGTTTTAAATGGAGAGATGAACGATATAGTACACATTTCCCTGAAAGTGATGATGAAGTGATGAGAAAGAGTTATGATGATGATGATGAAAGTGATGATGAAGTGATGATAAAGAGTGGTGAAGAAGGCAGTTGGCATGCCTGTCATCATCGGTAAATGTATTGGGTACATGTCCTGGTGTGCCATGTTAGACCATTCATGGGTGGCTCAGTGGTGCAGGGATAGAGTTGCTGCCTGACAGCACCAAGGACCGGGTACGATCCTGACTATGGGTCCTGTCTGTATAGAGTTTTTACTTTCTCCTTCTGACTGCGTGGGTTTTTTGCCAGGTGCTCCGGTTTCCTCCCACCTTCCAAAGACAGAGAGGTTTGTAGGTTCATTGGGTTTGGTAAAAAATAGTAAATTGTCCCTAGTGTATTTGGAAAAGTGGGCTGAAAGATGGCAGATGGAGTTTAATGCTGATAAGGCAGGACAAATCAAAATAGGACGTACATGGTAAATGGTAGGGAATTGAGGAATGCTGTGGAACAGAGGGATCTAGGAATAACTGTGCATAGTTCCCTGAAGGTGGAATCGCATGTAGATAGGGTGGTAAAGAAACCCTTTGGTGTGCTGGCCTTTATAAATCAGAGCATTGAATATAGGAGTAGGGAAGTAATATTAAAATTGTACAAGGCATTGGTAAGACCAATTCTGGAGTATGGTGTACAATTTTGGTCGCCTAGTTATAGGAAGGATGTCAACAAAATAGAGAGAGTACAGAGGAGATTTACTAGAATGTTGCCAGGGTTCCAGCAACTATGTTACAGAGAAAGGTTGAACAAGTTAGGTCTTTATTCTTTGGAGCGCAGAAGGTTAAGGGGGGACTTGATTGAGGTCTTTAAAATGATGAAAGGGATAGACAGAGTTGACGTGGATAAGCTTTTCCCATTGAGGGTAGGGAAGATTCAAACAAGAGGGCATGACATGAGAATTAAGGGACAGAAGTTTAGGGGTAACGTGAGGGGAACTTCTTTACTCAGAGGGTGGTGTCTGTGTGGAATGAGCTTCCAGCAGAGGTGGTGGAGGCAGGATCGATTTTAACATTTAAAAGTAAAGTGGATAGGTATATGGACGTGAAGGGAATGGAGGGGTATGGTCTGAGTGCAGGTAGATGGGACTAGGGGAAAACAAATGGTCGGCACGGACTGGAAGGGCCGAGAGGGCCTGTCTCCGTGCTGTAATTGTTATATGGTTATATGGTTATATGGTATAGGATAGTGTTAGTGTACAGGGATTGCTGGTCGGTGCAGACTCGATGGGCCGAAGGACCAGTTTCTGCACTGTATCTCTAAACTGAACTAAACTGCACACGATGTTGATGAGACTACATTTGAGGTAAAGTGTACAGTTCTGGTCACTCTGTTATTCAGAGAGAGTCATTAAGCTGGAAAGGGTGCAGAAAAGATTCACCAGGATGTTACCAGGACTTACGAGCTTGAGTTAAAAGCTGAGGCTAGATTGGTTAGAACATTTTTCCCTGTAATGTAGGAGACTGAAGGTTGAGCATAAAGAGAATCACAGAATCAAGAAAAGGTCACGGTCATTTTCCTTGGGGAAAGGAGTACAGCGCAGAAGGCATAGGTGTAGGAAAAGAGGGATAAGATTTAAAAGTGACCTGACGGGCCATTTCCTCACACAGAAGGTGGCAGGAATGTGGAACGAGCTGCCAGAGGAAGCTGTTGAGGTAGATACATAGACAAAGTGCAAAAGATGTTTAGACAGGTATATGGATCAGAATGGTTTAGAATGATATGGGTCAAAGACAGGCTCAGTTACAAAACCTGGTCAGTGTGAAAGAGAGGTCCTGTTTTGTGTATATGTCTCTATGACTCCATTACTCAACAAGAGGATGGAGGTTTTCTTGAAGGAGACGATGTGAGGTTTCCAATATCATCACAAATGCTCTTAGTCCAGTTTGAATGGCCGTGGGTCAGAGATTCACAGAGGGGAAGATGCATCTTGAAATAGGTTTGTTTGAGCACATTCATGAATGTTTAGCAATTTTCAATGGGGTGGTTGGCAGTCTGGTGTCAGGCATGTGAATGGTGTTGCCTGGCCGATGAGGCCGAATGAGTGAGTGCAACCAGGTTTAAAGAGAAGATAGACACAAAAAGCTGGAATGACTCATTCAGACCTCTTCAGAAGAGTAACTTCTTCAGAAGGGTCTCGACCCGAAACATCAGCTATTCCTTTTCTCCAGAGATGCAGTCTGGCCCAGTGAGTTACTCCAACTTTTTGTGTCCATCTTCCATAGAGTGATAGAGTGATAGAGTGATACAGTGTGGAAACAGGCTCTTTGGCCCAACCTGCCCACACCGGCCAACATGCCCCAGCTACACTAGTCCCACCTGCCTGCATTTGGCCCACATCCCTCCAAACCTGTCCTGTCCATGTACCTGTCTAATAGTTTCTTAAATGTTGGGATAGTCCCATCCTCAACTAGCTTCACTGGCAGCTTGTTCCATACACCCACCACCCTTTGTACGAAAAAGCTACCCCTTAGATTCCTATTAAATATTTTCCACTTCACCTCAAAATTGTTAATATTGACCAAATTAAAGACACCATAAAATGGAGGATCCCTGCATTTGTCTGAATTGTTTAACCTTTGTCAGTGGAAATGTACAGGTTGTGGATGGCGCCAACCAGTCTGGGCATCAGATTGATATATAAGGCTGAAGAATCCAGGTGTTCTCCTCATTTCCCCTTAATTGATAAAATGTATATAATCCCTGCAAACAAACTTAAATGTATAAAATTGATTGGATCTCAGCAAGAGCCTTGTATATATTGTAAATAATGTTGCGAGACAGTTACCCTGTTAAGTGTTGATTAGTTCAAATGTTAAACCCTTTCTGGTTTACTGAGAGAATTGAGCAGCTGGGCTTGTACACTCTGGAGTTTAGAAGGATGAGAGGATATCTCATTGAAACATATAAGATTGTTAAGGGCATGGACACACTAGAGGCGGGAAACATGTTTCCGATGTTGGGTGAGTCCAGAACCAGGGGCCACTGTTTAAGAATAAGTAGTAAGCCATTTAGAACGGAGATGAGGAAACACTTTTTCACACAGAGAGTGGTGAGTGTGGAATTCTCTGACTCAGAGGGCGGTGGAGGCAGGTTCTCTGGATGCTTTCAAGAGAGAGCTAGATAGGGCCCTTAAAAATTGGGGAGTCAGGGGATATGGGGAGAAGGCAGGAACGGGGTACTGATTGGGGATGATCAGCCATGATCACATTGAATGGCGGTGCTGGATCAAAGGGCCAAATGGCCTACTCCTGCACCTGTTGTCTATTGTCTATTGTCTATTGTTTGTTTGAACCCCAGGGTAAATGTTGCACTATTCAAGATTCTGTTAGTCTCTTCTGGAAGCTTCACCTGCAACAATGTAAGAAGATTCTGTAATTGGCCTGTGTGCCTGTCAGTAATGTATTATTGTAACTTGATTGGATTGTAAATATGCCACCCCTCTGTAGTTCGGCCCCTCAAGGTTCGGTGACCTATAAAAGGCAGCCCCCACGAGGTCCGTTGTCGATCTTCTGGAAGAACGCTTGGGACTGCGTGACCTTTTGGAGAGCCGAGCGTCGAGAGCAAGCACCGAGAGCAAGCACCGAGCGGAGAGCCGAGACCCGGACACGGATGGCGGGCGGGTGTCCCGGTTGCTTGCCAAGCCGGGCAAAATGGCATGGCTTTTAGGTTGCCCGGCGGGACTGTAAGTTGCCATTGGCACCCGGGCAACCGCTAATTTCGAGCCCTGGAGAGTGGTAGTATATTTATCCATTGCCCGAAGATGGCTGCTGCAGGTTGCCCCATTACAGAGAGGATGCTGAGGATTTGGAGAGAGAGTGGAAGAGGTTTACCGTTTACCAGAATGCTGTCTGCACTGGGTGATATCAGACGAACTTGGATTGTTTTCTCTAGAATGCCAGAGATTGAGGGGCATCTAAAATAATGAGAGCCATAGATAGGGTAGACAGTCAGAACATTTTCCCCAGTGTGGAAATGGCAAAGACTAGAGGGCATAGCTTTAAGGTAAGAGGAGCAAAGTTTAAAGGGGATGTGGGAGGAATTTTTTACACAGAGAGTGGTGGGCGTGTGGAACGTGTTGCTAGAGTTGGTGGTGGAGGCAGATGCGATGGTGGCATTGAAGAGGCTTTTAGGTAGGCACATGGATGTGCAGGTAAAGGAGAGATATGGATCATGTTCAGGCTGTTGAGTTTAGTTTACATTGGAATTATATTCAGGACAGATATTGTGGGCCGGAATGTCTTTTGCTGTGCTATACATTCCTTTGTCATATGATCTATAAATCACCCTTAATCTCAAGACTGCCAAGAAGGTGTGAAAATATCCCAAAGAAACATATTGTTATTGTTAACCTAATCTCGAGACGCTGACAGCAGTGAAATGAAAACAAAGCAAAATGAGATTAATAACAATTAGATATGCCAAAGCAAGTTTGTCAAAAGTCATATCTTATTGGAAAAGGTACTGAGATTAGCATTGTGATTCAGATCGGAGGATTAATTAAAACTAGACTAAGTTGGACCCATTGGGTCCCATTCTCACATGGGAGGCCTGGTCCCCCCAACACAATATTCTCACTCCACCAATTCCAATATTCCACCACTCACGCATAGCCCCCAACTGCGCAGGCGGAGCTGACGGGTTCCTGTTGTGATGCCACTGATCCCCCCTTCTCCCCTCACCCCCCACTCCGTTCCTTGCTCTTCCCTCCCACACACACTCACTCACTCCATCCCCCCCTCAACCCCCCCCCCCCTCAATCCCCCCCTCAATCCCCCCCCCATCCATTTTAGCGGCTCTCCGGCGGCGCAGTGATTCCCTCCCATTGGGTTCTCATTGTGACACATAACTATTATGTTGCAGGTGCAGCTGACGGGTACGGCAAGTGGAAAAGGGATTTATTAAAGCTTAAAATGTGAATAACTCTTAAACTATAACAACAATTTAAACGTTAAAGGGGAGATTTATTCAGTCCATTCTTTCTTGTTGCATCTCTTGTTGCGTTCTGCAGCTGGGCAAGGGGGTCGGCTTCAGGTGGGGGCTGTTTGGGGCCAGTGGGGGGAGCGTCCTGCAGCCTGGGAAGGGACACAGCTTCAGGTGGGGCTGTCAGGGGCCAGTGGAGGAGGGTGGAGTGTCCTGCAGCTGGGGGAGAGGGACGCCTAGTATGGGTGTTGTGGGCTGAAGGACTGGTTTCCAGAGGCTAGTATGGACATTGTGGGCTGTCGGGAGCGTTATGTAGCTGGGGAGGGGCACGGCTTCAGGCAGGGGCTGGTGGGGGGGGGAGCGCTGCCGTGACCTTCCGCTGCCATGGCCTGCTGATTCCGTGGCCTGCTGCTGGGGGGGCGGTGGAAGTGTGCAAGGGGAGGGGGATGGGGGGTGTGTGGGCGGGGGAGTTGAGCCCTGCCAGTGTTCCCGGCCCTGTCAGCGCCAGGCCCCGCCAGCGCCTGGCTCGTCAATCCCCCCACTCTCACTCCTCACCTCCTCAGGATCTCGGGTTTGCAGCAATCGGGCAGGCTCCACACTCAGGGCAGCTTCTGGACTCACAGTTCACTCACTCACGGCTTGTGGGCTCGCAGTTCACTCACTCAGGGCTTGTGGACTCACGCTTCACTGACTCAAGGCTCGTGGACTCACAGTTCACTAACTTACGGCTTGTGGACTCACACTTCACTCAGTCACAGTTTGTGGACTCACACTTCACTCAGTCATGGCTTCTGGACTCACAGTTCACTGACTCATGGCTTCTGGACTCACAGTTCACTGACGCATGGTTTCTGGACTCACAGTTCACTCACTCACGGCATCTGGACTTACAGTTCACAGACTCTCGACATCTTGACTCACAGTTCACTCACTCACGGCATCTGGACTTACAGTTCACTGATTCAAAGCTTCAGGACTCGCAGTTCACTCACTCAGGGCTTGTTGACCCACAGTTCACTGACTTAGGGCTTGTGGACTCACAGTTCACTAACTTACGGCTTGTGGACTCACGCTTCACTCAGTCACGGTTTATGGACTCACAGTTCACTCAGTCATGGCTTCTGGACTCACAGTTCACTCATGGCTTGTGGACACGGCTTGTGCACGGACTCACAATTCACTCAGTGATGGCTTGTGGACTCATAGCTCAGTCATGGCTTGAGGACTCACAGTTCAGTCACAGCTTGTGGACTCACAGTGCACTCAATTCACGTCACGCTTGTGGACTCACAGTCACGGCTCACAGTCACTCACTTGTGACTCACAGTTCACTCAGTCACATGGGGCTTGTGGACTCACTCACAGACTCACAGTTCACTCAGTCATGGCTTGTGGACTCACAGTTCAGTCACGGCTTGTGGACTCAACTCTCACGGCTTCCAGGCTTCCAGGCCTCCGGGCTGACTGACTCACAGTGGGCAGTGGAGGCAGGTTCTCTGGATGCTTTCAAGATAGAGGCAGATAAGGCTCTTAAAAACAGCGGAGTCAGGGGATATGGGGAGAAGAACAACAATTTAAATGTTATAGAGGAGATTTATTCAATCCATTCTTTCTTGTTGCATCTCTTGTTGCATTCTGCAGCCGGGGAGAGGGACGGCTTCAGGCGGTGGCCAGTGAGGGGAGATCTTTCAGAAGGGCATGTATGGCTGTGGGCCAAAGGGACTGGTTTCCAGAGGGCTAGTATGGACATTGTGGGCCAGTGGGTGCATTCTGTAGCCGGCGGAGAGGGACGGCTTCAGGCAGGGGCTGGTAGGGGGAGAGCGCTGTCGTGGCCTGTGGCTGGGGGCGGTTGGGTGTGTGCGAGGGGAGGGGGTTGGGGGAGTGTATCCGGGGGTGTTGAGCCCCACCAGCGCACGACCCTGTCAGCACCCAGCTCCCTCAATACCCCCACTCTCACTCCTCACTTCTCGAGTTTGCAGCAATCGGGCAGGCTCCATGCTCTGAGTGGCTTCTGGACTCACAGTGCACTCACTCGCGGCTTCTGGACTCACAGTTCGCATACTCACGGCTTCCGGACTCACAGTTCACTCACTCACGGCTTCTGGACTCACAGTTCACTCACTCACGGCTTCTGGACTCACAGTTCACTCAGTCACGGCTTGTGGACTCACAGTTACTCAGTCAGTTCACTCACTCAGTCACGGCTTGTGGACTCACAGTTCACTCAGTCACGGCTTGTGGACTCACAGTAGTTTACCCATTCATGGCTTGGGGACTCACAGTTCACTCACTCACGGCTTGTGGACTTTTGTAATATTCCACCGATCAAAAGAAAACTTGGTGCGCTTGGAGCAGCGGAGAACGGTGAGTAAGGTGGCAAAGAAAATTGAGCGATATAGAGTACCATCTTTGTGCAAATTCAAAAACGCAAACCGGAAGAGGACAAGATGAGAGTTATAGGAATGGTATAGATATTTTGATTGTGAAATTGCAGAAGTTAAATTATTGTTACAAGAAGAGAAATCAGTGGACTTTGGTTATTCGGAAGCAAACAAAAACCTGCTGGCAGAACCCAACAGATGAGGCAACATCTGTGGAAGGAAATAGACATACAATGTTTCAGGTTGGGACACTTCTTCAGATCCTTTCACATTTGCTGCTTTACCTACCAAGTTCCTCCAGTAGTTTGTGTTTCCCTCAAGATTCCTGCATCTGCAGTCGCTTTCATCTCTAGATAATGCAGATCCCGCAGTCCATGGTAAATCATTGAATTCTTCTCAAGAACTCAAACTATACTAGAGGAGAAAGGCTGGTGAACTAAAGGGGCTTGGGATATCATATGTTCCTTTACAATGTCCACTTTTTCATTCAAATATGTGAGATAAGTTCACTGTTGTCTAAAGACCTATGGTTTGTACCAATGGCGGAGTCTGGTTCAGCAAATAGCCCTTGGTTTCTCTCTCCATCCCATCCCCCTTCCCAGTTCTCCCACTAGTCTTACTGTCTCCGTCTACATTCTTTCCTTGTTCCGCCCCCTCCCCTGACATCAGTCTGAAGAAGGGTCTCAACCCGAAACATTGCTAATCCCTTCTCTCCATAGATGCTGCCTCACCCGCTGAGTTACTCCAGCATTTTGTGCCTGCCGTCCACACCTTCTGCTGGGGGAGTTTGAGATGGGTGTACTGGGTTACTCTCAGACGATATCTTTTTGTGTTTCACTTAAACTTCAAGCAGACTGTTAATATAAGGTCTCATCTAAAGTTGAACACATGGAACATTGTATGTCTATTTCCTTCCACAGATGTTGTCTGACCAGTTGAGTGCAGCATAGATTACTGAACACTGGCCTGCAACAACTCTACCAAACTGGCACACAAAGGGTCATCATCCAAAAAGAAAGAATCTAATTTATCCCCTGCATTCAAAGTCAGGCAGCATCTGTGGAAGGAAATGAACAATGAACTGCTCAAAGCCCAGACAGAGTTGGTTATAATGTTAGAAATGTAACCAAGGTCCCACTAATCCACAACCTAGTAATAACCATAACCATATATTCTGTTTTAGATTATACCTTGAGTAAGATTTACTTTGGTGTCTGTATTTATTAAAATAACATCATGAGATCTTTTAATTCATCTGAATGTACCTCTGGTCAGATGGGCACCAATCCGTCAGCACTGCCATCTTGGATTGTGTCCTCAAATCATTGAAGTGGGGCCTAAACCCACAACATCTGACTCAGAGTCAAAGTGCGACTGATTCAGCAAGAATTAACCTCAAAAGCCCCGACAAAGCATACAAAGCCCCAACTCTGCCCAGGGACCCCGACTGTCCTTTGAAATTAGGCAAAGGTTCAGTTGCACCTCCTCCAACCTCATCTACTGTATCCGTTGATCAAGATGTGGACTCTTATATATCGGCGAGACCAAAGGTAGACTGGGCGATCGTTTCGCTGAACACCTTCGCTCAGTTCCGCCTGGACCTACCTGATTCCCCAGTTGCTAAACACTTTAACTCTCCTTCCCATTCCCACACTGACCTTTCTGCCCTAGGCCTCCTCCATTGTCAGAGTAAGGCTAAATGCAAATTGGAGGAACAGCATCTCATATTTCGCTTGGGCAGCTTACAGTCCAGTGGTGTGAATATTGATTTCTCTAACTTCAAGTAACCCCTGTATTCCCTCTCTCTCCATCCCTCCCCCACCAAAATTGCTCCAGCTTCTCGTTCTCACCCCACAAACAGCTAACAATGGCCTTTTACCTTTATCATCATCACTTTTTTGCATAGCTCTCATTCATTGTTCCATATCTCTCTATATCATTGTTTATTCTGTATCTTTTGTTTCCCTTTCCCGTGACTTTCAGTCTGAAGAAGGGTCTCAACCCAAGACATCACCCATTTCTTCTCTCCAGAGATGCTGCCTGTCCCGCTAAGATACTCCAGCTTTTTGTGTCTATCGAAGCATACTAGAAAGCTGATAATCCAGGTTCCCCATAAACAAGGAAATCACCCATTGAGTGGGGGATAAAGAAGAGTTTATCATGAAAGTTGAAACTAATCCTTTTTGGGTTATGCTTCAAGTGTACATGAAGCATGGGAGATCAATGTCTCGGACTCAACTGGAAGCAAATTGCTTATTCTTTCAGTCAGTTAAATTTAGCAAGCCCGCAAAAAATGCACATCTGACCACAGAATGAGTTTCAATTGCTTAGTGAAAGTTGCGCATTTAATGGAACTAGACTTTTTTTTAACTAAAAAGACCAAATGGACTATAATATTTATTGCCTAAGTGAATCAAGGGTTATTTATTTTGTTCTGCAAAAACATACATTTTTAAATGAATCAGTATTGATTTTGGGGGGCCATGCTGGATTATTTATCTTAAGATTGTTAACTAGTAAATGAAAAATGTAGCAATAGATGGTCGACGGCAATTAAAGTCTGTAATTGGCTTGGCAGGGCTCCCCAGCTGACATTAGTAAGGAGATTAAATTCGTGATTTGATTGGTCGAGGCAGCTGGTATTAATGCACCATAAAGCTTGTATCCTAAATTGGTCATTATCCCGTAATGACAACAATTAACACTGTACCATGTTTTATTCTCGCACAGGGAATGCTGAGCTGATTGAAGCACTGGGTTGTGCCTTGTGGATTAATTCATTTTCAATTCACTTCTCAACTGAAATCAACTCAGCGTCCTCCTTACAGTCATCTGTAGACTGACCGCTGGTTCTGACAGGCCAGGGCACATGCTCATCCATTAAACTTTGCTCAAATGAGTGGACAGCGCTTGAGATTTGCCCCTTCCTGAATGTGCAAGGAGACAATTACATTGTAGGTCAACTGCATTTCTCTAAATGGCTGTCTCAACCTAATGCTTTTAAAGAGAGGGGTTGGTGTATAGCGACATAACAGAAGATGCAAGTTTGACCATAAAATAAACTGCTGGAGGAACTCAGCAGGGTCAGGTCATATATACATGTGTATATATATACATGTATATATGATTATAATATATATACATGATACACATACATTATATATATTATATGTATATCATATATATATAATATATACATTTATTTTATATATATATACATATACATTTATTATATATATATCATATAAAACATAATTTTTATAAATTATTTTTATATATTTTATTATATTTATATTTATGTAATAAATGTAATACATATATTTATCAATTTTGAAACAGTGACACTAGGGATAATTAAAACTTTATTAAAGCTATATACATATCTGAAGAAGGGTCTCGACCCGAAAACGTATCTCCTTCGCATCCTTAGACTGCTGCACCCGCTGAGTTTCTTCCATACATATACATATATATATATGTGACCTGACCTGCTGAGTTCCTCCGGCAGTTTATTTTATGGTCAAGCTTGCATCTTCTCTTATGTCGCTATATACCAACCTCTCTCTTTAAAAGCGTTAGGATGAGACAGCCATTTAGACAAATGCAGTTGACCTACAATGTAATTGTCTCCTTGCACATTCAGGAAGGGGCAAATCTCAAGCGCTGTCCACTCATTTGAGCAAAGTTTAATGGATGAGAATGTGCCCTGGCCTGTCAGAACCAGCGGTCGGTCTACAGATGACGAAGGCCTAGTTGATTTCAGTCTGTTCCTCCGTGACCGTATATGGTTATTACTATATATATATATATATATATATATATATATATATATATATAGATAGATTTGTGTGATATATATATATATATTTTTTAATAAAGTTTTAATTATCGCTTGTGTCACTGTGTGTTTCAAAACTGATTTAATCAGGAAGCTCAGAAGCAGCTGTTTGCAACAAACCTTCTGATAATGGATGGCTTTTGTCACTTGACAAAAAGGGGACAGCGGGCATTGTTAACAACTCCCTGATGGTACTCATGAAGTCACTGGAGTGGATTTAAGAGATCTCCCTGCAGTGGCAATCCATGTTTAACATATGCCCTCAAGCTGGCTAGAATAAAGCTATAAATCTGTGTCAGCTGCGGTTCTCTCAGCAGCAACCTACTTGGGAGTTAGGAAGCGGTAGGTTCAAATCCCACTCTTGAAACCCAGATCTACTGTACAATCGGATTGATATTCTGTTGCAGTTCTGCAATATGCCTGCTGGATTGGAAGGTTGTCTTTCACATATGATATGAAAACCAAGTGCTGTCAGCAAGACTTGGATCAGAAGAGAGGGGGGGAATTATCTCTGATGTATTTAGAAGGATGAGAGGAAAACATATAGAAACATGTACAATTATTAAGAGATTGGACAGGCTAGATGTAGGAAATATGTTCCCGATGTTGGGGAGTCCAGAATCAGGCATCACAGTTTAAGAATAAGGGCTAGTCCATTTAGGACTGAGATGAGGAAAAACATTTTCACCCAGAGAGTTATGAATCTGTGGAATTCTCTGCCACAGAGGGCAATGGAGGCCCATTCCATGAACGGTTCAAGAGAAAATTAGATTTAGCTCCGAGGGCTAAAGAAATCAAGGGATATGGGGAGAAGGCAGGAATGAGATACTGCTTTTGGATGGTCAGCTATGATAATATTGAGTGGCGGTGCTGACTCGAAGGGCTGAATAGCGTACGCACGCACCTATTTTCTATGTTTCTATGATGTGCTTATAAATCCTTAACTCATATCACAAAGAAAACTGCACACACGAGGTGGCCATAATAGCATAGCAACAATGATCCTTCATCTTTGACACTTAGAGTCATGTAATGATTCATATAAGTACAGTTTCCTTTTAAGACATTTGGTCTTCCAGCAATACGTTGTGCATTAGTTATGTTGGTCACTGGCCACAGGTGGTTCGTTGCAGATCCAGTTATGGTTAATTGCATATCTGATAATTATATCAAAAATGGCAACGGTGGTTGTTGACTTAGCAATGGTGGTGCCATTAAACATCTTGGTTAAGTAGTCAAACTCTCTTGTTGGAATTCATCATTGCCCAGTGCCTTTGTGGTGCATAAGGTGCAGGAAGGAACTGCAGATGCTGGTTTAAATTGAAGATAGATGCAAAAAGCTGGAGTAACTCAGCGGGACAGGCAGCAACTCTGGAGAAAAGAATAGATGATGTTTCAGGTCTGAAGAAGGGCCTCGACCAGAAACGTTACCTATTCCTTTTCTCCAGAAATGCTGTCTGACCCATTGAGTTACTCCAGATTTTTGTGTCTATCTGTGGTGCAAATGGTCTTTGCTACTTATCAGTCAGCATCAGGCTGTGGCCTAGATCTTACTGTATGCAAGCGCAGGGTGGGTTGCTGCATGTAGAATTGAATGTTATGTGTTTGTCAGCAAATATTCCCACTGTTGACCTCAATATGATGGAAGGATGATCATTAAGAAAGCAACTGGAGATGATTGGGCCCAAAACACTGTCCCGAAGGAATCTTGCAGTCTTGGATCTGGGATGAGTCATACCCAACAAAGTTCCCTTAGGTGAATTCAAACTGGGCACCAGGAAGTAGATTATTGGTGAGGATCAGCTACTTAATGAGGCGTTCTCTTCAGTATTTTGTATAGTTTAGTTTAGTTTAGAAATACAGAGCGGAAACAGGCCCTCCGGCCCACCGAGTCCTCACTGACCAGCGATCCCTGCACATTAACACTATCCTACACACACTAGGGACAATTTACACATACACCAAGCCAATTAGCCTACAAAACTGCACATCTTTGGAGTGTGGGAGGAAACAGAAGATCTCGGTGAAAACCCACGAAGGTCATGGGGAGACGTACACACTCCGTACAGACAGCACTCGTAGTTGGGATCGAACCCGGGTCCATGGTGCTGTAAAGGCAGTAACACTACCGCTGTGACACCGTGCCGCCCTTTTCAGATTATTTAAAAAATCATAATCAGCTAATCATGCATAACTAGAGCATAAAAATCATGAATGGTTGAAAGTGAATGATGTTAGAGAGATTGGACAAATGCACAAGGAATGCAAGGAAATATTGAAGGAGCAGGGAGCAAACATTGTGTTAACATGGAGGATAATGGCATGGTTGAATTGTTTCTGTGCTGTAAATATCAGAGGCATAAAATCATTATGTTCAAAGCTCAGGAAGATATCCTTCGGAAGTGTGTACTAACTAACTGGTAGCAGTTGTAAGGTGCTTTAGAAGTCCTATAGTCCCCAAATCACAGCTTGGAAATTGTGTGACCCCGAACAATCACCAAGTTTTTTTGTAGGAAATGGAACAATAGTTTTGCAACAAAACCTCAAAGGAGATCAAACCATTTAATAAATTGGTCATTTACATAACAAATTAATGCGCGATATAAGTGAGATGTCGAACACTGCAAAACATCACCAAACTAGGATTTGATAATTAGCCTGGTAAAATGTGACACATCTAGCTGTTTGCGACAATGGATAATTTGAGCCAAATTATATTGGATTTCAATTACATGTTCTTTTTTTACCCCTTTTCACTGATGATTCAAGGCAATGTTACAGGAACAATTAATTAAAGGTCACAAAATGATTTCAGCCAAAAAAAATGTGTGACATCTTGTTAATTAAACAAATGTAATTATTTCATAGCCTGACCAAAATTCACCGCTTCCTGAAAGCTTCTAACTTTCGAATCCTTGTGGCAGTTGTCCTTGAAGCAAATATCTTCACACCACTGACAACACTTCAAGGAAATGCTTACATGGCTTTTGAACTGAAGCAACGACTTTATAACTTTGCACTTCAAAACCTTTACGCTTTATAACTTTACGCTTCAAAACCTCAAGTGCCTTTCATCAACAATGACTTTCATCAGGTGGGCAACCAAGTTATCTCGGACTGCAAACAGCTATCATGCCGCACAGATCTTTGAAACAGAAAACAAACCTCACCCAACTGTGGATAAATTGTTGAATTGAATTGGATACTTTGTCACCAGCGACCGTGAAATTCTTTGCTTGCGTATGCAAATAGTCAACACTTAAAGGGCACTTATAAAGTTACAAAATGCCCCTGCACCAGGTCCTCCTTTGTTCTCTCCCCCTCCCTCCCTCTCCTCATGGCAGTCCCCCCACGCCGGGTCCCCATTGTTCTTCCTCTCCTTCACAATGGTGCCTCCTTTATTCCTTCCCAATTCAAAAACATTTCAATAAATGGGTAGATTGTGTCGCAATAAATCAGATTGTTTCAATGAATGGGTGGTTTCAATGAATGGGTGGATTGTGCTGCAAACACTGGCTCATTTTGTAAAAGGGATTTTGAAGATTGTTTCCATTCTTTCCAAAGACCAAGAAAGCACACCAACTCCCGTAGAAGGCTTAAGAATTTTGGCACGTCCCCTACAACTCTCACCAACTTCTACAAGTGCACAATATAAAGCATTTTATCAGGATGCATCATATACTGGTTTGGGAACAACTCCATCCAAGACCACAAGAAATTGCAGCGAATTGTGGACGCAGCCCAGACCATCACACAGACCAACCTCCCTTCTGTTGATTTTATTTATACCTCACGCTGATCAGCAAGGCCAGCAGCATAATCAAGGACGAGTCGCACCCTGGCCACTCGCTCCAGATTCAGCGACAATTTCATCCCAACTGTTATCAGGGAACTGATCATCCTTCCACAACCAGAGAGCAGTCCTGAGCTACTAACTACCTCATTGGTGATCCTCGGACTATCCTTGATCAGACTTTGCTGGCTCTACCTTGCACTAAACGTTATTCCCTTATCATGTATCTATACACTGTAAATGGCTCAATTGTAATCATGTATTGTCTTTCTGCTGACTGGATAGCACGCAACAAAAACATTTCACTGTACCTCTCTACAAGTGATAATAAGCTAAACTAACCAAAAACAAACTAAAATGGTAGTCATCTCAATTTAAGATGACTACCACAACATTGCAAATTATTTAGCTACGTAGACTGCCCTCATGTTAAAGATTTAATCCCCTGGAAAATGTGTTTATAATATCTACAGTATATGTGTCTAAGAGCAAACTGATCAGCCCCTCATCTTCTCTGCCATTTCAGACAGGTGGTATGCTGTAAGGATTGGTGCTCGGATAATTGCCGTTTCTCAACTCGATCAATGATTTGGATGATAATGTATGAGGCTTGGAATAGATTACCACAATCCTTTTATGAAGCTTCTATTTCTTTAAATCTTAAAA
This sequence comes from Okamejei kenojei, assembly GCA_035221665.1. Lineage (NCBI taxonomy): Eukaryota > Metazoa > Chordata > Chondrichthyes > Rajiformes > Rajidae > Okamejei > Okamejei kenojei. The sequence goes on along the minus strand of CM069150.1, from coordinate 5,975,252 downwards.
AAGATAAAGACCCTACTGGAGTGTCATCATATAGACCTATATTAATGTTAAATGTAGATTTCAAAAGTCTTTCCAAAATATTAGCTTTGAGATTGGAAAAGATTTTACCGCAAATTATCTCTGAAGATCAGACCAGTTTTATTAAAAATTGTTACTCAGACTTTAACGTTAGGAGATTAATGAATATTGTATATACAGCGTCTAATAAGACCCCAGAATGTGTCATCTCACTCGATGCCGAGAAAGCGTTTGATAGAGTAGTATGGGATTATTTATTCAATACACTTGAAAAATTTAAGATTGGTCCAAAATGTATTTCTTGGATCAAGTTGATATATCATATACCTCAGGCTTCTGTATTTACTAATAATCAGAGATCCCCGTTTTTCAGGCTCTTTCGAGGTACTAGACAGGGCTGTCCCTTAAGTCCTTTACTATTTGATATTGCTTTGGAACCTTTAGCCACCACTATTAGGGAATCCCCTAATATTTTTAGTATTGTTCACGGGAATAATATTGTCTCTTTACGCAGATGATCTGTTATTATTTATTTCTAACCCTGAGAAATCTATTCCAGCAATAGTACCATTACTTAATCAATTTAGTAGGTTTTCAGGTTATAAACTAAATCTTAGTAAAGAGTGAGCTTTTTCCATTAAATAATCTTGTTTTGAATTATGGTCAAAGGCCTGTCTCACGGTGCGAGTCCACCCACAAGTGACCCCATGTGAAAGAAAAAAACCAGACTCGTGGTTGTGTACGAGATTTCAAGCTTATGATCAAGTGTTTAACCAAGTTCCCACGGGTATGTCATTTCTGCGATGTTCCAAGTTCCTCTCCCGTTACTCTTGAGCCAACCGTGAATGAAGGTATGTTTTAATAACTGTTCTTTCACATCAGATTGTTGGGAGACGGAGCTCAGGGTTCGCCTCCTGAGCTGCTTTGGTGCCCAGGCGTGAGTTGAGGTGGAGGGAGGTTGGGGAGGGGGCGTCATTAATCTGTCTGGGGTGACAAGGCTCTTGGGTTAGGAGTGGTGTGCGAGGGAGGGTTAATTTTCTCCGATCTCTCTCAAGCCCCGGACAAGAAAAAAGGAAACCTCTCTTGCCACCGCGTACAAGCCCGTTGTATATAACTATGCTGCTGACGCGCACACGCACTCTCTCTCCGTCTCTCTCTCTCTCTATATAGATATTGATGGAAGGGGAGGAAAGGCGCCTGGGCGAAGGTAGAGCGGAGAAAACCCAGCAATCGATTTATAGAATGTACTTGGAAGAGGAAAAGAAATCCCTTTGTGAATACTCTATTCACGCTGATGATGTTAGTTCGGACTGATCAACGTGGGCTGTGACCGGGCGATGGTTGTGATCGTTTACAGGCTGTAAATCAGGAAACTTGTGATCTTGTAATCGCTATTGGTTGTAAATCTACGCGTCAGGAAAATCCAACGTTCATTGATTCATCTCAGAAAGCAGCGACGCACGGCCCGTTGCTGTCCGGAAGTTCGGACACCCTTCCTGAAGTCTGATTTCACTTTTCAGATGCAATGCGCTATATCAGTGCTTCTTAAACTGGTGAATGGTTCACCCAAGCGCAAATGAAATTATTTTATGGAGTGAATGAAACTAGAGGGGTGGGTGAAGGGTGAATGACATAATTTATCCAGATTTTGTTTTCTATACTTAAAAAAAGACATTGCCATTAAAGTGGTTAGTAAGCTCATTGGTTTTAATGGCAGTGGAGCTGGAACTTTGATATGTTTTTTTATCTATACCTATGGTTTTCTAATTTCAAAGTAACAGGATATTTCCCAAATTTACTGTAATATAACTGTTTAGGGAAGACCAGACGAGCTAGTGTGATTTATAAATGGCAACACTGGAGGATCGCCATATGCAACTGTTGAACTGCAATTTATTTTGTGTAGAAATGTAGCTACCAAAGTTGATATTTGGTGGTTTTGTGAGCTTTCGGGGAGGGTTATAGAAAGTTATGTTAGTTGGAGAAAAATATATTAAATCACACACTCCATGGTTTTAATAGCTAATTTTCCAAGAAATAACTGCAGTAATCAAAGCCCGAAAGGGTAGGATAGGGCTGTAGCCCAGTGTTTAGATGTTGGAATGTTTTTTTTTAATCATTCTAATAGAATGATTTTCCAACTCCAGAGGTAATTAAACTTTTTTTCATTCCTAGTTTTTTTAACATATTTTTAGGATGTTAAAAAAGCTGAGTAAAATAAACACTTACGAAATGAGTTCATTCATGTATTTTGCTCATGTGACAAAAATACATTATATATAAAATTTCACACAAGGGAAAATAGAATGAAAATTACCAAAAAAACAAAGAAAATTTAGTCGAGGGTGAATTCAATTTTGTGATTAAGACTCGAGGGTGAATGGCACTGAAATAAGTTAAAGAGTGCCCACGGTAGACTCACGAGTCACTAAGGTAAACGCACGGGCCACTACGTTATAACGTTTTTATTTTTGTGTTTTTTTCTACATTTATAAATTTTCTTTTAAAGATTTAACTATATTTACATAGAGACTGGGAGGTCTATACTCAATGTGTATTTTGACATTGGTCTCATATCAGGTTATACCTGTTATTAATGTAATCCTGATCCCTATGTATCAATATCATTGTTATGTTTATCACTATTTTTTTTGCTCTGTTTTTTTAAATGTTTTATTTTTGTTTTCTTTGGAAAAAAAAAACCCAATAAAAAGATTTTAAAAGAAAGAGAATGTATGAGGCATGATTTTAAGTTTACAGATTTCACGAAAATAAGCGGATGCTGGTTTACATCAAAAATAGACGCAAAGTGCTGGTGTAACTCAGCGGGTCAGCCAGCAACTCTGGAGAAAGGATTGGTGACATTGTTGGTCGGAACCCCTCTTCAGACTGAAACTAGAAGGGAGGGAACTGGAGGTATGAAAAGGCCAGAACAAACGGCCGGCAATGGATGTCCAAGTAAGGGTAAAGCCCACAATGGCCCATTGTTGACTGGGGAAGAGGTAATGTCTAAGGGATAGGAGGGTGTGAATAGACAATAGACAATAGACAATAGGTGCTGGAGTAGGCCATTCGACCCTTCGAGCTGTTAATCCTGACTAAATTTGAGCAGCCATGGCTTTAACATTGAGAAAGGGCTGTATGCTGCTAGGCCATTTTGGTCAAGTTAAATGTGTCTCTGTAAAACTGAGACAAGTTACTGAATGGTGCCTGTGTGTCTGAGGCCCAGATAAGAGCTGCAGAGAAAGAATGGGACATCTCCAGGTTATTTACAATGAGGTGTAAAATGTATAGAGCTAATTGGATGAATGCAAGCCGGGTATACATATTGTAAATATTGTTGCTAAGCCTTATTTTGTTAGTTGTTGATTGGTTTAAATGTTAAGCTTTGTCTGGGTTGTTTGAATCCCAGGGCACATGTTGCATTATTCATCTATGTTGGCTTCCTTCTAGAAGCTTTACCACATACAATGTATTAGTTACTGTGTTATTGGGTTGGGGAACTGTCCATCATGTACTGTGATAATCGATATGTGTTATTGATCTATACAGAGACCACCCCCATTTGGTTCAGCCCCTCAAGGTTCGGGGACCTATAAAAGGTAGCCCCCACGAGGTCCTGTGTCGATCTTCTGGAAGAATGCTTGGGACTGTGGGACCTTGTGGAGTGTCTCTGCTTGCACGAGGCTAGACGGGCTTGGCCAAGCAGATACAAGGATCAAACCCGCGGTGGTTAGGTATTGTATAGGGGAGTTGTGTTGTGTTATCCAAAATAAAGTTTAGTTGCTCAAGTGCTTGATTCAGTATTTTATTGACTGAAACTAGACTGGGGGGAGCTTAGAACAACCTATTTACATTGGGAGCTCGTCCGGGATCTCAACAGACCCCCAATACACAAGTTTGCGATTAAGGGTGTTGAGCTGTCCCGATCGCGAGTGCAGAAATCGGCACCACGGTGCGGTTTTCGCATTGATCCTCGGCACTTCGATAGTCAGAGCAGATCAATCATTTGTGGGCATGGGATAGGGTCCCAACGACATAATATATCAGAGACTAGCAAGCACGGGGGGGGGGGGGGGGGGGTGATAGCGCTCCATTTGGTTAGAGACCCGTAAAACCAGGGTGGGGTTAGAGGCCCTGCTGGGGTTGGGTTTCGGGGCCCTTTCCTGCGTTCGAGGCCCGAAATTTGGTCATAGTTGGTAGCTGCGGCTGCTGGTAAATGCCACAAATTCAGATTTGGGTTCAAAGCCCTACCCAGTATTGGTATCCAACTGACGGGATATTGAAAAACAAGTCTGGTATACGTGCTAAGCGGTAAACCATTTGACCCATCATTGCTAGGAGCGCTGATTGAAAAGGTGCGTTACGAAAATCGGCATCGACTGCCAGCGTGTAGAGGCTAGGCGCTGACACCCGGTGCCAAGCAGGTGATAGGGAGCAAACCCATATGACAGGGTGGCCTGGGTTGGTTAGAGGCCACGCCTGTGTGAGTGATCTGCAACCCTGAAAAGACAGATGAGGACTCTCTTAAAAGCACCGGGCTCGGCGACTAGAGTATAGATTGGCTGGGAATACTCTAGTCCATTTGAGATTTCATTGTTGGAGTAAATTTTAATTTGAACCCGCGTACATTGAGTGGAATGCACCAAAACTGATTGGTCTGAACAGAACCAACTTAAATTTGCAGAATTAAAGTATCTAAATACAGAAGTTCATATTGAAGTTCTGACTGTACGGTAGAATTCGAATTCTGTGTATATAGAACTTCAAAGTTTGTATAGCGTGTTTGAGATCGTTTCCAAATAGCGGCAGATCAACTGTGAGTAGTAACCATTTGATCGATTGTTGATTAGTCCGTGATAATGAAGAGTAACTGAGAGAAGGGAACCTATTTTTTTTGTGAAAAGTAACCGGACAGGAAAAAGTACCCCTGATTCTGAGAACTTAGAGTGGAAGGATAGAAATCCCCCAATGTAAGTCGAGTCTTAGCAGGAGGAATGTATCTGAAGGAGGAAAAGTAGTCAACTGACAAGTAGTACTCCTCAGCAAAGAGTACCCTAGGAGGGGAAAAATCTTCGGTATCAGAGGAAGAGGCTCACTGGTAACAGCGCGACGCGGAATTGAAATCAAGTTTGTGAATAGTGCGCTAGCGTGTTGTGACCATCGTGTATTGTAAATTTCCAGTGTATATCTTTATCGGATCTGAACTGTATAAATATTTTGTAATGTGTAAAATATATTGGGAGTGTGTTAAGATCGTGAACCGCTACTTGTACTGACTGTGTGTGCTTAAGGATTTTTGGATGTTGGATAAGTGGGGTAAAAGTGTGTTTCAATTGGATATATGGGATTTGTTTAAATTAGCATTGTTAGAGTCTGATTCATGGTGGTTCAATCAGGGTTCGTATTCTTTCGACCGCTGTGTCGGGGAGGGATCATTCCATTGACCGAGTACACCATGAGGAGGATTTATTAGAGTGGGTGATTAATCATATGTTTGCCATGTATATTGTGGTGTGTCTTTGTCTCTTTATAATTGGGGGAATAGTTTCTTGTTAAAGTATCGTTTTGCTTGCACAGTTCAGGTTTATCTGTCTGTGCTAATTCAAAGTGTTCTGAGTGGGAGAGATTGCTGCTAGAAGATTTGAATATTAAGCGCCTTAGTTTGAGGGACTGAAGATTCTTTGTTTACAGGCTGGCAGTTGAGGGTGAATGTGAATAAGATTGAATTGATAAGGGAGTTGAATGCACGATTGAAGGGTGATCAAGTAGAACAATTGAACAGAGCTATTGAGTAGAGTGATCAAACTGAGTGATTGAATAAAAAGATTGACTAGCGGTTGAATAAAATTGAATGTACGATTGCGTGAGAGAGGTGTGAATCTGTTAGACATTGGACATTGTGGGGGAGTAATCTCAGTGGCCTTGGAGACTGAAAGGAAGGAGCGAGTGTAGAGGAGATGTGAGTGCTTTGTACTTATCTGCATTGTGACTATTGTGTGAAGTATGGGAAATAGTCTAGAGAAGGACCTAACAAACCACCCCAGAAGTCCATTGAAAATAATCTGCGATGAAATTCCTCAGAAGGCAGAAAGATTAAGGACATTTTTGGGGAAATTAAATAAAGAATTAGGAGGTGAACTTTGGCCGATGGGTGGGCTGAAGTCTGTAATAGGAATAACCTACGTAGAGACAATTATTAGGTGATATGGGAACAGTGAAGAAAGGAACAAACTCATTAAATTATGGAGGGTGTTTTTTACGGAAAGGAAGGTGAATAAAGAAGTTGTTCTGCTTTCTGCTCTAAGGCTGGCAGCCTCAAAGTTAGGGATAAGGCTGGAGGAAGAGAGAGCTGGTCCTTCCCTATACATTTCTGAACAAAGAGAGAGAGACATTGAAAGTCAGCAGCAGGAGCAGGAAAGAGCACCGACTTTTAAATGGGAAATAACTACAATGGCTCTTAAAGGAGAGGTGCCAACTAAAATTAAACTCATCAAGTTTAGTAAAAGCGCAGCGGTTAGCGTGGATCTCGAGGGGAGAGAAGCCCAATATGTAAGGGAATGGGCAGACTTTTTTGGAACAGAGTCACAGCATTCCTGTGAGCCCTCTCATGTTCCTAGTCCTGAAGCACCTTGCACAGCATGCGAACAGGGTGCTCGGGTGGAGTCAGTGGCATCTTCGACTCCACCCACTGAATTTAAATCTATAGCAGGGAAATCGGGAGCGGACTCTCTGGCTCCGATGATTGTTTCACCAGTAGAGGATAATGTGAAGGATCTGGGAATTAGAAAGAAGGTTCCTCAGAAGTGGGTGCCGAAATTAATTAAAATAAGTAGAGGAATCATTCCTCAAACATTGAAATGTCTTTAGAAGGGGGAGCAGTGCCCCTGAGGGTGAGACAATAAGGGGGTGTGAAGTAGCTGATCCTGATATCACTAAAATTATAAAATCAGAACGGATTCCCGATATGGAAATGGAGCAAATTCCCCGTAGATAATTCCCTAATAGGAAGTTGCCTACTTTAAAATTAGATACCACAGTAGGTGCAGAATATCCCCGGGCTACAATCCAGTGCAACCCAGTTCAACAACGGTTGAATCCTTCCAGAGACCAGTACTAAGAATTCAAAAACTGGAAGTGACATCAACAGAAGAGGAAGAATTTAAGGAATGGATCCCTCCTGATTACCTTAGGAACATGCCTATTAGAGAGCCCACTTTCCCTCAATTTAATTGGAGAGGCTATAGAACGGTGAGGCTCGATCACAGTTACATCTGTGGGGAAACGGGACACTGGAGCAGAGCTTGCCCTATGAGAAAGGGGTCAGAGAAGAGGGCCACGGGGTCCCAGAGGTCAATGGACCCCTAGAGGTTATCGGGATGCTTGGGACCTTGAAGATAGAGGAAGAGAATACTGGCCAGAGGATCAGGAGGAAGGGAACCAAGCATCACTCCGGCAGCCGAACGTAGACAAAAGTGCTGGAGAAACTCAGCGGGTGCAGCAGCATCCATGGAGCGAAGGAAATAGGCTTCAGACTTCTTCAGACTTCAGTCTGAAGAAGGGTTTCGGCCCAAAATGTTGCCTATTTCCCATGCTCCATAGAGGCTGCTGCACCCGCTGAGTTTCTCTAGCACTTTTGTCTACCTTCGATATTCCAGTATCTGCAGTTCCTTCTTAAACTCTCTGGCAGCCGAATCCATTCCGGTAGCTCTGATCTGTCAGCTAGTCCAGGATGTGGACAAAGTAAGATGACCCTTGCCTCGAAGTTTAAAAGATAAAATCTGAAGGTATCCTAATGACATTACGGAATATAAACTAGGTCAGAACGAGAAAGAACACCGCCCCTTTCGAATCCCAGGAAGAGAGTTACAAAGAAGCTGATTGGGATTGAGAAACCTATGAAAATAGAGACAGAGTAGCTGGTGTCAAGAAGGGAAAGAACTGAAGGGAATTAAAGCTGGCACTAGGAGAAGAAGGAATTAATTTATTGCGCAGGAGGTTCAGGGGTAGGGATAGGAGCCATTGTAATAATGTGTTACAGAGTTGTTGTATCTGCAGTACAGTGTTACCTGCAACATGCCACTATCTGGGGAGTGAGGTAACAGAGTATATGGACCCCTAAGAACGGGCAGAAGGCACAGCTCAGGTAGGATTTGTAGCCATTATCTCCATCCAAGTAGCTCCCCAGAGACAACGGACCAACACCTAAGAAGAAGTGGTACTGTCCTGTCCCTACAATACATTCCATCTGGGGAAGGCCAACAAACAAAGAAGGCTGGGTACACAAAAAGCTGGAGAAACTCAGCGGGTGCAGCAGCATCTAAGGAGCGAAGGAGATAGGCGACGTTTCGGGTCGAGACCCTTCTTCAGTAGCTCCCCAGAGACAACAGACCAACACCTAAGAAGAAGTGGTACTGTCCTGTCCCGGTCTGAAGAAGGGTCTCGACCCGAAACGTCGCCTATCTCCTTCGCTCCTTAGATGCTGCTGCACCCGCTGAGTTTCTCCAGCTTTTTGTGTACCCTCGATTCTCCAGCATCTGCAGTTCCTTCTTTAAAACAAAGAAGGCTGCTCCTCGGTATTCCTAATCCTTTGGAATTAACATCGAGAAACAAGAAGAAGACACCTTTCCCCAGTGTCCAACTTTAACATGCCATATGTTGACACCAGTGAAGGGAAAAGAAAAGAACAACATCCGCCACTTTCTAAAGAAATACAAACTGCCTCTGAAGATTATTGGGGCAAGCACCAATTAGAACAAATCAAATTTGGAAATGCCAACTCCTCTTCGGGGACACCTACTTTGTGCCTAAATTCTAGTCATTTGAAATAAATTGGCAAAATTCTGAATTCGATCTCTAAATGTATATTGATGAATTGGAAGAACTTTAAAGCTTGAGATTATGAACTGACATGGAGTGACATGACTTACGAGTATTTAAAATCTGATTACTAACTTGGTATTTTTTTATTGTCTCATCCCCAGACAGGCAGCCAAGGATGGGAAGGATTATTCAAAGAACATCAGTCAAAGGATGGAACTTGGGAAGATCTGGTAAAATGGAGGAATATGGAGGGAACATGAGAGTTGGCATTGAAAGTAGGAAAGAGGAAATGCGGATAGCAGAACTACCCTTCGAGAAAACAAAGTTAACAGTTTAGAAAGAGTTACTGAAGGAGAAGTCTTATGTGATAAGAAGTACTATGGGTACTTGTGTCAGAGTCGATGTATTTGACCGGTGGATCTAAATTTGTCTAACCCTTGATAGTAAACAGCTTCTATTATCAAGATGTAAAGAAATTGTCTCTAGATTCGGCATTCTTAATTGGCTTTATATTAATCTACAAAATATGGAAATTAATTGATTACATTTGAACAGCTGGGAATTCCACAGCAATTGAATTGAATTGTGTTATCGACCACAAGCTGTGGAATGAAGAAGGTGAGATGGACCCCAAGATTTAAAATATTAAATTGAAGGCTGAGACTGAATTTGGTTGAATTGAAACATTCCTCATGGTTTGCTTTGAATAAGAGTCACGCCTGTAGGGAAATCTGGACAGAACCCAGTTGAAATTTATATGAGAAACCATCATCAGATATACATTGAAGAACATCATGTGAATACGGAGAGGGCTGATTAATGTTGATCCAAGTAGGGGAAAGATTATATAGAATAGAATAGTGATAGTACAGTTGATGAATGTATGGGAGAGCATTAGTGCATGAATGGTAACTTGCTTCATCCCATGTTTTTTAGGAATTATAGGTTCAACCATGGATGGAGTACAGAGGGACTGACAACGCAGATGGATGGGATTCGTGCCCATGAAAACTCGGGAGGTGATGACTTATCAGACGGAAATTGTGAAGCTACGCCCACGAAAACTCGGGAAGCTTGATGAGATTCTGGGAGGTGACATCATCATCTTGTGATTGTTGATATGATTGATAATGTAATAGTCACCCATGTATATTTGATTATCATAAATGATGGTTTATCATATATGATAAAAGGAAGGAATGTTAATCCTGGCTAAATTGGAGCAGCCATGGCTTGAAAATTGAGAAAGGGTTTGTATGCTTCTAGGCCATTTTTGGTCGTTAAATGTGCCTCTGTAAAACTGAGATAAGCTGCTTAATGGTGCTAGTTTGTCTGAGGCCTGGATAAGAGCTGCTGAGAAAGAATGGGACACCTGCAGGGTACTTACAATGAGGTGTAAAATGCCTAGAGCTAATTGGATCAATGCAAGCCAGTTATACATATTGTAAATAATGTTGCTAAGCCTTACTTTGTTAGTTGTTGATTGGTTGAAATGTTAAGTTTTGTCTGGGTTGTTTGAATCCCAGGGCACATGTTGCATTATTCATCTGCGTTGGCTTCCTTCTAGAAGCCTTACCAGATACAATGTATTAGTTACTGTATTATTGGGTTGGGGACCTATCCAGCATCGGGAACTTGTTTCCTGCCTCTCGCGTGTCCAAACCCTTAACAATCTTATCTGTTTCAATAAGATTTCCTCTCATCCTTCTAAATTCCAGAATATATAAGCCCAGCTGCTTCATTCTCTCAGCATCCCAGATAGGGTGATGAAAAAAACTTTTTGCATGCTGGTATTCATCAGTCAGGGAATTGGGCATTGGAGACGGAATGTTATGTTGCAGTGGTACAAGATATTGATAAGGCCGCAATAGACAATACGTGCAGGAGTAGGCCATTTGGCCCTTCGGGCCAGAACCGCCATTCACTGTGATCATGGCTGATCATCCCCAATCAGTACCCCGTTCCTGCCTTCTTCCCATATCCCCTGAATCCGCTATTTTTAAGAGCCCTATCTAGCTCTCTCTTGAAAGCATCCAGAGAACCTGCCTCCACCGCCCTCTGTGGCAGAGAATTCCACGGACTCACCACTCTCTGTGACAAAAAGTGCTTCCTCGTCGCCGTTCTAAATGGCTTACTCCTTATTCTTAAACGGTGGCCCCTGGTTCTGGACTCCCCCAACATCGGGAACATGTTTCCTGCCTCTAGCGTGTCCAAGCCCTTAACAATCAAATGCCGCACTTCGAGTATCGTGTTCAGTTTTGATTATCCTGTTATTGAAAGATGTCATTAAGCTGGAAAGACTGCACAGTGGCATGAGCGGCATGGTGGCGTAACGGTAGATCTGCTGCCTTGCAGCGCCAGAGATCCTGGTTCGATCCTGACTACGGGTGCTTATCTGTACATAGTTTGTACATTTTCCCAGTGACCTGCATGGGTTTTCCACCCTCACTCTAAAGATGTACAGGTTTGGAGGTTAATTGGCTTGGTATAAAATTGAATATTGTCCCTAGTGTGTGTAGGATGGTGTTAGTGTGCAGTGATCGCTGATCGGGGCAGAGCCGTGGGTCAAAGGGCCTGTTTCTCTAAACTAAATTAAAAGAAGATTGATAAGGATGTTGCCAGGTCTTGAGGGCCTGAGCTATATGAAGAGGTTAAGCGGGTTAGGACTATATCCCTTGGAGCGCAGGAGGCGAGGGCTGATCTTATAGAGGAGTACAAAATCATGAGGGGGATAGGTAGGGTGAATGCACAGGGTCCTGGGGCAGGGGAATCAAGAATTAGAGGGCATAGGTTTAAGGTGAGAGGGAAAAGATTGAATAGGAATCTGAGGGGCAACCACTCCACACAGAGGTCGGTTGGGGTTTAGAATGATCTGCCAAAGGAAGTGCTTGGGGCAGTTCAATAACAACATTTTAAAGACATTTGGACAAATACATGGATAGGAAAGGTCCGGAGAGGGTGGCACAGTGGCGCAGTGAGTTGCTGCCTTACAGAGCTTTCAGCGCCAGAGACCCGAGTTCAATCCCAACTACAGGCGCTGTCTGTACAGGAGTTCGTACGTACTTCGTAACTCATGACTACATGGGTTTTCTCTGAGATCTTTGGTTTCCTCCCACACTCCAAAGATAAACAGGATAGTTGGTTAATTGGCTTGGTATAAGTGTAAATTGACCCCAGTGTGTGTGTTAATGTGCGGGGATCGCTGGTCGGCACGGACTCGGTGGGCCGAAGGGCTGATTTTTTGTGCTGTATCTCTAAACTATATGGGTCAAACATGGAAAAATGGGGCCAGCTTAGATGAGGCATGTTGGTCAGCATGGACAAAGTGGGTCGAAAAGGACTCTTTATGTGCTCTATGATTCTAACTAATTGTACTCAACTGATTCACACTCCTTGTGAAATGAACCAGAAACACTCCTTGTGTGTAATCCAACCAAGTACTGATCACCTTCCCTCAGCTGACTTCACCACGCTTGTATATCCTATTTTCAGTCTTACTGACTGAAGCTGATGCTTCAAGATGCTCCCTTTATACAACTGTCCCTGTATAACTCGCAGCAAATTGGCTTGGGATTTTGCTTTTCTTCTTATCTAAGGAGACTCCACTGCTATTGAGAGGCCTAATGTGATAACTTCAGATACCTTCATAAGTTCACAAAGGTTGCAAAGACTGCGAGAGAATGTTTTGGTAGAATGAATAGAATAGAATAGAATGCCTTTTATTTTCATTCAAACAGCTTGAACAGCTTGAAATTGCATTTCTACAGTCTTAACATTACAAAAAAGCTAAGACCCACACTTTAACACAATTTACGCAAACATCCATCACAGTGAATCTCCAACACCTCCTCACTGTGATGGAAGGCAAAAGTCTTATCCCTTCCCTTAGTTCTTCACCCGCGGTCCAGCAGTCCAACTGCAGCATCGAGGCGACTGGGGCTCCCGATGTTAAAGCCCCCGGCGGGCGATGGTAAGTCCCGTGGATGTTAAGCCGCACCGGGCGATGTTAGGCCCCGCTCCGAGTCCTTTAAACCCTGCGATTCTGGCGGGAGAAGTTGCCGTTGCGGGAGCTCCGAAAAGCGGTCTCCCACCAGGGACCCGCGAGCTCCCGATGTTCTTGTCCATCGGGCCTGCGGCCGGAGCCTCCGAAGCTCCAAAGTCAGGTCGCAGCCACCACAGCTCTTCCCGCTCCAAAGTCGGCCAGCTCCGCGATGACGAGTCCGCAGGCTCCGCGACTGGAGCCCTCAGATTGGTTCTGGCCGGAGGCCGCCGGCTCCACGATGTTAGGCCCAACGACACCGGAGACCCGACAGGGAAAACGTCAGGTCCCCCATACAGGGAAGAGATTAAACGGTTCCCCCCCCCCCAACCCCCCACATATACACAGCTAAAAAAATAATAAAAACTAGAGTCAAAACATACTTTTAACGAGACAAAAAAAGACAAATGGACTGCAGTCGAGCTGCTGCCGTTAGGCGCCGCCACACTGCCACATGCGATTTTGATGCACATTTAGCTGCAAAGGTTCACACAGTCCCTGCCTGCACTTCGACGCCATGGGACTTCAATAATTACCTGGACCTTTACCGGAACAGGTAAGGTTTGCACTCCCTTGGTGTTAGTTTCGTTGTGGGTCATGCAAAGACTTTCCTGAAGGACCAAGTTATGGGAAACACTTCTGATCCCTGGTCCTTCAGAAGGTGACACAGTGGGACATCTCCAGCACACAGTGCTGATCTGTGGGACAATACCTTCCACTTCACTTTAACTTTGCACCGATTCACATCCCTAGTGGGTATGTGAATTTTCCAGAAGTGGCGGTGCTGCCCAAGCAGCTGCGGCTCGCCTGCAGTCCGTTTGTCTTTTTTCTTTTTGTCTTTTTTCTGTCTTGTTGGAGGTATGTTTTGGTTTATTTTTAGTTGTGTATATGTGGGGGAATGGGACAAACTTTTAAAATCTCTTCCTTGAACGGGGACGCGACCTTTTTCCTTGTCGTGTCTCCGTTTTCGCTGAGGCCTTACATCGTGGAGCTGGCGGCCTCCAACTGGAATGGATCTGATGTCTCCGGTCGCAGAGCCTGTGGACTTACCATCGCGGATCTGGCTGACTTCGGAGGCTGTGGTGGCGCTGTGGCTGCCACCCGACTTCGGAGCTTCGGAGGCTTCGGCTGTGGGCCATGTGGACGGTAACATCGGGAGCTCGCAGGTCCCTGGTCAGAGACCAATTTTCAGGAGCTCCTGCAACGGCAGCTTCGTCTGCCCTGAATCGCGAGGTTTGAATCGGCCCGTCGCAAGGCCTTTCATCGCCCGGCCTGGTTTAATCGGCAGCGGGATTTACCATCGCCCACGGGGGCTTTAACATCAAGAGCCTGGATCGCCTCGACACAGCAGTTTGACTGCCTGACCGCGGGAGAAGAAGCAGGGAAGAGATAAGACTTTCGCCTTCCATCACAGTGAGGAGGTGTCTGGAGATTCACTGTGATGGATGTTTGTGTTAAACACTGTTAATTGTGTGTTTTGATTTTTTGCTGTCATGACTGCAAGGAACAAAATTTCGTTCAGACTTTTGTTTGAATGACAATAAAGGAAATTCTATTCTATTCTTCTATTCTACTAATGCAGCCTGATACCAATAAGACAAGCACTATGCACCAGCAGAATCACCGTGCAGAATATCGTTAGTCTCCTGAAAACGTGAAGACACTGCCAGTGGCACTTTGCGAGAGCTCTGGAGTATAAACCAGCGACCAGCGACCTTGAGAACTAGATAGCAGCTGATGCTGGAGGAACACCATTAGGGAGGTTGCAGGGCAATAGGAGCAAGAACATGATGAACAGTGGCACAGGAGAACTGTAATCCCCTCAAGCCGTCCCCAACATTAACCAAGATCCAAAACTAAACTCTTGAACCCAGATTCTTTGCCCGTAAAGGCAAACGTTTCATTTAGCTTCCTAATTGCCTACTGCAATGCATATTGGCTTTCACCGAGTTGTGTATAAAGACACCAGGTTTTCTTCGAACATGAATGTTTTCCAATCTATCACCATTTACGAGATGCTCAGTTCTTCTGCCATTCCTCTCAAAATGGATAACGAGGCATTTATCCTCATTGTACTCTATATGCCACAGTCTTGCCCACTCAATCGGCTTGTCCATATACCCCTAAATCCTCTGTGCATCCTTATCAATACTTATATTCGAATGGCATTAGCAAACCTGGAGATGTCACATTTAGTCCCCTCAGTCAAGTCCAATTATGAATAATTGGGGGTTAGGAAGAAACTGCAGATGCTGGTTTAAACTCAGGACAGACAAAAAAACGGGTGGAGTAACTCAGCGCAACAGGCAGCATCTCTGGAGAGAGGAAATTGGTGAGTTTTTGGTCGAGACCCTTCTTCAGACAGTATGAGTCTGAAGGAATGTCACCCATTCCTTCCATCCAGAGATGCTGCCTGTCCCGCTGAGTTACTCCAGTAAAGGGCCTGTCCCACTTACATGTCCTTGGCATGCAAATTACGCGACCTCGTGGTCGCGTTGAACCGCGACGGTCCCGCGAAGGTCGTGTGTGACTTCATTCGACCGCACAGCCGTCTGGAGCGTGTGACGTCATTTGAAAATGGACGCAAAATGCCGAGTAACTCAGTGGGACCGGCAGCATCGCTGGAGAGAAGGAATGGATGATGTTTCAGATCGAGACCCCTCTTCAGTCTGAAAGAAGGGTCTTGACCCGCAACGTCACCCATTGCTTCTCTCCAGAGATGCTGCCGGTCCCGCTGAGTTACTCCAGCATTTTGTGTCTATCTTCAATTTTCTTGGCCCCGCTCTTTTTTTTTTTTATTTATTTTACAAAAGCTTTTATTCAAACCAACAATACAAAACAGTAACAATGATCATAGAATGCCTATATTGGCATTTACAAAGAAAGTTCTCAATTAAAAAATTATCAACTTTGTCATTAATATATTCCGACCTCCTGCGGTTGACCAGCGTTCACGGTAAACCTCCACAGTCCCCGTGACACGCGTGTTCCCTCTCATCTCTAGGGACACTCGGGCACGGAACGTAACCCCGGAAGAGGGATCAGGCAGCCCGACTGCAGTGCGGCCAACGACCTGCCCCCTGCCTGGACCCACGAAAGGCCATCTTGGCCAGGCCCGGAGCAGACCGACAGGAGACCCCCTGCTCCCTTCCCAACCCTCCCCCCCTCAGCACCGGGTGCCCAAAAATTCAATAGCGTCGGACTAAGTGGAGCCAAAACTTGAGGAGCACCCCTTCAGATACTCGAACAAGTGCTGCAACCTCTCACACTCCGAGTTGTAGACATGGCGCGGGCGTAGCGGTCCTCCCTCCTCGCCGCCAAAAGTGACAGGCGGCGGACGAGTCCGTGAACCGTCTCAAGTACCTGTTACAGGCCACACCATTGTGCAAGAACACTCTCGCACCCCAGGTCCCCGATGTAAGGGGGAGGACTCCCATAAAGAGAGACTCCACTTGAGGACCTCTCCCTCTTCAGGTGGTAACACGGACCGCCATGGCGTGTCTGGACGTAAGACAGTGCGAGGAAGTGTAAGTGTGCAAGACAACCTGTACAACACGCGCCTCCCCATCACGGAAACTGCACGCTGGCATCTTCGGAAAGCGCTCACGTTGCTGTGGGGCCCGAATCTCGGGGAGGGACCCGGCCAGGGTCCTATGAACAAAACCGCTGGAGCGTGGGGTAAGCACATCCGTAATCGCTCTCCACGGCAACACGCCACTCCTCAACACCCCCCGACACAGCCACAACACCCCCCACCCCCTGAGGAGCATCGGCCCTGCTGAAGGTGACCAAATTCCTGGCCTTCAGGAGTCACGTAAAAGCCAGGCAACTCCCACCGTGGCGCGTCGACTCATACCCCCCCCCCCCCCCCCCCCTTTACTTGGAGCTGTGAGCCCTCCTGAAGGCAGCGCCCCTGGCGGAAAAAGTACGGAACGACGCACAGCACGTGCCATTTATGAGGGAAGTCTGAGTAGAGTATCTCCGCAGGGTCCTCAAGTCGGAGAGCCGCCCCCGGGTACGAAACACAGACCATCGCCTGACCACCCTCCTCCATGGGAGACTCAAACACCCGCAGAAGACCCAGTGTTCCCTCACACCCCAGAAGAAGTTGACAACAATCACCTCTGTCTCCTTATTATAAATAAAGATGACGGGACCATAGTGGCCAGCCGGTAACCAACGACAGCATAGAGGCCACCAGCTGGTTTAATACTACGAAGCCTCTTGCCCCGGTAAGCGAGCACACCAAGGAGGCCTGACCTACGCCCCAGCCGGGCGACCACTTTCGCCTCCAGCTCCAGCCAGTTCGCCGACCACGCCCCCTCAGTGGACTCAGGAGACCCCCAGATAGAGGAGGTGCATGGTGTCATCCACGCAAAACTGCCATCTCCTCCGGCAGGGAGTCCAACCTCCCACTGACCCCCAAGAAACCATAACATTTCCTCCCCCAGTTAGGCATCTGGCGGTAGGGATGCAGCTGCAAACCCTGCTGGCACACACGCATCTCCGCATGTCAACAAGGGTCGGTGAAACATCAAAATGACATCATCGGCGTAGGCCAGGAACCACCACCATCCTCCGGCCCCCGCCACAACCAGATGCCGTCAACCACCTCCGTAGAGGCACAGAAAAGGCTCTACACAGATGGAAATAACAGCTGACGCGGACATGGACTCCTGACGAACCCCCCTCCCAAAGGGATAGGGGGCCAATAAAGAGCGTTGACCTTTTTAACAATGCACCTGGCAGCATATATATAATAAGTCGACCCAGGACACAAAAGTGGTCCAAATCTCCGAAACGACCAGCCATAGCCCCGAGAAGTATTCATGCCCTCCACCCAGTCGAACGCCATCTCCTGGTCGAGTAGAGATAGAGCGCCTGACTGTCCAGCCCCCTGGGACATATTGATCAGGTCCCGGAGCAGATGGATATTTCCTGGATGGACCGGCCCGGGAAAGGTAAGACTGGTCCGGGTGTATCACCTGGGACAGCACGGGACCCAGTGCGATTCCCAATGCCCGTGCAAAACTTTATAGTCCGTGCTGAGGAAGAGACTGGGCGCCAGTTTCTTCAAAAGGGGGAGATCGCCCTTCTTATGCAGCAGGACAACATACAGCTCGCGCCATGAGAAGTGGGGGGGGGGGGGGGGGGGCATCTCCCCGTCGCCAGGCTCTCCCCCAGGACCTTTCAAATAGTCCACCCCCATAACATCCCAGAAGCTCTAAGGAACTCCACAGACAGATCCATCATCCCTTGAGACCTTTGCCCCCCTGAGCTGGTGCAAGGCACCAGTCAACTCGTCCAGAGTTTAGGGGATCATCCAGGTGTTCAGCCACCTCAATTGCAACACAGCGGTAAGACTCCCCAACCCCCCGTGACCTCCTGCGCCTCCGAATTCGATGTGCCTGCCGAGAACAGAGTCCCTGTAAAAGACCGAACCCGAGGCACCAATGCTCTCTGGAATCCGTGACGAGGAGCCATCATCCGCAAACAAGTCTACAAGCTGCCTGCGGGCTCCTCGCCCGCTTCTCCAGAGAACCGAAAAAGGGAGGCATACGTCCAGATCGAGTCAACATACTGGACTCGCGACCTAACATACGCGCCCCGCTACCTCCCTAAGCTGCAAGCCCTCAGCAGCTCTCCCATCTTCTCCCCTGGTACTCCTCCCACTCACGAACAAGCCCCACCAGTCTGATCCAGACGAGCCTCTGAGTCGAGCAACTCCTCACAAGCCGTCCGATCTCGGAGTCCCGCCCCTTGGTCGACCCCCTCGCATAGTCCTGACCAAACAGACGGACGTAGGCCTTCCCCAACGTCCCACCACTGCCTTAGGGAAAGAAACGCCCCTGCCTCACTCTCCAACCGCGCCCAGAACTGCCTTAAGGAATCCGAAATCGGCGGCGATCCTCCAGCAGCTTGCTACTAAAAACCAGTACGCGGACCCAGCCCGTGTTGCGCGTCGGGTTAAAATCCACTCGTACCAGGCAATGTCCCGGCATGGCGCAGTCCGCATGGAGGCCGCCGAAACACAGAGACATAGGCCTTGACAACGTAATAAACTTTCAATACGGGAAACCCCCCCTCAACCTGTACGAGACGGCGTTAGAGTCAGGATGGCAAATTCCTCCAATCATCTACCAGCTCAAAGAATCCACCATCTCCCTTAAAGAAGACTTTAAACTCCAGCCGGTCACGCTGAACGCCAGAGAGCTATTCTCTCACCTCGAGGTACAATTAAAACTCCCGCACCCAAGTAAAACACACTCCCCACGTTTCGATAGTGTTCAACAACGTGGTCACTTCCTTGTTAAGCGCGTCTGCAATTGCGTCGAATCTTGGAGCGTACACATTAATGAAGTGTAATGGCACCCATCCAAACGCAACGGCCAGATACACAGCAAAACGGCCCGGAACAATGTCCTCACTCAGAGGATCTCCGGTTGGAAAGGACGGGTGCCCCAACAGAATTCCACTCCACTCGAATTGGAGTCTGAGATGCCGCTCCATGTAGACCCCCCCTTCCCACTCCAGGAGCCAGGTGGGTTCATCACTACCACAGTGTGTGTTTCCTGCAGGAATCTCACCGCGGTACCCCCGTCCCCTGACACGGAGAGAATGGTGATACCTACGGAGAGACCCCCTGCCCCCCCAAATGAAATTAAGGCTGGCCTATAGTGAGCTTCATTTTGAGTGTCCACTAGATCTATTTCCCACCCCCAGTGAAGGAGTGGAGCCTCCCCACCTCTTCTGCCCCTCTCTTTAGGGCCTTAAAAAAAAGCCTTGGATCCGAACGACTTGCCCCTCCCTCCGCGCCCAGCTACCCGCGCGGCCAGGCGATGCCTTACACCTCACAACGCGACCACGAGGTTGAGTAATTTGCGTGCCAAGACACGTAGTGGGACAGGCCCCTTAACTCAGCTCGACAGGCATCATCTCCTGTAGAGAAGTAAATGTGGAAATTTATGCCATCGAAACCCTTCATCAGAGACAGACTGTGCATCTGAAGGATGTCAACCATTCCTTCCATCCCGAGATGCTGCCTGTCCCACAGAGTTACTCCAGCATTTGTGTCTATTTAATGAAAAAATGGGCTTAGTGTAAATAGCCATCAGTATAAATCAGCATCTGCAGTTCCCTCCACCCATAAAGGGTTGTTGAGCTGCGTACAAGAATACTCAGTCGAGCCACAGTCGAGTTCTGAATAGCCACTGTACGCTGCACATCACTGTCTTGAAAGAAAACAGATCTGTTATCTCAGCCTTATTGTTTGTTGCCCTCGTCAAACCCTGCGTGTATTTTTTTTTATCATTGTGGGAGGCATTGAGCACTTGGATGAATACCCCAGGGGGTGGTTCAATATTATGTGTAATTAGAAACAAGAATTTTTGTATTCTCTGGAAATAATTGAATGTTCTGCATGCTTTCTAATCAAATTGAATAATACTATACATAAATTCAATCAAGCCAATCTCAAGGTAAACATAAGTACAGAAACAGAAGTAAAGATGCAGATTGTGAGACTATAGTTCCAACATCAAGCATCGTGTACCAGTTCGTCTAGACCACAAAGTCTGGAGAAGGGTCCTCGACCCAAGCATCACGCATCCTTCTCTCCAGAGATGCTGCCTTTTTTTCCCCCGCTGAGTTACTCCAGCATTTTCTGTCTATCTTAGAATATTGGGCTCGGCCTTGATCCTTGTGTCCTCCACAAGTCAATGCTTGTCCAACATAGAGATGGACCATAAACTCACCCATCGTTTATCTTGATTGCCATCTCTCAGTCCACATGTAAACTAATTTCCATAAGTTTTGTATTTCTTATCAAAACGTCAGAAATCCAAAGCTCTGCATCCCCCACATCTACCCTACTAGCTGATGCCTTATGGATCGAGGTTTCCCTCACTTCAATAGAAATGAAGGCCCTCACACGTGTCTCCTGGAAATCCCGCAGTTCTGCTCTTGCCCCCCCTCCTCTCAGTCGCAACAGGGACAGAGTCCCCCTGGTCCTCACCTTTCACCTCATCAGCCGTCGCATACAGCACATAATCCTCTGACATTTTCGCCACCTCCAACGGGATCCCACCACTAGTCACTTCCCATTTCCACCCCTTTACGCTTTCCGCAGAGACCGTTCACTCTGCAACTCCCTTGGTTAACTCATCCCTTCCCACCCAAACCACCCCCCAGATACATTCTCCTGAGAACGCAGGAGATGTAACACTCTGTCCAGGGACCTGACAGACCTTTCATATACTTAATATCCGAGAGACAAGCGCAGACGGCCGATTGTTTACTGAAATCTTTCCGCTCAGGGTCCGCCCTGTCCTACGTGAATTCACACGTTGCCAAAAACTCCCCACCCATTCCCACACTGACCTTTTCTGTCACTGAGCCTCCTCCCTGTCAGGTGAGGTCGCGAATGCTAATTGAGGCAGCAACCTCATATTTTCACTTGGGTAGCTTACAGTCCTGTGTAGACACCAAAGCTGGAGAACTCAGTGTGACATGCAGCATCTCTGTAGAGAAGAATGGGGTTCGTTTTGGGTGAGGCCCCTCATCATTCTCCCCTGAAGAAGAATCTTTCTGCCCGACCTGTCACCTGTTCCATTTCCTAGAGATGCTGCCTTGCACTGCTTAGATTCCTCCAGCTTTTTGTTCAGCTGTGAATAATCGCAGCTACAGTACAAGAACAGCCCCCTCGCTTAACAATGTCAGAGTGAGGCCAAAAACAAATTGGAGGAACAACACATCATATTTCTCCTGGCAAGTCTTACATCCCCATGGTATGAAAATTGATATTTCACTAATTTCAATTAACCTGTATCCCCCTCTTTCTGTCATCCTCCCCCCATCATTGTAATTCTATTGTTACTAATGAGTTTTCCCATAAAAAACCCCTTCTGCTTATTCACAGTAGTAGAGCTAATAGAACTTTGATGTTTCAATCCTCAAAAAGTAAGTCCCTCCATGCTATTTGCATACCGGGTCTGGCATCAGTGGGCACCCTCCTTCTTTGACTTCAATTGATAAGATAAGCCAAAACATCTCCAGAGGGCTCAACGCAACGGTCTCATCAACCTCAATTCATGCAGCCCAATGTGGTTGTCTTCTTTTGATCCATATCCAATTTGCTGCTTATTTTCCGCAGAATTTGATAATGAATTTGATTGCTTGTTGGAGGCAGCTACCCCTCACCCTCATTTTCTTTCTCTTAATAGCGGTCCATAGATTTAAGCACAAATCCCCTGTATCTTCTACAGAAAGAAAAATTTGGTCTTCCAACCCATTCTGGGAAGCTTCAGTTGCCAGTCAGAGTACTTGGTTTTTTTCTCTCTCATCTTCTTTCAACACCATCTTCCCATTGAACTGTCAATTCCCACAACATAATGCCAACTACTTGCTGTTGTTGGACCACAGGACCATGTCTGCCGCCGGAGCGTTGTTAACCACAATGGACTGGGGGGAAACACAAGCCTTTTTTCTAAGTCCACTTCCATTTTCCAATCCCAAAGCAGGCTGCAGAATGCTTGCATCCTTGAAATATCTGGTGCTTCTGGAGCTGCTGGCCTGCTGTACAATGTTGAGACGTGTGCCAATCCCTGCGGGTTCGATGTGTTGGGAAGCATTAGTGATCCGTTCGCCTCTGTTCAGGAATATGATGCCAGCTGACTCTGGGGAATAGGTTCTGCGCCAAAGTGTAACGCCCATGCGCGAGCTCATAGTGCAACATTCTGGTACAAATGAGGCCTATGATTCCAGGTGCTTGGCAAAGGAACAAAGTGAAACCCCGAACCACTGCTATCATGTTCTGGAGGGGTAACATCATAAGTGGCTCTGAAGACAAAACTAGCAGAGATTCTTCCATTTGATTTCACGCCTGCTGAGTTTTTCCTCTTTTCCGCATCTCCCATTTAGTTGTCATTTGCCTTGCTTGGCATTGATACGGCCTTGGCATGTCGCTCTGCCTCCTCCCGTCTTCTCACCTCCTCCCACCACGAGCCGTCTTTTCTGCACTGATGTTGCCTTGTGCCATTGAGGAGCTTTTGGGACGAGCCCGAGCCCGGCTCTCCTGTGTTGGACTTGGCCAACCATATCCCGGAAATGAAGAGCAGACTTCGCACTCTGAACGGCTTCAGATGGGGTCCACTTCCTCCCGTTGCCACACGGGGGGGCCGTCTGCTCGAATAACAGTATTCGGATTCAGTGGAGGGTTTTCATGACCAACCTTGCTTTAGTGCATTTGAACTCTTCCACAAGTCCTGTAATGGGTAAATTCCAATTTGCCATTCCATACAGTCCGACAGCACTTAAGCATCGTGGAAATCCAAGCCACTGTTTCACATGTGTGCTGATCATTCTTTCCAGCTTTTCCACTTTGTTTATGGAGATTTTCATACATAGTTAAAGGCCACATGTTCTTGGTAGTATGCCAAATTGGAAGCACCACAGCTTGAGTTTTCCTGGTAGCAAGGTCTTGTTGATGCGAGCTATGTGCATGATGGGTATCCTTTTTCAGTTGTTCAAAAATGCTTGGTGTCCTTGAGCTTTGCATCATACCATCGGCCCAAACTCTTCACTGGCATTTCTGAAACAGTTGGAACAGGTATTCCGTTAATAATGAAATCTTTGATCCTGACTTGACGTTTGACAATGGAGATGCTTCTCCATTTGCTGGGTTTTAATCTTTCATCCTTGCCCATGTGATGTTTTGATGAAGATTTTCCAGAAGTCTCTTTGTGCAGGGATAGTTGTTGTTAGTGTTGTTATATCGTCCATATAGGTTCGTACCGATGGCAATCGCTGATCACACTGTAACCGCTTTTCCTCCCACAACCCATTTTGATGCTCTGATAATGAGCTTCCATTGCCATAGTGAAGGTCAATGGGGAGATGGTGCACCCCGCCATGATGCCTATTTCCAGTGGTTGCCACGCTGTGGTAAAGTCTGATGTTGTGAGACAAAATTTCAGATCTTGGTAATAGTTTTTTATCAGATTTGTTATTATTGCCGGGCACCTGAAGAATTCAAAAAAGCAGTCCACAGTAGCGAATGTGGAACTGATCCATAGGCGTTGGCCAGATCGAGGAACAAGACATGCAGATTCTTTCGTTCTTTCTTAGCAGTCTGGATTTGATGCCACAAGGAGCTGGTATGTTCAAGGCATCCCGAGAAGCCTTCTATGCCAGCCTTTTGGATTGATGTATCAGTGAAATGGTTTTGTTTCAGATACTTTGTAAATCTTTTTGCCACCACACTGAAAAAGATCTTGCCCTCTATGTTAAGAAGGTTTATTTGCCGAAAAACTGTTCGATGGTGGAAGAATTTTTTTCTTTTGGGATCAGGACTCCCCCTGCTCTTCGCCAGGCTATGGAGATGACTTCCTTTTCCCACGCAACCCTCATGTTCCTCCAGTGGAATTTCAGAATATCTGGGGCATTCTTGTAGACACAGTACGGAACACCATTAGGGCCTGGTGCAGAGGCCGTTCTTGCCTTCCTCACTACTTCTTTTACCTCACTCAGCTTGGGAGGGCTGATGTCAAATTGATGTTGTGGGGGTGAGATTGGTGGGTGTCAGCGGGGGACAAAAATCGGTTCATCTTTTAACTCATCAGTGTGGATGGTTCTGATGTGTCCTTCAACCTCCTTTTTTGACGCTTTCAGGGATCCGCTTTTTTCTTTTATGAAAATGCCATTCACAAACTTAAAGGGATCTTTGTAGAAGTCTGTTCTTGCTTTTTCCTTCTTTTTGCGTTGTTTCCTTAAATTCTCCGCTCTGCGCAGCTTCGAGAGCCTCTGTTTTAGGTCCTTTTGAAGGAGATTGATGCCCTCTCTTTCTTCTGCTGTTGCTTTTTTCCACACCTTCCTCAGGCTTCTTCTTTCTTTAACAAGTCGTTGGATTTCCTGGAGATGACGGGACTTGGGGGGAGGAGGCCTATCTTTCCTGCTGAGTTGTTCCTTCTCACCAAATTTCTTCTTTCCATAGCTGTAGACTAGATCACCCATCTTCTCCAACTTCTTTTCTACTGATCCCTTGATTCCACAAGATCCAGCTCACATCTGCATTGATGATTTCCCACTCCTTGCTGTTAGACCTTGGCTATTTCACCAATGGCTTACATCCTTGCATGTTCTCCACTTTACGATGTGCCTGGTTGCGTCTTGGACTGTTGCCTGAAACCTCTGCCACATCCCGTAAGGTTCTGATGCTCTGCCGACTGTGGACTTCTTCCTGCCGCTGAGTTTCATCTGACTGATTTGATCTTGCTCTTAACAGAATTTGGTCAATGCGGGGCCCTGGGTTGGGGACTTTCAAGCATTTCTTCCGTTCCTGATGAATTTTGAGACCACGAGTTGATGTTACTTTAGTCCAGCCACACCTACATGTCTGAAGAACGTGTCCAGCTGCTCGTTTTTCAAGACTTACTTGATTCAATGTCATGTCCGTTCCAAGGTTTGTTTCCGGGTGGTCAGTCGATGAGTCATCTTGTGCCCCCGCTCTCGCAGACTCTGGGGGTATTTTTCTCTTTGAACTTTTTGTAGTGAGGGTAGCTCTTGTGCCCTAACAAGGTGACGGAGCCAGCTGTTATGGGTAGCTAGCCCACAGCAGCCCCGTTGGGGTCTATTTCCTCCTGTCAGCTGTCTCTCCAAGCTGTCACACGGTCTTTCCCTTGTCGTCAGCTGCACTTTCACAGCAGTCACTGGTTTTTCCTCCGGAAGGTCAGTAGAGCTAATAGGACTTGTTGTTTCAATCCCTGTAATAAGTCGGCACTCTTGCTATTTGCAGTGGGATTGGAGTGGTGAAAGGTAGGGTAGGTACGTCATCGGGGTCATCAGGTGGGCACCCTCCTTCTTTGACGTTTCATTGATAAGCCCACAACATCTCCAGAGGGCTCAACGGTGATACCTGGTGTCCCAGTTACACCCCCCTCAATTCCATACCCTCCTGTATTCATCTTGCAGCCCAATTGTTGTCTCTCCTTTTGATCCAAATCCAATTGCTGCTTTTTTCCACAGAATTTGATAATGATTTACTAAACACATTGATATCGCACCCATTATAATACATTTTTGTACTTTCCCAATTAATTGTGTCAGGCTAATGCCTTGGTAATTCTTTGTTTTTCCTCCTTACTTCCTTTCCAAAATGGGGGTTTAGATTTCCTATTTTCCAATGTACAGGAGCCATTCCAGAATCCATAGAATTTTGTAAAATGTTAACCAGAATGTTCACAATCGCAATTGGTAGTTCTTTTAAAACTCTGGGATATAAACTGCAGGATGTGCAGGAAGGAACTGCAGATGCTGGTTTACACCAAAGATTGACACAAAGTGCTGGAGTAACTCAGCGGGACAGGCAGCATCTCTGGAGAGACGGAATGGGTGACATTTTGGGTCTAGTCTGAAGAAGAGTCTTGACTCGAAACGTCACCCATTCCTTCTCTCCAGAGATGCTGCCTGTCCCGCTGAGTTACTCCAGCATTTTGTGTCTATAAACTACAGGTTGTTGGGATTCATATTCTTCAAGCTCACTGGCTTCTTCATTTGTATTTCTTTACTATTCCTAGTTTCTTTCACTCCTGAAATTGACACTTGGTTCTCCAATATTTCAGCTTTTTATTGCCTCCATCTCTGGGGGCAGGCAACAAAATATTTGTTAAGAATTCCTTCACTATTTTATCATACATTCTCCCTCTCAGTCAGTAGGGGACTAATCCTCACCCTTGCTAGCTCTTTCCCTTTCTCCAAACATACCAAAACTCTTACAGTCTGATTCTCTATGTTGCAATCTAGTTCATTCTCATAGCTCCTTTTTTCTTTCTTTATCAATTTCTAGATGAATTCTAAAGCATTGACCGCTCATCAGGTTTTTTGTTTTTCTGGCAAGAGAATAAGGTCTTTCTTGGATTCTTTACTCCCATTAATTTTGCCTGTGATCTCCAGATGGACCACATACATACATTGCTGTGTTTTTGTGCTTCAAGGGAATATATATACGTTGCAAATCCTTTCTTATTTCATAAAATGCTAGCCGCAGCCAGGCTGTTGTCAGGCCTCTTAACGTATTTCCCAATCTTAAATCTTACCCCAGCCAACCTGACCCTGATACTATTGTGGTTTCCTAAACTTAGATTGTAGTCCCTGGTTCCATAGTTAATCATGTCACCATTCAATAATTCTCTTCTAATCAAGAATTGAAACTATTTTTTTATCTGCCAAAGACATACAGGTGCAATATCTCTTGAACTCTTGACTGTTGCATCATGGCATGGTTCAGCTGCTCGGACGGCCAGGAATAGAAACATAGAAAATAGCTGCAGGAGTAGGCCATTCGGCCCTTTGAACCAGCACCGCCATTCAATATGATCTTGACTGATCATTCAAAATCAGTACCCCGTTCCTGCTTTTCCCCCATATCCCTTGATTCCTTTAGCCCTAAGAGTATTATCTCTCTCTCTCTTGAAAATATCCAGTGAATTGGCCTCCTCTGCCTTCTGTGGCAGAGAATTCCACAGATTCACAACTCTCTGGGTGAACAGTTTTTTCCTCGTCCTAGTCCTAAATGGCCACCGCCTTATACTTAAACTGTGACCCCTGGTTCTGGACTCCCCCAACATCGGCAACATTTTCCCTGCATCTATCCTCTCCAGTCCTTTAAGAATTGTATGTGTTTCTATAAGACATCCTCTCATCCTTCTAAATTCCAGTGAATACAAGCTGAGCCCAGTTCAGGAATGAAGAAGATTGCCAAAAGTGGTGAACACTGCGCTGTCCATCACAGGTACTCACCACCCCACCGTCAAAGTCTCTGCCTGAATTAGGGTACGAGAATCATCAGAGACCCACACCATCCTGGACACGCTCTCATTTCACCCCTACCATCGGGAATACGTTACAGGAGCCTGAAAACTGTAGCGTCCTGGTTCAGGAGCAGCTTGTTCCCGACAATGATCAGGCTATTAACACTCCATCCTCCAAGTAAGATCTGGATTGATTTGTTTTAGTACTATTATTGTTTGTTTGAATTATTTATATATTGAATTTTTTTTTTGCTGTTTATTATGGTTTAGTTTAGTTTAGAGATGCAGCACGGAAACAGACCCTTAGGTCCACCGAATCCGCACCGACCAGCCATCCCCGCTCATTAACACTGCCCTACACACACAAGGGACAATTTATATTTATACCAAGCCAATTAACCTACAAACCTGTATGTCTTTGGCAGGTGGGAGGAAACCGAATATCTCGAAGAAAACCCATGCGGTCATGGGGAGAACGTACAAACTCTATAGTCGGGATGGAAGCCGGGTCTCTGGCGGGGCAAGGCAGCAAATCTACCCCTGCGCCTCCATGCTGCCCATGGTGTTTACAAGTACAATGCTTACATTTCTCTTGTGCTGCTGCAAGGAAGAATTTCATTGTTCCATTTCAGGACACATGTCAACAAAACACTCTTGACTCTTAATCTAAAATAGCCTGTTCCTCAGTCTGGCTGATCTCACAATTCATCTTGCAAGTATTCCAGGAAATCATTCTCTCCATCACTGGTATCGATTTCCTTTTCCAAACTCTATAGTTGCCGCTTCTCAGCTCCGCCCACACTGATTCTATTTCTACACCGCTACCTGCTGAGGTGAAGAGTGTTGGAGGGAATTGCAGATGCTGGTTTAAACCAAAGATAGACTCAAAAAGCTGGAGTGACTCAGCGGGTCGGACAGCATTTCTGGAGACTGGGAATAGGTTTCGGGTCATGACCCTTTCACAGACCGCTGGTGAAAAATCAATGAGAGTTGAGCTGGAATCCATGAGGAGAAAGTTGTAGGCACAAGAGAAAAGTCAAAGCTATGATATGAAGCAGGTGGCACGGTGGCGCAGCGGTAGAGTTGCTGCCTTACAGAGTTTGCAGCGCCGGAGACCCGGGTTCGATCCCGACTATGGGCGCTGTCTGTCTGGAGTTTGTACGTTCTCCCCGTGACCTGCATGGGTTTTCTCAGAGTTCTTCAGTTTCCTCCTCCATTCTTAAGACGTACAGGTTTGTAGGTTAATTGGCTTGGTATAATGTAAATTGTTCCTAGTATGTGTAGGATAGTGTTAATGTGCGGGGATCGCTGGTCGGTGCAGACTCGGTGGGCCGATGGGCCTGTTTCCGCACTGTATCTTTAAACTAAACTAAACTAAATAAAAGTGGCAAGTAAAGGGACGAGATGGAACAGGGAGTTCCTGAGGTAATAGGAGCTCATCAAGGGAAAATGGTGCAATGGTAAAAGTGAAAGGTCAGCTATTCCTTTTTCTCCAGAGATGCTGTCTGACCCGCTGAGTTACTCCAGCGTTTTGTGTCTGTCTGCTAAAGTGAGATCCTTCTTGACTATTCTACAATTCACAGCACCATCCCACCCCCTATCTCTTTCTGCCTGTCCATCATTGAATACACTGGAATATTTAGTTGCCAGCTGTCGACACCCTGCAGCCATGTTTCTATAATGGTGATTAGATGGTGATTATAATTTACCCATTTACCAGCTGTTTGTGTCATTAAATCAACCACCCCATTGGGGATGCAATGTGCATTTTGATGCAGTGTCTTTAGATTTATTTTTTTATTACCTTTATGTACCCTGACCCCATTTGAACTTACTTTTTTTATTTGTGTCTCTGAAATCCAATTCCTCATCCTTTTCTCTTCCTCCAGACTCTCCTCTCAGGTTCCTAATGTTCTACCAAATTGGATTAAATAAATCTGAGATTAAATTACCTTTATGAGGATGGTGCCAGGGCTAGAGCGTCTGAGCTCTAGGGACTAGGACTATTCCTTGGAGCGCAGAAGGATGAGGGGTGATCTTATAGAGATGTATAAAATCATGAGAGGAGTAGATTGGGTAGATACACAGTCTCTTGCCCAGAGTAGGCAAATTGAGGACAAGAGGACATGGGTTTAAGATGAAGGGGAAACGATTTAATAGGAATCTAAGGGGTCACGTTTTCACTCAAATGGTGGTGGGTGTATGGAATAAGCTGCCAGAGGAGGTAGTTGAGGCTGGGATTATCCCAATGTTTAAGAAACAGTTAGACAGGTACATGGATAGGACAGGTTTGGATGGATATGGACCAAATGTAGGCAGGTGGGACTGGCGTGGCTGGGACATATTGGTCAGTATTGGCAAGTTGGGCCGAAGGGCCTGTTTCCACGCTGTATCACTCTCTGACGTTATGACACAAGTTTGGACCAAAGAGCTTGTTCCTATGCTCTACTGTTCCATGTTCATTCTATGTTCTGTGTTCTATGTTCAATGTCCCAATGTTCCAAACATTTGAGGCTCTATTATTGATCATCTATTGGTTCACTTTCTTCTTCCTGTTATATCCTGAAATAAACCCAGTGAATTCCCCATTCTTCACACCATAGTAACACTCCTTGACTGGACTATGAGTTTCTGAATGTCCTGTCATGACCTTAATATCGGATTTCACATTTTCACAATGGTGGATGATAGACTAAGGGACTGGCAGCTTTCAGTTTTCTCTCTCCCTCTTGAACATTTGCAGTTTCCTGTTCCTCTTGTTTTTGTCATAGAGAGTCATAGAATGATACAGTGTGGAAACAGGCCCCTCGGCCCAACTTGCCCACACCGGCCAATATGTCCCAGCTACAATAGTCCTCCCTGCCTGCGTTTAGCTCATATCCCTCCAAACCTGTCCTATCCATGAACCTGTCTGTTTCTTAAACGTTAGGATAGTCCCAGCCGCAAAGGACTTTTTGCTGCAAGGGTATCCATGGAGTTTTCCTTTAAGTGATGGAGTTCATCTTAGCTTGGTGCACACCAAGTTGTTAGAAGTTATGTCCAACTACGTTCAGAGCTTTTGGCAACTCTAAATTAATATATTAATGCTGTACACATTAACAGTCAATGGACCAATAACAAATTAAATCCAAATTCTAGGCAAACTACTTTACAATTATGTTTACATATTAACACGTTTTGTTCTTCAATTACACCAAGGAATTCTCATTTCATTCCTCCTCAGTTCCTGTGACCACTGTGAACTTCATGAAAAGGCATGTGTTACTGTATTTATCCACAGCTGCCTTGCATAATGTGTTTGTGAATTTACATTTTCTACGCAGAAGCTGAGAACTTCAAGTCCCTCTTGAAATTCAAAATCAAAATGAAAATTCTGTTTCCAGCCATTGGGGTTAGTGCAATGAGAAAGAATGAGGAAACGTTTCCTCAGATGTGAGCAGTGCTATTATTAAGTTAAAATGGGATCAGCCATTGCATTGAACTAACCTGAACTAGCCTAACTTTCCACCTCAGCAAGAAAGCAGAAATCATGTATAATCTGGTCCCACTGCCTGTGGTCTTCCACTGAATGCATGTGAGAATTCTTACTGGACACAGAGAGCTGGACAATTAGGAATAGGAATACTTTATTGTCACATGTGGCTAGGCACAGTGAGATTCTTTGCCTGCTTACAGCGTTGAAAATTTACAAAGCACCCCGGCTCCCCCTTTTGCTGCCCTTCCCCCCCCCCCCCCCCCCACAGAGGTTGTCCCACGCTGGGTTCTCCATTGTTCCCCCCCCTGTTCACGGTAGTGCTCCATTCTCTCATCGACCGGCGCGGTTTCACCACCGCCGAGGCCCCATCATCGTGAGGCTTCGCCGCTGCCGCCGCCGAGGCCTCGCCGCTGTCGACGCCCCACTTCACGTCCCCATGGTGCTGACTCAGGCCCAGCCACGGGCTCCGTCGGCCACCTTGCCCGGCCCAGGCTTCTACCCACGAGGCCCTGGCAGGGCCCCGACCCGGGCTTCTACGCGGCGATCCAGGAGGCATCGAGACCGTGGCGCCTCGATGAAGGCCTCTGGCCTCGTTCCCAGGCCTGAGCCGCGGCCTGTCGGGAAGCCTTCGAGTGACCCAGCATGGCCAAGTGAGTGGCATACCCTGAGGCCCTACTCCACTCCACTCTGTGAAAGACTTTATATCGTTTTGAAATGCTTCTTAAAATAGATTTAAGAAGCTAACAACAATAAATTAAAATCAATAGCACCAATAGAGTGACGATGAAGTCATATAACACCAGATGGGGCATTGAGTCAGAATGTCATGTGGCAGACGCATATCGCTTTGGTTCGGCCACATTCGGAGTATTATGTGCAGTTCTCCACACTCCATTACAGGAAGGGTGTGGAGGCTTTGGAGAGGGTGCAGGAAGGCTCACCAGAATGCTGCCATGAAGAGAGAACATTAGTTATAACGAGAGATAGACACAAAAAGCTGGAGTAACTTATTCAGCATTTCTGGATAGAAGGAATGGGTAACGTGAGTTTGGATAAACATAGAAACATAGAAACATAGAAACATATAAAATAGGTGCAGGAGGGGGCCACTCGGCCCTTCGAGCCAGCACCGCCATTCATTGTGATCATGGCTGATCGTCCCCTAACAATAACCTGCCTTCTCCCCATATCCCTTGACTCCACTAGTCCCTAGAGCTCTATCTAACTCTCTCTTAAATCCACCCAGTGACTTGGTCTCCACTGCCCTCTGTGGCAGGGAATTCCATAAATTCACAACTCTCCGGGTGAAAACGTTTTTTCTCACTTCAGTCTTAAATGACCTCCCCTTTATTCTAAGACTGTGGCCCCTGGTTCTGGACTCGCCCAACCTAGATTGTTTTCTCCAGAGCATGAGTAGATGAGGAAATTTTATAAGAGCACTAGACCAAGTGGGACCCGTTGGGTCCCGTCCCCTCAACATGAGTTTGCGGGGGGTGGGCAGCCTGCAGCATCACACACACACACTAACCACCCCCTTGATATTATATTAATATTATTAATTTGCTCCTTTTACCCCATCCCCCGCCCTATCCGCTCACATATAGCCCCAACTCGCAGGCACGGCTAGAGAGGGAGAGGGAAGGGGTCAGAGAGAGAGAGAGAGAGCAGAGAGAGGGAGGGGGGCAGAGAGAGAGAGAGAGAGAGAGAGGGCAGAGAGAGAGAGGGCAGAGAGAGAGAGGGAGGGGGCAGAGAGAGAGAGAGGGAGGGCAGAGAGAGGGAGGGCAGAGAGAGGGAGGGCAGAGAGAGGGAGGGCAGAGAGAGAGGACCTGACCCGAGGACCTGACCCCTCAATGAGGGCAGTGAGGGGGGGGACGTGGACTCGGCGAGCGGGGTGGCCGGCGAGAAGGGCGGGCCCGACTTGCTCGTTCTTTCTGCATCTGTTGGAGCGGAGGGCAGGCAGAGTCTTGAATAATGGGGGGAGGAGGGAAGGTTGGGGGTGACGTCACACGCAGCGCGAGGAAGACGGCACGCAGACCCATTGTGACGTCATCAGTGAAAGACACTCGTTTTTATTTCAAAGTTTTTTCAGTTTTTTGAACATTTTCAGTAATAACTCGAGAAATAAAGCATGACATTTTCAGATAAGGCAATTTTGGACTGCACAGGAAAAATCTCTACCGGAATATGTAAAAATCTTACCGTCAGCACGTCGTTTTTTTCGATAAGATGTGATTATACACAAACACACACACAAATAAATACACATCCAAGATCAGACTTTTAAGAATATAGATGTATAATTATGAGAGGCACTGATACGTTAGCTAGTCAGTGTCTTTTTCCCTATGTGGAAATGTCAAATACTAGTGGGGATAGCTGTAAGCAGGGAGTACAATAGTTTGAGGTAATTTTAGATTTTTACAGAGAGTGTTAACATCTTCTCCTTGATAATTCTCAAAACCTGTGGCCCACAAGGCTGCATACTCAGCCCTTTGCAATACTCCATATGTAAGCATGAGTGTGTGGCAAAATGACTCACCTCTCCTCATAATCCTTGCCAAAGCAAAATCTCCCAATGTCTTTGTAAAATCTTCAATGGAGCCCCAGTTTTGTCCAGATTTTCGTTTTGGAAGGCTCTCTAACCAGCTAACCACACCATTTTCTTCCGGCCTCTGAGACAGAAATAAGTTGCCCCTTCCTACTCTAGCTTCCATTTTAAAATCACAAAATTCATCAAAGATCAAACTGGATGGAACTGCAGATGCTGGTTTACACCAAAGATAGACATAAATGCTGGAGTAACTCAGTGGGACAGCCAGGATATCTGGATGGAAGGAATGGGTGACGTTTCAGGTCGAGACCCTTCTTCACATTTTGTGGTCTCTCGAACTGGTGCTTGAAGCTGATGTGAACTATATTCTCCAGTAAGATTAAATGAGAACTTACCAGTTCGAAGTTTGATCTGTATTTTATGAGGAGTTACGATGAGGGATTACGTGAAGACCCCGTCCAGCACGCATGCGCGACATTTCTTCAAAGCAGCGGTGTGGATTCACAGAAAACACAACAATTGAAATAAATATAGTAAAGAAAAAATAAGAACTTAATTACCAGTTGATCTGTATAATAGAGGGTGGGAGCGGAGGGCACGTAATCCCTCATCGTAACGCCTCATAAAATACAGATCAAACTTCGAACTGGTAAGTTCTCATTTAATCTTACTAATTTACTTCGGAGTCACTTGAGTGACTACGTGAAGACTTCAAAGCTCTGTGAATCCGAACCGTGAACCAGCTCATGCTTCACTCACTGCCTGAAGACCTTAGAGGGAGGCAGCATGTTATACAATCAACAATAACCTGTTTGTGAACAAAAAGGTTTATTATAACAACAAAAAAACAGAGAGCTCCCCCGGGCTTAAATTAAATATTATCTGCAGACTCTAAAATTCTGTCTGCAAATGTAGCAGGCTCCGCCAGCGGCTTATTATAAAACCTTTGGAAAGTTCTTTCCGAGGACCATCCTGCTCTGGCCAGAATATGGTCCATAGGCACATCCATTCGCCTAGCCGCCGACGTAGATGCAGCCCTGGTGGAATGAGATTTGTACACATTAGTATCGACTCCCGCGGACTTAAGCACCTGCTTGAGCCACCTTGAAATGGTTTGGCTCGTCACCTGACCATGAGGCTTCTTGTGGCTTATCCATAAGGCTTTTTCTCTCCCTCTTAAGTTATATGTTGTGTCTATGTAGTTGGCGAGATGGGTCTTGGCACACAACCGTGGGTCAGGTGAATATGCCCGGAACTCCATAGCTGGAGGCGTGGTACCTGGTCTAGTTTGTTTGACCAGCCCCTGATGTGAATGTGATACAGTCCAATGGACTCTGTCATGCTGTCCAGCCTCAGAAGGTGGAGGGACTGTACCCTTTGAGCTGACACTAGAGCCATGAGCATGACTGATTTCAGTGTAAGTTGTTCCAGAGTAAGTGACCTGGGTGGTGGCCATCCCCTAAGGTACGTCAGTATTATGCTGACATCCCAGATCTGAGTGTACCTAGGCCTAGGGGAATTGGTGTTAAAAATGCCCCTCATGATTTTGACCACTAGTGGATGGGACCCCAAAGTCAGTTGTCCTGCTGCTGGAACCAAATAAGCTGACAACGCACTCCTGGCTGTATTAATGGCGCTGTAGCTGAGTCCTTCCCGATGTAATCCAAGCAGAAACTCCACAACACTGGTGGCTGTAGCTGTTAGTGTAGGTAGCTCCTGTTTTGGAGCAATACCGTTCCCATTTTCTTATATTGGTCAGGTATTGTCTCCTGGTCAACTCCCGGTGAGATGCGGTCATCATGTTGATGGCGTCCTCAGACAGTCCAGGCCCAGTAGAGGTCTTTTTAGAATCTGCAAGCCAGGAGATTGACTCTGTCATGGCACGGGTGACTAATGCCTGACACTGGGTGGATTAATAACTGTCGACTGCTGGGGAATTCCAACGTGTTTCAACAGCCATGTCGAAAGCCACTGGGAACCATGGCTGTGTAGGCCAGTCAGGTATTATCAAGATTCCTGAAGCGGAATCCAATTGAATCTTGCGTAATACCCGACTGATGAGGCAGAAGGGAGGAAAAGCATAAAAGAACATTTTCCCCCAATGCAGCGAGAATGCATCAACTGCTGCTGCCTCAGGGTCTGGTTCCCAAGCGACATACGTTGGTACCTGGTAATTCAGCCTGGATGCAAATAGATCGATATCTGGTGTGCCATATTGCTTTGTAATTTCAGCAAATACTTTG
Source organism: Okamejei kenojei (assembly GCA_035221665.1). Taxonomy (NCBI): domain Eukaryota; kingdom Metazoa; phylum Chordata; class Chondrichthyes; order Rajiformes; family Rajidae; genus Okamejei; species Okamejei kenojei. The sequence continues at coordinate 5,939,299 of CM069150.1, read as the reverse complement.
GGATTTAACATCCATTCGATGTTATCATTAAATCTACGTGACCTGGTGTCTGCCACTGTATTTTGCTTACCTGGTAGGTAAGTTGCTGATAACCAAATATGCCTTTTAACACACCATTGCCAGATTAGGTTGGCCAAATTGTCACACGATATCGACTTTACACCACCCATGTGATTGATATAAGCCACCACCGTGGTATTATCTAGTTGCAACCGGACATGTGCATGATGCGTATTAGATGAATATGCTTTTAACCCATAAAACGCACCCAACATTTCTAAATAGTTGATACCCCGTGTCTGTAGGCAAGATGATTCAAATTTACTCCATCTGCCCCCTGTGCTGGATTGCATGTTAGTTGCTCCCCAGCCCAAAGCACTGGCATCCGTTTGAATGGTTAATACTGGGTTGGTGATCATTATGGGACTGGAGCTGAGTCTTACGTTCCTTGCCCACCATTGTAACTCTGGAATGGATTCAGCAGTTAAAACTCATAGCTCGGTCAAAGTGACCTGAGTTTTGCTTTAGTGCATGCACTTTAGCTCTTTGCAAATTTTGATAGTGCAAAGGCCCAAATTGTACAGCTGGAAAAGCTGCTACCATTTTGCCAATAACTCTAGCTACTTCCCGTATGGTTGGCTGATGTTTATTCATGAGTTTGTTGCATGATAGCGCCAATTCTGATGCTTTCCCCTTCGGCAGAGTTACAATCATGCGAACAGTATCTATCGTAAATCCAAGATAGTCCATGGCAGTGGACGGTTGTAAGATTGGATTTATCTGGATGTATGACAAACCCCAAAGTTTCAAACAAACGTTTGGTGGCTGCTACTGCCAGAATGGCTGTCTCCAAGGTTTTCCTAATATTAAAATGTCGTCTAAATACGCCATGACTATATGCTTTTGTTTCCTCAATAATGCCAAGGCAGGTTTTAAGATTTTAGTGAACAACCTTGGAGCAGAGGTTAGCCCATTTGGTAAGGCTTTATATTGCCATAGCTGTTTCATCCAGATAAATTTTAAATATTTTCGATGCTCCTTGTGTATGGGTACTGAGTAGTAGGCATCTTTTAAATCAATGTTTGCTAGAAAGTACCCTCTAGAAACCAATAGTCTGGCTGTTTCAAAAGTATCCATCTTGAAATGCATATACCTGACAGACTTGTTCAAAGTAGTTAAGTCAATGATGATGCGTCGTCCACCATCTTTTTTGATTTTAGTGAAATATTAGACACAAATTCCAAAGGTTCATGTTTTGTTCTTTCAATGACACATTTAGCTTGTAACCTCATCAGTTCAGCTTGACCTCTTGTTTCTCCTTGACTGAGAGGGTGAATACCCTTTTGGGCATATGCTGAACTGGTGGAAATTTTTTATGGACAAAGTCAATTTTGTAGCCATGAACGCTGCTGAGTATATACTTGTCATTAGTGATGGATTCCCATGCATCCAAAAACAAGTGCAATCTCCCCCCTGTTAGTATAGAGCCCCTACTGCACATATGCTGAGAGGAACCAGACCCACTACCTCCATGGTTATTGGTGCTTCTTCTGCCTCTTCGCTGGGCGATGAGGCGTCTGCTGGGCTGTAGAGGGTTGATGTTGATCTCGATGTTGTTGGGGGTGGCGCATTTTCCATGGGGTCCGCTCTGGGCCCTGGCCTAAAAAAGGCTTACGGGAATGGTTGCGGACCCCGAGCTTTCACCAGTCCCATAGTGTGGTCGACGACTGGTGGACGCCATGGGGTACTGCCGCCTGGGTTTGTTGGGTCTGCTCGGTCCCAAACCTGCCCTCACGAGACCAAAGGTCTTGGATTCTTCTTCCAGGTCTTTCACCTTTTTTTGGAAGGTCTTTCCCAAAGAGCAGAATAGGAGGTTCTGACCCCGGTGTTTTGCAAAGTCCCGCAAATTTAGGGTTGAGGGCAGGCTTGATAATCTCCTTTCGCACTTATTTATTTCATATTGAGTGGTGCACAGCAGAGCTAATGTGTCTTGCTGATTTGTGGAGATGTCCGCACCATCAATGGACCGAGCATAAGATGTTATTCCTGCAGTCAGGAGTTTAAGGATCTTCTGGAGCTTCAACTCCAGGTTTCTGATGTTCTGCCCCAAATGTCCCCAAATTTGGCTATTGACAGCAGGTACATTCAAAGATGTACAATTTACTGGGGCTGTATATATAGTTGAAGAGCCATATTGACCACCTGTTCTTGTAGGGGTTTAGAGGACAGGTGGTTAATGCTGGCTGCAAGTTTCGGCTCTAATGGCCGACCCACTTGTGGAATGGCCACGTAGCGGTTGACCACACCCAGCAGCTCTTCCTGTTCTTGTACACCCTGCGTACTCCCGATATCTTCAGCCAGTGACCCCTCTTCTTGACCAGCCCAGACCTGGTCGCCAATGCTGCCTTCAAAGAAGGTGAAGCAATGGCCAGTGCCGTAAAAGGCACTGCGGGAGTGCCTGAGCTCCCTTGGCGAGTCTGCTGCTGCTCTCTCAGCAGATCTCGCTGGAGTAATTGCTCCATGAGCCGTTCAATGCGGCTTAGGCGGCTGCCTGTGTCTCTCTCGAGCGGTAAGGCATCTTCATCCGAATCGTCGGACACTACCGCCCGGTTCTGGCTGCAGGTACCTCCAGACCGCTGCTCAGGCAGCACGAGCGGTGCTGGGCTCGGCTCGGTAGCTATACACGCCGCCTCTTGCCCCCCTCCAAAGAGCATTCCTCAACGGAGGACGAACGGGGGCGAGCTGCAGACTTCTTTCCTTGGGCCTTGCTCATTCTTCCTGGAACACAAGACCACAGAGAGAAAGACACACTGCCACGGTAAACTTACTGTCGGCCCGACTTTTCAATTTGTAGCGGGAGCGCCTTGAACTCCCGTTCGTCGCGGGTGCACTGCATGAACGCTAATGTCGCGCATGCGTGCTGGACGGGGTCTTCACGTAGTCACTCACGTGACTCCGAACTATATTCTCCAATCTGCATCTTTCTCTTTGCTTTACATATTATTCTATTGGCTTGGTTGTATTTATGTATAGTACTATTCAATTTGATTAGAAAGTGTGCAGAACATGCTTTCCAGTGAATACAAAAATTCTATTTTCCAGAGAAGATAAAAATTCTTGTTTCTAACCACATAACATCGAACCCCCTGGGAAATTCATCCAAGTGCACATTGATAAAAATACATGTAGGGTTTGAAGAGGGCAACAAAACAATAAGGCTGAGATAACAGATCTGTTTTCTTTCCACACAGTAATGTGTATTCATGTGCAGCAGCTCAGCCCCCACATTATGTGCAGGAAGGAACTGCAGATGCTGGTTCACACTAAACATGGACATAAAATGCTGGAGTAACTCAGCGGGACAGGCAGCATCTCTGGATGGAAGGAATGGGGGACATTTCGGATCTAGATCCTTCTTCAGTCAAATTGAGCCTGAAGACGGGTCTCGACCCAAAACATCACCCATTCCTTCCATCCAGAGATGCTGCCTGTCCCGCTCAGTTACTCCGCACATTATGGGGTTGGATCTGCTTAGTCATTAAATATTGTATAAGTTGCAGGATGTTGTTAAGCCCACGCCTTCCCTTTTATCTGGGTTGTTGGTAGCGATCCGTGCTCACCTTCACAAGAATGTACACAAATAGCGATCACTCTGCTGGTGGGAGAGTATGTACATCTCTCCATCCAGGTTTAGTTTTAGTTTAGTTTAGGAAACAGGCCATTCAGCCCCACTAGGTCCGTGCTGACCAGCAATCCTCGACTAAGCTAAACTAAGGAGAATTTTGGGCCCAGTCTGATTAATTTCTCCTCATAAGAGAAGAATCTCATGAGGTGGATCATGAACAATGATGAGACAAAGTACACGAAGGAGATGTAGAATTTAGTAACTTGTCAAGATTTCTTTGCCAGGACACGAGCGGGTAATATCTTCTCCGACCCATCTCACCCTGGCCACAAACGCTTTGAATCACTTCCCTCTGGAAGGCGACTCCGGACTGTCAAAGCTGCCACAGCCAGAAATAAATCTTTTTTTTTCCATAAGCTAGGGTACAGTCCATTTCTCCTCGACCTCATTGTGTATATTGACCTCTGGAACTTTGTGCAGTAATGCTGAGATCTATATACTCTGCATCCACCTATTGTACCGCCTCATTGCGGACTTTGGTCTCTGGAAATGGTGCGCTACAATGCTGAGAAGTATATTTTGCACTTTGCTTCACGTATTGTACTTGAGTTTGGCCGGATTGCATTTAGGTTTCGCATTATCTGACTTCATCGTGTGGACTCATGCACAATGGCATGCTGAGTCAACGCTGACTGCTGCTCACCCATTGACATTATTTCTATGTTACCCCGCTTTCATGTTCTATGTTATCCCACGGGGGGCAACTTACGGAGGCCAATTAACCTACAAACCCACATGTATTTGGGAGATGGGAGGAAACCAGCCAGTTATGGTCACAGGGAGAGCGTGCAAACTCCACACAGACAACACCTGAGGTCAGGGCTGAACCCAGGCTGCTGGTGCCGCGAGGCTGCAGTTCCACCAGCTCCATAAGACGTGAGGGGTAAAGCTTAATGGCGTGGCAGGGTTCGTACACTGAGAGTGGTGGGGTCCGACACATCGCAGCATCTTGGAGTTACTGCCACCATTTACAAACGCAAGCTCAAGCTCCCACCCCCCTCCCCCCCCCCCCGCGCCCTCCTGTCTCCCCCCGGCCAGTGATGTGATGGACGTGGGGGTCTGGACCAATCGCTGACAAGGTCTAGGACAAATCCCGTCCCCGGAGACGTCATGTCCATTCGCCGACTTTTCGACATCATGTCCGTCCTGTATCTTGTCTTTACGGTATCATGTACATACGGGTTCGTATCCTTACACCGTGGTGTCTGTTCGGTATCCTGGCTTCCACTTGGCTTCAGCTTCTCGTCCTTCCACGTCCCATCCGCACACGGGTGGCGGCAGATACCACAGTGGTGTTTCAGCACCTTTTGGATGGGTACATGGAAGTGCAGGGAATAGAAAGACATGGACCATGTGCACGCAGATGGGATCAGTTTAACGTGGCACCATGTTCAACACAAACATTGTGGGCTGAGGGGCCTGTTCCTGTGCTGCACTGTTTTATCTTCAATGTTCGATGTACCTCGGTACACATGACAATAATAAACCTAAAGTTACTAGACAAACCCACAGATCAATCTCATTGCCCCTCCTCCGTTGCCAGTACATAGTCCAGTGGCAAGGGAGAACAATGTAATCAATGTAATGCAAAGGTAATAGGAAGCAGGGTTTGCACTGGCACACATTGATTTCCCTTCGGTGATGATAGGATAAGATTAATGTGTAATCAGATAAGAACACCGATTGAACTCTGAATAAGGACAAATGAGACTATTCCCAAAATACTGGCTAATCCTTTCTCTTTACACATGTATAGATGAGTGTTTAACTTCAACTAACCCTTGCTTTCCCTCTCTCTCCATCCCCTCCCCTCCCCAGTTCTCCAACCAGTCTTATTGTCTCCGACTACATTTTATCTCTACTTTGTTGTTACCTTCTCCATACTAACAATGATCTATTCTACATTTTCCTTGATCTGCATTTCCTTTGACCCATTTTCATGCCTTACACCTCCTTATTTATACACTTCCTTATCTACGTACCACCCACTCCCCTGACTCTCCGTCTGAAGAAGGGTCTCAACCCGAAATGTTATCCGTTCCTTCTCTGCAGAGATGCTGCCTGTCCCACGGAGTTACTCCAGTATTTCGTTTCTGTCTTTGGAGGATTTAACAAGTTGGGATTACCTTCCCGTGGCAGGAATGATAAATTAAACTGCACTTTGTTTCCATTGCTGTGAGAAGTTAGTCAATATCGTTCTTTGTTGTGAATAGGAGTTTTGGACAAGTTGGTCATTCTGCTACAGAGACACAAGTTACAATCTTCACTCATCATCATTTGGGGTAACTTTTTCAATAGCCAATAGACAATAGACAATAGGTGCAGGAGTAGGCCATTCGGCCCTTCGAGCCAGCACCGCCATTCAATGTGATCATGGCTGGCCATCCCCAATCAGTACCCCGTTCCTACCTTCTCCCCATATCCCCTGACTCCGCTATCTTTAAGAGCGCTATCTCGCTCTCTCTTGAAAGCGTCCAGAGAACCTGCCTCCTGCCACGTTAAACTCCAGATTGTACAAGCCCAGCTGCTCCATTCTCTCAGCATATGACAGTCCCGCCATCCCGGGAATTTTCGTCATTTGAGGTGCTTTGAGAGGCCGCTCGTGATGCACATCAACTTCAGACTCCCGGGCAGCCTTGATCCACAGCAATCCAACAAGTTCTGTAACTGATCCATGGCCCATTCCATCTCCCTGACCCTTGTCAACTCATTCTTTAAATATCTGCATAATAAGGGCACCCAGATCAGTCTCCCGTTTATTGGCTACCGCTCTGCCTTGAGCTGCGTAATTCCGACCAAGCTCATCTTCAAACTCCAGGATCTAGGATTCGGCAACTCCGGGAGGTTATAACTGAGGAGTACCTTTCATATCCCAGAGGGTGAAGTGGCGACTGTCAGCTGCCTCTGGAGCCAATGTGAAGTAGAAGTGATGACCGCCCTGCGGGTCGTCCTTATCCACCACGCTGACCGTGTGCACCAGCTGTGAGGGAGAGAGTGCACTGTCAACATTAGAGCTGCAAACAGGTTGGAATCATTCCACAATCATTTGTGGGCAATATGCAAATGCTTAAATGGAGCCTTGTGGGCCAGTCCCACTTAGGCGATTTTTCAGGCGACTGCCGGCGACTGTCAAGAGACTGGAACGGCGACTGTCAGAGTGGAACACGCACACACATACACACACATCGCTTCCTTCACCAGCCAGTTATGCAGGCGGGAGACAGGGCAAGCGGGGGGAGCGCTGTCTGAGTGAAATTCACACGGTGCAAAGCCATTGTGTTACAGACAAACACCACGATGAAGGTTGGTTGGCGCTGTAATTAAGACGGTCAAAGCACAGTGTACGGGAAGGGTCACTTAAGTCCTTTAAAAGACGGGGGAAGAAGGGGGGAGAAGGGGGAGACGGGGGAGACGGGGTGGGGAGAAGGAGTGGAGACGACTTTTAAGAAGCCAGAGATACACGGCTGTGAAGCTCGGCGGTCATTAACATTACCGGTCGGTTATCCTTAGTTCTGGAAAATACTGTTTACGTTTTTCCCCCAATGAACCATTGAAATTCACCGGTCAGCACTGGCGACAACCTACGAGAACCTTCGACAACGTACGACCTCCTGGCGACCCACTACCACTGCACCTACGGCATGAGAATTCTCGCTACCCTCCATGGCGGCTTCATTCTGGTCGCATGGGGTAGTGGCGACCATAATGAGGCCGCAGCTAGTTCCCGGCATGCGGAACCTACTCACGGACATGAAGGCGATTCCCCAGCAACCACCCGCGAACATGTGGCGACCTTGTGGCAACCACATAGTCTCCTGTGGTTGCCTAAAAATTTGCCCAAGTGGGACAGGCCCATTATACTATACGATACCATACATTACGATACGATACGATAGAACTTTATTTATTCCAGGAGGGAAATTGATCTGACAATGGACAATAGACAATAGGTGCAGGAGTAGGCCATTCGGCCCTTCGAGCCAGCACCGCCATTCATTGTGGTCAGGGCTGATCATCCCCAATCACTACACTGTTCCTGCCTTCTCCCCATAACCCCTGACACCACTATCGTTAAGAGCCCTATCTAGCTCTCTCTTGAAAGCATCCAGAGAACCGCCCTCAGAGGCAGAGAATTCCACAGACTCACAACTCTCTGTGAGAAAAAGTGTTTCCTCGTCTCCGTTCTAAATGGCTTACCCCTTATTCTTAAACTGTGGCCCCTGGTTCTGGACTCCCCCAACATCGGGAACATGTTTCCTGCCTCCAGCGTGTCCAAACCCTTAACAATCTTATATGTTTCAATAAGATTCCCTCTCATCCTTCTAAACTCCAGAGTGCACAAGCCCAGCTGTTTCATTCTCTCAACGTGTGACAGTCCCGCCATCCCGGGAATTAACCTGGTAAACCTACGCTGCACGCCCTCAATAGCAAGAATCTGGAAATCAATTTATCTGTCATAAAACACATAATGCATGAAACATGAAATTAAAGTGACAAGTAGAAAGGATTTGGGATGTGCAAAGATTGATGAGGGGGGAAGGGGGGCAGGGAGGGGAGTCAGTCTCAGTCTTCCCCACAACAGAAGGGGCAGGAGTTGTACAGTTTGATAGCCACTGGGAAGAATGATCTCCTGTGGCGTTCTGTGCTGCATCTTGGTGGAACCAGTCTGTTGCTGAAGGTGCTCCTCAGGTTGACCAGTGTGTCATGGAGGGGGTGAGCTGTATTGTCCAGGATGCTCCACTGTTTGAGGAGCATCCTCCCCTCCAAGGCCACCTCTCATGAATCCAACTCTGCCCCCAGGATGGACCCAGCCTTCCTGATGAGTTTGTTAATCCTATTGGCGTCCGCGGCCTTCACCCGGCTGCCCCAGCACACGACAGCTAAAAAGATGGCACTGGCCACCACCAAAAATTTGGCATTTCGAGCTTGTTGGTTCGAAGGGCTGAATGGCCTACTCCTGCACCTATTTTCTATGTTTCTATCTTTCTAATAGTCCTGACTTCCCAGAATATTGGTTCTACACAACCTCCATGGCAATTATATCATTGTTTTGATAAGGAGATCATACCTGCACACAATACTCCAGCAGTGACTGTTGAAGGAAAGGAATTGTCAATGTTTTGGCTAGAAACATTGCATCAGAAAAGCATTGCAGAACTGGAGCAAGGTCAATGTTACAGTGTTTAGAGGGGTATGGGCCAAATGCAGGCAGGTGGGACATGTTGGCTGCTGCGAACAAGTTGGGCCAAAGGGCCTGTTTTCATGCTGTATGAATTTATGACTCTAAGAAATTGAAAGCTGAAACAGGAACCCAATGAGGAAAATGAACACAGACATGATAGTGGTCGGTTGGCACCAGAACTTAGGCAAGACATATCTAACTTCAAGCAGCCCCTGCATTCTTTCTCTCTACATCCCACCCCCACTCAAGTCACACCAGCTTTTAGTTCTCACCTAGCAACAGCTAACAATGACCTGTTTTCTTTATCATTGTTTTGCATGCCTTTCATTCATTTCTTCTATAACCATGTAACCATATAACCATATAACAATTACAGCATGGAAACAGGCCCTCTCAGCCCTTCCAGTCCGTGCCGACCATTTGTTTTCCCCTAGTCCCATCTACCTGCACTCAGACCATACCCCTCCATTCCCTTCACGTCCATATACCTATCCACTTTACTTTTAAATGTTAAAATCGATCCTGCCTCCACCACTTCTGCTGGAAGCTCATTCCACACAGACACCACCCTCTGAGTAAAGAAGTTCCCCCTCACGTTACCCCTAAACTTCTGTCCTTAATTCTCATGTCATGCCCTCTTGTTTGAATCTTCCCTACCCTCAATGGGAAAAGCTTATCCACGTCAACTCTGTCTATCCCTTTCATCATTTTAAAGACCTCAATCAAGTCCCCCCTTAACCTTCTGTGCTCCAAAGAATAAAGACCTAACTTGTTCAACCTTTCTCTGTAACATAGTTGCTGGAACCCTGGCAACATTCTAGTAAATCTCCTCTGTACTCTCTCTATTTTGTTGACATCCTTCCTATAATTAGGCGACCAAAATTGTACACCATACTCCAGAATTGGTCTTACCAATGCCTTGTACAATTTTAACATTACTTATATTCAATGCTCTGATTTATAAAGGCCAGCACACTAAAGGCTTTCTTTACCACCCTATCTACATGCAATTCCACCTTCAGGGAACTATGCACAGTTATTCCTAGATCCCTCTGTTCCACAGCATTCCTCAATTCCCTACCATTTACCATGTACGTCCTATTTTGATTTGTCCTGCCAAGATGTAGCACTTCACACTTAACAGCATTAAACTCCATCTGCCATCTTTCAGCCCACTTTTCCAAATGGCCCAAATCTCTCTGTAGACTTTGAGAATCTACTTCAATATCCACAACACCACCTATCTTAGTATCATCTGCATACTTACTTATCCAATTTTCCACCCCATCATCCAGATCATTGATGTACATGACAAACAACAGTTCTGGATCTCTTTACATCATCGTATATATCTCTTGTTTTTCTTCCCCATGACTTTCATTCTGCAGAAGGGTCTTGACCTGAAACGTCACCCATTCCTTCTTTCCAGAGATGCTACCTGTCCCGCTGAGTTACTCCAGCATTTTGTGCCTATCTTTGGTTTAAACCAACACCTGCAGTTCATCCCTAAACAAATATTTGGAGGTGTTTAGTGCGCCAAGAAGAAATGCCCACATGAGTGATTATCTTTTATCTCCAGTGAGTCTCATTCAGTCAAATGCAGTCATCACTGAGGTTGAAAGATGTCCTTCATCAGCCGTCTGATGCTGGAGATGCCATTGAAGGTGAGTTGCAAGTTGTTTCTGGGCGATGAGTCAAACACAAGGGATTGTGAAGGAAGCAGATGCTGGTGTAAACCAAAGATAGACACAAAAAGCAGGAGTAACTCAGAGGAACAGACAGCATCTCTGGAGAAAAGGAATAGGTGATATTTCTGACCGAGACCCTTCTTCAGAGCTCTGGAGAAAAATAAATGAGAGTTGAGCTGGAATCCAAGTGGAGAAAATTTCAGGCACCAGACAAAAGCCAAAGCTATGATAAGAAGCCGAGTTGAGCGGTAACAATAGCCTTACAGCGCTTGCAGCGCCAGAGACCCAGGTTTGATCCCGACTACGGGCGCTGCACATACAGAGATTGTACGTTCTCCCAATCACCTATTCCTTTTCTCCAGGGATGTTGTCTGACCTGCTGAGTTACTCCAGCTTTTTGTGTATAAAAGCCCTGTCCCACTGTACGAGTTCATTCAAGAGCTCTCCTGAGTTTAAAAAAAAATTCAAACTCATGGTAAGCACGTAGAATGTACGTAGTGGGTACGTCAGAGCTCGGGGCCATCTCTTAGCAGCTCGTAATGCTAACAGCAGGTGCTCGGGATACGCAGTAAGCTCGGAAAGACGCGACAAGATTTTTCAACATGTTGAAAAATGTCCACGAGAACCGCGAGTACCTACGAGTGGCCATTACCGTAAATCTCCGAGTTCGAATCAGGGCAAACTATGGAGCTCTTGAATGAACTCGTACAGTGGGACAGGGCTTTAACAAGGAGTTGTGAAGTGACTCTTGCCTTCTGTCAGGGAACAGAAGCTTCAACACCCAGGCATGGACTAAAGCCTGTCTAAGAGCAAGGATTGCTGCCCACTCATGGTTCTCCATTAGCAAGGCCTTAATTACTGTAACCAGCGATCTGCAGGCCGACAGCTAGAGTGTATAAATGCATTAACAGCATACTCCCCCATGAGTAGTGGGTGTCTAACCTATTCCATGGGTCTATTATTCTAGGAATAGAAAAACACAAAGCTGTGAAGATACTAACGTTGGTCAACATAATTGGTTAACAGCTCAGCAGCAAAAGAGCCAAACAATTTTTGAGAGAGTATTCTGGAGCTGGTTGTGACACCAGGACTTACCACACGGAGATCTAAACTCATTCAGCCCTTAATATTTATGAGATCATTCCACAATTACTATCTCTTAACTAAAATGACTTTTTTTTTTAGTTAATCAGCCTGTTTATAGGTAGACTTATAGTTTGTTTATAAGTAGCTCTGAAGTTTCACTTCATGAGTTCATAATTTCAGTCGTTCTATGAGCAGAATTAGGCCATTTCCTATCATCTGCCATTCAATCATGGCTGATCTATCTTTCCCACTTAACCTCATTCTCCTGCCTTCTCCCCATAAACCCTGACACCAGCACTAATCAAAAATCTGTTAATCTCCACCTTAAAAAGTGTCCATTGACTTGGCCTCCACAGCCATCTGTGGCAATGAATTCCACAGATTCACCACACTCTGACAAAATTATAATTCATTTCCTTTCCAAAGGTACGCCCTTTCATTCTGAGGCTACGGTCTCTGGTCGTGGACTCTCACACTAATGGAAACATCCTCTATCCAGGCCGTTCACTATACAGTAAGCTTCGATGAGGTCCTCCTTCTAAACTCCAGCGAGTACAGGCCCAGTGCCGTAAAACACTCATCATATATTAACCCGATCATTCCTGGGATCATTCTCGTAAACCTCCTCTGACCCCTCTCACCAGAGCCAACACATCCTTCCTCAGATATGGGGCCCGAAACTGCTCACAACAATCCAAATGTGGTTTGACTAGGTGCCTCATAAAGCCTCAGCATTGCATCCCTTCACTTCTGTCTCTTATTGATTGTTTAACAGAGGTTTCAGCAAATCTTGGAATGGGCGATCAATTGGACTCTCACTTCTATTATGTCAGAGAAGAGTCCCGATTTGAAACGTCATCTATCGATGTTCCCCAGGGATGCTGCCTGATCCCATTTATGTGATTGCGTGAGTGAAGCAAGAGGAATATGCCGAGAGCAGCAAGTTCTCCTGCTGTAGTTTTGATGCTTTTTAGTGCTCTGGTGCACACTGTGAATGACCACAAGCTTTGGGAAGGCAATGAGCGCAGGACGTTGCCAAGTGGAAACACAAGTGAATGCAGATGCCGAACTCTGGAACAAAACGCAAACTGAGGAACTCAGTTTGCAGATGACACAAAGCTGGTTGGCAGTGTGAACTGTGAGGAGGAAGCTATGAGAGTGCAGGGTGACTTGGACAGGTTGGGGGAGTGGGCAGATGCATGGCAGATGAAGTTTAATGTGGATAAATGTGAGGTTATCCACTTTGGTATAAAAAAACAGGAAGGCAGATTATTATCTAAATGGCATCAAGTTTGGAAAAGGGGAAGTACAACGGGATCTGGGGGTCCTTGTACATCAGTCTATGAAAGTAAGCATGCAGTTACAGCAGGCAGTGAAGAAAGCAAATGGCATGTTGGCCTTTATAACAAGAGGTCGAGTATAGGAGCAAAGAGGTCCTTCTGCAGTTGTACAGGGCCCTAGTGAGACCACACCTGGAGTATTGTGTGCAGTTTTGGTCCCCTAATTTGAGGAAGGACATTCGTGCTATTGAGGCCGTGCAGCGTAGGTTTATGAGGTTAATTCATGGGATGGCGGGACTGTCATATGCTGAGAGAATGGAGCAGCTGGCCTTGTGCACTCTGGAGTTTAGAAGGATGAGAAGGGATCTTATTGAAACATATAAGATTGTTAAGGGTTTGGATACGCTAGAGGCAGGAAACATGTTCCCAATGTTGGGGGAGTCCAGATTCAGGGCCACAGTTTAAGAATAAGGTTAAATAAGGCTATTTAGAAACAATTCCTCACAGAGAGTTGTGAGTGTGTGGAATTCTTTGCCTCAGAGGGTGGTGGAGGCAGGTTCTCTGGATACTTTCACGAGAGAGCTAGATAGGGCTCATAAAGATAGCGGAGTCAAGGAATATGTAGTGTACTGTACTTTGTACTTTGTATTGTATTTTTGTATTGTATATTGTATTTTGTGTTGTATCTAGGGTAAGTATGAGTGCCAGGGCAGATTACTGTTCTGGATGTCAGATGTGGGAGCTCATGGAGTCGGGTAGCCCTCCAGACGTCCACACCTGCGCCAGGAGCGTTGAGATGGGGCTCCTAAAGGACTGTGTTAGGAACCTGGAGCAGCAGCTCGATGACCTCCGTCTGGTTAGGGGGTCAGATTGGCGATTCTGTGGACGCAGTCCAGAGACCCAGATGGTAGTTTGCTCCCTGGTGCCTGGGTCCGGGATGTGTCTGAATGTATCCAAGATATCCTAACAAGGGAGGGAGAGGAGCCTGAGGTCGTGGTACATATTGGTACCAATGACATAGGTTAAAAAAAGGAGAATTTAGGGAGTTAGGAAGAGAGTTAAGGAAAAGGACCGCAAAGATAACAATTTCAGGATTACTTCCTGTGCCACGCGACAGTGAGAGTAGGAATGGAGCAAGGTGGAGGATAAATGCCTGGCTGAAGGACTGGTGCAGAAGGCAGGGATTCAAGTTTCTGGATCAATGGAATCTCTTATGGGGAAGGAGTGACCTGTATAAAAAGGACGGGTTGCACTTGAACCCGAGGGGGAACAGTATCCTGGCAGGGAAATTTGCAAAGGCTACTGGGGGGGGACTTTAAACTAGAATGGTTGGGGGGAGGGACACAAATAGAGAAAGCTAGTAGTCAGGGTCTGAGGTAGGAGGCAGAGAAGGGAAGCACTCAGACACAACATGTAGGGGTGAAAGAAGACAAATTAATAAACAGAGAATAAGAGGTGGTGGGTTTCTTAAATGTGTGAGCAGAGAGAAAGTGGGGTATAAAATGAGGGTAGAAGCAATCGGTAGCAAGGTGAAAATTAATAGTGGCAGGCAAACAAATCCAGGGCAAAAATCAAAAGGGGCCACTTTTCAACATAATTGTATAAGGAGTAAGAGCGTTGTAAAAACAAGCCTGAAGGCTTTGTGTCTCAATGCGAGGAGCATTCGTAAAGGTGGATGAGTTGAATGTGCAGATAGCTATTTATGATTATGCTATAGTTGGGATCACGGAGACATGGCTCCAGGGGGACCAAGGCTGGGAGCTGAACATCCAGGGATATTCAATATTCAGGAGGGATAGACAGAAAGGAAAAGGAGGTGGGGTAGCGTTGCTGGTGAGAGAGGAGATTAATGCAATAGAAAGGAAGGACATTAGCTTGGAGGATGTGGAATTGATATGGGTAGAGCTGCAAAACTCTAAGGGGCAGAAAATGCTAGTGAGAGTTGTGTACAGGCCACCTAACAGTAGTAGTGGAGTTGGGGATGGCATCAAACAGGAAATTAGAAATGTGTGCAACAAGGGTAAAACAGTTAAAATGGGTGACTTCAATCTACATATAGATTGGGTGAATCAAATGGGCAGGGGTGCTGAGGAAGAGGATTTCTTGGAATGTATGCGGGATAGTTTTCTAAACCAACATGTAGAGGAACCAACGAGAAAGCAGGCTATTCTAGACTGGGTACTGAGTAATGAGGAAGGGTTAGTTAGCAGCCTTGTTGTGCGTGGCCCCTTGGGCAAGAGTGACCATAATATGGTTGAGTTCTTCATTAGGATGGAGAGTGACATAATTAAGTCAGAAACAAGGGTTCTGAACTTAAACAAAGGTAACTTTGAAGGTATGAGACGTGAATTGGCCAAAATAGACTGGTAAGTGATTCTTAAAGGGTTGACAGTGGGTGTGCAATGTAAGGTATTTAAAGACTGCATGGATGAACTACAACAATTGTTTATCCCAGTTTGGCAAAATAATAAATCAGGGAAGGTAGTGCATCCGAGGATAACAAAGGAAATCAGGGGTGGTATCAAAACAAAAGATGAAGCATACAAAATAGCCAGAAAAAGCAGCCTACCGGAGGACTGTGAGAAATTCAATCCAGCAGAGGAGGACAAAGGGCTTAATTAGGAAAGGGAAAATAGATTATGAAAGAAGACTGGCAGGGAACATAAAAACTGAGTGCAAAAGTTTTTATAGATATGTGAAGAGAAAGAGATTAGTTAAAACAAATGTAGGTCCCTTGCAGTCAGAAAAAGGTGAATTGATCATGGGGAACAAGGACATGGCAGACCAATTGAATAACTACTTTGGTTCTGTCTTCACTAAGGAAGACATAAATAAACTGCCGGAAATAGTAGGGGAACGGGGGTCAAATAAGTTGGAGGAACTGAGTGAAATTCAGGTTAGCCGGGAAGTGATGTTGGGTTAATTGAACGGATTAAAGGCCGATAAATCCCCAGGGACAGATAGTCTGCATCCCAGAGTACTCAAGGAAGGAGCCACAGAAATAGTGGATGCATTAGTGATAATTTTTCAAAACTCCTTAGATTCTGGAGTAGTTCCTGAGGATTGGAGGGTAGCTAA
Source organism: Okamejei kenojei (assembly GCA_035221665.1). Classification (NCBI taxonomy): domain Eukaryota; kingdom Metazoa; phylum Chordata; class Chondrichthyes; order Rajiformes; family Rajidae; genus Okamejei; species Okamejei kenojei. The sequence continues at coordinate 5,923,300 of CM069150.1, read as the reverse complement.
TGTAACCCAACTTTTAAAAAGAGGAGGGAGAGAGAAAACGGGGAATTACAGACCAGTTAGTCTAACATCGGTAGTGGGGAAACTGCTAGAGTCAGTTATTAAAGATGGGATAGCAGCACATTTGGAAAGTGGTGAAATCATTGGACAAAGTCAGCATGGATTTACGAAAGTTAAATTATGTCTGACGAATCTTATAGAATTTTTCGAGGGTGTAACTAGTAGAGTGGATAAGGGAGAACCAGTGGATGTGGTATATCTAGACTTTCAGAAGGCTTTCGACAAGGTCCCACATAAGAGATTAATATACAAACTTAAAGCACACGGTATTGGGGGTTCAGTATTGATGTGGATAGAGAACTGGCTGGCAGACAGGAAGCAAAGGGTAGGAGTAAACGGGTCCTTTTCAGAATGGCAGGCAGTGACTAGTGGGGTACCGCAAGGCTCAGTGCTGGGACCCCAGCTATTTACAATATATATTAATGATTTGGACGAGGGAATTGAATGCAACATTTCCAAGTTTGCGGATGACACGGAGCTGTGGGGCAGTGTTAGCTGTGAGGAGGATGCTAGGAGGCTGCAAGGTGACTTGGATAGGCTGGGTGAGTGGGCAAATGCATGGCAGATGCAGTATAATGTGGATAAATGTGAGGTTAGCCACTTTGGTGGCAAAAATAGGAGGGTAGACTATTATCTGAATGGTGGCAGAATAGGAAAAGGGGAGATGCAACAAGACCTGAGTGTCATGGTACACCAATCATTGAAAGTAGGCATGCAGGTGCAGCAGGCAGTGAAGAACGCAAATGGTATGTTAGCATTCATAGTGAAAGGATTTGAGCATAGGAGCAGGGAGGTTCTACTGCAGTTGTACAGGGTTTTGGTGAGACCACACCTGGAGTATTGCGTACAGTTTTGGTCTCCAAATCTGAAAAAAGACATTCTTGCCATAGAGGGAGTACAGGGACGGTTCACCAGACTGATTACTGGGATGTCAGGACTTTCATATGAGGAAAGACTGGATAGACTTGGCTTGTACTTGCTAGAATTTAGAAGACTGAGGGGGGATCTTATAGAGACTTACAAAATTCTTAAGGGGTTGGATAGGCTAGATGGAGGAAGATTGTTCCCGATGTTGGGGAGGTCCAGAACAATGGGTCACAGTCTAAGGATAAGGGGGAATTCCTTTAGGACCGAGATGGGGAATACATTTTTCACACAGAGAGTGGTGAGTCTCTGGAATTCTCTGCCACAGAAGGTAGTTGAGGCCAGTTCACTGGCTATATTTAAGAGGGAGTTAGATGTGGCCCTTGTGGCTAAAGGGATCAGGGGGTATGGAGAGAAGGCAGGTACAGGATACTGAGTTGGATGATCAGCCATGATCATATTGAATGGCGGTGCAGGCTCGAAGGGATGAATGGCCTACTCCTGCACCTATTTTCTATGTTTCTATGTTTCTATGATATGGGGAGAAGGCAGGAATGGGATACTGATTGGGGATGATCAGACATCATCACATTGAATGGCGGTGCTGGCTCGAAGGGCCGAATGGCCTACTCCTGCACCTATTGTCTATTGTCTAAGAGCAGTATCAGAGGAGGGAAATAAACAGTTAATGTTTCGGGTTGAGAATCTTTCCTTGGCCAAATAAAGAGTCTTGATCTGAAATATCAACTGTCCATTACCTACCCCCTCAAACTATGCCTGAACTACAGATTTTCTCCAGAAGTTTATTTACTTCGGGATGTTGCCAATCCTCTCTGTACACACACAAGGGCAAACTTTTCCTTTTGTTTTTGAGGCTGTTCCCGGGTAATAAATGGGTGCCACTTTGACAGGTGTCCATTAGTTGATTTTGTGGATCATTCGCAAAACACTCAGTCACTCAGAATGGCAAACATACTTCCACTGTGTTGTATTGATTGGAATCAAAGGCACATTCGACAGATGTGAAAATAAACAGTTCCTAAATGTAGAGAGAGTGAGTGATAGAGAGAGGGCGGGAGAGAGAGAGAGGGAGGAGGGAGAGAGCGAGCAAGAGAGAGGGAGAGGAGAAACAGAAGAGAGGAGAGAGGAGAGAAAGGGTGAAAGGGAGGGTTCACGGGCTTGCCAGCCGCCTGTACTTTGTGCGGCGAAGAACAGACTGTGTACCAAGCATATATGGAGCATGAGAGGTTGCTGCCCCTGTACCAATATCTGAAGGGGTTGTTCCTCAAGTTTTGGTTACATTTTAGTCCTACGATCCTGGTGTTTGGACACAAGGCAGGGAGTGGGGAGAGCTGATCGGGGGGGTGGGGTGGGACTTCTCTGTCGGTTTGCTCCTGGTCCTGGCCATTCCCGGGTCCAGGCAGCGGGTGTTCGATGGTCAGGCTAGAGTCGGCTGCCTGCCCCTCTTCCGGGCCTATGTCCATGCTCGCGTGTCCCTGGAGAGGGAACACGCGGTGTCCACGGGGACTCTGGAGGCCTTGGTCACCACGTGGGGTCGAGAGCATTGTAAATAATGACCGCAGTATTGTATTATAATGATTACCTGGTGTATTGTTACTTGATGAGAGGCAGAGGGAGAGGGAGGGGGAGGGGGAGAGAGAGAGGGAGAGAGAGAGAGATAGATAGATTGTGTCTCTGCTCTGGCGGTTGAGAAGTTTTGAAGCAGCCTTTTGAAGGTTTTTGTGGGACAGAGGCAGTGAGATTTCACAGTTTGACTTAACATTGGACTGCTGAAACTTTCCTTTGTTAAAGGATTTCTCCATTTAGTGAGGAATTCCTGCGTTCTTCTGGAGTGCCGTGGGAGCGGCTGTGGCTGGCGGATTGGCAAGAGTGCCTGGGGATCGGGAGGTAGGAAAGTGTGTGGTGTTTTTGTCGTTTCTAACACTGGATCTCTGCCCCCATACCGCTTAGCACCGAACAGGCTGCCTGGGCTTAATGAGAAGAAGGTACTTTTCGCTTCCGGCAGTTTCCGGAAACTCAGAAAGGGTTTGAAGAGTCTACCAAAAGCTGCTCTCGGCTATGGAGTTGACCGTTGGCTGGAGAGAACTGCCTGTTGCTTTTTCAGACTGCGTTTGACTGAGATCGCTTTTGAGCTGAGTTGTTGGTGTCCCTGGTGTTGGTTTGTGCCACAGTCATGATGGCGGGAGCTCGGTCTCGGTCTCAGGCTCGGAGTTACGCAGCTGCAGTTTCGGCTGCAGCTTCAGGGCCAATCGAGGATGAGCCTTATGTTGACTTGGGTGGCAGAAAATATGGGATCTCAGTCCAAACCGTGTTCCTGTGAACGAAGGGCATGCATGACCTTTTCAAGAAGGATGTTATTGCCTCTTCCGAGATTGCAAAAGGGAAGTGTGGGATGATACTAAAGCCCCAGGAGGATGTGGCCTTGGTGTGGAGAAGGGGATGACAGTGGGGGAGGGGGGGGTGATCTTTATACCGGTGGAAACGTGGGTGTCCATCGTGAACCCGGTTCTCCTGCGGGATTGTCCCACGTTTCTACAGGATGCAAACCTTCTTCCACACTTGGCAAATATTGGGGAGGTGCGGTCTAGGCTTATTAGGCTCATGCACCCCTGGAGTGACCCTTGTGAAAAAGGGATATTGAGTTTTAAGAGGGGGATTTTCATGAAGGTGGAAGTGGGGATGGGCACTGAGGGGAGCTTTGTTGTGGAGCATGAGGGTGACCCCTACCGCGTGCGTTGTAGTTGGTGAGAGGCACGGTGTCATGCGTGCAGAGAGTTTGGGCATTTCCGCAGGGATTGTCCCAATGGCCGGGCCGTTGCTAGAAGTCCTAATGCAGCGGCCCAGGAATGCATTGCCTGCCCATTCAGGGAGGCCTGTCGTGCCTCAGTGACCTGGGGCAGCACTGCGGACCCGGCTGGGGCTGCCAGCTCCAACTCAGCGGCCCAGGGTGTGCTGCCCCCTCCCCCCCCCACCTGCCCCCTACGTCCTCATTGCGGTTGGTGCCTTGCTCGGACCGCTGTCTGGTGCGGGCGGTCGGCGCTCGCTCGGGCTGGGTCCGCGTACTGGCATTTTAATAACCGGCTGCTGGAGGATCGGTGTTTCCGGGAGTCATTCAGCCAGTTTTGGGTGAAGTGGAGAGAGAGGCAGAGGAGCTTCCCTTCCCTTAGGCAGTGGTGGGATGTGGGGAAAGCTCACATCCAACTCTTTTGTCAGGAATGCACGTGGGGGTCGACCGGAAGGCGGGACTCAGAGGTCGAGAGGCTTGAGAGGGAGCTACTGGATGCAGAGTCTCGCCTGGGTCGTGTTGGTGATGACTCCTGTGAATGGGGAGAGTTTCAGGGGAAGAAGGAAGCCTGACGAACCTGCTGCTTGAGCGGTCTCGAGGCGCTTACCTGAGGTCGCGGGACCAGATGCTGCACAATCTGGACCGTGCATCACCTTTCTTTTTCTCTCTGGAGAAAGGGCAGGGAGCCCGCAAACAGCTCGTAGAGCTGCTCGCAGACGACGGCTCCTCTGTGACTGATCCGGAGAGGATCAGTGCCTTGGTCAGGTCCTTTTATGGCTCCCTGTTCTCCGCAGATGGATTCAGCGGGGAGGCTCAGCGGGACCTGTGGGAGGGTCTACCGACTGTAGATAGGGAGGTGTCCGATCTTGATGGCCCCTCATCATTAGAGGAGTTGACTCGTGCCCTGCACTAACTCAGGAGGGACAGGTCCCCTGAGCTGTATGGGCTGACGGTAGAATTTGTTAGAGCCTTCTGGGATATCCTGGGGAGTGACTACATGTTGGTTCTGGGGGAAGAGCCTGGCGACCGGGGAGATGCCCCTCTCGTGGCAGTCGTTGTCTTGCTGCCCAAGAAGGGCGAACTCCGCCAGTTGAAGAACTGGCGCCTGGTCTCTCTCCTATGTACAGAGTACAAGGTTTTTGCACGGGCAATGGCAAATCACCTGGGCTCCGTGCTGTCCCAACTGATCCATCCTGACCAGCCCTATACAGTCCCTGGCCGGTCCATTCAGCATAACATCCACCTGGTTAGGGACCTGATTCATCTATCTCAGGGCACTGGCCAGTCAGCTGCTTTTATTTTTTTTTGTAAAATATTTTTATTAGAAGTAATTACATATTAAGAAGAAATAATATAAAATCAAAAAAAAAGAAAATATTATTCGTCACATACATTCTTAATATTTTTTAATTTTACAGTCAATGTTATTTATACTTCCATATTTTTTTATTTTATAACAGTAGAAAATAAAGATAGGTAATAAAAAGAAAGAGAAATAAGAAAGAGATAAATAAAATGAGTGGAGTATTAAGCAAGATATTCTTCATTGGAGATATATTCATGATCTATTGTATATAATTCTTCATCTATTCCTTCATTCAGGCTTCAGTCATGGCCTTGAACCGGACCACCTTAACCCTTTAAGTATTCAATAAATGGAGACCATATTCCTCTGAATTGATCTAACCTGTCCATTAGGACAAGTCTTAATCGTTCCAGGTGAAGTGTCTCCGACATTTCTGTAATCCACAATTTGATTGTAGGGGATATGGGACCTTTCCAAAATCTTAGTATTAATTTTTTACCAATTATTAAACTATAACCAATAAAAATTATTTGTTGTGTTGTTAGTATCTGATCCATTTCTAATATTCCCAATATAATTAATTTTGAGGTATTCAGCTGCTTTTAGCACATGAATACCTCTTCGGGACGCTGCAAGCTTTCGGATTTGGACTGCATTTTGTAACCCGGGTCCACCTTTTGTATGCTGCAGTGGGGTGTCTTGTGCAGTTTAATGGTGTGTTGTTGGCTCCCATTCATTTTGGGAGGGGGATTTGCCAGGGGTGCCCCATGTCAGGTCAGTTGTACTTGGTCTGTGTGGAGCCATTGCTGTGTCTTCTTCGGAGGAGGTTGACAGGCCTGGCCCTACCTGGCCCGGGGGTGGAGGTGGTTCTTTCGGGAATGGCGATGATGTACTCCTTACGTTCACTGACCCTGGCTACCTGCGGAGGATGCGTGATTGCCAGAAGGTTTTCTCGGCTGTATCATCGGATAGGATTAACTGGAGTAAGTGTTCTGGACTTTTAGTGGGTCAGTGGCAGGTAGACTCCCTGCCGGAGGAGATGACATTGCATGTGTGGAGCACCACGCACCTCCGCTCTCTGGGGGTTTACCTGAGCCCCACTGAGGATGCTTGGCTGGTCACCGGTCCTCACCCTGTCATGGCAGGCGTCGAGGAGAGGCGTGCGCCGAGAGTGGTTCTGACTGAGCTTTCACACACTCCATCTGATTTACTCAATAGGCCTAGGCTCCGGGATTTTTCTCGTGCTCCAGCTCCACACAACTTGAGCCGTCTTTCCGAGATGCCCAGCGTGCCGTTTTGTGATGCGAAGAGAACGCATACTGTAGAGAATGCTCCTGCACATTCTACACCTCCTTGCCTTTGTCTTCTGTCCCAATAGACAATAATAGAATATTGACTGGCCTTGAGGGGGATACGACATATATTGCCTGAAGTAGATTCATATTGCCCGAGTCGAAGACGAGGGCAATATGGATTTAGTGAGGGCAATATATGTCGTATCCCCCGAAAGAGGACAGTCAATATTGTTATTATTACCCATATCAGACATCTAGAGGAAAATCTCAACATCTCAGCTCGGCGGACATCCACGTAAAATTTAGCCAAAATGGACGCGGCAGTCTTCCTGTCTGCCGTTTGAATATCGACATCTAGACCCTTCTCCATCAAATATTCCTTGAATATTGTTACTGCTTGTTTCGTTGCCTTCTTCGTGTTCTGCGCGTCTTTGTTTTGTAAAATCTCGTCAAATTGCTGTTCGTCAAAAGTCGCGAACCTCTTCTCGCAGGAGGCTGCCATTTTGCTTGTTTTGTCGAGAACAAGTTCTAAATTTCCCACGCAGCGTCACATTGCCAAGTTCCCGGATGTGAGACCAGGGGAATATAAGACTATATTTACCGCTGTTTTAACACGTAAAGTCCATAGGCGTTCGCAAGAAAGGGGAATACAAGAAAATATTCCCCTGTTAACCCTGCTGGCACTCAAAACGAAGGGAATACAATTTTGTAAAAGCATAGCTCAGATGTGTGATATGGGTAATAATAGACAATAGACAATAGACAATAGACAATAGGTGCAGGTGTAGGCCATTCGGCCCTTCGATGTGATCATGGCCGTTCCTGCCTTCTCCCCATATCCTGAGGAAGGACATTATTGCCATAGAGGGAGTGCAGAGAAGGTTCACCAGACTGATTCCTGGGATGTCAGGACTGTCTTATGAAGAAAGACTGGATAGACTCGGTTTATACTCTCTGGAATTTAGGAGATTAAGAGGGGATCTTATAGAAACTTTCAAAATTCTTAAGGGGTTGGACAGGCTAGATGCAGGAAGATTGTTCCCGATGTTGGGGAAGTCCAGGACAAGGGGTCACAGCTTAAGGATAAGGGGGAAATCCTTTAAGACCGAGATGAGAAAGACTTTCTTCACACAGAGAGTGGTGAGTCTCTGGAACTCTCTGCCACAGAGGGTAGTTGAGGCCAGTTCATTGGCTATATTTAAGAGTGAGTTGGATGTGGCCCTTGTGGCTAAGGGGATCAGAGGGTATGGAGAGAAGGCAGGTACGGGATACTGAGTTGGATGAGCAGCCATGATCATATTGAATGGCGGTGCAGGCTCGAAGGGCTGAATGGCCTACTCCTGCACCTAATTTCTATGTTTCTATGTTTCTATCCTCTGACTCCGTGATTTTTAAGAGCCCTATCCAGCTCTCTCTTGAAAGCATCCAGAGAACCGGCCTCCACCGCCCTCTGAGGCAGAGAATTCCACAGACTCACCACTCTCTGTGAGAAAAAGTGTTGCCTCGTCTCCGTTCTAAATGGCTTACTCCTTATTCTTAAACTGTGGCCCCTGGTTCTGGACTCCCCCAACATCGGGAACATGTTTCCTGCCTCTAGCGTGTCCAAACCATTAACAATCTTATATTGTTCCGATATACCTTGGCGGTCCGAGTTACCACCTGAAGGCGGGGGCGGTTCCCAGTGGAGGTCTCTCTACAAGGGAGTCATCCCCCTTTACATTGGGGACCTGGGGTGGAGAGTGTTGCACAGAGCGGTGGTATGTAACAAACTTTTGGGGGGGGGGGGGGGTTTGGACCTCTTGGTTTGCTCCTAGGCCTGGCCAAGATGGCCATTCGTGGGTCCAGGCAGCGGGCGGTCGATGGTCATGCCAGAGTCGGCTGCCTGCCCCTCTTCCAGGCCTACGTCCGTGCTCGTGGAGAGGAAACACGTGGTGTCCGCGGGGTTTCGGGAGGCCTTCCGTGAGCGCTGGTCACCACGTGCGGTCGGCAGCATTGTAAATGATGTCTGCATCATTGTATTATAATGATTGCTTGATGTATTGTCACCTCTGAATGTGTTTTTGATGTGATGTACTATGCATTTTTGCTGAATAAGTCCTTGGAGAAGGAAAAAAAAAGAGAGAGAGAAGGAGGGAAGCGAGTTCTGCCACTTTTAGGACTGAACCAATGTAGGACTTTTAAATGTAATAGTATAATGGGAACTGATGCTATGCAGTGTTGTCCAGGAATCAGGCGATCGTAACCCAGGGATGGCCTGTACTTAATTTTGTACCACAAGGACCCATGAGATAATCAATCAGGTTTTTGAAAAAACCTTTGTCAGCAAAGCAATCTTAGAGCTCGAAGCAAGTAGCAGTATTATGAAACTGTCGGAAGGGATATCACCTTAGGCACCTATTGATCCCCTAGTTATTGAAATCAATGAAGGCAACTTTGCCTAATGAGGACAAGATTTGATGCATCATTGTATTGGATTCACGTGTGCCTGTGTCAGATTTCTCAAAATAGCATTAACACAGAAATTCAATGAATATTGCATCTGTTACCTGACCCGGTTTGGCATCTTCACAGATAGCAGCTTCAAACGGCATGGAAAGTTCCGGAGCATTGTCGTTGACATCCAGGATCCTGACACTCAGGGAGGTCTTGGTCATTTGGGCATGGTTGTCTGCATAAAACACATTTGTTTTGAAAACAGTGAAAAGACTAATTGGAGGCCAAGCAGGAAAAGCAATCAAGTGGGGAGAGATCACACCAAGTCCATGCTCAAGGCTACCAGCATCTTATTGAAGAAATTAGGTTTAAGGGCCTGTCCCACGTATGTGATTTTTTGGGCGACTTGCTGGCTCCCGTCATAGTCGCAACAGGTACGACTCTTTGGGCGACTACTCACGACCATACCGGCGTCACGTGTTGACATGTCGTGGGGTGACGCCTGTATGGTCGTGAGCAGTCGCCCAAAGAGTCGTACCTTTTTCTGGTCGCCGCTGGATTTTCAACATGTCGAACATTTTCGACGACCTGCTGCGACTATGACGGGTGCCGTCAAGTCGCCAAAAAAATCGGGTAAGTGGGACAGGCCCTTTAGTCTCGCGCAAGGGATTATTGTTTTCTGTGCCAAGGGTATCAGCTTTGGCTGTGTGATAAATTAATCAATTGTGTGCAAACCCCCTGGACGATTTCTCTTGCTTATTTTACACAACAAATACACATTAAAGGGCCTGTCCCACTTTGCGATGTTTTCGCCGACTGTCAGCGTCATATCAGGGTCGCCAAAACATTTTGAACATTTCAAAATTCAGCAGCGACAAAAAAATTGTTGCGACACCTGAAAAAACACCACGCGTCATACATCATCACGCCGCGCCACGCCGCAAATTTTCCGATGACCTGATACGTCAATCAATGATGCCGGCAGACGCCTAACTAAATTGCCAAGTGGGACAGGCGCTTTAAATTCACATTTGCACATTCTTCACTCCTCGTCCACTGGCACCCATTCTGTTCTTTATAATTCTAATAGATCATCCAACAGTTGTCAGCTCTCAACTAAAATAACATCTCATTGTAAAAGAGCACAAAAACAAAAGGCCAGGAATTTCTGGCTCTGGGCTGGACTTTGTACTGTCATGGCCACCATTTTATCACTGTTTCTCCAAGGATTGCCCCTGGAGCCTTAGCTGGATAATGGTAGAACTGGTCCAAGAAGAATTGGAGTAACACCATCTCGTATTTCGCTTGGGCAGCTTACAACCCAGTGGTATCAAGATTGATTTCTCAATGACTGTTGAGGGAAAGGAGGTGTCAATGTTTTGGGTAGAAACCTTGCAAATCCATCCGGTAGAGAATATTCCTTTTAGTCATCTGTACATAAAACCTATACACGTATTGACTATTTTCTGGTGGACACAAAATTAATACCTTTTAAAACTAATCCCAAGTATCATAATAGTATTATTTCGGATCATTCCCCACTAACCTTCTCCCTAAAGGTTTAATCCCCAAATACTAACCAACCCAGTTTGCTGTGAATATTTAAATCAACAGATGGAATTCTTTTATGAGACCAATGATTTTGACTTTGTTATTATGAGAATGTTTTAAGGCCTTTATTAGAGGCTCTATCATTTCATATCAAGCATATCAAAACAAAAAGAACAGGATGGAACAATTGCAATTAGAAGAACAGATCAGACAGCTGGATTCAGAAAATGTGACAGATCCGTTTATGGATAAACATAATAAGATAGCAGTATTCAAATTCAAGCTAAATCGAGTTCTCACTGCAAGATTTATCAGGCTATTCCAAATTACTAAACAGGAAAACTTTGAAATGGGCGACAAACCACATAAACTTCTAGCATGTCAGTTGAGAAAAGTGGAAAAGGATCATACTATTCAAAATATCAGATCAGATAAAGGTGAACTGTTCACACTTCCAAAAGATATTAACGAAAGATTTGCCCAATTCTATCAAAATTTATACACATCCAAAACATCAACAGAAACAATAAAAATTACAAACTTCCTTGATAACTGTAATCTTCCATTACTTAACGTGGCGGAACATGATGAATTAGGAGCACAGATTACAATTAAAGAAATCGAAGAGACTATTCATTCATTGAAGAATGGCAAAACCCCAGGCCCAGACGAGTTTAGTAATGAATTTTATTACAAAAATTATGACATAATCTCCCCGCGTTTACATAACCTTTATATACACGCATTTAAAGAACAGACGCTACCACAAACCTTAGCCAAATCAACTATTACACTGATACCCAAAAAAGATAAAGATCTGGAAGACCTGGATCATACAGAGCAATTGCCCTGTTAAATACAGATCAGAAAATATTAGCTAATACCCTGGCAAAAAGATTAAGTAAATACGTTAATAAATTAATACATTCTGATCAAACTGGGTTTATACCCAAGAGACACTCATTTAAATATTTGAAATGCCTGTTTAATATAATGTACTCACATAGAATTAAATTTTATTTAATGGATAAAATTGCTATATGACAAGACGACTGCCAGAATACTGACTAATCAAATACTCTCACCTAAATTTCAGCTATCCAGGGGCAATAGACAAGGGTGTGCATTATCATCCCTGTTTTTTGCCCTTGCGATTGAACCTTTAGCAGAAAGTATAAGAGTACATCCGAATATTCACTGCTATAATACTAAATATTCTAATAATAAAATATCATTATATGCAAATGATGTATTACTTTATATCACCAATTCCCAAGTTAGCATTCCAAACATACTAAATCTTATAGAAGAATTTGGTTCCTTTTCAGGATATAGAATAAACTGGAACAAAAGTGAAATCATGTCAATAAAACCTCAAGATCCGACACACCTTCTAAAATTCCCTTTTAGAATTGTTATGGAAACTTTTAAATATCTTGGAGTTGACGTAACTAGAAAATACACTTCTCTATTTCAAGCAAACTTTCCTCCATTAATTATCTAACTAAATGCCTTTACACAATTTTGGAAAAAGCTTCTGATGTCTCTCATAGGCAGAATAAATGCCATAATGATGATCTTCCTTCCACAAATCCTGTACTTATTTCAATCAATACTGATATATCTTCCTAAAACATTTTTTAAAAAACTCGCTGATCACAAACTTTATTTGGGATTATAAAACACACAAAATCCATAAACGACATCTATGTAAACCCAAAGAAATTGGCGGATTGGCTCTCCCCAATTTTTTGTACTGTTACTGGGCAACGAATATTAAAAACGTAATCTATTGGATGGACAACACATGCCAACAGGTAAAATGGTTAATAATGGAGAGAGAGGATTGTTCACCTTTTAATATAGGCGCGATTCTTCTCTCTCCAATAAATTTGAAGAAAACACTATATGAGAAAAATCCGATTATCCACAGTACCCTACGGACCTGGAAACATGTGAAGACAACCCTTAAACTGAGAAATCTATCTCTTCTCTCACCAATTACCAACAACCCTTCGTTCAAGCCGTCGATTTTTGACAAGACATTCACACTCTGGGAAAGATTAAAAAACTGGGAGATCTTTATGAGATGGGAACTCTTCTCTCATTTCATGAATTACAGTTGAAATATCATCTGAAAGGTAGCCAATACTTTAGATCCCTTCAAATACGAGACTATCTGAAATCATATATCCAAGACTATCAATATATGTTTCCAGACACACTAGACGAATGTATGAATAGAAACTCGGATTCAAACAAGTTAATATCATATCTGTATAATACCCTTCTAAATATACAAACCCCGTCATCAGAAGTAATTAGAAGAACTTGGGAAGATGAACTTGACCTAACAATTTTAAAAGATAGATGGGAGGAAAGCCTTCTATACATACACAACTGTTCTATTAACGTTAGGCATTCGCTAATACAATTTAAAATACTGCACAGACTCTATTATTCAAAGTCTAAACTGAATAAGATCTTCCCAAATGCTTCTCCTATTTGTGATGAATGTCTCCTTCGGGAAGGAATTATAGCCCATTCCTTTGCCTCTTGTATAAAGTTACATAATTTCTGGAGAGGAATTTTTGAAATGTTTTCTAAAACACTAAAAATAAAATTGGGTCCCGACACGGAACTGATCACTCTAGGTACTTCTGAAGCCTGTTCTGAGCTATCACTATTTCAAAGACGTTTCCTTAATTGTGGCCTGATAACGGCAGAAAAACGAATACTTAAATTTTGGAAACATACATCAGTCCCTAATCTTAAGATGTGGATTACAAACATGTCCGAGACACTGCATCTTGAAAATATTAGACTTGTCTTGGCAGAAAAAACAGATAATTTTTCCAAGACATGGACACCCTTCACCGATTTCTTACAAGGATAGTATGGAGCAACACAACTTTGGATTTAAATCCAACTATGGGTTGGGTGAGGTGGGTGGGGAGGGACCCACTTTTCTCTCTCTTTTTCTTTTTGTTACTTCTTTTTTCTATTCCTCTCTTCTTTCTTTGGTACACTACTTTGGTGGTCTAGGGGTCCTATCTTTGCACATCTCACTTTTTCTCTTTCTTGTCCTTTGTCTTTTCTTTTCATCCAATTCAAAGCTAACATGTCAAAATTGAAGCTGTACAAGAACTATAATTTTATATGCCATTTGTTTTACTCTTGTACATTTGCTTCTAAAAATTAAAAAAAAAAGAAAATAAACCTTGCATCAGAAAAAAAACAGTGCAGGACTGGAGCAAGGTCAATGTTACAAGGTGTTTGAAAACAAATAAGGTTTAGTGGGATATGAGCCAAATGCAGGCAATTGGGACTAGTGTAGATGGGACATACTGGCTGGTGTGGACAAGTTGGGCTGAAGGGCCTGTTTCCATGCTGTATGACTATGACTAAGAAATTGAAAGCTGAAATAGGAACCCACTGAGGAAAGTGAACACAAACATGATAGGGCTTGTTTGGCACCAGAACGTAGGCAAGATAAATTGATTTCTCCAACTTCAATTAACCCCGGTATTTCCTCCCTCTCCATACCTCCCCCACCTAAGTCGCACCAGGTTCTCGTTTTCACCCAACAAACTGCTAACAATAACCTGTTTCCTTCATCATCGTTGCTTTTTTGCATCATTCATTCATTGTTCTACATCTCTCTACATCATTGTCAATATCTCTCGTTTCCCTTTCCTGTGCCTTTCAGTCCGAAGAAGGGTCTCCCATTCCTCCTCTCCAGAGATGTTGCCTGTCAGTTACTTCAGCTTTTTGTGTCTATCCAAGCAGAATTGAGCTCTACCCCAGCCCGGGCAGCTGTATTATAGAGCAGCAGGCACTGCTGCATGGAGCAAAGAGTACAATATTCATACCATTGGGTTGTGAGTAACCCAATTGAAAGAAGGTGGTGTTCTGACAGTTTTTGTGTGGCCTCAGCAGTCTGGCAATGGAGGAGGCCAAGGACCAAAAGGTCGGTTTGGGCATAGGAAGGCAAGTTGAAATGGTGACAAACTGGGAGCAGCTGGCAGGACTTGGTGGTCAGTGCACAAACACTCGGAGAAATGGTCACGTAGTCTATGCTTGTCTTCGCTGATATAAAAGAGGGGCAACAAGTGCAATAGACAAGGTTGGAGAAGGTGCACATGATCCTCTGTATCACCTGGATGAGCGTCTGCAGTCCATGGATGAAAGTGAGAGAAGAGGATTCGGGGCAGATGGTACATCTCCTGTGCTTGTAGTATATTTACCTGGCGAGAGAGCAGGTTGGGTGACAAGGGTTAAACGAACCTAGGAATCATGGTGAGAATGCTCTCTCTGGAGAGTAGGAAGGCTTTCAGAATGGGAAGAATTGACTAATCCAGGAATCACGTTGAAGGTGATGGGATTGTCAGAGAATGAAGTGGGGTGCTGATGGAGTGGGAGATGAGTGAGGTGGCAGAGGAGGACCTGGAGAACTTTATCCTTGATCCGCCTGGGTCAATGGGGAGCGACAGTCGAACTGCCGGACCAAGAGGAGACACAGGTGAAGGCTCCATCTGCAGTAGCAGTGGGGGGGTGGGGGGGAGGGTCACAATTACTGAAGAAACAGGACTAACTTCTCAGATGGAAAGCCTCAGCTGGAGAGCTGTAGTTACAAGCAGAGGTTGGGCAGGTTTGGATCACATGATGTTGAGTAAGGATCTTATAGAGGTGTATAAAATCCTGAGTGTAAAAGACAGGGTGAATGCAGAGAGTCTAGAATAGTGGAATGATGAAGCAGGGGACATAGGTTTAAGGTGAGAGAGGTAAGATTCTATTGGAATCTGAAGGACAATCTTTTCAGTGAGAGGGTAGATGGTAGATGGTAGATGGATGCCAAAGGAGTTGGTTGAAGCAGCTCCTGTAGCAGTATTTAAAAAATAGAAATGTACATGGGTAGGAAGGACATAGAGGGGTAACGGCCATACATGAGTAAATGGGACAAGGAAAAACAACTGGGGAGAGAGGAGTGACAATGGAAGAAGGATAGCCCGTAGTTGAAGCATGAAAAAAATCAAGGGATCTGAGATGTTGTGAGAAGGAGAGAGCGAATGCCTTTACTGGGGGAGAGGAGAACATAACTTAGAACAGTAGTGCACAGGAACAACCCTTTCGCTCATGATTTAGTTCAGAGATATAGTGCAGCAACAGGTCCTTCGGCCCACCAAGTCCGCACCGACCGATGATCCCCACACATTAACACACACTGGGAAACATTTTACATTTATACCCAGCTAATTAACCTACAATCCTGCACATCTTTAGAGTGTGGGAGGAAACCAAAGATCTTGGAGAAAACCCAAGGAGGTCACGGGGAGAACGTACAAACTCCGTGCAGACAGCACCCATAGTCGGGATCGAACCCGGGTCTCTGGCGCTGTAAGTGCTGTGAGGCAGGAACTCTACCGCTGCATCAGTGTGCCGGTCTATGTCTGTGCTGAACTTGATACCAATTAACCTAATCTCCTCTGCCTGCATGGGATCCATATCCCTTCATTTACTATACATGTATGTGTTTATCTAAAAGCCTCTTAAATGCCACTATTATATCTGCTTCCACCATCATCCCGGAGAGCATGTTCCAGGCATCCATTCACTGGGTAATAAAATTGCCCCATACATCTCCATTAAACTTTTTCACTCTCATTTTAAAGTTATGCCTTCTAGTCTTTAATATTTCTACCCTGGGATAAAGGTTCTGTCAACTCTACCTAACCCTCTCATCATTTTATATACTTCTACCATGTCTCCCCTCAACCTCTGATGCTCCAGAGAAAACAATCCAAGTTTGTCCATTCTCTCCTTAGAACCTCTCTTTAATAACCTTAGAACCCTCTAATCCAGGAAACCTTCCGATAAACCTCTTCTGGACCTCTGTCGAAATCCTCGACATCCTTCATGTAATGGGGTGATAAGAACTGCACATATTACTTCTAAAGTGGCCAAACCAAAGCTTTATTAAGCTGCAACATGGCTTCCTGACTTATTCTCAATGTCCCGACTGATGAAGGCAAGTACACCATAAAACTTGTTTATCACTTGTTCTACTTGTATTTGGCATTTCCAGAGTTCTATGGACATGGACACCAAGATCTCACCGTACAATAGTGTCATTAAGGGACTTACCTTTAACTGTATACTCTCCGCTTACATTGGACCTCTCAATGTGCGACACCTGACACTTGCTTGAATTTATCTCCATCTGACTTCTCTCTGCTATATCAGCATCTGATCAAAATCGCATTATATACTTCGAGAGCCTTCCTCATTGTGCATAAATCCAAGATTTATGATGTCATCAGCAAATTTACTAACCAACTCATCTACATTTTCATCTGTTTCATTTATAAATGTATATATCACAAAGAACAGAGGTCCTAGCACAATAGACAATAGGTGCAGGAGTGGGCCATTCGGCCCTTCCAGCCAGCACTGCCATTCAATGTGATCATGACTGATCATCCCCAATCAGTACCCCGTTCCTGCCTTCTCCCCATATCCCTTGACTCCGCTATTTTTTAGAGCCCTATCTAGCTCTCTCTTGAAAGCACACAGAGAACCGGCCTCCACCACCCTCTGAGGCAGAGATTTCCACAGACTCACCACTCTCTGTGAGAAAAAGTGTTTCCTCATCTCCGTTCTAAATGGTTTACTCCTTATTCTTAAACTGTGGTCCATGGTTCTGGACTCCCCCAACATTGGGAACATGTTTCCTGCCCCTAGCGTGTCCAAACCCTTAACAATCTTATATGTTTCAACAGCACAGATCCCTATGTGACAACACAGTCCTCCAGCAAGAGTAATACCTGTCCCTTTCGTTTCTTCTGGGATCATATCGACCTTCTATCTACAATTGCTTTTCTTTAATGCTCTAACGGGTTTCCTACCAACCTTTCTGTCAAATAGTTTTGGAATGTTTTTATAATTAATGCTGCTAAATCCAACCATATTATTTTTGTTAAATGACATGGATTGGCAGCTATTTAACCATATTTTAATATTTGTATATATCCTTACTTATATAATGTTTGTATCGAATATGGTTAAATAGTTTAATAAGCAGCCAGCCTATGTAATTTAACTTCTATCACTGACAAGCCCCCATTTCATTCTGAAACCAAAATTGGTCGCAATTCTATCAGTATGAAGGAACTGCAGATGCTGGTTTACACCAAAGATAGACACAAAAAGCTGGAGTAACTCAGTGGGACAGACAGCATCTCTGGAGAGACCCTACTTCGGGCTTCGGACTTATCATCTGTCTGGTTGGATCAAAACTATTGATTTCATAAACATCTCAGATGTACTGCAGAAACTCCAGTGTCCATCCATGTTTAAATGGTATGGATTGCACACAAACATGTGAGCAACAGAAAGATACATTATTTCTCCCAGTTGGCTGTCAAAAGTCAAGAGGCATCTTCTCAAAATCGTAGCAATATTGTTCAGGAGTGGTGGATCAGGAATTGATTCCCAAAATGCTCTGAATGCTGAGTTAATTGCAGCGTTCGTCAGAGATTGATAGATTTTTATTAGGTTAAGATACCGGTGGATACAGAGTGAATTAAGGTAGATGGAGCTGAGGATATAGATCGACCATAATCTAACCATGATACAACTCTAAGGCCAAATTGGATTTCGCTTCCCACATATAAACTATCTTTAACCATTCAGCGGTATTTTTGAATAATTTAAAATATGCCTTACCCGCCCTGTTATTTTTGCATTATTTTTAACTTGTCAGCATATTTCATTTTCATAATTCAGCAGTCTATAATGATCACTCTGCTCAACAGCATTTCCTTTCTTATTCCCCAGGACCACGCATCCCCTGCAACATGTCCTCATGTTAGTGCTGTGGTGAAATCTATGATTAATATGACCACCTTTTTCCCATCCCACTCTTCCCCAGGGCATTCTGTTACCTGTTTATTCAGCTCCCAGTCCAAACCAGTCTCAGATGCATCTTAGTTTGGATGATAACCGCTTCACATAATAACATACAATATGCCTTCTATTTACATCTGAACTGTAGTTTAGTTTACTTTTGTCTGTATTTAGTTTAGCCTGTACTTAAATTAATTTTCATATTTTCTCATGCAGCACATAAACTTCCCCGTTATTCTTCCTAATTTCTCTTCCCGATCTGCAATTTGTTATTTTTCAGCTTTTCTACAAACATAAGGAGGAAGACTCTGGAAGGCCATTGAGCATACTCTTCCTTCAAAAGGATCACAACTGCTGCTGTATCCCATTCCCCCTGTTTACCCCATCCCCACATCACCCTGATTCCTGACAGGATGGAGCCGGTAATGACAACGGACGTGATGGGAGAGGGGAGAGGCCGGCAGGAGAGGAGAGGGAACCAGAGTCTGTTCCACCGTGCCCTCGAGATCGGCTGCGGGAGGCTCCCCCGGGGCACGAAGGTGGACGGGCGAGGAGAGGACATCGGTTGTCAGCCGAGAATCAGCGATGGTTGGAGGCCCACAAAGCCTGGGGCTTGCCTGAATCGGGCACCGCTCTTAACAACTGGACCCTGGGCTGGACTTGGAAAATGGCACCAAACACGACGCCTCTTGCATGCGGGCTCAGTCGACTATTTCTGTACAACTGCTAATCAGGGGTGGTATGATGATTCTAATTCAGTTCAGTTAATTGTCATGTGTACTGAGGTACAGTGAAAAGCTTTTGTTGCGTGCTATCCAGTCAGCAGAACGACAATACATGATTACAATCGGGCCATTTACAGTGTATAGATACACGATAAGGGAATAACATATAGAGCAAGGTCATGAATGAATACTAAAGCCAGCAAAGTCCGATAAAGGATAGTCCGAGGGTCACCAATGAGGTACATAGTAGTTCTTCAGCACTGCTCTCTGGTTGTGGTAGGATGATTCAGTTGCCTGATAACAGCTGGGAAGAAACAGTCCCTGAATGTGGAGGTGTGCTTTAATGAACTGTTTGTAAGAGAATAATTTCACCATCGTGCGGCAATAAAACACCAGTTTTATTGAACCATTGATTCCTGTGTACAAATATATAACAGACTTAGCTTTCAATGTACCAAGTCCGTAGTGCTTTAGGCTGAAGAATCCCAAAGGTTTGCAATTCTCATGTTTGCTCATTTCCCAACAACATGGAAAGAGGCCAATCAAGCCCTTAGTACAAGTTGTCGGAGGCTGTGGGGAGAAGGCTGGAGAATGGGGTGAAGAGGGAAAGATAGATCAGCCATGATTGAATGTAGGAGGAGGCTTGATGGACCAAATGGCCAAATTTGACTCCTATCACTTATGAATTTATATCACACTAAATCTGAGCCCTTGCTTCCAAACTGTAAAATTAGCTCTGTCTCCTTGTTAAATATTGAACGTTAAGACGAGTAACTCTACTACACCAAAGTTTTGTATCAGGTCTGCCATATTTTACATGTTCACCTCATGTTTGTTTCTGTAGACATGCAAACATGTTTCTGAAGAAGGGTCTTGGCCCAAAACATCATCCATTCCTTCTCTCCAGAGATGTTGCCTGTCCCACTGAGTTACTCCAGCTTTTTATGTCTAGCAGAAGAATGAAACTGCTGGAGATAATTGGCAGATCAGCCAGCAACAGTGAAGATTGAAATAGAGTTAAGGTTTCAGGTCAAAGAACCTTTGTTAGAATTAGAGAAGCCTTCGGCTTAAACCAGCATCTGCAGTTCCTTCTTACACAAATTAATCAGAAGGACAGTGAATCTAGTCGGCGAACTAGTGGGGGAGGGACGGTGAGAGAGGGAAAGCATGGATTACTTGAAGTTAGAGAAATCAATGTTCATACCGCTGGGGTGTAAGCTGCCCAAGCAAAATATGAGGTGCTGTTCCTTCAATGTGTGCTGGGCCTCACTCTGACAATGGAGGAGACCCAGGAGTGAAAGGTCAGTGTGGGAATGGGAGGGGGAGTTAATGTGTTTGGCATCCAGGAGATCACGTAGGCTGATGGCGAACTCACAGCCTCACAGATGTGGGTTTCAAGGAAGTGCTATTCAGAGAGTCACTAATTATTTGACAACAAGCGATGTAAGATGTTAGTGGAAGTGACCAAGAGCTGAGAAGGTAATCATTCAAGGAGCAGGTTAAAGTAGGAGTCATTTGGAAAAATTGAAAGGCTTAGGGAAGAGTTCTGGAGCTTGAGGGATATAAATATGTCAGTGGAGGGGCAAAGAGCATTGGGGAAGGCACTGGAGATATGTTTTACAATTTGCTTCTCGGACTCAGCAGGAATGTTAAAATAGTGTTCATAACAGCACTGAGTGAAAAACAAATGCAATACAGGAGATTTAAACTTGAGGCACTGCTGAATTATATGGCAATCTGCCACATCACAGATAAAGCTATTACTAAACCATGATGGACCTGGGTACCTGTTCCTAATGTTGTAGCTTAACAGACCGTTTGGCAAGTCGCCCCAGTGGCACTTAATAAATCACTTTGATCAATGAATATTGCTGAACACCACCATCCTCCATATGGACTTGAACACATCTGGCAGATTCCATTTACAGCTTTTATTGGTGTCTGCAAAACTACCTCCCAATTCCAGTACTCTAATCTTTACATTTCATCCTGAATTGCCCTTGTTGTGGCTGTACCAGCAGCATTCACACAAGGATCAATCCGAAAGACTGAATGCATTCTTATAACTGCGAAAACTGCAGATTAGCAGAAAAGTTCTTGTAGAGTTAAAATGAATCAATTAATTATATTCTGCAGCATCTGGAATGGAAGCATGAAGTAAAAGTTGAATTTTGATTAAATATTTCATTTATATTTAATACCATAAGTAATAATTTCTAGCTTGAAACGGTCTCCTTTACAATGCAGATAATGAATTTCATTTGTTTAATTTTCCCGAATAGGAAACACAAGCCCGGCTCTCTTGTTTATTAGTTTTACTGCATGCATGAAGTGGATAACAAATTAATCATCGTTAGTTTGGAGGCAATTGGAAATCCATTAGAGATTCAGTTTAGTTTATTGTCACTTGTACTGTGGTGCAGTGAAAAGAGTTTAATATGCACCAATTTGTCAGCTAATGTTGTGGTCAACAGTGTCCCTGCAGTGTTCTTGATGGTAAAATGGAGACTAACACAGAAATGGCACTGGAGTATGATGACAATTGTCAGCTGCTGGACGTGATAATCAAATTAATGTTTTGCATTGCATGTGCCCGTTGGTAAGAGCAACAAGTAAGAATTCCATTGTTCTGATTCATGCCTGGTGCATATGCCGAATCAAACAGTGCTGAAGTAGTCACTGCCATTTACTTCGCTGCCGTGTGCTGGGGCAGAAGGGCGAAGGCTGCGGACGCCAATAGGATCAACAAACTCATCAGGAAGGCTGGCTCCGTCCTGGGGGGCGGTGTTGGATTTATGGGAGGTGGTCTTGGAGGGGAGGATGCTCCTCAAAGTGCAGAACATCTTGGACAATACAGCTCACCCCCTCCATGACACACTGGTCAACATGAGGAGCACCTTCAGCAACAGACTGGTTCCACCAAGATGCGGGACAGAACGCCACAGGAGATCCTTCTTCCCTGTGGCTATTACACTGTACAACTCATGTCGTGGCTTAGACTGACTGACTCCATTCCCCCCCAATCCCCAGCCCCCAATCTTTGCACATCCCCATTCCTTTCCACTCATCACTTTAATTTAATGTTTCATGTATCTTGTGTTATATGACTGTTGGCAGATTAGTTTCCCTCCTGGAATGAATGAACTTCTATCCCATCGTATCGTTCTGTAAAATGGTGGAGCAACTTGGCGGGACAGGCAGCATCTCTGGAGAGAAGGAATGTCGAGTGGGGGCTCCGTGGAGTATGTCCGCCCAGCCTGCAGCTTTTCGTTCTTTCACCCTTTTAAACATTTTTTTAGCATGTTAAAAAGTTTCGTTTTGGAGGTCTAATCTTTTTTATGTGGGGGGTGGTCCCTACCTGGTTGGAGATGCCTCTTTTCTCCGAGCCGTATCTTCACCCCCTCCTCGCGGCCTACCAACTGGACTGGAGCGGCGTTTCCTGCCGGGACCGGCCAGAACTTCAGCTCCGGCGGCGGCACAGCGCTGAAGCACCATCGCGGAGCGGCCGATGCCTTGCCCGGGTCGCCGTGCGGTGGGCCCCGGAGTGCTGAGACCGCCAACTCCCAACATCGCGGAGCTGTCGTTGTGGAGCTTCCAGCCGCGGCGGTGCTGACGTTAAACACCGCGGAGCCTGGGATCGTTCGCCGAGGTCGCCAGTGTCGGAGCTCCGACCAGCGTGGCCTGTGGACTTCGGGAGCCGCGGTCTCCGGGTAGGAAGCGGCCGTTCCGGACATTCTAAGCCGCTGATGAGTGTTCGGCTGACGCCGGAGCACCATCATCCGGCGAGAGGGCCTGAAATATCGGGCCGCTGTTGTGGCAACTACGGAGGCCTCAAATAGGCCTCGACCACGGGGTGAACAAGAGGGAGAGGACTGACTTTGCTGCCTCCCCTCACAGCGGGAACCATTGTGAGGAAGGGGGGGGGGGTGGGGGTGTTTTTATGTTTTATGTTAAGTTCTTTAATGTTGTGTTTTATTTTTTTATTGATGCGCTGCAAATGGCAACTCAAATTTCACTGCACCAGAAATGGTGTATGTGACAATAAATGTCCTTTGTCCATTGTCCTTGGGTGACATTTGCCTTTGCCAGAGGGTGGACAGAGAGAGGGACAGGACAGGAAGGGGTTGATTAGCTGATGAAAGGAGAAAGACCAGAGATGAAAAGGAGTCAAAAGGACGTGAGATACGGAGAGAAGAGGCGTGAATTGCAAGGCCAGAGGAAGGGATATTGGTGGGAGAAGTGGAAAGCGTGTTGAGATAGTGGGAGAAAAGAGAAGGGGGAGAATAAATGGGGGGGGGGGGGGGGGGGGGGGGGGAGCATTGTTGGTTAGTTACTCAAAATTGAAGAATTCAATGTCCATAGCATTGGGCTGTAAGCTACCCTAGCTGTATACGAGGTGCAGATTATCAGTTTGCCACACAAAGTGTCACCCCTTCCTTCTCTCCAGAGATGCTGCCTGTCCCGCTGAGTGGCCGCAGCATTTTGTGTCTATCTGAGGTACAGTGAAAAGCTTTTGTTGCATGCCATGCATTCAGCAGAAGGACAATACATGATTACTATCAAGCCATTTACAGTGTCCAGATACATGATAAGGGAATAATGTTTAGTGCAAGGCAAAACCAGTAAGGTCCGATCAAGGATAGTCCGAGGGTCACCAGAGAGTTAGATAGTAGTTCAACACTGTTCTCTGGTTGTGGCAGGATGATATGTTCGCTTGACAACAGTTTAGAAGAAACTGTCCTTGAATCTGGAAACCTGGAAACATCCCAGAGAAGGTACACAAAAGACTGGAGAAACTCAGCGGGTGCAGCAGCATCTAAGGAGGGAAGGAGATAGGCGACGTTTCGGGTCGAGACCCTTCTCAGTCTGTAGAAGGTTCTCAACCCGAAACGTCGCCTATCTCCTTTGCTCCTTAGATGCTGCTGCACCCGCTGAGTTTCTCCAGCCTTTTGTGTACCCTCGATTCTCCAGCATCTGCAGTTCCTTCTTTAACACAACATCCCAGAGAAGTTGCCCAAATTTGCTGTTGAAGGATATTTATTTTACAGTGGTATGAACATCCGTGAGTCTTTAAATCATTCACTTGGTAATCTTTTCCCTTGAAGGAGCTCTGTGTGCATTTTCAGTTTCAGCAGTCTGGGGCCAGTCATTTAACTGAAGGGCCTGTCCGATAGATTTAAAACATCAGCAGATTTTGCTTCTAAAATTTATGTTGCACAAAAAAACTGGAGTCTTACTGTAAATCATCACAGGTAAGTCTTTCCCCCTCTGGTCCTCTAGAAATTGGAGATTGTACTCAGCTTCATCCAACATCCATTTCTGAAGTTTCTCATCACACTGTGCTTTAAGCACTTAGTTTTTAATAAATGAACTGAGAGCAAGCCATCACAACTGTAACACAGAGCTGGATAAATACTTGAATTGCAAATCGATCCATGCTGGTAGTGAATATTTTCAAAGGTTTGTTCCGAAGTGCAGATGGAATTGCAGTTGTATATGATGCAAGTGTGACTGCTAATTATGCTGATTGTGTGATCCCTGGCAGAGATATCTGTAGATAGATCTGTAGTCTGAAGAAGGGTCTCAACTCAAAACGTCACCCATTCCTTCTATCCAGAGATGCTGCCTGTCTCGCTGAGTTACTCCAGCATTCCGTGTCTATCTTTGGTGTAAACCAGCATCTGCAGTTCCTTCCTCCACATAGATATCTGCATCCTGGTTATGATCATATCCTAAGGTTAGCCTGGGATAAGGAGAGTCTCAGAAACTTCTGAAGAAGGATGGGTGGCTAATGTTGTGCTTTTCTTGAGGAAAAGCTGCAAGGGCAATCTGGGGATCTACAGGCTAGTGATCCTTACATCAGCACAGGGAATGTAACTGGAGGATTCACTGATCTATCTGCATTTGAAAAGACTAGGGTTGATTAGAGGCATCGCTACATGCATGGGAAATTGTGTCTCATGATAGATAGAGCATTTTGAAGAAGTGGCCAAGAGATTGATGAGGACATGGAGCTAGATGTAGTTTACATGAACTTCAGCCAGGCCTTTGATAAGGTCCCGCATTGTGGGCTGACATGGAAAGTTAATTCTCAGTGGATCCAGGGTGAGCTAGCTGAATGGATACAAAGTGCCTTGGTAGCAGGAGTCAGAGGATGGTTGCGGAGGGTTGTTTTTTTAGATTGGAGGCTTGTGACCAACGTGTGCCGTGGAGATCGATGCTAGGTACATTCACAACAGCAGATGTTGTCACCTCATCTATGCTGATGGTTAGTATCGCCTTACAGTTGGCCTGGTGAGTATGGGGCCTGTCCCACTTGCGCGTCATTTACGCGACATCATTTACGCGTCACAACGCACGATGCGCGCATGCTGCGTGGTGACGTAGGCAGTGACGTGCGGCGCCCCAGGGTTTTGGGATGTACAAAATCTTCGCTCGCCATCTGCGTGATGCGCAAATGTCGCCCAAGTGGGACAGGCCCTTAATTTTGTAAATACAGCAAAATTGGGTTCGATCCTGACACCAGGTGCTGTCAGCTCGGAGTTTGCACGTTCTCCCTGTGCCCACGTGGGTTTTCTCCGAGTTCTTCGGTTTCCTCCCAAACCCCAAAGATGTACAGGTTAGTAGGTTAATTGCCTTGGTATAATTGTATGAATGGAAGATTGTCCCTGGTGTGTTAGTGTGCGGGGATCTCTGGTCGGGGCAGACTCGGTGTGCTGAAGGCCCTGTTTCCATGCTGTATCGCTGAACTAAACTAAACTAAACATTTTCCCAGGGCAAGGGAGTCTAAAACTAGAGAGCATTAGTTTAAGGTACAAGGAGGGATTTAAAAGGACTTTGAGATGCAATTTTTTCACACAATGGGAAGTGGGTATGTTGAGTGTGCTATCAGAGATAATGGTAAAGGCGGGTACAATGATAATGTTCAAAACCATTTGCACAAATAGATGGATAGGAATGACAGAAGGATAAGGGCCAAACACAGGCAAATTTACCAGCTTAGGTAGGCAACTTAGTCGCCATGGACAAATTGGATCAAAAGCACTGATTCCATGCTATATAACACTATGGCTCTAAAACAAGTGTAGAATAATGTTGGAATCCGTTCAACATACTTCTAAACAGGTTCTGTACTAGAATTATTTTATTAAGGAGGGGAGACCCGACAGAATTAAATTAAATGATGAGAAATATAGATAAGGTTGACAGTCAGAACCTTTTTCTCAGGGTTGAAATGTCAAAGACTTGAGGGCAAGATGGAAGTGGCAAAGTTTAAAGAATATATGTCGGCAACTTTTTTACACAGGGAAAGGAGTGTGCCTAGAATTCACTGACAGGGGTAGTGGAGGAGGCAGACACAATAGTGGATTTAAGAAGCTTTTAGATAGGCACGTGGATATTGCAGGAAATGGTAGGATTTGGATTACGTGCAGGCAGAGGAGCGGAGTTTAAATTGGCATCATGTTCAACATGGATCTTGTGGGTTGAAGGTCCTGTTCCCATGCAGTACTTGTTTTATCTTCTATGTTTCTATATATTAGTTCAAGGCTATTCAGCTCAAAGAAGATCAAACTTTTAACAAAAATGAATGATTTATGCATTTAATTTATGCCCAGGAAAAGTATACTCAGAAAAAATAATCCATGCACTTTTGACCATAAAATTGCAAATTGTAGATAAACTTAAAGTTGAGCTGCATAAGAAAGTCAGAATTACTTCTGGTTTAGAAAATCCAATAGTAGCACCAAAGCTTTCAGATTATATCAGGTTCAAAGCCTTCTAATGTTTTCATCTTTTGAAGGATTCTGAAGGACACTGGTGCAGTTTTACATCTGCACAGCAATTTTGCTGAAAAAATTAAGTGTATTAATACATCTCAAAATTATATGCACAATTTAATATGGATTAACTCTTCAGTGTTTTCATACTGCTGGCAATCTTTACATTTATCTCCCGATACTACAAGTATTCATTTTCAGTCTAATGGATTTTAAGGACTTTAGATGGTGATGTTGTAAGTGTACTTAAAATATAATTGCTATTGATAAAATTCTGTGCCTTCCATTTTTTTAGTGAACATCGTGTTATAGAATCCAGGGAACAGCACCGCGTATTTCACTTCGGCAGCTGACAACCCAGTGGTGTGTATATTGATTTCTCTAACTGCAAGTAACTCTTGCAATCCCACTCTCCCTGTCTCTCCCCCAGCCTAGTTCTCCGTCTAGTTTCACTCTCCTCCTGATTACATTTTATTGATTGTATGTCAACATAGTATGTATGAAACATAGAAACATGGAAAACAGGTGGATGAGTAGGCCATTCGGCCCTTCTAGCCAGCACCACCATATAATCATGGCTGATCATCCAAAATCAGTACCCCGTTACTGCTTTCTCCTGGAGTATTGTGTGCAGTTTTGGTCCCCTAATTTGAGGAAGGACATTCTTGCTA
This sequence comes from Okamejei kenojei, assembly GCA_035221665.1. NCBI lineage: Eukaryota > Metazoa > Chordata > Chondrichthyes > Rajiformes > Rajidae > Okamejei > Okamejei kenojei. The sequence goes on along the minus strand of CM069150.1, from coordinate 5,895,909 downwards.
TTGAGGGAGTGCAGCGTAAGTTTACAAGGTTAATTCCCGGGATGGCGGGACTGTCATATGCTGAGAGAATGGAGCAGCTGGGCTTGTACACTCTGGAGTTTAGAAGGATGAGAGGGGATCTCATTGAAACATATAAGATTGTTAAGGGTTTGGATACGCTAGAGGCAGGAAACATGTTCCTGATGTTGGGGGAGTCCGGAACCAGGGACCACAGTTTAAGAATAAGGCGTAAGCCATTTAGAATGGAGACGAGTAAACACTTTTTCTCACAGAGAGTGGTGAGTCTGTGGAATTCTCTGCCTCAGAGGGCGGTGGAGGCAGGTTCTCTGGATGCTTTCAAGAGAGAGCTAGATAGGGCTCTTAAAAATAGCGGTCAGGGGATATGGGGAGAATGCAGGAATGGGGTACTTATTGGGCATGATCAGATTGAATGGCGGTGCTGGCTCGAAGTGCCGAATGGCCTACTCCTGCACCTGTTGTCTATTGTCTATTGTCCCCATATCCCTGGATTCTGTTAGCCCTAAGAGCTACAGTGCTTCTACCTTCTTCTTGAAAACATGTTGTGAATTAGCCTCCACAGCCTTCTTTGGCAGAGAATTCCACAGATTCACAACACTCTGCGGAAAAAGTTTTTCCTCATCTCAGTCCTAAATAGCAAACCCATTATTTTTAAACTGTGACCACTGGTTCTGGACTCCCCCATCATGGGGAACATTTTTCCTGCATCTAGCCTGTCCAATCCCTTAGGAATTTGATATGTTTCTGTAAGATCCTTTCTCATCCTTCTAAATTCCAATGAATAGTCAAAAGTCAAAGTCAAGTCAAAAGAGTTTATTGTCATGCAAGCCCAGTCCACCCATTCTTTCATCATATGTCAGTCCTGCCCTCCCTGGATTAACCTGGTGAACCTACGCTGCACTCCCATAATAGCAAGAATGTCCTTCCTCAAATTAGGTGACCAAAACTGCACACAATACTCTAGGTGCGGTCTAACCAGGGCCCTATACAACTTGCTCCTAAACTCAAATCCTCTCGCAATGAAGGTCAACACGCCATTAGCCTTCTTCAATGCCTGCTGTACCTGCTTGCTTACTTTCAGTGGCTGATGTACAAGGACTCCCAGGACTCGTTGCACCTCCCCTTTTCCTAATCTGACACCATGCAGATAAGAATCTGTCTTCCTGTTCTTGCCACCAAAGTGGATAACCTCGCATTTATCCATATTATACTGCATCTGTCATGCATCTGCCCACTCAACCAACCCTAGCCAAGTCCCCTGCAGTCTCATAGCATCCTCCTCGCAGCTCACACTGCCACCCACCCACTGTCATCCGCAAACTTGGAGATGTTACATTTCATTCCCTCGTCAAAATCGTTAATATATATTGTAAATAACTGGGGTCCCAGCACTGAGTCATGCAGCATTCCATTAGTCACTACCTGCCATTCTGGAAAGGACCTGTTGATTCTTATTATTTGCTTCATGGCTTCCAACCAGTTCTCTAACCATGTCAATACCTTACCCCCAATACCATGTGCTCTAATTTTGCACACTAATCTCTTGCCTGGGACCTTGTCAAAAGCTTCTTGAAAGTCCAGATACAGCACATCAACTGGCTCTGCTTATCCATTCTACATGTTACATCCTCAAAAAATTTCAGAAGATTAGTCAAGCATGATTTCCCCATCATAAATCCATGCTGACTTTGACCGATCCTGTCACTGCTTTCCAAATGTGCTGCTATTACATCTTTAATAATCAACTCAAGCATCTTCCCCACAACCGATGTCAGGCTAACTGGTCTATAATTCCCTGTTTTCTCTTCCCCTCCTTTATTGAGAAGTGGGGTTACATTAGCTACCCTTCAGTCCACTGGAACTGATTCAGACTCCAGAGAACATTGGAAAATTATCACCAATGCATCCACTATTTCTAGGGCCACCTCCTTGAGTACTCTGGGATGCAGCCCATCAGGCCCTTGGGATTTATCTGCCTTCAGTCCCAACAGTTTCCCAACACCATTTCCTGACTAATACGGATTTCCTTTAGTTCCTCCCTCACACTAGATCCTCGGTCCCCTGGTATTTTTGCAAGATTGTTTATGTCTTCTTTAGTGAAGACAGAACCAAAGTACTCATTTAACTGGTCAGCCATTTCCTTGTTTCCCATTATAAATTCACCTGTTTCTGACTGTAAGGGACCTACATTTGTTTTGACTAATTTTTCCCTCTTCACATATCTAAAGAAGCTTTTACAGTCAGTTTTTATATTCTCTTTGTTATGAATATTTTATATTTAGTTTTTGCGTAGGCTTGGCAATCGTTTCGTCGAACACCTCCGCTCGGTCCGCATTACCCAACCGGATCTCCCGGTGGCTCAGCACTTCAACTCCCCATCCCATTCCGAATCCAAACTTTCTGTCCTGGGCCTCCTTCATTGCCAGAGTGAGCACCACCAGAAACTGGAGGAGCAGCACCTCATATTCCGCTTGTCCAGTCGGCATCCCAGTGGCCTGAACATTGACTTCTCCAGTTTCCGGTAGCCCTTGCTGTCCCCTCCCCTTCTCAGCTCTCCCTCAGCCCTCTGCCTCCTCCTCTTCCTTTCCTATTCCCACCCCCCCACCCTGCATCAGCCTGAAGAAGGGTTTCGGCCTGAAACTTTGCCTATTTCCTTCGCTCCATAGATGCTCCCGCACCCGATGAGTTTCTCCAACAATTATGTCTACCTTTTATATTCTCCGCAAGTTTTCTTTCATGCTCTTTATTCCCTCTCTTAATTAACCCCTTTGTCCTCCTCTATTGAATTCTAAATTTTTCCCAGTCCTCCGGGTTTGCTGCTTCCTTTGGCCAACTTATATGCCTCTTTGTCACCTTCCCCTCAGCTAAGAATGAACCATTCTACATTTTCCTTGAGCTTTGTCTGCTTTGATCTGTCGTTTTCACTTCTTACCCTCCATATCTCCCATCTCCCTCTCCCCTATCTCACAGTCTGCAGAAGGGTCTCGACCCAAAACGCCACCCATTCCTTCTCCCCAGAGATGCTGCCAGTCCCGATGAGTTACTCCAACATTTTGTGTCTATCTTCGGTATAAACCAGCATCTGCAGTTCTTTCTGACACATTTTGTCCATAAGGTACATTTTTTTCCAGAAATGTTAGCATTATTGGCATTCTTTACACACAACATCATATCTAGAATGGGTCACCAGTATAAATTGATGTTCACAGGGACATAGATAGGAACAGTGTAGAAGGATATGGGTTAATTGTGGCAATGGGACTAACATAGATGGACATTTTATTGGCTTGGACAAGTTGTGTCCAAGGATCTGTTTCCATGCTGTATGACATGTCATAACTTTCTGAACAAGTTAGACACCAATTTCCTTCATTCAGTTCCATTCCATCTTCTTATCCTTCGGCATCCACATTCTTCCCACCCTTTCCAATCTCTTGCAACTCAAATATTAGTTTTGTTTTAATTATGTAGTTGGTTAGATACTGTCTAAATATGAAAAATACTTATAATGTAACATGAAAATTATTTGGTCAAGCATATAATCTTTACCCCTTGTGGCAAGATTGGGATAAAGAAAGCATATTCCAAAGAAGACTGTGCATGTTCCCCAACCTTCTTCTTCTTCTTGCGTATGGCATGCACAGCCCAGCAAAGCACTACACCTATTTGTTTGCGCATGTCGGGTTGATTGCATTAGTCGAAACTGGGTGGACCACGAGAAGGCTGCAATCTCCCACCCCGGTCCCCAACCGGAAAACATGGATAAACCGCAAAGTCCACTCCCAGTTGAAGTCCAAGTCCGCAGATGGTCAGATGTCAGGTTTGTAGATTAATTGGTTTATGTAAATTGTAAATTGTCTCTAGTGTGTAGGATAGTGCCGGTGTACGGGGTAATTGCTGGTCGGCGAGGACTTCGTGGGCCTGTTTCCTCCTTGTATCTCTGAAGTCTAAGGTCTACATGCCCTTACCTCTTAAGGAGGCTGAATAAATCTGCATTTCTCAAGTGATTCTTACAAACTTCGACAGCTGCACCATAGAAAGCATACCGTTGGGTTGCATCATAGTTTGGTTCGGTAACAGCTCTGCCAATGATTGCAAGAAATTGCAGAAAGTTGTAAATATAGCCTTAGTCCATCACATGGCCCAGACTTCCCACCATTGACTCCGTCCACAATTCAAGCAGTCAATATAATCAAAGGTACACAAAAAACTTGTCTCACCCTGTCATTCCTATTTCTTATCCCTGCTCCTGTCCAGCAGAAGGTACAGAAGCTTGAAAGAACACACTAGTTGACTTAGAAAAAGCATCTTCACTTCCATTATCAGGCTTCTCAACGGTCTTTCCATAAGCTAGGGTACCTCTACCCCAATGAATACATTGGGCTTTGTCTAAGGAACTGATGCACTACGATGTGCTCCAGTGCTAGGAACTGTGTCTTCCCTTTTGCTCTATTGGACTTTGAACTGATTTTACTTGAGTGACTACGTGAAGAAGGCCCGCCAGGCGCATGCGCGTCATTACGTCCGTGCATGTCGCACTGAACGGGCTGGAGGGCACAGCTCCACCAGCGGGTAAGTAGAAACTTTGCAGGTAAGTGTTAAACAACTTTTCCTGCAGGGTATTTAGCTCCGTAAAACTGACTCGCGAAGTCAGTTGGAGTTACAACATGGACCGGTCGGGAGATAGTAACCGGACCTCCGGTTCCGATACCGGGGGCCGTTTCACCGTTACCACCAGTGGAAAGTGCTCCAGGCCAGTCCCTGAAAACTCAACGGGCTGTGGCTGCTAAGAGGCACAGCAAGGCCACAAGTAAAACAAACAGGCCAGTACTATCAAACTGTAACAAACAGGAGGATGATTCAGATGACGGTGGGATTCTCCCCCAGGGGCTAAAGAGATGTGGGGAAAAATGCAACAGATGGAACACATGCTCCAGCTTTTAGTACAGCAAGGGGCTAAGGCCACAGAGACTTCTCAGATAATTGAGCAGCAGGGATCCTGTGAAGAGGATTACCTGGAATACCGCCGTGGTGAATTCCTTCCAGCACCTGTTATAGGACTGGGGGATGCCTCCCTAGAATATCACATGGGAGATGCGGGGCAGGATGCAGCTGACCCTATGTCTGGTGTCCCTGCTTATGTGCAAACACCAAAGCACAAGAGCCTTGCTCCGGGTGTACCGGAGTTAGCAATGGACTTTGAACTGATTATATCTATGTATGGTATAGCTGATCTATTTGGATAGTATGCAAACAAAGCTTTTCACTGTACCTCAGTACATGAAACAATAATAAACCTAAACCTAAATGTAAACCTAGGTTGCACATTGAGTCAAAATGACCCAATTAGTAGATTGCAGAAATAAAACACAGTCAACATGTGGTCAGCAACCGGCCCTTCTATTTAACTTGTTTAGTTTAGTTTAGTTTAGAGACACAGCACTGAAACAGGCCCTTCAGCCCACCGAGTCCACACTGACCAACCATCCCTGCACACTTACACTATCCTATCCACACTAAGGACAATTTACAATTCTACGAAGCCAACTAACCTACAAACTTCTTTGGAGTACGTCTTTGGAGTGTGGGAGGAAACTGGAGATCCTGGAGAAAACCCACGCAGGTCATGGGGAGAACATACAAACTCAATATAGACAAGCACCAGTAGTCAGGATCGAACCCGGGTCTCAGGCTCTGCAAGGCAGTAACTCTACCGCTGGGGCACGGTGCCGCACACCTTCTATCCTTTGCTGTCTTTCATAATCTAAAATCTACAAAGAGGAGGTCTCTAATATCACTTAAAAAGCAATAAAGTTGTATCAGAACTCTAATCATGAGAGCCCAACTGACAGCTTTTCAATAAGACATTGGCATTTCAACCCGTTATGTCATCCTGCTGTGGAACAAAATCCTGTCTAGTACAGGGATTGCTGTTTGTCAATATAAAACAATCATAGAAACATAGAAAATAGATGCAGGAGTCGGCCATTTGGCCCATCGAGCCAGCACCGCCATTCAATATGATCATGGCTGATCATCCAAAATCAGTATCCCGTCCCCATATCCCTTGATTCCGTCAGCCCGAAGAAACACATACCTGCAAGCCGACAGAGCCAGAGGCAGAAGATGGGAAGAAGAACAGAAAACCTCAGAGCTCTTTTTTTCTCACCTATTATGGTTTGTGTAGAGAAACCTTGACGATTGATGGTGGAGAGACAAGCAGGAATTGCTCACTAAACAGAAGGTTGAGGGATAGTTAATTGAGCTGCCCAAAATGATCTGGGGTTTTGACAGAATTGATGGAAGGATCCCTTTCCCTGACAGCGGCCTTGTAACTAGAGTTGAGCTGAAAATAGGATATGTACTTAAAATGGGAGCATGTGGCAGGGCACTGGGACTGGAGCAAAGGGAGCTGGCTAACTGGTGTACGCTTTTGAAGAAATTACACAGAAAGTCACTCTTTCACTGACACCTTGGACAAGTGGCATAAATCGAACTCTGCACAGATGTTTATGATACCTCCCTCAGCAGTACTTCAAGGCACTGCTTCAAGGTGTTGTTATACTGAGGATCAGTTTACCCACCAGTTTCAGAGAACTATAGTTACATATGTGGAAAGGAACTGTAGATGCTGGTTTAAACCAAATATAGACACAAAAAGCTGGAGAAAGTCAGTGGGTCAGACATGCCGTCTGACCCACCTAGTTACTCCAGCTTTTTGTCTCTATATTTGGAGAAAAGGAATAGGTGACGTTTCACTTCGAGACCCTTCTTCAGACTGAGAGTCAGGGGAAAGGGAAACGTTACATGTGTTATTTGCTTATGCAAATATATATATATAAGAAAAATATATATATAAGAAAAAAAAACAGTATTTAAAAACACAGTTTTTAAATAAAATAATTAGGATTAGCCTACAGCCTGGATGATATTACCCTGAGGAAATGTTACGTGCCTTCTCTGTATCTTTAATAGTTGCTGATGATCAGTGATCATTCCCTCAAACTGCAAGAAGATAGCATAGTTGCAATGCTATAAAAGGCTGCAAACTGGAACTTGGGAACTGTTGGGAACTTGGTAACTCGATCAGTAGCCACGAGGGACGCACAATACAATTACGAAGATAGACAAGGCCATACTTGCTGTCCTCAAAACAGCTTTAATGCAATTTACTATACTATAACTGAACTCTAGAAACGGTAGTCAGTTATTGCATAGACATCAATATTATTTTATATGTGTAGGAAGGAACTGCAAATGCTGGTTTATCCCGAAGATACTGTCAAAAATACAGTAGTAACTCAGCGGGTCAGGCAGCATATCTGGAGAAAAGGAATAGGTGACTTTTCGGGTCAAGACCCTTCTTCAGACTGAGAGTCAGGGGAAAGGGAAGAGAGATGTATAGACGGTGATATAAAAAGATGAAATTTATGCAAAAAGTAACGATGATCAAGGAAAGGTGGAGCCAATAATGATCCATTGTTGGCAGTGGGCTAGGTGATAACAAGTTATACAGACAGTGAAACTCAACGGGTAGACACAAAATGTTGGAGTAACTCAGCGGGACAGGCACCCATCCCTTCTTGCCAGAGATGCTGCCTGTTCCGCTGAGTTACTCCAGCATTTTGTGTCTACCTTCTATTTAAACCAGCATCAGCAGTTATTTCCTACACATGAAACTCAACAGGACAACAGTGAAACTAGTATTTAAGAAGGAACTGCAGATGCTGGAAAATCAAAGGTAGACAAAAGTGCTGGAGAAACTCAGCGGGTGCAGCAGCATCTATGGAGCGAAAGAAATAGGCAACGTTTCGGGCCGAAACCCTTCGTCTGAAGAAGGGTTTTGGCCCGAAACGTTGCCTATTTCCTTCACTCCATAGATTCTGCTGCACCCGCTGAGTTTCTCCAGCACTTTTGTCTAGCAGTGAAACTAGTATGATGACTTGGGTGGGAGAGGGATGGAGAGAGAGGGGATGCAGGGGTTACATGAAGTTAGAGAAATCAATATTCATACCACTGGGTTAAACGCTACCCAAGTAAAATATGTGGTGCCGTTCCTCGGTTCCCCAGGGCACAAAGGACAGTGTGGGATTGGTAGGGGGAGTTAAAGTGTTTGGCAACCAGGAGATCACCTAGGCCTTGGCGGACTGAGCGGAGGTGTTCAGCGAAACAATCCCGTGGTCTGTGCTTGGTCTCGCTGATATATAAGAGTCCACACCTGGAACAGTAGATGAGGCTGGAGAAGTTGCAAGTGAACCTCTGCCTCACCTGAAAGGACTGTCTGATTCCCTGGAACTAATAGAGGGAGGTGGTATCGGAACAGGTGTTCCATCTCCTGCAAAGGTATGTCTTTTTCTTCTGAGGCTGTACCCTTTAGTTTGAGACTCTCCTACGACTGGAAACATCCTCTCACATCCACTCTATCTAGGCCTTTCATTATTTGGTAGGATTCAATGAGATCCCTCATCATCTTTCTAAACCCTAGCGAGTACATACTCAAAGCAATCATAAAATCCACATATGTTAACCCAATCATCGCCAGGATCATTCCAGTAAACTGACCTCGAGACTTTCCAACACCAGACATTTTATCTCAGTTATGAGGCCTAAAACTGCTCACAATATTCCAAATGTAGTCTAACCAGTACCGTAACGCCTCTGCATTACATCCTTCCTTTTATACTCTAGCCCTCTCTAATTGAATGCTTACATTTCATCTACCAATTTCCATCCTGGAAATTAAACTTTTGAGAATATAGACACAAAAAGCTGGTGTAAATCAGCGGGATAGGCAGCATCTCTGGAGAGAAGGAATGGGTAACATTTGGGGTCGAGACCCTTCTTCAGACCTGAAACATCACCCATTCGGTCTCACCAGAGGTACTACCTGTCCCACTGAGTTACTCCAGCTTTTTGTGTCTATCTTCGGGTTAAACCAGAATCTCACCATTAGGTGGGTCTTGGTGGGTGCCGGAGGACAGGTGGGTCCACGCGCGGTGAGTGCCGGAGGTCAGTCGAGGACACGCCATCAAGAACAAAGTGGGACCCAGTGTGGGGGGGTCATCGAGAACATATAGCGACGATTGGGGACTATAATAAAAACGTTGTAACTTTGCCAGCGACCTATACGTGAATGAGACGCAAAAAAAAGAATTTCACTGTGACATGTCAGATGTGATAATAAAATATCGATCAATCAATCAGTATTGAATAAGGGAGGTTGCCATTTAAAAACTGAGGCATATAGAAATGTCTTCTTCCAGAGGGTGGTGAATCCTTGCAATGCTCCGGTTTGGCAGGTGGTGGAAGCTGGATTATTAGAAGTATTTAAATGGAAGTGGATAAATAACTGTTGGGATGAGCTGCCAGAGGAAGTTAAAGTTTGGCAACCAGGAGATTCAACAGGGACATGGATAGGAAAGGTTTTGAGAAACGTGGTGCAGGTCGGTGCAGGCAAGTGAGACTAACTCAGGGGAAGTTACATTTTAACTTTGTCAATGCCCCACACGTAGCGACTCTTTGCATACCTTGTGTATGGTACGCAAAAGAAAGAATTTCACTGTGACATGTCACATATTATAATGAAGTATCATTCATTCATTCATTCATTCATTCATTCATTTGTTCATGCATTCATTCAAGGCAACTTGGTGGCTATGGACAATTGAGCAGCAATTCATTAAGTTAATGGTCAACTCTTTTGGAAATATTAAGAAACCTTAGCCTTATATGGAGCTAACCGATCAAACCTGCACACCTATCTGAGTTCCCGCTCAAAGATTTTATGCCTTAAGATTTGGATAATGCCACTACTAACATCAAAGTTCAGTTTGAAGAAGGGTCCTGACCTGAAATGTCACCCATCCATTTTCCCGTTCCTTCTCTCCAGAGATGCCGCCTGTCCCGCTGAGTTACTCTAGCATTTTGTGTCTATCTTCGATTTAAACCAGCATCTGCAGTTCTTTCCTACACATTTTCTCTGCCGATGTTGCCTGGCCCGCTGAGTTACTCCAGCATTTTGTGTCTAACTTTGGTACAAACCAGCATCTAGAGTTCCTTTTTAGCACATCTCAAAGTTACAGTTGATGAAGATTTGCTCACTTTCAAAGCTAAAAGATATCAAACCCGTTAATGACAATCGTGTCTAAGCAAAGATGATTACAGCTGTGATTAGGGAAAATCAGAGTACTCAAGCCTGGATATTGGCACTGAAATGAACCCATTGCTGAGTCTGAGATCTGGGAGGATTTTTTGGTGAAGCATCATGAGTTCAGAATAGCTACCAAGGGAGTGTTAAAATGGGGTTGGAAATGCATAAACCTTTTTATAGACTTTATACAGTATATTTATTTGAATGTGGCAGCTTAATGAACATCAAACATGGCCATTCAAATCCAGTCATATGCTGACACAGACACAATTCTGCAAAGATCTCTTCCTGAAAGTGCTAAATTTTAAGCCTCTTAAATTTACATTGTTGAAACCCTGACAGAAGGAAAGCATTGCAGCTGTTGTGTTATGAGTATCCTAAATGTTAATGATAAGCATCTCAGGAAGAGAGGGCTTCTTTTGGCAACTTAAGGTCTTATTATGCATGGCATTCACTTTACTCGTGAGTCCTCCTCAGACATATCAAGAGCGCTTTTTTTTTCCCTGAGTTACGAGCACATTCTGTGCATCATCGTTTTTTGCTGACATTGAGGGTTCACTTCTTTCTGCGTTTGAAAGAAGTGCTGTGTCGACCAAAACTGCGCGCACGATACTCCTGAAGTGGCCTGACCAAAGTTTTGTACAGATGTGTCCTCAAGATCAGAGATAATGCCAGGGAGCGACCAATGCCAGGGAGAGGTGGCACGTTGGCGCAGTGGTCGAGCTGTTGCATTACAGCGCCAAAGACCCGGGTTCAATCCTGACTATGGGTGCAGTGTATTCGGAGTTTGTACATTCTCCCAGTGACCTGCGTGGGGTTTTCTCCAGGATCTCCGGTTTCCTCCCACACTCCAAAGACATGGTCGAGCAGATGTGGCTTCTTTCCTCGGAATTGACCCCTGTAATCATTCCACTGGAAAGCAAGCTCTCAGTTTTCTCAGGATACACTCCTCCAGTGGCACAGCATCCGTCAGATGGAGATGTTGGGCACCCTCTACGTGAATCAATTGTCACTCGATGACTAACCTGCACATTGTCGGTGCTGTCTGTACGGAGGTTGTGCATTCTCCCTGCCTGGGTTTTCTCTGAGATCTTCGGTTTCCTCCCACACTCCGAAGGCGTACAGGTTTGTAGCTTGATTGGCTTGGTATATATGTAAATTGTCCCTAGTGTGTGTAGGATAGTGTTAATTTGCGGGGGTCACTGGTCAGTGCGGACTCGATGGGCCTGTTTCCACGCTGTATCTCTAAAATTAAAAACTGAAACCTGCTCCTGTGATGTGCCATACCAATGAGCTGGAGCATGTTGAAAGCCAGTCAGTGGAGAACCACAGGCAGCAAAAGCAGGCATCCACACCAGCCTCAGCCCTCTGTAGTGGGGGCATCAGGAATGGTCCAGCAGTCTGTTCTGTGCAAGTCCGACCTCACTATTGAGCCTGCGGATGTTCTACAACGTACTGAGCTGAGGGTCTGGATATAATTTACATCTGTTTCTGCAGCCTTACACCAGCCAAAGCTGACACATCCACCATAGCCACTTTCAGTTGATGATTATTTTGTGTCATCACACAACTGCTTGCCAATAGCGAGCAAATCATTTTGCCACCTGGTTGGCCTCTGCAAGGTCCCTTACAGTGCATGTGTCATGCAGCATGTCACAGCGCAGGAGGTGGTCCATAGTCCAGATAGCCCCATCCGCACTGGCAGTCTGCCGCATCTTCAGTATGTCCCCACTTCAGCACGTTCGATTTGCTGCTCCCCACGCCTGCCTCCAGTCTGTTGAGACCAGGCCAGGTCATCCACGGTTGGTCAGAACCCGGTGGGAGTTTCTCGGAGCGATCGATTGCCATGGGAATGTCCTCCGGAGATTTTTTTAGTCTCTCTTCCCAGAATTTGAGCCTTCTGGACGATGCACTGCAGTCCAGGGGATGGACAAAAGAGAAGAAACGTCTGCGTGATTTCAAACGCTGAGGTAGCAGAGGGTAGTCATGTAGTTGATGTAATTTAGTTTAGTTTAGTTTAGAGATACAGTGCGGAAACAGGCCCTTCGGCCCATCGAGTCCGCACCGACCAGTAATCCTCTCACACTAACACTATCCTACATACATTAAGGGACAATTTACATTTATACGAAGCCAATCAACCTACAAACTTGTTAAAGAAGGAACTGCAGATGCTTGAAAATCGAGGGTACACAAAATGCTGGAGAAACTCAGCGGGTGCAGCAGCATCTATGGGGCGAAGGAGATAGGTAACGTTTCGGGCTGAAACCCTTCTTCAGACTGATGGGGGGGTGGGGGGAGGCGGGGGGAAGAAAGGAAAAAGGAGGAGGAGGAGCCCGAGGGCTGAGGGAGAGGTAGGAAGGGGAGGAGGCAGCAAAGGTCAACAGATTTGAGAGAATTCAATGTTCATGCCAAGAGCATGCAGACTCGCCAAGCAGAATATGAGGTGCTGTTCCTCCAATTTGCGGGGCTGCTCGCTCTGGCCGTGGAGGAGGCCCAGGACAGAGAGGTCGGATACGGAATGGGAGGGGGAGTTGAAGTGCTGAGCCACCGGGAGATCGGGTTGGTTATTGAGGACCGAGCGGAGGTGTTCGGCGAAACGATCGCCAAGCCTCCGCTTGGTCTCATCGATATAGATCAGCTGGCATCTAGAGCAGCGGATGCAGTAGATGAGGTTGGAGGAGGTGCAGGTGAACCTCTGTCGGACCTGGAAGGACCACTTGGGTCCTTGAAAGGAGTGGAGGGGGGAGGTAAAGGGACAAGTGTAGCATCTCTTGCGGTTGCAAGGGAAAGTGCCCGGGGAAGGGGTGGAGCGGGAGGGAAGGGAAGAATTGACAAGGGAGTTGCGGAGGGAGCGGTCTTTGCGGAAGGCAGACAGGGGGGGAGATGGGAAGATGTGACGAGTGGTGGGGTCACTTGGAGATGGCAAAACTGGCGGAGGACTATGTGTTGTATTTGCCGGCTGGTGGGGTGAAAGGTGAGGACCAGGGGGACTCTGCCCTGTTTGCGAGTGGGGGAATGGGGAGCGAGGGCAGTGTTGCGGGGTATGGAGGAGACCCTGGTGCGAGCATCAACTAGAGTGGGGGAGGGGAATCCCCGTTCTCTGAAGAATGAGGACATTTGTGATGCCCTGGTGTGGAACACCTCATCCTGGGAGCAGATGCGGCGTAGACGGAGGAATTGGGAATAGGGGATGGAGTCCTTACAGGAAGCAGGGTGGGAGGAAGAGTAGTCCAGGCAACCTACAAACTTGTACATTTTTGGAGTGTGGGAGGAAACTGAAGATCTCGGGGGAAACCCATGCAGGTCACGGGGAGAACGTACAAACTCCGTACAGACAGCACCTGTAGTCAGGATCAAACCCGGGTCTCTGGCGCTGTAAGGCATTAGCTCTACCACTGCGTCACCATGCCGCCAGCCAAGGGTGTTACTTATTATACTCTACTTATTGGTCTTTATTTCACAGCATGTTTATGTTTTTTAACTAATTAAAAGTAATACATTTGCTGTTTCATTTAAAACATATTTTCTGACATATTTTTCTTCGGGGCAGCACAGTGGCGCAGCGGTAGAGTTGCTGCCTTACAGCGCTAGAAACCCGGGTTCAATCCTGACCACGGGTGCTGTCTGTACGGAGTTTGTATGTTCTCCTTCTGACTGCATGGGTTTTCTCCAGGTGCACACGGTATTGGTGGTTCAGTATTGATGTGGATAGAGAACTGGCTGGCAGACAGGAAGCAAAGAGTAGGAGTGAACGGGTCCTTTTCAGGATGGCAGGCAGTGACTAGTGGGGTGCCGCAAGGCTCAGTGCTGGGACCCCAGCTATTTACAATATACATTAATGATTTGGACGAGGGAATTAAATGCAGCATCTCAAAGTTTGCGGATGACACGAAGCTGGGGGGCAGTGTTAGCTGTGAGGAGGATGCTAGGAGGCTGCAGGATGACTTGGATAGACTGGGTGAGTGGGCAAATGCATGGCAGATGAAGTATAATGTGGATAAATGTGAGGTTATCCACTTTGGTGGCAAAAACAGGAAGGTAGACTATTATTTGAATGGTGACCAATTAGGAAAAGGGGATATGCAGCGAGACCTGGGTGTCATGGTACACCAGTCATTGAAAGTAGGCATGCAGGTGCAGCAGGCTGTGAAGAAAGAGAATAGTATGTTGGCATTCATAGCAAAAGGATTGAAGTACAAGAGCAGGGAGGTTCTACTGCAGTTGTACAGGGTCTTGGTGAGGTCACACCTGGAGTATTGGGTACAGTTTTGGTCTCCTAATCTGAGGAAAGACATTCTTGCCATAGAGGGAGTACAGAGAAGGTTCACCAGACTGATTCCTGGGATATCAGGACTTCCATATGAAGAAAGACTGGATAGACTCGGCTTGTACTCGCTGGAATTTAGAAGATTGAGGGTGATCTCATAGAGACTTACAAAATTCTTAAGGGGTTGGACAGGCTAGATGCAGGAAGATTGTTCCCGATGTTGGGGAAGTCCAGGACAAGGGGGTCACAGTTTAAGGATAAGGAGGAAGTCTTTCCTTAATGAGATGAGAAAATCGTTTTTCACACAGAGTAGTGAATCTGTGGAATTCTCTGCCACAGAAGGTAATTGAGGCCAGTTCGTTGGCCATATTTAAGAGGGAGTTGGATGTGGCCCTTGTGGCTGAAGGGATCAGGGGGTATGGAGAGAAGGCAGGTACAGGATACTGAGTTGGATGATCAGCCATGATCATATTGAATGGTGGTGCAGGCTCGAAGGGCCGAATGGCCTGCTCCTGCACCTAATTTCTATGTTTCTATGTTTCTATGTTTCCTTCACACTTCCAAAGATGTGCAGGTTTCTAGGTAAATTAGTTTCTGTAAATTGTCCCTAGTGTATACGGGTGATCGCTGGTCGGCATGGTCTCGGTGGGTTGAAGGGCCTGTTTCCATTCTGTATCACTAAGCTAAACTAAACTTTGTTTACTCAATATCCCTGATCATTAGGAAACAGTGAAAGGCCTCCTAAACAGTTTGAGTTCCAAGAATCAAGTGGTTACCCATGGAAGATAGACACAGAATGCTGGAGCAAATCAGCGGGTCAGGCAGCATATCTGGGGAGACGGAATGGGTGACGTTTTGAGACAGGGCAGAAGGAGACACAGAGATGAAGATGGGTAAGGTGTGAAAATGAGAGATCAAAGCGGATGTAGATTGAGGATCTCGATGTGGCTAGTGATGGGACATGGACAGCCGTTGGCTGTTCCAGGTGATAGGATGGGGCTGGTGATACCAGGAGGCCATTGAGCACCCTACCACCCAGTCCACTGTGTGCAATGCATTCAGCATTAGAGGCCTCCATCAAATTGGGCATGGATTATTCATGCAGCATCTGTGTCAGTGCACACAATGAAGAATGTCTACCTACTATGTGTGCAACGCTAAAGCTCCTTTGTAAAGACATTTGTCTCGATCAGAAGTATAACCTCCAACTACTTCTTAACGGCAGTAAGAGTAAACGCGTAGCAGGTGAAGTGATGCAGTGGACATTTTGAGAAATTATGGGGGTTTTTTGTAAAGGATATGGGGGTTATTTGCAAAGGTAAATACACAGAGTTGCAGCCTGGTTAATCCACGATGGAGCTGAATGGTCAGTTGAAGCATTGCAAGTAATGCAAGATAGACACAAAATGCTGGAGTAACTCAGCGGGACAGGCAGCATCTCTGGATAGAAGGAATGCGTGACGTTTTGGGTTGCGACCCTTCTTCAGACTGAGTGTCAGGGGAGAGAGAAACGAGAGATGTAGATGGTGATGTAGGCCATTGTTAGCTGTGTCCTAGATGAGAACGATTTGCAGAAAATGAGACTCAACAAGACGACTGTAGTAACGCAGGATGCTGAGTGGAAGAAATCGCCAAACCTAGTAGATGTATAATCATACAAAGTGCTTTTCCAGCATCATTCTTTGTCCTCCTTCCATGCTAGCATAGAAGCTGAGCTGGGAGTGGCCTAATTACTGATCGGTCTTCAATCTGAAGCATTAACTCTGTTTTGCGCTCCACTGATGTTGCTCTGATCTGCTGAATGTTTTCAGCATTTTTCTGTTTCCGTTTCAGGTTTTTGACATCTGCAAATTGTTCATTATCAATTCCAGAACTCATTTCATTTCTGGATTGGATTTTCAATTGGGCTGGGAGATTGCAACCTTCACGTGGTCCACCCTGTTTCGACTAATGCAATCAACCCGACGTGCGCAAACAATTGGATCAAATAGAACAAGTTGACCCACAACTTTAGGCTGTGCATGCCATATGCAAGAAGAATATTTTCAATTGCGGATCCTTGCACAATGCAAGCCAAAGTTGTGGATGAACTTATCCACAATGGCTCTGATCAAGTTAATTAATCTCATAGAAGAAATGTGATTAAATTAAAAGGCAAACTGGATTGAGTGATTCATCCTATTCTAAAGTATCTTGGAATAATAGGTTTCATTCTGTGAGTCATTGAGACTGAGCTTTGTGGAATTAGATGCAAGAAGCATAATGTTTCAAAATCATGCTCTCCGTAGGTGTGAGGTCTGAAAATAATTGTGTGGGTTATTTTGCACTGTTAAGTGTTACAGAACTTCAATAAAATTAATGTGCGGAAGCATCTAATAGTAAATATAGTGTTGAAACCAAGTAGTAAATTGGAGTAAAAATCTCTAATAGCGGCAGCAAAAGGAAGCACTGTGATCTCAGTCTGAGAGGACAAATATTTCATTTCAGAAGATAGGGAATGAAGTGCTGTGTTGAGATGGCCAACAACCTTTGCTCAGACAAAGTATCCAGAGCTTCATATTTATCATGTCCCAGCTACAACAAGTGCAATTATCACAGAGTCAAGGAGTTATACAGCATGGAAGCAGTCCCTTCGACCCAACTAGTCCAAGCAGAACAAAGAAGAGGTTGGGGGCACGGTGGCGCAGCGGTAGAGTTGCTGCCTTACAGCGTATCAGCGCCAGAGAAGCTGGTTCGATCCCGACAATGGGTGCTGTCTGTGCGGAGTTTGTACGTTCTCCCCGTGACCGTATGGGTTTTCTTCGAGATTGGTTATATAACATTTAAAAGTAAAGTGGATAGGTATATGGACGGGAAGGGAATGGAGGGGTATGGTCTGAGTGCAGGTAGATGGGACTAGGGGAAAACAAATGATCGGCAAGGACTGGAAGGGCCGAGAGGGCCTGTTTCCGTGCTGTAATTGTTATATGGTTATCTTTGGTTTCCTTCCACACTCCAAAGACGTACAGTTTTGTAGGTTAAGTGGCTAGATATAAATGTCAATTGTCTCTAGTGTGTGTAGGATAATGTTAGTGTGTGGGGATCACTGGTTGGTGCAGACTCGGTGGGACAAAGGGCCTGTTTCCGCGCTGAATTCGCTGTCATCTCTAAACTTTCTACAGCCTTCTACAGGATTTCCGCTTCCTAAGATGGTTGTTCATGAGCTACATTTCAGCTGCTCATATACTATACGGTATTGGCTTGGTATAAGTGTAAATTGTCCCTAGTGTGGGGAGAACGTACTCAGGTCTCTGGCGCTCTAAGGCAGCAACTCTACCACTGCGCCACCGTGCCAAGTGGCAAGGGTGCTTTGAGCACAGTTGCTTACACTTGTCAGTAAGAATGTATGGACATGAAGAATGGTCAAAGAGATTTTGCACTGTTTTTGCTTGTATACATTTTTTTCAAAATTAACAATATCAACACCTTGGGATCTGAGCTGTGGACCTTCCTCTAAAACCTAACCCCTTTTCCTCCTTTGAGCTTCCTTCCAATCCCCTCATCCAATGCGAAAATGTAAAAAAAACCCACATATGTTGGAAATTTAAAAAAAAACAAAGAATTCTGGCAATACTCAGCTGGTCAGGTCTTGTCTGTGGGAAGGGAAGCAGAGCTAATAGAGCTGATCATATCCAGAGTCTTCGGTTTTTATTTTAGACCTCCTCCAGTGTATTTGCCTTCACTGTCGATTCTGTCAGATTATGTTCCTATAAAAAGGCTTCAGATGTGTTTTACAACGACAACATCATACAAAGGTGCAATTGTTCTGAAACACTGAAACATTTCAACCCACACTAAGCACGGGAAAAAAGCACCATCACGCCACTAATGGGCCGCACGGTGGCGCAACGGTAGAATTGCAGCACCGGAGACCCGGGTTCGATGCTGACTACGGGTGATCGTACGGAGTTTGTACTTTCTCCCTGTGACCTGCGTGGGTTTTCTCCAAGATCTTCGGTTTCCTCCCACACTTCAAAGACGTACAGGCTTGTAGGTTAATTGACTTGGGATTAGTTTAAGTTGTTCCTAGTGTGCGTAGGATAGTGTTAGTGTGTGGGGATCGCTGGTCAGTGCGGACTCGGTGGGCCGAAGGACCTGTTTCCGCGCTGTATCTCTAAACTACACAGCCTTCTAACGGACTTCCGCTTCTCAAGATGATTGTATGTGAGCCACAGTACATTTCAGCTGCTAATGTAATTATAGACCACAATTCAGAAAACTAATACAAATACCCCTGCTGCAGCGACCTCATGTAAATCACAAGGACACACCAGATGACCGGGTGGCCTTAATGCAAGTGTGCTTACATATTCCAGGAAAAAGTGTGGCTGGTAGCTAAGAAAACATTTGAAATTTAAAATAAAGGATATCTTACAGATTAAATTCAAGCCTAATATTACAGAACATGGAAACTGAAGAACAGTAATAAAACAGCTCCTTGTGAGGAATTACAGACAGTATTTAGATACCTGGATCTTCATGCTTGTGGTGCCAAAAAAAAATGATTGCTTGCTTCCCTCTTATTAATTTAAAAGAGGACAGGAGTATTCCCTTAATGTATTCTGAAGACAGAAGGGACACTTTTATTAAATTTTCCTTTTCAATTAATTTAAGATCAGGAACTATTGATATAATAATCATCATGAGGTCAGAAGTTATAGGAGAAAAATTAGGCCATTCGGCCCATCAAGTCTACTCCGCCATTCAATCATGGCTGATCTATCTCTCCCTCCTACCCCATTTTCCTGCCTCCTCCCCATAACCCCTGACACCCATACTAATCAAGAATTTATCTATCTTTGCCTTAAAAATATCCATTGACTTGGCCTCCACAGCATCTGTGGCAATGAATTTCACAGATTCACCACCCACTGGCTAAAGAAATTTCTCCTCAGCTCCTTCCTAAAGGAACGTCCTTTAATTCTGACTCTATGACCTCTAGTCCTAGACTCTCCCATTAGTGGAAACATCCTCTCCACATGCACTATCCAAGCCTATCATGCACAAGAAGGAAAGACCTGTCTTTGAGAAAGCATAAGATGTTCTAGAGCAGAGTTGTTACTGTACAATGAAAGATGTGTGCCAGCCTATTTGTACAGAGCAAGCTCTCCAGCCAATGTAATCAGTTGGAGAGTATAAGAGCATTTGGTGACTGAGTTGGTGGAACAATTTCATTCCAATTATACAGTGTTAAAAATGCAGGATAATAAACTTCTAAAAAATATGGCCTTTTATGGAAGAAATTACAGCACCTCAGGTACTTAGTGATTGGTTGTGTTATTAAATTAATAATCCAAAGATGTAATGGTCTGGTGATGTAATGCTGTTTCGCACCATGACAGTGAAGGAGTATAAATGTTGTCAAATACGTCTGATTAATTAATTAATCTATGAGCTTGTCATTAAATACTCAATGTCCTTTAGGCAAGGGGATCTGCCTCACTTATTCTGTCCGGCCTGTACTTAATTCCAGACCCTCAATAGAGTGCATCTGGTACAATCATAAATGCGGAAGGCAACACTTAACCCTATGCTGCATTCTGTCCGACCCAGAGGTACACTATGGTCTTGGTCACTGGGGAATTGTCTCAAGGGTCCTCAAGGGTTGACCTGGGCCCCATGAATTCCCCATGAGTTGCTGCCTTACAGCATTTGCAGCGTCGGAGACCCGGGTTCGATACTGGCGACGGGTGCTGTCAGTACGGAGTTCGTACGTTCTCCCTGGTGACGGCGTGGGCTCTCCCTGGATGCTCCAATTTTCTCCCACACTCCAATAAGGTGGTTGAGTACGACGAAACTGCAGATGCTTGTTTACACCAAATATAGATGCAAAATCCTTCAGCGATTCAGCAGGACAGGCAGCATCACTGGAGCGAAGGAATGGGTGACGTTTTGGTCAAGACTTTTCTTCAGACTCTTTTAATCTTCTGAACACCCATCATCAGCAGTTTGAAGAAGGGTATTGACCCAAAAGGTCACCAATTCTTTCTCTCCAGAGGTGCTGCCTCTCCCGCTGAGTTACTCCAGCATTTTGGTTCTATCTTCAGGATTGTAGGTCAATTGGCATTGGTAAAAACTGTAAAATTGTCCCTAGCATGTAGCATTGCGTTAGTGTGGGGGGTGATCGCTGGTCGGCACACTGTCGGTGGGCCAAAGGGCCTGTTTCTGCGCTGAATCTATGTCTAAAATCTATAGGCATTTGGCATGCTTGGATTTATCAGTCACTGCATTGAGTACAAGAGTTAGAACATCATGTTACAACCATACAAGTTGTGGTAAGACTGCACGGAGTATTGTGTGCATTTCTGGTTGCCCACCTACACGAAGGATGTAATTTGGCTGGAAAGACTGCAGATAACATCACAAGGATGTTGCAGGACAGGAGGTACAGGGAGGGTGGGTCTTTTATTCCCTGGAATGTAAAGGAATTGAGGAATTTGGGCACAGCGGTGAAGCGGAGATCGGCCATGATCACATTGAATGGCCGGGCAGGCTTGATGGGTCTGTTGACCTACTCCTTAGTTTAGTTTAGAGATACAGTATGGAAACAGGTCCTTCGACCCATCAAGTCTGCACCGACCAGCGATCCCACACACTCATGGGGCTGTCCCACTGTACGAGCTAATTCAAGAGTTCTCCCGAATTCCCCCTGATTCGAACTCGGAGAATTACGGTAATAGCCGCTTGCAGGTACTCGGAGCTCTCGTGGACAT
Organism: Okamejei kenojei; assembly: GCA_035221665.1. Lineage (NCBI taxonomy): Eukaryota > Metazoa > Chordata > Chondrichthyes > Rajiformes > Rajidae > Okamejei > Okamejei kenojei. The sequence goes on along the minus strand of CM069150.1, from coordinate 5,874,719 downwards.
TTTTCAACATGTTGAAAAATCTTCACGAGTCTTCCTGAGCTTACCGCGTTTCCCGAGTACCTGCCGTTAGCGTTACGAGCCGCTAAGAGACGTCCCGAGCTCCGACGTACCCGCTACGTACATTCTACGTGCTTACCACGAAGTTTGATTTTTTTTTAAACTCGGGAGAGCTCTTGAATTAGCTCGTACAGTGGGACAGGCCCTTAACACTATCCTACACACACTCGGGACAATGTTACATTTATTCATTTATACCAAGCCAATTACCCTACAAACCTGTACGGCTTTGGAATGTGGGATCGTTGGGGTATATGGAATCATGGTGGGCAGATACAGAATAGATAGTGCAAAGGTTTTTCTCACAATTGTCTTGCACATTCAGAAGGCATACATTTAGGGCAAGAGAGGATCTAAGGAATAAATATTTCATCTAGAGGGTGGCTGGCATCTGGAATGCACTGTCTGACAAAAGTAATAGAGGTAGGAATCCACACAACAGATCAAAAGTGTCTGGACAAGCACTTGAATTGCCTGGTATGAAAGGCTGCGGACCAAGCACTGATAAATGGGATTTAGTATACGTGGGCATTTCATGGACAGCAGGAACATGGAAGGTCAAAGCCTGCACCTCTGCTGTATGGCTTCATATCTCTGTGACAGAACAACTGTTGTAGCTCAAGAAGGAAGGTCATCAAGTCCGACTCCATGAAACGTTAACTGGGACAAGTAAACACTGCTGCATTTTGATAAGTTAAACCATGGCAGGATTTACAGAGCAAACGGGAGGGTTCTACAGAGTGTTGTAGGACAGAAATAGGACAGTGGGACTGACATATGAAGAAAAAATGGATCGACTAGGCTTATATTCATTGGGATTCAGAAGGATGAGAGGTGATCTTATAAATTATTAAGAGATTGGTCAGGCCAGATGCAGGAAAAATGACAATTAGTACAAAATCATTGTACTGATCATTGTATAGTTCACCTTATTCTGACCTACATGCAGAAACTGAAAGCTGCTAAGCCTTCACTTAGGATACTGAGTTGGATGATCAGCCATGATCATATTGAATGGCGGTGCAGGCTCGAAGGGCCGAATGGCCTGCTCCTGCACCTAATTTCTATGTTTCTATGTTTCTAAGCCTGTGGTCAGAACAACAAAAAGGTGGACAAGCGAGTGCATTGAGAACCTACAATCCTGCTTTGACTGCACGGATTTTAAGGTGTTCAGAGGAGCATCCACAATCCTCGATGAGTATACGGACACTGTATCATCATATGTTAGCTTTTGCGAGGACAGTTGCATTCCAACTAGGACCCGGACATGGTTGAACAACAACAAGCCCTGGTTTACTGCTGAACTCAGACAGCTCTGATGGTCTAAAGAGGAGGCCTACAGGAGCGGGGATGCAGACCTCTACAGGCAGGCCAAGTACAAGCTGACAAGAGGAATCAGAGCTGCCAAGGGAAGGTGCTCTGAAAAGTTGAGGAGCAAGTTCTCAGCTAGTGACACTTCTTCAGTTTGGAAGGGCTTGCAAGAAATTACCAGCTACAAGAGGAAAGCCCTCCGCTCTTTGGACAATCGTCAGCTGACCAACGACCTGAATGAGTTTTACTGCAGGTTTGAAAATGAGTAACATAACCCTGGTACCCCCTCCCCAACCAACACAGCCAGACCCCAGTCTACAAAGAATGGACCCTGCACCCTCTCCTTCCCATACACCACTTCACACCTACTTAAGGCAAGACTCCAGTATGAAAAGACTGGACCATTTCCCACCCCAGCCAACACTTCCCCACCAACTCACAGCCTGACTTCAGTCTGCAAAGACTGGGCCCTTCTACACCCACCCCCCTCCAATCACCACTTCACACCCAATCACCCACACCCTCTGTGCTGCACAACATCACTTATCCAATATCAACAATAAAAATAAAGGAGGTGGAGAGGCTTTTCAGAGGACAAAAAAGGCGGAAATCTCCAGGACCTGACAATGTATCTGTGGATGATGCAGTCAACCTGGGCCTGCACTTCATCCCACAGCAGCTAGACCACAAGGGCACCTATGCAAGGATTTTGTTTGTTGATTTTAGCTCTGCATTCAACACCATTGTGCCAGAGTTATTACACTCCAAGCTTTCTGAGTTGACTGTGCCTGAACCCCTCGGTCGGTGGATCACCATCTTCCTGACAGACAGGAAGCAGCATGTGAGGCTGGGAAAGCACATCACGGACCCACAAACGTTCAGCATAGGAGCACCGCCAGGCTGCATACTCTCTCCTCCCCTCTACTCTCTCTACACCAACGACTGCACCTCCACAGACACCTCTGTCAAGCTTCTCAAGTTTGCGGACGACACAACCCTGATTGGACTGATCCAGGATGGGGAGGAATCTGCCTACAGACAGGAAGTGTCACAGCTGGCGTCCTGGTGCCATCGCAACAACCTGGAGCTCAATGCTCTTAAGACAGTGGAATTGATTATAGACTTTAGGAGAGCTCCCCCTCCCCTGACCCCACTCACCATCAACAACATCACATGTGAAGTCTTTTAAGTTCCTGAGAACCATCATCTCCAAGGACCTTAACTAGGGAACACCACAGTCAAAAAGGCACAACAGAGGATGTACTTCCTACGGCAGCTGAGGAAGCACAATCTGCTACAGGCAATGATGGTCCAATTCTACACGGCCATCGTAGAGTCTGTCCTCACCTTATCCATCATGGTCTGGTTTGGCTCAGCCACCAAGCACGACACCCGGAGGCTGCAGCGAATCGTCCGATCAGCAGAGAAGGTTATTGGCAGCAACCTTCCCTCCATTGATGAACTGTAAACTGCAAGGGCCAGGAAGCGAGCAGGCAAGATCATCTCTGACCCCTCTCACCCTGGCCACAAACTCTTTGAATCACTTCCCTCTGGAAGGTGACTCCGGACTGTCAAAGCTGCCACAGCCAGACATAAAACAGTTTTTATCCACGAGTAGTTGCTCTACTCAATAACCAAATGTCTGTAGCCTCCTTTTGCTCTGGTATTTTATTGGTTCACATGCTTGATCAATGGTGTTTTTTCATTAATGTTTTATTATTATTAATGTTTTGTGTTTTCGGAGCCATTCATAACTGTCACAGTATGTCATGTTGTTACTTGTGGGCGGAGCACCAAGGCAAATTACTTGTATGTGAATACTTGGCCAATAAACTTACGTACTTACTTAAAGCGGTTAACGGAAGGCCACAATGGTCAGGCAGCATCCGTGGAGACAAAAGACATGTGCCAATGATTTGAGTTACAATTTTTCATTCTAAAATTGAATGGAGTTGGTCTTGGAGGGGAGGTTACTGCTCAAACTGTGGAGCATTTTGGACAATACAGCTCACCCCCTCCATGACACACTGGTCACCCTGAGGAGCACCTTCAGCAACAGACTGGTTCCACCAAGGTGCAGTACAGAATGCCACAGGAGATCCTTCATCCAAATGGCTATCAAATTGTACAACTGTTCCCCCTTCCGTCATGGGGTAGACTGACTCGATCTTTGCACATCCCCAATCCTTTCCACTCGTCATTTTAATTTCATGTTTCATGTATCTTGTCTTTCATGACTGTTGGCAGTCCAATTTTCCTCCTGGGATGAATAAAGTAAAGTTCTATCGTATTGTAAGTTCAAATTGGATTGGAAGCAATTGGGAATAATGACACTCTTGACATTGAACAGGTATCATGAACTCTTTTATTGCATTGAAGATTTTCTCAGTGCCTTGCCAAAAACTATCAATCCTACATTGATCATCCACATATTGATATTGATATTGGTATTTTTAGTGGGAGGCACGGTGGCGTAGCGGTAGAGTTGCTGCCTTACAGCACTTACAGCACCAGAGACCCGGGTTCAATCCCGGCTACGGGTGCTGTCTGTACGGAATTTGTATGTTCTCCCTGTGACCGCGTGTGTTTTTCTCAGAGATCTCCTGATTCCTCCCACACTCCAAAGACGTACAGGTTTGTAGCATAATTGGCTTTGTGTATAGTAAATGTAAAAATTGTCCCTAGTGTGTGTAGGATAGTGTAGTGTGCAGCGATCTCGCTGGTCGGTGCGGACTTGGTGGGCCGAAATGCCTGTTTCCATGCTGTATCTCCAAACTAAACACCAGGATCTGGGAGTATAGTCCTGGTTGATAACTGTCGTACAGTACTAAGAAAGCGGTGCACCCCCGTATAGCGGATCAAGGCCCCACTGTCTGAGACAGCACGGGGATCTTTTCCATTTTGCTATTGTCTCCATTTTGACATTTTGCTTCACACCCATGCATAACTTTTTTACTCATACAGATGCAACTCCCCTGTGTTCATTGCCAGCCCTAAATTACCATGTTCATCAATCACAATTGTTAACATACTGATGTCCTTATCTATAGGAAGGAACTGCAGATGCTGGTTTACACCGAAGATGGACACAAAATGTTGGAGTAACAGTGGGACAGGCAGCATCTCTGGAAAGCAGGAATGGATGACGTTTTGGGTTGAGACCCTTCTTCAGAATGTCTTTTTCAACTCCTTGTCAAAAGTAGCATAATAGAAAACTGTCAGAACTTTACATGAACATACATTGTTGTAGATAACCAAAGTACCTCCAGAAGTAATCATAGAAACATAGAAATTAGGTGCAGGAGTAGGCCATTCGGCCCTTCGAGCTTGCACCGCCATTCAATATGATCATGGCTGATCATCCAACTCAGTGTCCCGTACCTGCTTTCACTCCATACCCCCTGATCCCCTTAGTCACAAGGGCCACATCTAACTCCCTCTTAAATATAGCCAGTGAACTGGCCTCAACTACCTTCTGTGGCAGAGAATTCACCACTCTCTATGTGAAAAATGTTTTTCTCATCTCGGTCCTACAAGACTTCCCCCTTATCCTTAAACTGTGACCCCTTGTTCTGGACTTCCCCAACATCGGGAACAATCTTCCTGCACCTAGCCTGTCCAACCTCTTAGGAATTTTGTAAGTTTCTATAAAATCCCCCCGTTGCGTCCTTCTAACCTGCACTATTTTGTATTCATCATTAGTTCAGTTCAGTTTGGTTTATTGTCCCTTGAGGTACAGTGGTTTATTGTCACAGAGGTACACTGAAAAGCTTTTGTTACATGCTATCCATTCAGCAGAGAGACAATACATGATTACAATCGAGCCATTTACAGTGTATAGATATCTGATAAGGGAATAACGTTTAGTGCAAGGTAAAGCCAGCAAAGTCCCATAAAAGAAAGTCCAAGGGTCACCAAAGAGATAGATATTAATTCAGCACTTTAACTTGCTGTGTGAATACTATAACTCAACATGGTTTCATTGAACTTACATGACACACTTTGAAGTAAAAAGCCCCATTCTGTTGGATACAAGCCAGCACATAACCGAATACAGCTTGTAATGTTGTATAAATCACAATAATCATGATCTTGGATCAGTCTGTGAAGCCACTGTCATTTATCAATGTGCAATATCTCCAGATATAACGCAGCAATGTGAGCAAGAGCAACGGAATGACACCAATTGGATCCTTTCAAAGAGCTGACACAAGCACAATGACCCAAGTGATCTCTTGCTATAATATCTGATTCTGCAATTAAAAACAAGTAACACAACTGTAAACTCACAAAAAAAACTTCACCTTCATCATTTTCTATGGGATTGACACCATTAGGATCGTGTATTTGTATGTAGTTGTACTGTTTTCCATTTTAGTGGAATATTTAATCAATTTATTTTGAACAGTCCTGTTGAAATAGTGATAAAAGAATAGCTCGCAAAATTCATCCTGTTCTTGATGCGAGTTGAGACTTGTTTGAAACACTGGTTTAGTTTAGTTTAGAGATACAGCGTGGAAGCAGGGCCTTCAGCCCACCGGATTCACACCGACCAGCGATCCCCGCACATTAACACTATCCTACACACACTGGGGACAATTTTAAACTGGCATCAAGCCAATTAACCTACGGAGGATCTCGGAAAAAAACCATGCAGTCACGGGGAGAACGTACAAACTCTGTGCAGGCAGCACCCGTAGTTGGGATCAAACCCGGGTCTAAGGCAGCAACTCTACTGCTGTGCCACCTTGCTGCCAAAACTCCGGTTAACCCACACAATAAGATACGTTGTGAAATTTGCAGTGTGCTCAGATTTTATATTGTTTTGGGGCAATTTGCAGCAAATTAATAGCATTAATCAGCTGACTATATGTGGAGAGGGGATGTGTGTGGGAGGAATACAAGGTTAACAATGTGTCAGTGGGATGAGATGCAAAGTGTACCACTGCAGATTCACCATCTCGAGAGTTGCTTTTACAGTTACAGATTTCTCTCTTACGACTGTGAAAGGAAAAGTTATTTCCATCTCAGAAGGGAGGCGATATCTAAAAGTGCAAGTTATTGCTGGATATATTAGTGCATCATCACAAAAGCAAATCTTCAACCAATTTGACCAAAGTCTACATGATATCAAGCAACAGTGAATGTAGCAAGGGGCTTGAGACCAGACAACATCTTGGTTTTTGTACTGAAGACCTAGACTCCAAAATTATCCCAACCTATGGACAAGCTGTCGGAATGTGCAGGAAGGAACTGCAGATGCTGGTTTAAACCAAGGATAGACTGTACACCTCTGCTCAGTGTACTCAGTGCCTGGGCCTACCTGATCTCTCAGTTGCCAAACACTTCGAATCCCCTTCCCATTCCCACATTGACTTTTCTGTCCTGGGCCTGCTCCATTGTCAGAGTGAGGCCTAATGCAAATTGGAGGAACAGCACCTCATATTTCGCTTGGGCAGCTTACAACCCAGCGGTATGAATATTGATTCTCTAACTTCATCCCCTCTCTCTCCGTCTCTCCCCCACCCAAGTCACGTTTGATCAGGAGGTTAACTGGACTAGCCGCAAAATGATTGTGGCTGCAACAGCAGCTCAGAGGCGGTACATCCTGTGCAGGATAGACACAAAAAGCAGAGCAACTCAGCGGGTCAGACAATATCTCTGGAGATAAGGAATAAGTGACGATTCGGGTTGACACTTTTCTTCAGACTGAGAGCGATGGGAAAGGAAAACAAGAGATATAGACGATGACATAGAGAGATGTAGAACAAATGAATGAAAGATATGCAAACGTGTAACGATGATAAAAGAAACAGGCCATTGTTAGCTGAGGGCTAGGTGAAAACGAGTTACTGACAATGAGACTCATCAAGACAACGTTGAAGCTGGTACGATTTGGATGGAGGAGGGATGGGGAGAGAGCGGATGCAGGGGTTACTTGAAGTTAGAGAAATCAATTATCATACTGTTGTACGTTGCCCAAGCGAAATATGAGGAGCTGTGAAGGACTCAACTCCAAATATCCTAAAGAGCCTGCCCCACTTAAGCGATTTTTTAGGTGACTGTCATAGCCATAGCAGGTCTCCGAAAACCGGCAACTGGACCCCCCCTACGACAATGTCTACAACAAGCTACAACAAGCTTGGACCGGCAACTGGACCCCCCCCTACGACAATGTCTACAACAAGCCACAACAAGCTGCCACCTAGTCAACGTCAAGCTATGGCAAGCTGCCAACAACCAGCGACCCATTTCGATGTCCACCTACGACCACAACTACAACAACCTCTGACCACGCAGGCGACAACCTACGACAAGTTACGACAAGCTACGAACCTGTCGGCGACAACTGAAGACAACTGAACACAACTTCAGTCGCCGGTGCCTGTCGCCGGTTGATGTAGGTTAACGTAGGTGGTCGCCATTGGAAGTCACTGGTCAGTACCGGCGACATCCTACGTCACCTGGCGACAACCTACGACAGCACCTACAACAGGGGAAGTCATGCTACACTCATTGGCGTCAACCCACTGTCGCCGACTATCGGCGAACATTTTTGAACATGTTGAAAATCCAGCGGCAGCCAGAAAGACGCTACGTCTCAGGAGACGACTCACGACCATGCAGGCGACACCCCGGCGACCATGTGGCGACAGCCTATAGTCACCTAAAAAATACCTGAAGGGGGACAGGCCCTTAAGGGTTTCAATGATTCACACAGCACAAATCAGGCATATGATGGAATGTTCCAACTCTCAAGAAAATTAACGCAAGGGTAAAGTAGCCCGGTTAATTAGGAACCCAATCATCCACCCAAAATGCTCATTCCTACCACGAGCAGCACACAGCAACTGCAGCGTGTATCATCCATAAAATGTGCTGCAATTGTATGCCTAGGGCGTAAGGACATCCTTCACAGATCGGTGATGTCTACTACTGGAAAGGAAAAGGACAGCAGGGAAATTGAAGCACCACCACCTACAGGTTCCCTTCCAAGTCACACACCATCAGGACTTGGACTTGTATCGTTGGGCCTTCATCCTCACTGATCCAAAGCTCGGACATTTCTACTCAATAGCACTGTGGGATGACCTTCACAGATAGACTGCAGCGGTTATATTCTGCTTATCACCACTTTCTCATGTGAGTTTAGGATGGGTAATAAGTGCTGCCTTGCCAGCAGCACCCACAGCCTGGAAAGATGAAAAAAGTAATTCTTTATCCTCAATATTTTGACCTGTAAATTGTCAATAGACAATAGACAACAGACAATAGGTGCAGGAGTAGGCCATACGGCCCTTCGAGCCAGCACCGCCATTCAATGTGATCATGGCTGATCGTCCACAATCAGTACCCCGTTCCTGACTTCTCCCCTTATCCCCTGACTCCGCTATCTTTAAGAGCTCTATCCAATTCTCTCTTGAAAACATACAGAGTATTGGCCTCACCTGCCTTCTGAGGCAGAGAATTCCACAGATTCACAATCCTCTTGTGGGAAAGAGTTTTTCCTCATCTCCGTTCTAAATGGCTTACTCCTTCTTCTTAAACAGTGGCCCCTGGTTCTGGACTCCCCCAACATCAGGAACATAACATCCCTTGTCTGTAGAATAGAACTAGAGTACAAGTGATCATTGGTCGGTGTGGACTCGATGGGCTGAAGGGCCTGTTTTCACCCTGTACCTCTAAACTGAAGCGTTGCTGCAGTTGGGGTGGGTTGAGGGGAAAATGAACATTTGTTGCAATCGAATGGCACGCTGGCGCAACGGTAGAGTGCCAAACACCCGGGTTCGATCCTGACCACGAGTGCCGATTGTACGGAGTTTGTACGTTCTCCCCGTGACCTTTTATCAGAGATCTTCGGTTTCCTCTCACACTCCAAAGACGAATGGGTTCGTAGGTTAATTGGCTTGGTATAAATGTAAAATTGTCCCACGCATGGGTAGGATGGTGTCAATGTGCAGTGATTGCTGGTGGTTGCGGACTTGGTGGGCTGAGGTGGACATTGTCACTCGGTTGGTTGGTTATGATCTACAAGAATTGTGGGCCAGAGGCATGACGTTGTGTGTGTGGGGGTGGATGCGGAGGGGGGTGGTGGGGGGGGGGGGAGGGGGGAAGGGATTACTTGTTTCCGTTTCTAGACCTACTCCTGGCAGAGAAAGCCATGGGGTCTTGGGAATATCAAAGATTAGGGGCATTTAGTGCCCTGCGGTAGAGTTGCTGCCTTACTGCGAATGTAGCACAGAAGACCTGGGTTCGATCCTGACTATGGGCGCTGTAGGTACGGAGCTTGTGCGTTCTCCCCGTGACCTTCTCTCAGAGATCTTCGGTTTCCTCCCACTCTCCAAAGACATACAGGTTTGTAGGTTAATTGGCTGGTAAATGTAAAAGCTGTCCCTTGTGTGTGTAGGACAGTGTTGATCCACGATAGCGGGGATCGCTGGTCGGTGCAGACCCAGTGGGCCAAAGGGCCTGTATCCGCGCTGTATCTCTAAACTAAACTAAACTAAAAATCTCACTCCTGGGACAACGCCTTAACAAATCTCCAAAAGTAGTTTTGCATAAGGAATGAGATAACACCATGTGCTCCTCACACAGAAATATTCAAAGCGTAATGCGCAATGGATAACATGTACTTTGTTGCTAGGTTGTACAAGCAACCCATTCTGGAAACACTGAGTAGGCTAGTTTAGTTTAAATTTTAGCTTACTTTTCGTTTATTGCCACGTGCACCGAGGTACAGTGAAAAGCTTTTGTTGCGGGCTATCCAGTCAGCAGAAAGACAACGCATGATTAACAATGTATAGATACATGATAAGGGAATAACGTTTAGTGGAAGGTAAATCCAGCAAAGTTCGATCTTGGATAGTCTGAGAGTCACCAGTGTGGTAGATAATAGTTCAGGACTGCTCTCTGGTTGTGGTAGGATGATTCAGTGGCCTGATAACAGCTGGGAAGAAACTGTCCGTGAATCTGGAGGTGTGCGTTTTCACACTCCCATTCCTTTTGCCTGATGGGAGGTAGATGGGAGAGAAGTGTGAAAACACACACCTCCAGATTCAGGGACAGTTTTGTCCCAGCCGTTATCAGGCAACTGATTGATCCTACCACAACGAGAGACAGCATCTGTGAGCTAGCATCTGCAGATACAGGCTCAATGCTTCAGGTGGAAGAGCTTCCTTCAGAACTGGGAAAGAGGGAAACACCTCTGAAGTCTGAAGAAGGGTCTCGACCCGAAACGTCGCCTATCTCCTTCGCTCCTTAGATGCTGCTGCACCCGCTGAGTTTCTCCAGCTTTTTGTGTAACCCCCAAAGAGGGAAACATGTTAGTTTGAAGTTGCATTGGGGTGAGGGTGGAGATAGGTGGAATAAAGGTGAGGCCCGGTTTGTAGTGGGGAGAAGTCATCCAGTATATGAGGATAAATATCACAGTCAGATGTCTGACAGCAAATGTGTGCAGGTCCAATGGAGAACCAGAAAGTGAGTTACCGGAGGTTAGAGAATGTTTCATTCAGTTCAGAAGCTTGCAATGGCCGTGTTAGGCCACAGCATAATAGTGTAGGTCATCAGGTCAGAAGGGCATAAGTGATAGGAGCAGAATTAGGCCATTCAGCCCATTAAGTCTACTCTGCCATTCAATCATGGCTGATCTATCACTCCCTCCTAACCCCATTCCCCAGCCTTCTCCCCATAGCCCCTGACACCCAAATTTATCAACAATCTATCTGTTTCTTCCTTAAAAATATCCATTGACTTGGTCCCCACAGCCTTCAGAGGCAAAGAATTCCACAGATTCGCCACCCTCTGACTAAAGAATATGCCACAGAATGAAAGGTCAGAGAGGGATGAGAAATTAAAGTGACAGGTAACAGGACATCCCGGTCACTCCACAAAGTGATCAGCTGATCTAGGTGTGAATGCTCCAATGAGGATGAGGACACCAAATGTTGCAAGAAGCAACTGCAGATGCTGGTTTAAACCGAAGATAGACACGAAATGCTGGAGTAACTCAGCGGGACAGACAGCATCTCTGGAGCGAAGGAATGGGTGACATTTCGGGTCGAGACCCTTCTTCACTTTGAAGAAGGGTCTCGACCTGAAACGTCACCCATTCCTTTTCTCCAGAGATGCTGCCTGTCCCGCTGAGTTACTCCAGCATTTGGTGTCAATCCGAGGAGGACAGAACGGTGTTCACACGAAATGCAGCACATTCGATTGCCAGTGAATCACTAACTGAAAACAGATGCTGCTTGACCTGCTGAATATTCTTCGACAATGAATGAATAAGTTTTATTGCCCACGAGTGACAACGACATACAATGACAGTTAGGAATGACACATAAAACATTCAACATTAATAATAAAACATTTTTGGTTAAACATGTAAATTAAATAAAATACCAGAGCAAAAGGAGGCTACAGACATTTGGTTATTGAGTAGAGCTACTACTCGTGGAAAAAAGCTGTTTTTATGTCTGGCTGTGGCAGCTTTGACGGTCTGGAGTCGCCTTCCAGAGGGAAATGATTCAAAGAGTTTGTGGCCAGGGTGAGAGGGGTCAGAGATGATCTTGCCCGCTCGCTTCCTGGCCCTTGCAATGTACAGTTCGTCAATGGGAGGAAGGTTGCAGCCAATAACCTTCTCAGCTGATCGGATGATTTGCCGCAGCCTCTAGGTGTGGTGCTTGGTGGCTGAGCCAAACCAGACCATAATGGAGAAGGTGAAGGATAGACTCAACGATGGCCGTGTAGAATTGGGCCATCATTGCCTGTGGCAGCTTGTGCTTCCTCAGCGGACGGAAGAAGTACATCCTCTGTTGTGCCTTTTTGACTGTGGAGTCGATGGTAGCCGATTGTCGATGGAATTGACAATATCAACTCCATTGTGTAGTTGTCCACTAAGGGACATCGTATCATACTCAATTTTACTTCAATCTATTAAAGCAGTGAAGCAACTGAAATATTCCTTAAAAATTAAAAAAGTAAGCAATTGGTCATAAGGTTATTAATTTACGGTGGATACACAACAATTATTCATATTCTGTAAATTAATACGATCATTTTCATGTTGCAGTAATTTCAGCCATGTCCTTTAAGTGAATGTGCTGGACCTCTGACAACCTGTCATTAGATGTTTAATTGTCCGTCACCATTTCTCATTAGATCATGCGGCATTGCAGATCTTGGATCTGCCCTGATGACTCTGCGGCTGTGGGCCTCTCCCTGTAGGACGTTGTATCGCTTGTTGGGTACTCACACTACGATCGCTGTATCATGTACAACTCATCCCACAACTGCCCAGCGTTACATATTTCAGATACTGCACTCTAATATTATCCAAAATTGTGTCCGTCTTTGGTGTAAATCAGCATCTGCAGTTCCTTCCTTCCTTTGTTATTTGAGTTGTGAATTTGTGGAATTCCCTGCCACAGAGGGCAGTGGAGGCCAAGTCACTGGATGGATTTAAGAGAGAATTAGACAGAACTCTAGGGGCTACTGGAATGAAGGATTAAGGGGAGAAGGCAGGCACGGGTTATTGATTGGGGTCGATCAGCCATGATCACAATGAACGGCGGTGCTGGCTCGAAGGGCCGAATGGCCTCCTCCTGCACCTATTTTCTATGTTTCTATGGCATTGCAATTCCGGGTCAATTCAGGGTCAACAATTCTGGGATGGCAGGATCTCTGGAGGGAAGGAATGGGTGACGTTTTGGATCATGATCGTTCTTCTGAAGAAAGGTCTCGACTCGAAACATATAACAGAGATTCTGCCTGTCCCACTGAGTTACTCCAGCATTTTGTGTCTGCACTATTGTGCAGTGGCCTAACACGGCCTTTGCAGCCTTCTGAACTGAATACTGAAACTGATGGTTTAAACCAGCCTCTGCAGTTACTACCTACACACATCTCATGCTGAATCTAGTCCAATTTAGTGTGAAGCTTTTGCAATAAAGCAGAGTGGAGGGGCCGATGGAAGTGAAGTTTGGCTATCACCACAAGGAATGTTTCTACTAATATTGTCAGAGCCACAAGCCATCAACTCCAGGACCAGTGGCAATGCTGAACCACTCTCAGTAATGGGCATCAAAATTCCCAGCCAAAGTACATCCCGTGCCCATGAAATCCTTGCTACTTCTCCCAAATGGTTTAGTTTCAAGTTGAGGTTTAATATTGGGACTAGAACTAAAGTGGCACCGACTACAGCTGTCATGGTGTACTGCTCCTGCTGTGGTGTCTGCGTTTGTTCATTTGTGTCGTCTATGGAAATCCCACAAAGATTACTTTCATGAGAGAGGAACTCATTAACATCAGGCATTCAGTTCCTCCAAACACTGTTCCGGATTTCTCTCACTTGCTGGATCATTTGGATATATTGGTTGGCGGGACTGTGGTTATGTCCTAGGTTGTGAGACATAAGAGGAGCCAGGGGCAGCGTTCTGGAGCACGCGTCCCACTCCGGCAATGAGGAGTACACACACCGCTCCCGAGTACATCCCTTGCAAATCTATGTTCTCTCAGCAACAAAATGGACAAACTGTAACTCCTGTGCCAAACAAACATGGACTTCTCTCGATCTGCTGCCCTGTGCTTCACCCAGACTTGGCTGTGTGAGTCGACCCTGGACAATGCCCTGCGACTGGCTGGCATTCAACTACACAGAGTGGAGGCAGCGGGGAAATCAAGAGGCAGTGGAATATGCACCGTCAAATTCCTTGTATCGATACAAACTTGGCTAATAAATGTATTCTGATTCTGAATATTATCATGTGTACTGAGGTACAGTGACTGGCTTTGCTTGCTTGCTATCCAATGAAATCAGATAATACCAAACATACAGTACATACTCAAGTCAAGCCAAGCTCAAGTGCAACAGGTGAGGCGAAGGGGAAGTTGGTGTGAAATATAGTTCTCAGCATTGTAGCTCACCAGTTCCAGAGACAAAGTCCAATGTTCACAATGGGGTAGAGATGTATCAGACATTCCCCCAGAAGTGGTATTCAAAATAGCAAGGAATGGGTTCATCAGCGGAGGGAGTTGGGCGCCTTACAAATGGCAATCAGCAGAAAAATCCCTCAGCTCAGATGCTGTCTGTGTGGAGTTTGCATGGGTTTCCTCTGGGAGCTCAAGTTTTCCCTTATATTCAAAGGCATGAATGATGGCAGATAAATTGAACACTATAAATTGCCCCAAGTGTATAAGTGCGCAGTTGAATCTGAGACCAGCTGATAAGAATGTGGGGAAATCTTTTTTAAAAAGGGATGAATGTAGGATTAGTGTGATTAGTGGGCAAGGGTCAGCATGGAATTAGTAGGCTGTCAGGCACGTTTCTGTGCTCTAAATCTCGAGAAAGACCATAGGGTCCAAATTTAACGTTAAAGACCACTTCCTTTCAACGAGTGAATTAAAGGACGTTTACTTTTCGTAATCGAGCATTTACGAAAGGTAAATCATGTCTGACGAATCTTATAGAATTTTTTGAGGATGTAACTAGCAGAGTGGATAAGGGAGAACCAGTGGATGTGTTATATCTGGACTTTCAGAAGGCTTTCGACAAGGTCCCACATAAGAGATTAGTATACAAACTTAAAGCACACGGTATTGGGGGTTCAGTGTTGATGTGTATAGAGAACTGGCTGGCAGACAGGAAGCAAAGAGTAGGAGTAAACGGGTCCTTTTCAGAATGGCAGGCAGTGACTAGTGGGGTACCGCAAGGCTCAGTGCTGGGACCCCAGCTATTTACAATATATATTAATGATTTGGACGAGGGAATTAAATGCAACATCTCCAAGTTTGCGGATGACACGAAGCTGAGGGGTAGTGTTAGGTGTGAGGAGGATACTAGGAGGCTGCAAGGTGACTTCGATAGGCTGGGTGAGTGGGCAAATGCATGGCAGATGCAGTATTATGTGGATAAATGTGAGGTTATCCACTTTGGTGGAAAAAAAAGGAGGGTAGACTATTATCTTAATGGTGGCAAATTAGGAAAAGGGGCGATGCAACGAGACCTGGGTGTCATGGTACACCAATCATTGAAAGTAGGCATGCAGGTGCAGCAGGCAGTGAAGAAAGCAAATGGTATGTTAGCATTCATAGCGAAAGGATTTGAGTATAGGAGCAGGGAGGTTCTACTGCAGTTGTACAGGGTTTTGGTGAGACCACACCTGGAGCATTGCGTATGGGATGTCAGGACTTTCATATGAGGAAAGACTGGATAGACTTGGCTTGTATTCACTAGAATTTAGAAGACTGAGGGGGAATCTTATAGAAACTTACAAAATTCTTAAGGGGTTGGATAGGCTAGATGCAGGAGGATTGTTCCCGATGTTGGGGAGGTCCAGAACAAGGGGTCACAGTCTAAGATAAGGGGGAATTCCTTTAGGACCGAGATGAGGAAAACATTTTTCACACAGAGAGTGGTGAGTCTCTGGAATTATCTGCCACAGAAGGTAGTTGAGGCCAGTTCATTGGCTATATTTAAGAGAGAGTTAGATGTGGCCCTTGTGGCTAAAGGGATCAGGGGGTTTGGAGAGAAGGCAGGTACAGGATAGTGAGTTGGATGATCAGCCATGACCATATTGAATGGCGGTGCATGCTCGAAGGGCCGAATGGCCTACTCCTGCACCTATTTTCTATGTTTCTATGTTCAGGAAGGTGATGAGGAGCAATTTCTTTAGTCATTGGGTGTTTACAACCTCATCCTATTACTGCAATTTTTGGGCTACCAATGTTAGATTCTACTCATCTATCCCGTTCTGCCCATTAGCTGATTGCTTTTACCACCTTAATTGCCAGAAGATCTATTTTATTTAAATGAAAAGACTATAATCCTCCTACCCCACCTCACTGGTACTCTGAAACAATATCATGTTCAAATTTAGAAAAAAATAGGAGTGACATTGTCGAACCCTTGGTTAAATTTGATAGGACTTGGGGAAGCTTTATTCAACATTCTCACACGACATCAATTGTCCCTTCTCCAACCGTTATAATAATTATTTTACCTTTATACGGTGGAACGGACTTGACGACAAACAGGGACTTAAATTGTTGACATTCTTTGCAGCCCAGATTCTGTTTTGCTTTTGTTTTAGTTCAGGGGGTTTTGTTTTACTCTTTTTTTCTCTTTTGTTTTCTTTTTTCTTTTATTGTTTTTATATATACAAGTTCTCTTTTAAACACTTAACTATATTTACATAGAGACCGGGAGGTCTTTACTCAGTGTGTATTTTGACACTGGACTCATACTTCGGTTATACTTGTTATTAATGTAATCCTGATCCCTATGTATCAATATCACTGTTATGTTTATCATTATCATTATTGTTTTTTGCTGTTGTTTTGTATTTGCTTTTGAAAAAAAATAATTAAAAGATTAAGAAAGAAAGAAAGAAAGAAAGAAAGAAAGAAAGAAAGAAAGAAAGAAAGAAAGAAAGAAAGAAAGAAAGAAAGAAAGAAAGAAAGAAAGAAAGAAAGAAAGAAAGAAAGAAAGAAAGAAAGAAAGAGGATGATGAATCTGCGGAAATCATTGCCACAGGCGGTTGTGGAGGCCAAGTAATTGAGTATTTTTAAAGAGGAGATTGATAGGTTCTTGATTAAGGTGTCAGAGGTTATGGGGAGAAGGCAGGAGAATGGGGTTAGGAGGGAGAGATAGATCAGCTATGATTGAATGGCGTAGACTTGATGGGCCGAATGGCTTAATTCTGCTCCTATCACTTATGACCTTATGACCTTATGAGTACGTCTGTTCTGTCGGTCAACCTGTTGATGGAAGATTACAGAGATCATAATTTTGCACATCCTAAGATATCAATGAGGAAGACTTTACAATGTCAATTGTATCGAGTCATTCTTTGCGCTTGTCAAGTCTGGGCTAAATTCAATTCTTTATAACCTGCCCTTTTTTGACATGAATGTCTTCTGTAGCATTATCCCACAGAGTATTGTGCATGACCATTTTAGAGGCTGCGGATCTGGAGTGAGAACTGCAGACTGCTTTCCTGAAAGGACATAAGAATAGATGTGCTTATCAAATTGACTGGTAGCTTTACAGACAGATTCACTCAGACGAACTTCGTGCTTTAAATTCCAGATTTATTTACCTGCACAGATTCTACAACTTCTGCAAATGCGCACAGAAAGCATTTTATCGGGGTGCATCACGGCGCGGTTTGGGAACAGCTCCATCCAAGACCGCAAGAAATTGCAGCGAATTGTGGACGCAGCCCAGACCATCACACAAACCGACCTCCGTTCCATTGACTCCATTTATAGTTCACGCTGCCTCGGCAAGGCCAGCAGCATAATCAAGGGCGAGTCACACCCTGGCCACTCCCTCTTCTCCCCTCTCCCATCAGGCAAAATGCACACCTCCAGATTCAGGGACAGTTTCTTCCCAACTGTTATCAGGCAACTGAACCATCCTACCAACAACCAGAGAGAAGTCCTGAACTACTACCTACCTCATTTGGAGACCCTCAGACTATCTATGATCGGACTTCACTGCCTTTATCTTGCACTAAACATTATTCCCTTATCTTATCATAGAATCATAGACAATAGGTGCAGGAGCAGGCCATTCGGCCCTTCGAGCCTGCACCGCCATTCAATATGATCATGGCTGATCATCCAACTCAGTATCCTGTATCTGTATCTTGTATCTGTACGCAGTGAATGGCTGTATTGTCATCATGTATTGTCTTTCCGCTGACTGGTTAGCACGAAGCAAAAGCTAAATCTAATTTGAGGAAGGACATTCTTGCTATTGAGGGAGTGCAGCGTAGGTTTACAAGGTTAATTCCCGGGATGGCGGGACTGTCATATGCTGAGAGAATGAAGCAGCTGGGTTTGTACACGCTGGAGTTCAGAAGGATGAGAGGGGATCTTATTGAAACATATAAGATTGTTCAGGGTTTGGACACACTGGAGGCAGGAAACATGTTCCCGATGTTGGCAGAGTCCAGAACCAGGGGCCACAGTTTAAGAATAAGGGGTAAGCCATTTAGAACGGAGAGGAGGAAACACTTTTTCTCACAGAGAGTTGTGAGTGTGTGGAGTTCTCCGCCTCAGAGGGCGGTGGAGGCAGGTTCTCTGGATGCTTTCAAGAGAGAGCTGGATAGGGCTCTTAAAGATAGCGGAGTCAGGGGATATGGGGAAAAGGCAGGAACGGGGTACTTATTGGGGATGATCAGCCATGATCACATTGAATGGCGGTGCTGGCTCGAAGGGCCAAATGGCCTACTCCTGCACCTATTGTCTATTGTCTTTTTTCACTGTACCTCAGTACACGTGACAATAATTAAACAAAACTAAACTAAACTAAACTAAACTAAACCGTATTTAACTTCCATCTGTGGTGGAAAATTAAATTCACATTTCCCAATTTTTTGTTCTGACAAACTACTTTTCTTGACCAATATTTTAATAACGAAAGCCATAAATTATTCAAAGAAAACAAGGGAAAAGCGAATGTTGCGAAGAACATTAATCTTTCATTCCTAAAAACTCCAGGACAGTCCTTCTGTTCTGCCCAATTGAAGAAACTTCCTATATCCCAGGATGTAGATTTCTAAGAGCAATCATATTAAAAATAAGGGGTAGGCCATTTAGGACTGAGATGAGGAATGTTTTTTTCACCCAGAAAGTTGTGAATCTGTGGAGGCAAATTTGCTGGATGTTTTCAAGAGAGAGTTAGATTTAGCGTTTAGTGCTAACGGAATCAAGAGATATGGGGGAAAGGCAGGAACAGGGTACTGATTTTTGATGATCAGCCGTGATCATATTGAATGGCAGTGCTGGCTTGGGCCGAATGGCCTACTCCTGCAACTATTGTCTATGTTTCTATGTTTCTACCACATTATGAAATAATAGTAAGATTAAACGAGAACTTACCAGTTCGAAGTTTGATCCTTATTTAATGAGGAGTGACGTTGAGGGATTACGTGAAGAAGCCCCGCCAGGCGCATGTGCGTCATACTTCAAAGCAGCGGCATGAAAACACAGAAAACAAATAGCCGAAGTAACATAGTAAGGCTCGTAGAAGACTAGAACTACCAGATGATCTCTTAGATTATGAGGGTCGGAGCGGAGGGCACGTAATCCCTCAACGTCACTCCTCATAAAATAAGGATCAAACTTCAAACTGATAAGTTCTCGTTTAATCTTACTATTTTACTTCGGAGTCACGTGAGTGACTACGTGAAGATTTCAAAGCTCTGTGTTTGCATGCCGCAGATGCGCTCCATACGACAAGCTGCTTCGGTTGACACAGTCGTAAAATAAAGAAGATATTGAACATTGCATGAATAATTCAATAACGATTTTAATAGTAACAAACTCTGTCCCAGGGGGAAATTACAAACAATAAGTGATATAAACAAAGCAATAAAATTAAATGGAACCCAAAACAGCAGGCCCAAACCGTGGCACTGTCTGAACAGGTTTATCATAAAAACAAGAAAAAGTTGACTCTCTAGACTACCCTGCGGCCGCGAGGATTTGATCTAGCGGCACGTCCTGAGCCTTCGCCGTGGATGTAGACGCCGCCCTGGTGGAGTGAGATTTAAACACATCCGTGTCGATTCCCGCAGAACTGAGAACCTGTTTCAACCATCTAGAAATAGTTTGTACTGACACTTGCTTATATGGCTTTTTATGACTAACGAGCAGTCCTGTCTCAGAACCTCTCAGACTCCTTGTTAACGCAATATATATTGGGTTAAATGTTTAACTACGCATAACAGTTGGTCAACAGCATATGCTTTAAACGTCACCTTGATTCCTGACCATCCTGGTCTACTTTGTTTAAATCACAGACATAAAATGTAATATCATCTTGAGAGAAATGCATATAATCTATTCTTAACAAGTGCAATGTTTGTACACGTTGTGCTGAAACCAACGCCATTAACATAACCACTTTAAGAGTCAATTTTTGCAAAGATAATGATGCAATTGGAGCCCATTGCCGAAGCAGTGTGAGAACTATACTGATATCCCAGGTTGCTGTGTATCTGGGTTGAGGAGGGTTTTTGTTAAAAATTCCTCTCATAAACCGGGATACCAATGGATGAGACCCGATAGGTTGTCGTGCTGAAGACTGCCCTAAATAAGAGGACAAAGCACTGCGAGCAGTGTTAATAGCACTATAACTAAGGTGCTCATCAAAATGTAAAGTAGCAAGGAACTCCAACACATCACATATACTAGCAGTATCATACGATATATTAGATTGTACGCAGAACAGTTCCCATTTCTTAATGTGCACCATGTATTGTTTTTTAGTGCTAGTTCTCCAGCCTGCAGTCATAACCTCCATGGTCCTGTTCGATAATCCAAGCCCTTGGAATGGTCTGGTCAGAACCTGCAGACCAACAAATTGATATGGTCATGTAATGGGTGACTTTCTCCTGTAACCGGATGCACCAACAAATGACTGCCGCTGGGAATCCTCATGAATGGCTGTGCCATCATTCTCAGCACCAATGGGAACCATGGTTGTGTTGGCCAATCTGGGACCACCAAAACACCTGTGGCGGAGTCACGCTCTATTTTGGTGAGACATTTCGCAATCAGGCAGAATGGAGGAAACGCATAAAGAATGAGTGTCCCCAGTGTAATGAGAACGCATCCACAGCTACTGCACCTGGATCTGGCTCCCAGGAGACATATTTAGGCAACTGGTGATTCAGTCTGGATGCAAAGAGATCAATATCTAGCAATCCAAATCGAGTAACAATGGTTTGAAATATGCTGACATTCAACATCCAGTCTATATTGTCATTAAACTTTCTCGACCTAAGGTCTGCTACCACATTATCTATACCTGGTAGATAGATGGCCGAAACCCAGATGTTCCATGAAATACACCAATGCCAGATAGTATTAGCCAAGTTATCACATAACACAGATCTAGCTCCTCCCATATGATTAATATATGCCACAGCTGTGGTGTTATTAATCTGGAGTTGAACGTGGAAATCAGGCATTGTGGAGAAATATGCTTTTAACCCATAAAAAGCACCCAATAATTCCAGATAATTAATACCATGTGCGTGAAGAAGCAAGTCCTCTTGTTCAGTCCATCTACCCCCACAGCTAGACCCTGTGTCTGTAGCCCCCCCCATCCGAGAGCGCTAACATCAGTCTGTAAAATCACTGAAGGTTTGCCCATCAAAATGTGATTGGTGGCTTGGCTAACATTAACAATCCACCACTGCAATTCTGCCAGAGCCATGGTGGGTAACTGCATAAGCCGATCAAAATGGCCTGCACTGTGTTTCATTGCTTGTTCTCTTGCTCTTTGCAAATGTTGATAATGCAAAGGCCCGAACTGTACTGCAGGAAAGGCTGCTACCAATTTCCCAATGACCTTTGCAACGTCTCGGATGGAAGGATAAAGGGTTTGTGTAATACCAATAGAGGCATTAACAATATCGACTACCTTGGCTGCTGGTAATGTAACTGTCATATGAACTGAATCAAGAAGAAGCCCCAAATACTCAATCTGTTGGGTTGGCTGTAACTTGGACTTAAGTGGATGGACCAAAATTCCCAATGATTCAAAGAGATTCTTGGTTGCTGTAACAGAGTCTTCAGCTGACTCTATAGTGTTGCCAACAATTAAGATATCATCTAAATAAGCCATGCCAATGTGATTGTGGGCCCTCAATTGCCCCAGCACAGGTTTCACCAATTTAGTAAATACCCTAGGTGCAGAATTTAAACCATTAGGCAATGCTCTATATTGCCACAGCTGTCCCATCCAATTAAAGTACCTGCGATAATCAACATGAATTGGCACCGAATAATAAGCATCTTGTAAATCAATGGTGGCCATATAACAACCCTGTGACATCAGCTGCTTTGCAGTAACGAATGCGTCCATTTTAAAATGCCTATAAAGAACTGAAGTATTCAATTGAGTGAGATCCAGAATTACTCTGCAACCACCATCTTTTTTGGATCTGGGAAAAATATTAGACACAAATTGTTGAGGATGATGAACTACTTTTTCAATCACACCTTTACGGGACAAATTCTGAATCTCCACATTGACTTGCTCAGTCTTGTGAACAGAAAACACCAACACTTTACAACACTTTACTTATGCTAGTGAGGTGGATCTATCCCTGAGATAAACTTAATGGTGGACCCCGACAAGGTATTTAGAATAAACATATCAGACGTTATACAGCACCATTCCTGATAAAACAATTGTAATCGACCTCCAATAGGAGGTTGCACACCAGAATTTGTAACCTGAACACAAAGTCCCTGTACCTCTGCCGGTGGTTTGGAAAACTGTTGTCTGGCCGTGTTGGGGTTATAGGCAACCTGACGTGGTGGATACCCTCGTTGCCACCCTGGCCTCCCTCTGCTGGGCCCAGCACCCGGATCGGACCTCCGGTAAACGACCCCCGGCTTCCGAATAAACGGGCGAGCTGTGGCCGGCTTCATTAGCCCCATGGTTTTCGCCTCCTCGTCAATATCCCGAATTTGTTTTACGAGATCGGAACCAAAGAGGAGTTCAGGCGTTGGACGTTGGTCGCCTTACAGAGCGCAGCAAATTTTTGGTTCAGGGTCGGCCTGATGGCAATTTTCCGAATGCAGTTGATCTCGAAAAAGACGTTACAGATCATACCCAACATGTCTTTATGTAACTGAGTTAACACGGTCCCTCGGACCATGGTGCCAAATGCAGTGATCGTAGCCGCCACCAATTTGAGGCCATGCTGATAATGAACCTCCTGCCCCCTCATGGAAGGACTCATGGGTGCCCATATTGCTGGGTTCACCATTGGCACTTTTAACGATGCACAGTTTACAGGTGTTTTATATTTATTACTTGTCTCTTGCATGACCGATTGTTGTAGCTGGTGAGAAACTAAGTAATTGATATTAGTTGCTAGGTAGTCCTCCATCGCCTCACCAGTTCCCTCCGGAATAGCAAAAGTCATTGCTATGTCCGGTACACCCGGAGCAAGGCTCTTGTGCTCTGGTGTTTGCACATAAGCAGGGACACCAGACATAGGGTCAGCTGCATCCTGCCCCACATCTCCCATTTGATAATCAAGGGAGGCATCCCCCAGTCCTATAATAGGCGCTGGAAGGAATTCCCCACGGCGGTATTCAAGGTAATCCTCTTCATAAGGTCCCTGCTGCTCAACTGCCTGAGGAATCACTGTGGCCTTAGCCCCTTGCTGTATTAGAACCTGGAGCATATTTTCCATTTGCTGCATTCTGCCCCACAGCTTTTTATTAACTGGGGGAGAATCACCACCGTCATCAGAGTCATCAGACAATACTGGCCTGTTGGTTTTCCTTTTGGCCTTCCTGTGACTCTCAGCAGCCTCAGCCTGTTGAGTTTCAGGCACTGTCCTGGAACCACTTTCAACAGGTGCTACCGGTGAAACGGCACCCGGTATCGGAACCGGAGGTCCCGTTGTTATCTCCTGACCCGATCGAGAATGCGACTCTTCGCAAGACACACGCTTAGAACGCACCCTCAGTCCGGACCGATCCATCTCCAACTCCAACTGACTTCACGAGCCAGCTTTACGGAGCTAAATACCCTGCAGGAAAAGTTGTTTAACACTTACCTGCAAAGTTTCTACTTACCCGCTGGTGGAGCTGTGCCCTCCAGCCCGTTCAGTATGACATGCGCGGACGTAATGACGCGCATGCGCCTGACGGGCCTTCTTCACGTAGTCACTCACGTGACTCCGAAGTAAAATCAGCATTCTTCATTATTGTGCTTCTTTCAATCTCCATTGGGAATTGAACCTCAGGGATCCCTGTTCCCCAATCCCTTTAATGATTATATTTTCATGTGGAAATGGAAATCTATAGTAGGAGCATTTTTGAAAAATAGAAAACAAGTCAGTATTTATTTGCCTCAAATGAGGATCCTTCCCCTTTGCTCTTGAACCAGAAACACCTTGCCGAGGACAATTATTCATGGTTGGACAGTGTCCGTCGCAACGTTAAGAACATTAAGAAGGTAAGAAGACAAAGATTGTTCAGGGCTTGGACACACTAGAGACAGGAAATGTGTTCTCGATGTTTGGGGAGTCCAGAACCAGGGGCCACAGTTTGAGAATAAGGAGTAAGCCATTTAGAACAGAGACGAGGAAGCACTTTTTCTCACAGAGAGTGGTGAGTCTGTGGAATTCTCTGCCTCAGAGGGTGGTGGAGGCTGGTTCTCTGGATGCTTTCAAGGGAGAGTTAGATAGGGCTCTTAAAGATAGCGGAGTCAGGGGAGTATGGGGAGAATGCAGGAACGGGGTACTGATTGGGGATGATCAGCCATGATCACATTGAATGGCGGTGCTGGCTCGAAGGGTCAAATGGCCTACTCCTGCACCTGTTGTCTATTGTCTATTGTCTATTGTGTAATTTGAACTATCTTAAGTATGAACATCGATGAAAGAGATTTCATCAAGCATAACCTTATCAGTTAGACAAAACTGTAGCACCATTTGGAATGGAATACTTTATTGTCACCTGTGACAAGCCGCAGTAAAATTATTTGCTTGCATACCCAGGTATACAAGGGATCTCTGTGGATTGTCACCTTGTCGTGGTGGAGAAGCTTGTGTGATCCTGAGATCCTGAGACTGATGCTGTCTGGAGCTATGCTCCTGGTAGGGCCACCCATGGTGGTCAGGTCAAGGGGGAGGTCCCTGATAAAGAGCAATCCAACCAAGACCTCAACGGTGGAACAGGCGGAGAGCGTTGGATGACTTTAGTGGAGCGTCACAGCGGTTGCGAAGGTGGATGAAGGCTGCAGCAGAAAAGGGACCCGGTCGTCTTGGACTCCATGCCACTGAATCCTGACCCAGATCTGTCAAGGACCATGTGGTGGCTATCTGTGCACCAGTCTCCCCATGTTAAACAAAGTCATGCACAGGCGTTCTACATGAGAGGAGAGTCATACTCGTTTCGAGTGACCGCCATTGATGATGATATAAGGGAATTTGGAAGTTTAGAAATTGAAATTATGAAGCTGATGCCATCATGCTAACATTTAAGCATTTGTTTGAAATTCTCTACCCTGAGGTCTTCAGTGTGGGGTCTGGGGAGATTTGGTGTGTCGACAAATACTTTCTTGGACTTCTGCAGGTATAACAGTAGAGAGCCTGTTGACGGGTTGCATCACAGCCTGGTTTGTCAACTCAAAACCCCAGGAGGGAAGGAGATGACAAAAAGTGGTGAACCATGCCCAGTCCATCATGGCCACGAACCTCCCCACCATTGAAAGCATCTACAGAAGGCAGTTCATCAAAAGGGCAGCCAACACAATCAAGGATCCACATCACCCTGACATATTCTAATTTCAATCCTGCATTGGCAGGAAGGTTTTGTGTCATGTAAACCGTGTATGTCATTTATTGTGTTTTTGTATGCAATTTATTCTATGTAATGTCTTGTCTTTTATCTGGTCCTTGAGTCTGTAATAAAAAAGTAAGTAAGTAACTTTAGGAGTCTGAAAACCATGACCTCTATTCAGGTTCAGGAAAGGCTTCTTCCTAACAACCAACAGGCTATTGAACACCTCAATGCAACAGCTTGTGGTAAAGAACGCACACAGTATGCTTGCCTTCATTGGTGTTGGACATTGAGTATAAGGGCCAGGAAGTCATGATGCAACTCTATGGGATTGTGGTCAGTCCTCATTTGGAGAATTGCGTTCTGGTCGTCCCATTGCAGGAAGGATGTGGTGGATTTAGAGGGGGTGCAGAGGAGGTTTATGGTGTGGCATGGTATGGTATGGTACTTTATTTGTCCCGTTCACCGAGGTACCGTGAAATCCATTTGTGTATACAGTTCTATCAGAAAGCTGCCTGGATTAGAAAGGTTCAGCTACAGGAAGAGGTTGGGTGGTTTGTTTTCTCTGATAAGTTAAAGGTTGTGGGAGACTTGATGTATATAAAATTATGAGAGGCATAGATAGGGTAGACAGTCAGAACTTTTTTTTCCCAGAGTGGAAATGTCCAACACCAGGAGGCATAGCTATAAGGTAAGAAGAGGAAAGTTTTATGGAGATGTGCAGGGCAAGTTTATTTACACAGGGAGTGATGGGTGCCTGGAATGCATTGCCAGGGGTGGCGGTGGAGGCAGATAGGATAATGGTGTTTAAGAGACTTTTAGATGGGTACATGGAAGTGCAGGGAATAGAGGGACATGGACCGTGTGCAGGCAGATGGGATCAATTTAACTTGGCATCATGTCCAGCATAAACATTGTGGGCTGAAGGGCCTGTTCCTGTGCTGTACTGTTCTATGTGTTATGTACAAACACCAGTAAATCTTCGAACTACAAACTGAGGAATTTGGGCTTTTGTTTAATATTGTTATTTTAAACTATTGAACTAGTTTGTTTTATTATGTTATCTATTGGGTAGTGTGTCTACGGACTTTTTGTGCTGCTGCAAGTAATAATTTAATGTTCCGTTTCAGTACACATGACAATTGAACACTCGACACATCCTGGCGTCATCACAGCTATTTTGCTGGCTCTTTATTCCTGTTATCATGATGTTGGAGCTTAGACATTGCAGCTTGTAACAATTTTCAGGTTAAACCATTTGTGAAGGTGCCTTGTTAAATTTATCATGTTAAATGCGGGTGCATGAATAGGAAAGGTTTAGAGGGAGATGGACAAAATGCGGGCAAGTTGGACTAGCTTTGATGGGGGATCTTGGTCAGTGTGGAATCAGGCCCTTCTGCCCAACGAGTCTAAACCGATCAGCGATCCCCGCATATAAACACTATCCTACACACACACACACGAGACAATTTACATTTAACCAAGCCAATTAACTTACAAATCTGTACGACTGAAGTGTGGGAGGAAATCAAAGATCTCGGAGAAAACCCACGCGGTCACGGAAAGAACATACAAACTCTGTACAGACAGCACCCATAGTCGGGGTGGAACCCGGGTCTCTGGCGCTGTGAGCGTTGTAAGGCAGCAACTCTACCGCTGCACCACCCTGCCGCCCTTAATGACCAGTATATGTTATTGAACATAGGAAACAGCATAGAGGTAATGCTCTGAATGTTTGTACATCATCTAGTCCACTGTCGGGACAGTAGAAAATAAAATGTTCTTTCAATATGTCTGTTTTATTTAAGATATCATCATTTTTGTAAATGTATTGTGTTTTACTGGAAAGCTTTTATTTTAACATAGGACAAAGCAAAGTATAATTCAGATAATGAATTGGGTTCGATCTTTTAACGAGAGTTCATTTGTTTAAGCATTTTGTGAGCTGCTGTGCTGTAGAGCTGGAGGAATTAACTGTGGCTGATCGATCAATTCTGAAGAGTACTGCTGACTATGAGGCACATACTGGTGAATCCATACTGGTGAATCCATCCTGTTATTCCAGCCCTCTATTCCAATGCTTGAATGTGCACATTCTCATTTTGCAACTCCTCATATACTTTCGCTGAACATCTCCCGCACAGTCCGCATAGACCTGCCTAAGCTCAACACTTTAACTCCCCCTTCCATTCCCACACTGACCTTTCTGTCCAGGTCCTCCTCCACTGTCAGAATGAGGCCCAGCGCAAATTTGAGGAACAGCAGTATGAATATTGAGTTTTCTAACTTCAAGTAACCCTTGCTTTCCCTCTCTCTCCAGCCTCCCCCAACCCACCCTAGACCTCCAATCAGTTTGACTGTCCTCCTGATTACATTTTATCTTTGTATGCCTCATTGTCACCTTCCCCTCAGCTAATAATGATCCACATTTTCCTTGATTTTTGTCCCCTTTGATCTGTCGTTTCCACACCTTACCCTTCAGTATCTCTGTGTCTCCCTCTCCCCTGACTCTCAGTCTGAAGAAGGGTTTCGACCCGAAACGTCACCCATTCCTTCTATCTAGAGATGTTGCCTGTCCCGCTGAGTTACTCCAGCAATTTGTGTCTATCCTCATGTAGTTATATTTATATGGTCATAGAGTGATACAGCATGGAAACTGACCCTTTGGCCCAACTTGCCCACACTGGCCAACATTTCCAAGCTACACTAGTCCCACCTGCCTGCACATGGTCCATATCCCTCCAAACCTGTCCTATCCATGTACCTGTCTCACTGTTTCCTAAACATTGGGATAGTCCCAGCCTCAACTACATCCGCTGGCAGCTTGTTCCATACACCCACCACCCTTTGTGTGAAAAAGTTACCCCTCAGATTTCTATTAAATCTTTTCCCATTCATCTTAAATCAATGTCCTCTGGTCCTCGATTCACCTACTCTGGGCAAGAGACTCTGTGCATCTACCCGGTCTATTCCTCTCATTCTTATCTTTCATAAGGTTACACTGTGCTACTGACTCCGTGTCTCTTCTCCACTGAAGACGGTCCAACTTGCACGACCCACCAACAGATTGGTTTTGTTTTTTAAATGCATCACTGGATAATGGGCTGTGCTTGTCATCCCTTCCTTGAGGGTCTCGACCCGAAACGTCACCCATTCCTTCTCTCCAGAGATGTTACCTGTCCCGCTGAGTTACCCCAGCATTTTGTGTCCATTATCCCTTCCCATATTATCGGTGATAGTTTATAAAATGGCCATTTCAGCCCCACTAGTCCATGGCGATGTTAATGTTCCACGTGAATCCCCTTTCACCACTCTTCCGGCAATCGTTGGTGAGTCCTCGGCCTTGGAGCTTGAAGACATTGGAGTTATGGGTTGAAGGTGGAGCGATAGTCAATAAATTGAAAGCTGATGTAGTCATTGTTGTCCAGTTGTTCTACAGTTGAGTGCAAAGCCAGGAAGGTGGGGCTACTGACTTCATGGCTTTTTTCCACTGAAGACGGTCCAACAAAGGCATAGAGACAATGGACCAAGGGGTGGGTGAATGGGTTAATATGGATGGGTGTCCAGTGGTCAAAATATAGGAATTCTCTGCCTCAGAGGGCGGTGGAGGCTGGTTCTCTGGATACTTTGAAGAGAGAGCCAGATAGAGCTCTGAAAGATAGCTGAGTCAGGGGATATGGGGAGAAGGCAGGAACGGGGTAAAGGGCCTGTCCCACTTTCACGACCTTTTTTACTCGAGGACATTTTTCATCATGCTAGAAAAAACGCCCCGGCCTACTTGATGCCACGAGTACCTACGACTAGCATCACGGCCTGCTACGACCTACCTACGACCTCCTACAACCTCGTGACGACCATGCTACGAGTATGAGTCAAGGGAAAACTCGGCAGAGGTAGTGAATTAGGTCATGAAAGGCCCTTAAGGCCTGTCCCACTTAGTCATCATTTGCACGTCACGCAGGTGGCGCGATGATTTTGACATTCCCAAAACCTTGGGGCGCAGCGCGCGACCGCGATTCACTGCCTATGCCACCATGTCTCACCACGCGCCATGCACGCATGATGCAAGCCATGTGCGCGTCGTGACGCGTAAATGATGTTGTGTAAATGACACGCAAATAACACCTAAGTGGGACAGGCTCTGTACTGATCGGGGATAATCAGTCATGATCACATTGAATGGCGGTGCTGGCTCGAAGGGCCGAATGGCCTACTCCTGCACCCATTGTCTATTGTCTATTGAGTTGGATGAAATGTGTAGGAAGGAACCGCAGACGCTGGTTTAAACCGAAGAGAGACACAAAAAGCTGGAGTAATTCAGCGGGACAGGCAGCATCTCTGGAGAGAAGGAATAGGTGATGTTACGGTCAAGACCTTTCTTTAGACCTGTCTCGACCCAAAACGTCACCTGTTCCTTTTCTCGAAAGGTGTTGTCTGGCCCACTGAGTTGCCCCAGCTTATTGTGTCCATCTATAGTTGGATGGAATGGCCTGTCTCCATGCTATACCATTCGACGATTCTATGAAAATGTTCCAATCCTTTCTCATGTTTATATAATTTCTATTTTCATACAAATGTGTTCTCACACCAGACTGTCCTAATTTTTCACTATCAATTGATTGCTTTTGAAGTGTTTCACTGGTAGAACTGCAACGGATTTGCATACAGCAGTGTACTACAGAAAGATTCATTTGATTGATTCATTTTCTTTGATATTGGCTGAAAGAACCAAATTTGGCCGTGGAATTTGCAGAACTCCCCGACCATCTGCGAAAAACGAGCAGGAAAGTGTGAACATCCCACTGAGCAAGCTGGCAAGACCTTGTTTTGAAGAATTATCTCAAAGCAGCAAACTTCGATAGAACAGCATAACCCAGCCGTGGCCTGCAGTGTTGACATAATTATGATCTCAATACCTTTAAATCTCAAAAACATTTAATGCCAATCTATTGCTGAGTCCAGTTGGCACCAAAGAAAATAGTTAACCTATCATTATATTTAATCTATAGTTATTGTTATTTTATAGTTAATATAATATAATAGCTATTCAATATAATGAATTAATTAGTCAATTAACAAATTAATTAATTCATTTAATTACTATTTATTAGCCAAGTATGTACACATACAAGGAATTTGCCTTGGTGCTCCGCCAACAAGTAACAACACGACATACAGTAACAATTAAGAATGACACATAAAACATTAAACATGAATTATAAAGCACTAGACTAAGTGGGAGCCATTGGAGGGCTGGTCCCCCAACGCAATATTCCACCTCTCCACCAATTCCAACATTGGTGACCAGTTAGGGCGGGGGAGTAGGGGGGAAGGGGGATGGGGTGGGTGGGGGTTGGGGGAGAGGGGGGTGGGGGGATGAGGGGGAGGGGGAGGGGAGGGGGGCAGCTTTCTTGTGCGCTAGTATGGGAATTGCGGGCTGAAGGGACTGGTTTCCAGAAGGCTAGTATGGACATTGTGGGCTAAATGGATTCTTGGGGTGACAGCTCAGTCACTCAAGCCTGATGTGCTGGCAGCACACTCACGGCTGGTGGGCGAGCAGTTGACTCACGCCTATTCCTTGAAATTCCATTTCAAGCAGGTTGCAAGGCCACCAAACTCAAGTGCAGTTTCATGCCACTTCAAGCAGGGTGCAAGGCCGTCAAATGCTAGTGCTGTTTAATGCCATTTCAAGCAGGGTGCAAGGCCACCAAATTCAAGTGCAGTTTCATACCACTTCAAGCAAGATGGAAGACAACCAAATTGCAGTGCAGTTTCATGCCATTTCAAGCAGGGTGCAAGGCCACCAAATTCAAATGCAGTTTCATACCATTTCAAGCAGGGTGAAACCACCATAAAACCACCATAAAACTACACAAAACACCACATAAACACCACACTCACAGTTCTGTAGACATTCAGTGTGTTCAGTTGATTCACAGCTCAGACAGAGTCGTGACCTCTCCCTCCCCCATCTCGCAGAGACTGAGCCACACCCACATGTCTGGATTTTGTAATCCTTCCCCCCTCCCACCGGAAGCGGTGTGGCCTTCATGGCATGATTGACAGGAGAGAGATTCTCAACATTAATAACACTTTTATTTTTCATTGATGGGAAGAATCCTCTGCACCTGATGAGCGGAGGGGGACTGAGTAAGACGGTCAAAAATCACAGCCGTAAAGGTAGTGTTTTATCTAAAATCAATATACAGTGCAGCATTTCAAAGCAGTTACCACCACCAATAACCATTTCCAGAGCAGCATTTCAGAGCAGTTACCACCACCAACAACTATTTGCAGTGCAGCATTTCAAAATAGTTACCACCACCAACAAACATTTCCAGAGCAGCATTTCAAAGCAGTTACCACCACCAACAACCATTTCCAGAGCAGCATTTCAAAGCAGTTACCACCACCAACAACCATTTCCAGAGCAGCATTTCAAAGCAGTTACCACCATCAACAGTATGATGGCCAAAAATCACAGCCGGAAGTGGCAGCGTTTTTAAAAAAATCATGAAACTGAAAAAAAGGAAGTGGTCAATATCTTACTTTTAGTAATATAGATTATAGTTTAAACATAGTTTTTTATTGTATTTCATCTATTTGATGCACAGTCTTTTGCCCAGTGGGTTAATCGAGGACCAGCGGACATAGGTTTAAGTGAAGGAGAAAAGATTTAATAGTAATCTGAGGGGTAACTTTTTCACAGAAAGGGTGGTGGGTGTATGGAACAAGCTGGCAGAGGAGGTCACAGTGTCAGGAAATAAGTTGCTGCCTTACAGTGAATGCAGCGCCGGACTCGATCCCGACTCCGGGTGCTGTCTGTGTGGAGTTTGTAGGTTCTTCCCGTGACCTGTATGAGTTTTCTCCGAGAGCTTTGGTTTCCTCCCACACTCCAAAGACATACAGGTTTGTTGGTTAATTGGCTTGATAAATGCTAAAAATTGTCCCTAGTGGATGTAGGATAGAGTTGATGTGTGGGGATCGCTGGTCGGCGAGGACCCGGTGGGCCGAAGGGCCTGTTTCCGCTCTGTACCTCTAAACAAAACTAAACTAAAGGAGGCAGTTGAGGCAGGGACTATCTCTACGTTTAAGAAGCAGTTAGACAGGTACAAGGATAGGGCAGGTATGGAGGGATCTGGTCCAAATGCTGGCAGGTGGGACTAGTGTAGCTGGGACATGTTGCCGATTTGGGCAAGTTGGGCCAAAGGGCCTGTTTCCGTGCTAGATAACTATCGTAAAAGGTGCATTTTGGAAGCAGAAGGTCATAAGTGATAGGAGCAGAAGTAGGTTCTTTCGGCCCATTAAGTCTACTCCATCATTCAATCATGGCCGATCTGTCTCTCCCTCCTAACCCCGTTCTCCTGCCATCACCGTATAACCCTTGACACCTGTACTAATCAAGCATTATAGTATTGCGGTGTAGAATGTCCCCTCATCACCTCCTTTGTTCAAGGAATCCAGACCGACTCTCTATTATCAAATATTATGGTAGCATCGTAGTTTTCAATTGCATGAGGGAATA
Organism: Okamejei kenojei; assembly: GCA_035221665.1. Classification (NCBI taxonomy): domain Eukaryota; kingdom Metazoa; phylum Chordata; class Chondrichthyes; order Rajiformes; family Rajidae; genus Okamejei; species Okamejei kenojei. The sequence goes on along the minus strand of CM069150.1, from coordinate 5,841,505 downwards.
GAATTGAGTGGGATGGTTCAGATGAAAAATTAAATCAAGAACCGTTCTCTTCAGCCAGGCATTTTGAGAAAGAACTGATGAAAATATTAAACTGTTTTAATATGAAAATAGTTCTGTATACAGCATCATTAATTGTAAACTGAACCCACCACTACACCGTTGTACGTTTCATTGTATTGTATGTTTCGTTGTTATATTTGTGTTTTATTTGTGTATACATAAAAGCAATAAAAACTAAAGTGGAAAAAAAAAGAAAATATTTCCAATATCCTGGTCAATAAATAGTTTAGTTTAGTTTAGTTTAGAGGTACGGCGTGGAAACTGGCCCTTTGGCCACCGGGTCCACACGGACCTCGATCCCAACACATTAACACAAACTAGGGACAATTTACACTTATACCGAGCCAATTAACCTACAAACCTGTATGTCCTTGGAGTGTGGGAGGAACGCAAAGATCTCGGAGAAAACCCATGCAGGTCACGGGGAGATTGTGCAAACTCCTGTACAGACAGCACCCAGACGGTCGGGATGGAACTCAGGGCTCTGGTGCTGTGAGCGCAGTAAGGCAGCCACTCTACCGCTGCGCCACCGTGCCGCCTTCTTCGTTTTTTGAGAAAGAACTAAGGAAAAATGTCCCAATATCCTGCTTGACATTTATTTCCCAACTAAAGGTGGACTATTGCAGCAATGTTTTGTGGAACCTTGCTGCATGTTAAATAACTCCCATATGTCCCTACTTTATATCACTGGTGCTTGTCAATTATCCAGTGAAATTTCCTTTGACCTGAAGATCAAAGATGATGTGATGAAAGGGCTCAGCAGCTTGTACTCTAGGCATCTCCAAAGCTGGCGGTATATCCGATGGCAATGGAATCGGTAATCCAGTAGCATTTTGTGAGGACTTCCTCAGGTCCAGAATGCAAGTTGTTTTCTTTTGAATCACTTACCTATCCTTCAAATTTGTTCATTTATTCAGGCGAAGAAGTTAGACCTCCTAGCATCAAGTGGGATCCACAGGAAAATATGTGACCGGAGAAAGGAAGTGGCAGCACTGTTTAGTTTGGAGATACAGCGCGGGAACAAGTCCTTGGGCCCAGCGAGTCCACGCAGGCCAGCGATCCCCGCACATTAACGGGCGGCATGGTGGCGTAGCGTTTACAGCGTTTGCAGCGCTAGAGACACTGGTTCGATCCCGAGTCCCACACTCCAAAGACATACAGGTATGGAGGTTAATTGGCTTGGTATAAATGTAAAGTGTCCCTAGTGTGTAGGTTAGTGTTACTGTGCAGGGATCGTTGGTCAACACAGACTCGTGAGGCGGAAAGGCCTGTTTCCGCGCAGTATCTTAAAAACTAAACTAATCCCAAAATTAATACTATCCTACACAAACTAAGGACAATTTACATTTATACCAAGCCAATTATCCTACAAACCTGTACATCTTTGGAGTGTGGGCGGAAACCTGATATCTGAGAGAAAATCCACGCAGGTCAAGGGGAGAACGTACAAAGTCAGTACAGACAGCACCCGTAGTCAGGATCGAACCCGGGTCTCTGGCGCTGCAAGCGCTGTAAGGCAGCAACTCTACCGCTGTAGCCACCGTGCCACCCTGCACAATGGGCAGAAACTCAAAGATGCTTGGTATCAACTTATCTGGGGAACCTGAGCTCCAGTCTCCACACATGGGTCAGGTGGAGGAAACAGAATGGGGATTGTGGAGGGATACTTAGGGTAGACAGTCGGAATCTTTCCCCCATATCAGAGGTGGATAAAACTGGAAGACTTAGGTTTAGATAAGAGGGAAGGATTCGCAGAGGATTTGGAGGGGGACATTTTTTGAGGAAAAAGAATAACTGGAATGAACTGCCTGAGTGAGCGGTGCGCCCTGGTTCACTGATAGCATTTAATAAATGTTTAGATGAGCAGTTGAATCACTTAGGCATAGTGGCAATGGACCAAGGAGTGGGTGAATGAGTTAATATGGATGGATGTCCAGTAGCCAAAATGTAGGAGTTTGGTGGAATGGCCTATTTCCATGCTGTACCGTTCATTGATTCTATGAAAATGCTCACAACCTTTCACAAATTTATTTAATTTCTATATTCATAAAATTCCTTTCTCACACCTAGACTGTTCAAATTTCTCGACCCGAAAATTTAGTCATTCACTCTATCCACGCAGGTCAAGGGGAGAACTCTCTGCCACAGAAGGTAGTTGAGGCCAGTTCGTTGGCCATATTTAAGAGGGAGTTAGATGTGGCCCTTGTGGCTGAAGGGATCAGGGGTATGGAGAGAAGGCAGGTACGGGATACTGAGTTGGATGATCAGCCATGATCATATTGAATGGCGGTGCAGGCTCGAAGGGCCGAATGGCCTACTCCTGCACCTAATTTCTATGTTTCTATGTTTCTATCCAGAGATGCTGCCTATCCCGCTGAGTTACTCCAGCATTTTGTGTCTATTTTCAGTTTAGACCAACATCTGCGGTTCCTTCCTACAACTAATTTCTTCACAGTTCTTCACAATTTCTCACAATTCTCACAATTACTTCACAAAGGATTACTTTTCAAGTCTTTCACTGGTGGTGGTTTTGGAAGGGCTAGCGGCTGGGGTTGAGATGCAACAATGAATCCATGTAGAGATCTAGGCTGCGCAAACTGAAAAGAGAAAAAAAATTGTCCGGGCTGTACAGGCAACTCTACCGCTGCACCAATGGAGAATGAGGGAAAGTTGTCTACCAGACTGGACTCAACACCATTGGTGCACTGAGGGACTGAGTTGGAAGGTAGGAAGAGCGACACAAATTGCTGGAATAACTCTGTGGGACAGGCAACATCTCTGGAGAGGAGGAATGGGTGAGGTTTCGGGTCCAGACCCTTCCTCAGACTGAAGAGTCTCTTTGCAAATGTGCAGTCCAAATTTGCCTTTCTCATCTACCAGCCGATATTTTACCTTTACATGATGACTAATTCAACCTTTTTGTGTTAACTTTGAAATCCTACCATTTGCATTAACACATTAGCAAATAACATCCCTGCCTACTGACTAAATAATTCACCGGAGCTGCTTTAAAACTGAGACTCTGTGGCAGTGAATTATCACCTAATGATCCATTTGCAGAACACATTACAAAATACAAAAATAAATCATTGGTAGACTAAATAGAGTATGGTCGTGCTTTTGAACATTGCCGATACTTAATCACTCGTACAAAAGAGCTTCATAATTCACCACCACCTCTGTGTGCTCAAGTTATGAGTCTTTTTTGCTCTTTAGATTCACAGCTGCATCCCCACTGGAGTGCGGAAGTATTAATTCTTTGTTTAAATTCAAATTGTTTAACTGCATGACAAATGGGATCACTTTTGTTTGAAGAGACGCAACATAAGAGTGAGAGGCAGTATGATTGAAAAGGCTTAGATGCACCTCACTAAGTTGGGTTCATTTGGTCCACAGGGGCGGCAAGGTGGCGCAGTGGTAGAGTTGCTGCCTTCCAGAGCTCACAGCGCCAGAGACCTGTGTGCAATCCTGGCTATGGGCCTTGTCTGTACGGAGTTTGTACATTCTCCTCGTCACCTGCGTGGATTTCCTCGGAGAACTTTGGTTTCCTCTCTCACTCCAAAGACGTACAGGGTTTGTAGGTTAACTCACTTGGTATAAAAAAAAATGTCCCGAGTGTCGGATGATGTTCATGTGCAGAGTGTGGGGATCGCTGGTCGGGGTGGGAGATTGCAACCTTCACAGGTCCGCCCTGTTTTGACGAATGCAATCAACCTGGTGTGCACGATCAAATAAGATCAAATAGAACAAGTTGTCCGACAACTTTAGGCTGTGCACGCCATACGCAAGAAGAAGAAGTTGGTCGGTGAGGACTCGTTAGGCCGAGGAGCCTGTTTCCGCGCTGTATCACTAAAATAAACTAAATTCCCATATCACCACTGGAGATGGCCCCATAGCAGAAGCGTCCACGTCGCGGGGCTGGAAGTATCCTGAGCTAATTCTGCTACCACCATCATCTATTGCAACGTGAAGGCTTCCACTGATTGTCGCCAGTTTCCGCGCTGTATCTCTAAATCAAACCAAACTAAACTAAAATCACAGATGTTTGTTTTTTGATCAGTTTGTTTTTTTGCTCAAGATTCCAGCAGCTGCCTCCAACCTTTAACTATTTAACTTTTAACTGTTGTCAACCCTGCACTGAGTAGCGGGCAGCTTGGTTCCCTCACTTGCCTGCTTCCAGCTGACTCCTCGGTGTGGATAAGCACAGTTCCATTGCGCCTATTGCCTTTGGGCTTGCTGAGCCCACAATCAAACCAACAACATGTTAACCTTTCACCTGGGTGCCGAAGAATGTCCAAGCCAAATGTCTTCTTGCCGAACCCTGCAGTGGACATTTTGATATTTTAACGCAAAGGGACTCTTTGTGGTCTCTGCTATAATTTGGCCCCATCGATGCAGGGATATTCTGAGAACAGGATCAACTGAGGGTACTACTTCTAGGACTATTTCTTTAACTATACATCACCAGACATCGATGTTTTCTGTCACGCACGTGAAGATAAATGCCAGAATTTATAGGCAACCTAGTTTCTGTTAAGATTGTTACTGAACAACAACGAGACAATATTGATTTTTTAAATTAAAATGCAGAGATTTACGACCTGTAGCATTATGTCTGTTGTCAACACGTTTAATTTGAAATCATTGTCAACTTTATCAGTTCGGGAGACTAAACAGCGGTCTGGGTCTATAACATGACATTGCACCATTAGAGTGTCAGGCTGTAAAGGAGATGTCAGAGGCAACAGAGCAAGGCAGTAGGAACCGCAGATGCTAATTTATACCGATGATAGACACAAAATGCCGGAGTGACTCAGCGGGACAGACAGCATCACTGAATAGAAGGAATGGGTGACGTTTCGGGTCGAGACCCTTCTTCAGAAAGTTTGGTCTGAACCATTTGGCCCTTCGAGCCAGCACCGCCATTCAATGTGATCATGGCTGATCAGAACCCCGTTCCTGCCTTCTCTCCATATCCCCTGACTCCGCTATTTTTAAGAGCCCTATCTAGCTCTCTCTTGAAAGCATCCAGAGAACCTGCCTCCACCGCCCTCTGAGGCAGAGAATTCCACAGACATTCCAAATTATCTACAAGATGCCCTGTTTAGTATAGGGCTCTCAAGAATTCCATTCAAGAATGTGTGCTTTTTTTTAAACCAAAAATAATTTAAATCAACTATTTACAAAAATACACACAAAAATACAAACAAACCCACCACCATAAGGACTGTCTTATGAAGAAAGACTAGATAGACTCGGTTTATACTCTCTAGAATTTAGGAGATTGGGAGGGGATCTTATAGAAACTTACAAAATTCTTAAGGGGTTGAACAGGCTAGATGCCGGACGATTGTTCCCGATGTTGGGGAAGTCCAGGACAAGGGGTCACAGCTTAAGGATAAGGGGGAAATCCTTTAAGACCGAGATGAGAAAGACTTTTTTCACACAGAGAGTGGTGAGTCTCTGGAACTCTCTGCCACAGAGGGTAGTTGAGGCCAGTTCATTGGCTATATTTAAGAGGGAGTTAGATGTGGCCCTTGTGGCTAAGGGGATCAGAGGGTATGGAGAGAAGGCAGGTACGGGATACTGAGTTGGATGATCAGCCATGATCATATTGAATGGCGGTGCAGGCTCGAAGGGCCGAATGGCCTACTCCTACACCTAATTTCTATGTCTATGTTTCTATAATACGAAATAAAGCAAATTGTAGATTGATGTTGCATGTTAACCAATCACACACCAGCCAGCATCTCTAACTCCACCCCACTGTAATACTTATTCTAACACTATATCCCAGCACCGACAGTTGGAGCAGCCAGGATGTACTGACAACTAATCGTCCCTGGAAATCCCCCAGAGCACCCGTCGACAGTGCATAGTCCCTTTCGAGTACCACACAGCCACGAACGTAGCCCTGGAAATGGGGCAGGCAGCCGTCGGAGGATTATTGGTTGTATGTGACGGCAGGTACGGTGGAAGGTGAGGACAAGGGGAACTCTGCCCTTGTTACGAGTGGGGGGATGGGGAGTAAGAGCAGAGTCACGGGGTGCAGAAGAGACCCTGGTGAGAACCCCTGTTCCCTGAAGAATGAGGACATCTCCGATGCCCTGGTATGGATAACTCAACTTGGGTGCTGATGCGGCGTAGACGGAGGAATTGGGAGTCGAGGATGGAATCTTTACAGGAAGCAGGGTGGAAAGAAGTGTAGTCTAGATAGCTATGGGAGTCAGTGAATCTGTAATAAATGTCAGTCGATAGTCTGTCTCGTGTGATGGAGATGATGAGATCTGGAAACGGTAGGAGGTGTAGAGAGACTGAAGATCCATAGTACAGACGAGGGCCTGGAAAACAGAAGTCATTGAAGAGACAAAGAGTGTGTGAGGTGTCTTGGGCATAGGTAGGGAGGGATTGGCCCAGGGGAGAAGATAAAACCGGGCTGTGCAGGGCTGGGGAACGATAAGGATGGAGGCTATGGAGGGCAGAGAGCCAGAAGTAATGACATCTGAAATGGTGTGTGATATTAAGTCCTCGTGCTCGTCTGTGGGATCATGGTCCCAGATTCATTCATTGCCGTTGAAAAAATTCGCGACGCAGTGGTGCTGGTTTCCAACGGGACCGGTGACGGACAACCACACATCACTGTCCTCCAGTTCCTGCGGACTTCCTCCGCTGGAAGGGAGGAAGTCCGCAGGAGGGACAGTTTTTCCCAGCTGTTATTAGGCAACTGGATCATCCTACCACAGCCGGAGAGCAGCCCTGAACTACTATCTACCTCTTTGGTGACCCTCGGACTATCCTTGATCGGACCTTGCTGGCTTAACCTTGAACTAAATGTTATTCTCTTATCATGTATCTGTACACTGTGAATGGCTCAATTGTAATCATGTATTGTCTTTCTGCTGAATGGATAGCACGCAACAAAAGCTTTTCACTGTACCTCGGTAAACGTGACAATAAACTAACGTGAAACTAATTCCAGAGCACCTGGAGAAAACCCATGAGGTCCCAGGAAGAATGTACTAACTCTGTACGGACAAGCACCCATAGTCAGGATCAAACCGCAGTCTCTAGCGCTGTAAGGCGCATTTCTTCTGCTGCGCCAGAGTCTTCTGCATGCAGACATGCCTCACCACAGATCACCAACATTGTACAATGGGGAAACATAGGTCCCTGCAGGATAATGCTGCCACACTTGTCTATTCCCACTCATGAGGCACCTCTTAAAATGCTTCATGGGACCACCACCGTATAAAATTTGACATGGAGCAACCAATGCATGGTGCGGTGGCGCAGCAGTAGAGTTGCTGCCTTACAATAATGACAGCGCCAGAGACGCAAGTTCGATCCTGACTACGGGTGCTGTTTGCACGGAGTTTGCACACTCTCCCCGTGACCTGCGTGGGTTTTCTCCGAGATCTTCGGTTTCCACCCACACTCCAATGACGTACAGGTTTGTAGGTCAATTGGCTGCGTATAAGTGTAAATTGTCCCGAGTGTGTGCAAGATAATGTGCGGGGATCGCTGGTCAGTGCGGACTCGGTGGGCCGAAGGACCTGTTTCTGCACTGTATCGGTAAACTAAACTCAACGCAACACATTTTAATGTAGGTGACATAAAGCTTGTCAGTTTTACCAGGTACCTTAAAGCATGAAGGATAGGAGGAGTGGCAAATAAATGTAGGCAGGAAATTCCCAAAGGTTAGGCCTAGTTGTCATTGAGAAAGGGTTGGCAAAAAAGGAAGAACCAGAATAAAACAAATTAAAGGAATGGAAAGATGTTGTATTTCGTAGAATGGAAGGTTGATCCATCTGTATCATTGAACAGGAACAGGTGAAGCCTGCAAAGTAACAGTGACAGATTTTTGCCATCCAACGCAATTTCTAAAGGGTCAGAACCAAGGTTAACTGGTTTCAATCCCCAAACATCTGTTATTGATGCTAATCTGTCTGAACTAACAGTGCATGATGAGTATTGCTGATCTCTCTGAAGAGCTGAAGCAGATATGATGAATGTAAGCAGTCTCCGTGAACAGCGGAATGTTTAAGTTTAGAAGGGAGAGAAGAGAGGGAAGGTGGGAAGTCGTGCCAGGACCTTGAGGCCCAGGCATGAGAAACAAAAACACCTGCACCGTATCAAGAGTTGAGCCCTAGCCATAACTAAAAAGACAATACGGAGATAAAAGATGAGGTAAGCTAGCCAAGAATATAAAGGAGGATAGTAAAAGCTTCTTTAGGTATGTGAAGAGGAAAAAATTAGTTAACACCAAAGTTGCACCGTTGAATCTGAAAAAGGTGATTTTTTTAATTTTAGTTTTTTTAATTAAAAAAATATATATTTTTATTTATTAGAAGCAAGTGTACAAAAACAGAACCAACGGCAAATAAAATTATACATTTATTGTACAGCTACAATTTGAACCTTTTAGCTATAGTTGGAAGAAAGGAAAGGAGAAAAAGCAAGAGAGAGAATAAGTGAGATGTGCAAAGATAGAACCCCTAGACTACCAAAGTGGTGTAGCCAAAGAGTGAATAAATGGAAGAAAGAAAAGAGGAATAGAAAAAAATAAATAAATAAAAGGACAAAAAGAGAAAGATAGAAAAAAAGTGGTGCCTCACATATATACCGTCCTCACATCCCTCCCCACCCACCTCCCCAACCCGTAATGAGATTTAAATCCAAGGTTGTGTTGTACCATACTATCCTTGTAATAAATCAATATGGTGTCCATGTCTTCGAAAAATGATCTGGTTTTTCTGCCAAGACAAGTCTAATATTTTCAAGATGTAGCGTCTCGGACATGTTTATAATCCACATCTTAATAGTAAGGACTGGTGTATGTTTCCAAAATTTGAGTATTTGTTTTTTCGTCGTTTTCAGGCCATAATTAAGGAAATATCTTTGAAATAATGATAGCTTCTGATGTACCTGGAATGATCAATTCCATGTCGGGTTCCAATTGTATTTTTTGTGTTTTTGAAATTTTTTCAAAAATTCATCTCCAGAAATTATGTAACTTTATACAAGAGACAAAGGAATGGGTTATAGTTGCTTCCTGAAGAAGACATTTATCGCAAATAGGAGATACATTTGGAAAGATCTTATTCAGTTTAGACTTTGAATAATAGAGTCTGTGCAGTATTTTAAATTGGATTAACGAATGCCTAACGTTAATAGAACAGTTGTGTATATATAGGTTTTCTATATAATTTATTATGGGGAACAAGGAAATGACAGATGAGTTGAACTGGTACTTTGGATCTGTCTTCACTGAGGAGGACAAAAACAGTCTTCCTAATATGCCAGTGGCCAGAGGATCTGGGGTGATGGAGGAACTGAAGGAAATCTACATCAGGCAGGAAATGATGTTGGGTAGACTGATGGGACTGAAGGCTGTTAAATCCCCAGGGCCTGATGGTCTGCATCACAGGGTACTTAAGGAAGTGGCTCTAGAAATCATGGATGCATTGGTGATCATTTTCCAATGTTCTATAGACTCAGGATCCGTTCCTGTGGATTGGAGGGTAGCTAATGTTATCCCACTTTTTAAGAAAGGCGGGAGAGAGAAAACAGGGAATTATAGACCAGTTAACCTGACATCGGTGGTGGGGAAGATGCTGGAGTCAATTATAAAATATGAAATAGCTGCACATTTGGATAGCAGTAACAGGATCGGTCCAAGTCAGCATAGATTTACGAAGGGCAAATCATGCTTGACTAATCTTCTGGAATTTTTTGAGGATGTAACTAGGAAAATGGACAAGGGAGAGTCAGTGGATGTAGTGTACCTGGACTTTCAGAAAGCATTTGATAAGGTCCCACATAGGAGATTAGTGGGCAAAATAGGGCACATGGTATTGGGGATAGAGTGCTGACATGGATCAAAAATTGGTTGGCAGACAGAAAACTAAGTGTAAGGATTAACGGGTCCCTTTCAGAATGGCAGGCAGTGACTAGTGGGGTACTGCAAGGCTCGGTGCTGGGACCGCAGCTATTTATAATATACATCAATGATTTGGATGAAGGGATTCAATGTAACATTAACAAATTTGCAGATGACACAAATCTGGGTGACAGAGTGAACTGTGAGGAGGATGCTATGAGAATGCAGGGTGACTTGGACAGGTTGGGGGAGTGGGTAGGTGCATGGCAGATGAAGTTTAATGTGGATAAATGTGAGGTTATCCACTTTGGTGTTGGGTAGCTTTCCATTCCAAGATGGCGGCGCTGGCTGAACAGCTGCGGCCCGCCTGCAGTCCGTCTGTTATTTTATTTCTTTTGTCCTGTTTTCAGTTGGTTTTGTTTTATTAGATTGTGTGTATGTGTAAGTGGGTGGGGGGCAGAAACATGTCTGAAACATGTCCTTCGGGGGGGGGGGGGGGGGGGGGTGCGACTTTTTTGTTGTATTCCCCGTCTTCGTCTCCGTCTGCGCCGAGGCCTAATGGCGGAGCTGGAGGCCTCGGGCCTCGGGGCTGTTCCAGCAGCAGCAGCGGCGACCCGACTCGGTCCCGGAGCGGTGGCGGCGGCAGTGGCAGCAGCCCAATCGCAACCATGGGCCCGGTGGAATTGGCCGCGGGCCCAGTGGATGACATTGTCGGGAGCTCGCAGCTCACAGGTTGGTGACCTGTTTTTACGAGCTCCCGCAACAACAGCTTTGTCCGCTGGTCGGGAGGGCGGCAGCTTCGACCACCCCGGGCCGCAGAGTTGAACCGGCCCATTCGCGGAGCATGGTTGAGCCACGGGACTTACTTACCATCACCCGGTGGGGTCACAACATCTGAAGCCTGGATCGCCTCGGCGCAGAGGGAAACAAAGAGGGAAGAGACAGAGACTTTAAGACTTTGCCTTCCATCACAGTGAGGAGGTGTTTGGTGAACTCACTGTGGTGGATGTTAAATTTGTGTTTATTGTGTATTTCTATCATTTAAAAAAAATTATATGTATGACTGCAGGGGAATGAAATTTCTTTCAGACCGAAAGGTCTGAATGACAAATAAATTCAATTCAATTCAGTTTGGTAGCATAAACAGGAAGGCAGATTACTATCTAAATGGCGTCAAGTTGGAAAAAGGGGAAGTACAACGGGATCTGGGGGTCCTTGTTCATCAGTCTATGAAAGTAAGCATGCAGGTACAGCAGGCAGTGAAGAAAGCGAATGGCATGTTGGCCTTTATAACAAGAGGAGTCGAGTATAGGAGCAAAGAGGTCCTTCTGCAGTTGTACAGGGCCCTAGTGAGACCACACCTGGAGTATTGTGTGCAGTTTTGGTCCCCCAATTTGAGGAAGGACATTCTTGCTATTGAGGGAGTGCAGCGTAGGTTTACAAGGTTAATTCCCGGGATGGCGGGACTGTCATATGCGGAGAGAATGGAGCGGCTGGGCTTGTATACTCTGGAGTTTAGAAGGTTGAGAGGGGATCTTATTGAAACATATAAGATTGTTAAGGGTTTGGACACGCTGGAGGCAGAAACATATTCCCGATGTTGGGGGAGTCCAGAACCAGGGTCCACAGTTTAAGAGTAAGGGGTAAGCCATTTAGAACGGAGACGAGGAAACACTTTTTCTCTCCGAGAGTTGTGAGTCTGTGGAATTCTCCGCCCCAGAGGATAGTGGAGGCCCGTTCACTGGATACTTTCAAGAGAGAGCTAGATTGGGCTCTTAAAGATAGTTGTGTTAGGGGATATGGGGAGAAGGCAGGGAAGCGGTACTGATTGGGGATGATCAGCCATGATCACATTGAATGATGGTGCTGGCTCGAAGAGCCGAATGGCCTACTCCTGCACCTATTGTCTATTCTCTTAACTTCTTTGAAGAATTTCAAATCCACAGCATTTAATACTATGAAGATTGACAGACTTTGCAGTAAGCTGGGGATAAGGACAGGGAGCTTGAGCGGACAACAATCACAGGTTCTGGAATCAAGCTGTCATTCTCAATTACAAGCTGCCCTCTGACCAGCAGTTCGTTGTGGGTTTAGATTTTTTTTTGTTTGTGTGGTTTTTATGTTCTTGTCAAAATGAAGAATGTGACTGCTTGAGAATTTGATCATTTTCCACTTTCAATGTTGAGCACAACTGTGGCCACACAACACTTTTCTTCACCACAGATGTCTACACTTACCATACGATACGATACGATAGAACTTTATTTATCCCAGGAGGGAAATTGATCTGAATTGAAATTTTGAGTCATGAAACACAAAATACATGAAACATGAGATTAAAGTGACGAGTGGAAAGGGTTGGGGGTGTGTAAAATTGGGAAGGGAGGAGCAGGAGAGGAGGGGAGTCAGTCTACCCCATGACAGAAGGCGGAGGAGTTGTATAGTTTGATAGCAACAGGGCAGAAGGATCACCTATGGCATTCTGTACCGCATCTTGGTGGAACCCGTCTGTTGCTGAAGGTGCTCCTCAGGTTGACCAGTGTGTCATGGAGGGGGTGAGCTGTATTGTCCAAGATGCTCCACAGTTTGAGGAGCATCCTCCCGGCCAAGACCACTTCCCATGAATCTAATTCCACTCCCAGAACGGATCCAGCCTTCCCGATGATTTTGTTAATCCTACTTGCATACTTTCTTACACTTGGAGTCATACCGAATGGAACCAGATACCGCTGCCCAACTCATTCATGATGACCAAGATGTCTCATCTAAGCTCGTATCATTAGCTCACATTTGGTCCATATCCCAATAAAACTTTCCTAATTATGTACCTGTGCAAGTGTCTCATAAATGTTGTTATTGTGCCTGCCTCAACTACTTACACTGACAGCTTGTTCCACATATTCACCATACTCTGTGTGAAGAATTTGCCATGAAGAACCCTATTAAATCTTTACCCCCTCACCTTAAACCCACGTCCTCTGCTTCTTGATTCCTCTGCTCGAGGTGAAAGATTGTACATTCACTCTGTCTATTCCCCTCATGATTGTATACACCTACATAACATCACCCCTCAGCCTTCTATATTGCACTGGAAGACATAAAGTCCAAGCATACCAAGCCACTTTTTATGGTTTAGCCACTTGAGCCCTGGCAACATCGTCATAAATCTTCTCCGTTCACTTTCAAGCATAGCCATAGCTTAACGGTATCTTTCCTCGGGTGTTTAGCAGGGTGAACAGGTTAGCAGGGTGAACAGGTTAGACAGGTACATTGATAGGCCAGGTTTGGAAGGATATGGGCCAAACGCGGGCAGGTGGGACCAGCGTAGCTGGGACATATTGGCCAGTGTGGGCAAGTTGGGCCGAAGGTCCTGTTTCCAAGCTGTTTCACTCTATGACACTAACAAAACTGAAGGGGTCAAGGAAAGAGCATTCACGTCACGGCCCTGTTTTCACCAATCTTTCCACCACCACGCACAAAAGCACAAGACAGACACCATTATACGCAGATGCCGAGAAGTGTGTTCAGCTCTGGCTGAACAACTTCTAATCTTTTGTGTGTGGACTCGATAAGAAGAAGACAAAACTGAACACAATACTCCAAGTGCAGCCTCGCCACCTTCTTGAACAACTGCAACATAACGTGCTAACTTCTATATTCAATTCCTTGACTAATGGCAGACTTAACCACCATATCTACCTGAGAATACTTTCAGCAGCTATGAACTTGTTCTTGTGCTCTACATTTCACAGGGCGCTACTGTTCACTGTGAAAATCCTGCCGATGTTTGACTTCACAAATGCTACACCTCATAGTTATCTGAATTAAACTCCATTTGCCATTCCTTGGTTCACTTGCTCTCATTCTTGATAACCATCTGCATTAAGATGTCTTAGTTTCATCTGTAAATGTACTAATCATGCCTTGTACATTCTCATACAAATCACTATTTTGGTTATAAATAGTAAATCGCCCAGCATTGATCCCTGAGGCAAAGCACCCCATCGGCTTTCAGTAAAAACAAACAACCCTCTACTCTACTTCCTACCACAAAGCCAACTCTGCATCTAATTAGCTAGCTCTCGCTGGAGCCCATGCAATCCAACTTCCCCAAATAGCCTACCATGTGGAAGCTTATCAAAGGCCTTGCTGTAGTCCATCAAGGCTATGTTTACGTCTCTAAAGATAGATACTAAAACCTGGAGTAACTAAGCAGGTCAGGCAGCATCCCTTGAGAAAATGAATAGGTGACGTTTTAGGTCGAGATCCTTCATCAGACCCTCTACTGCTAACAGCTCTGCCCTAAACAATCTTTTGGTTACTTCTTCAAAAAACGCAAACAAATTGGTGAGACACCATCTCCCACACACAAACGGTGCTGACTATTCCTAATCCCTGCCTTTCCAAATGCATTCCCGCCACAGATGATTAGCTTACCGGTTCCCAGATTTTTTTATGTAGCCCTTCTCAAATAGTACAGAGCATTAGCCACCTTCTGGTCTTCTGGCACTGCACCCTGATGCTGCCTGACCTGCTCAGTTACTCCAGCTTTTTGTATCTATCTTTAGGCACTTCCTTAAAAGGAATCTGAGGGGTAACGTTTTCACACAAAGGGTGGTGGGTTTATGGAACAAGCTGCCAGAAGAGGTAGGTGAGACTGGGACTATCCCATTGTTTCAGAAACAGTTAGACAGGTACATGGATAGGACAGGTTTGGAGGGATATGGACCAAGCGCAGGCAAGTGGGACTAGTGTGGCTGGGACATTGTTGGCCGGTGTGGGCACATTGGGCCTGTTTCCACATTGTATCACCCTATGACTATGACTATATGACAATGATTTGTGCATCTCAGCTTGGAATGAATGAAGTTTATTTTTGAAATGTTTATAACTGATCTACCTTCATATATCTTAGGACATTCAGCACCTCTTGACTGTAATATCGGCATCCTCAAGACATTGCTATTAATTTTCCTACATTCCCTAGTCTTCATACCTTTTTCCATGGTAAACAGAGGTGAGAAATATTCTTTGAGGATCTTGGCCCAATCCTTCTCTGCAGAGATGCTGCCTGTCCTGCTGAGTTACTCCAGCCTTTAGTGTCTAACTTCACCCTATCCTCTCCCTAGTTACCATTTTCTCATTAATATATTTCAAAATTCTCTTTGGGTTATTTTTAATCTTTTCTACCAGAGCAGTCTCATGTCGCCTTTTTGCCCTCCTGATTTCATTCTGAAGTATACTCTTCAATCCCTATACTGCTCTTCGGATACGCTCAATCCTGTTTTCTTATTCCTGACTGGAGCCTCAGTTGACCTTGTCATGCAGCCTCCCTTACTACTGCTACATGCCGATCCCTTCATTCTGACAGTAACATGTATACCTTCAACTCTCACTATCATTTTTGCCTGATCTCCTTCCCAGTCTACCGCAGTCTCTTCATCTTGCTGCCCTCTTGTTTCACTCCCACCTCTTTATTGCTCCATCTCACTTGCATTGCCGCTCACAACTTCAAATCGACTTTCTCTACCACACTCAAGTTGCATTGTAAGAGGCGCAGCGGTAGAGTTGCTGCCTCACAGCGCCAGAGACCCGGGTTCGATCCTGACCATGGGTGCTTGTTTGTACGGAGTTTCCCCCGTGACCTGTGTGGGTTTTGCCCGGGATCTCCGGATTCCTTCAAAACATGAAGGTTTATATGTTAATTGGCTTCTGTAAATAGTCCCTAGTGTGTGCAAAATAGTGCTAATGACCGCTGGGCAGCATGGGCTTGGTGGGCCGAAGGGCCTGTTTCCACACTGTATCTCTAAACCCACGTCATCAAAACAAATTTTGTAAACAGGTTTTTCTCACCCTCATTGCCAGAAGAGGTATTGGGTGGGGGGAAACGTGAGGAATGCAGAACAGTAAATGGCTAACTAAAACAGTATAAAATGATAGGTTCCATAACTGTGGAATGACTGGTCCATCCCACTTAACCAGTCTCCTGCTGAAGGCCCCAATCTGTAGGATCTATGCCAACTGTGGGCTTTAAAGGCACAAAACTATGCCAACAGAGGACAAGGGGAAAAGATTAAATAGGAATCTGAGGGGTAACTTTTTAACACAAAGGGTGGTGGGTGTGAGGCAGGGACTATCACAACGATTAAGAAACAGTTAGGCAGGTACATGGATAGAACAAGCTGGGACATGTTGGCCGGTATGGGCAAGTTGGGCCGAAAGGCCTGTTTCCACACTGTATCACTCTATGACTCTAATTGGATGCTCTTTGATGCAGCTGCATTTGCCCAGCGTTCACTCATGAACTCGGCATGTGCAACAACACCAAAGGCCTGAAGCACCCCAAAGGGTCTGTCCCACTTAGGCGATTTTTTCGGCAACTGCCGGCGAAGGTGACAGTCGTAGCAGGTCGCGGCTGAACCTCCCCCCTCCCCCCACACGACAATGTCCACAACAAGCTGCAACAACCTACCACCTAGTCGACGGCAAGCTACGGACAACCAGCGTCCCATTAGGACGTCCACCTACGACCCCCAGAGGAGAAGAGCTCCGTCCCGCCGGCCCGCGGACTACGACACCTTGAAGCTGCGGTCTGCTGGGCTTCTAACCGCCCGTGAGGCGGGGACTTACTTACTCACCACCGGGATTCCCTGAAGAGCGCCAACCGCTGGCCTGCGGCCTACATCGTCCTGAAGCCGCGGTCTCCGGTCGGGAAGCACCGATTCAGGACTTACTTCCAGATGAGAGGGCCTGTCATCTGGCCGCCCGCAGTGACTGCCGAGGTTATGGCCCTGACCACGGGGGAAAATGGAGGAGGACTGACTACTTTGTGCCTTCCACCACAGTGAAGAATGCTGTGGTTGTGTTTGTGTTAAATGTTTATTGTGTATTGTGTGTTCTTTTCTATTGAACCGCTGCAGGCAAGTTCATTTCACTGAACTAGTGTGAACAGATGATCAGTGGTTGGCATGGACTCATTGGACCAAGGGCCTGTTTCCAAGCTGCAACCAAAAACAAGAAAAACACACAAAAATGGAAAACCCCTAAAAAAACATGCCTGTGGAGATCTGTAAGCAAGCTTTTCATTGTACCTACAACTCACCATGCTTGCGCATATAACAGTAAACATGGTTCGACTTGACTTGATGAACTTTACACTGACTTTAAATATGGTGGGATTCTCTACACAGATTGAAAATATGTAGGTGTGCACCACATACTCAAAACTTACAGAGTCAGGCTCCACACCAAATGAAGGCTGTGTTCAATACCGGTTTTCAGAATTATTGCACTGCGCATAACATGTATCAAAAGGAATGAGATGTCCAGCTCAGTACCTGTGCTAATGAGGCTGAACTAATTGTTATATTGCAGCAATGAGTTTCTGTCGTCCTTAACTGTGAGTCTGCACAGTTGTTTCTTATGGCTACTGGGGCTGGTTTACTCTTGGGATGAAAAGAATCCTGAATGTGCTGTGTTTAAGAAGGAACTGCAGATGCTGGAAAATCGAAGCTAGATAAAAATGCTGGAGAAACTCGGTGGGTGCGGCAGCATCTATGAAGCAAAGGAAATAGGCAACGTTTCGGGCTGAAGCCCGTCTTCAGACCATTCTTCAGAATGCACTGTTATGCCTTATTTTGACATGAGGCTCAGAAATCTGTCGATAAGTATCGTACCCATAAATACACCTGGTTTTATTCTTCAGTATTACGGCATGGAATGTGATGTCTATTCTCCAACCACAATATGGGTTTTGTGTCGGAAAGAACTGCAGATACTGGTTTACACTGAAGATAGGCACAAAATGATGGAGTAGCTCAGCAGGACAGGCAGCATCTCTGGATGGACCCTTCTTCGAACTGAGGGCCAGGGGAGAGGGAGACACAGAGACATGGAATTGTAAGGTGTGAAAACGAGACATCAAAGGGGACGAAGCTCAAGGAAAATGTAGAACAGATAATTTTTAACGAGAGGAAAGTAACAACGACGCATACAAAGGAACAATTTAAAGGAGAATTTTGTGTGCTGGTCTATTGAAATGTTTTGGTATTCCCAAATCATCCTCGTCATCCTTTGCCCTGTTTTTAGGACAGAAAAAATAATCCCTGTGCTTGCTATTTCACCCTTCTATTTGCCCTCTGCACAGTAAGGCCTGTTTCTGTGTTGAATG
The DNA here is from genome assembly GCA_035221665.1 of Okamejei kenojei. Taxonomy (NCBI): domain Eukaryota; kingdom Metazoa; phylum Chordata; class Chondrichthyes; order Rajiformes; family Rajidae; genus Okamejei; species Okamejei kenojei. The sequence goes on along the minus strand of CM069150.1, from coordinate 5,823,395 downwards.
GCTCTTTGTTTAGTGGTTGGCAGCACTGGGCCTCTACTTGTTAGAGTTCATGAGATTGAGGGGGGACCTCATTGAAATTTACAGAATAATGACAGGCATAGATGGAGTGGATGTGGTTTCCACTGGTGGGGGAGTCTAGGACCAGAGGTCATAGCCTCAGAATGGAAGGGTGCTCTTTTAGAAAGGAGGTGAGGAGGAACTTCTTTAGTCAGAGGGTGGTGAATCTGTGGAACTCTTTCCCACAGAGGGCTGCGGAGGCTAAGTCAGTGGATATTTTTAAGGCAGAGGTAGACACATTCTTGATTAGAACGGGTGTCAAGGGTTACGGGGAGAAGGCAGGAAAAGGGGATTAGGAGGCAAAGATCAGCCATGATTGAATGGCGGAGTCTACTCGATGGGCCGAATGGCCTAATTCTACACCTATAACTTGTGAACTTGTGACTACGATCAGGTAGTAGGCTGCCATTTCCTGGCTCCCGTTGTCTCTGGTCCACAGGGAACAAGTATGATACTTGAACAGCTCTGAATGCAAAGATTTCTCATCACTAACTTCGATTTGCTTGGTTTCCGACATTTTTTCTGCTTGCTTAATTTGTTTCTCAATTGTCTTTTTTAGACTGTGACCTTTAAAGTGCAAAATTGTGCATTTAGTTATGCCTGACAATGTGCGCTATTTAAATTGATTGATCAATTCTTTGATAGCAATGTTACATCAATCTCTTGCTGTGATAACACTCCGCCAATGTTCTTAAAAATGCATAAATGCAAACTGAGAAAGCAACCGTGGTAATTATAATTGATTTACCTCAAGAAGAGATTGCACTGAAACAGTTCATCTGCAGCAAAATGAATCACTTATTAATTTTAATACAGTGATTGAAAAATAGAATGCGCAATGACAGTATGGGGTGTGAGAGATAGACCAAGTTAACGTTTATTCAACCCAAGGCTTTCGATTCTCAATGAACATTTATATTAATCAATAAGACCACTGGATGTGCTTCAAATGTATCACCTCTATTACTAGACACAGCAGACAGATTTGAGATTACCTGGGAAAAAATATTTTGTGTTGCTGTTCACCATTTTTGAATGTCCTGAAATCATTTTATCATCATAATGTTGTACAACTAAAAAAAGCAATAATGGGTAAGGCTAACATTTAGTGCCGTGTCTTATTGTCCGTGCGAAGGTAGTGGTAACATGCCTTCTTGAAGATAGACACAAAACGCTGGAGTAACTCAGCGGGACAAGCAGCATCTCTGGATTGAAGAAATGGATGGCAATGTGGGACGAGACCCTTCTTCAGACTGAGAGTCAGGGGAGAGGGAGATAAAGAGGAGTAAGGTGTGAGAGCAAGACATCAAAGGGGATGAAAAGGAAAATGTAGAATAGATCATTGTTAGCTTGGGGTAGGTGACAACTTGAACTGTGCAGGAAGGAACTGCAGATGCTGGTTTAAACTGAAGATAGACACAGAAAGCTGGATTAACTCAGCAGGACAGGCAGCATCTCTGGAGAGAAGGGACAGGTCTGAAGACCCTTCTTCAGACCAACTTGAACTGCCTGATTTCTGTGTGGTAAGAAACCAAGTACTTACCTCCATCACAATGAAAGAACGTCATTGACGTTTTTTCAACACTGTGAAAAATGTCCACGAGTAAAAAAATACTCGTGATTAAAAAATTTTTTACTCGTACGAGCCCCTACCTACCCGCACATTACACAAGCTCGAATCAGGAGAGAACTCGGGAGAACTCTTCAATTCGCTAGTACAGTGGGACAGGCCCTTTTGTCATAGGTTATTTGCACATGTAAATCCCATGTTCGCTAAGTTAGTGAAGCAGAGGGACAAATAAATATTGACATAGACACCAAAAGAGAAAGTCCTTGGTCTTACTTGAGACAGGAGGGTGTGGATCAATGTTCCATTCCAGACATTGAGTATGTAGTCTTTGCTGAATCTATTTCCAGACAAGATATTAAACTGAATTCTACAAAGGCTGCAGAACATTCAATGCCAATATTTGAAAGCAAGTATGCCTAAAGCAAAGTGAATAACAGACCATTCATCCATTACTCCATTTGAGAGATTTTGCTGTGTGCATATTTACTTCTGTGTAATCCTACATTACCTACAGTATCTATACCAAGGACTTTTTCTTGGCTGCTGCCTCTTCTGAGAAATTTAGATACTTAGTATCTTACATAATGACTATAACTTTGACTCTTTCTTCTTCTCTTTCACTTTGGCTTAATTTTTATTTTTATTTTTAGAGATAAGCGCGGACAGGCCCTTCGCCCCACCACGTCCGCACCGACCTATGTTCCGCACATTAAACACTATTCTACACACACTGGGGAACAATTATTCATTTATAAACAAGCCACTAACCTACACACCTGATGTCTTCGGAGTTGTGAGAGAAAAAACGAACATCTTGGAGAAAACCCACGGAGCCAGGGCCACCGGGAGGTACAACCTCCGTACAGACAGCATCTGTGGTCAGGATCGAACCCGGGTCTCTGGCGCTGTAAGCGATGTAAGGCAGCAACTTTACCACTGTGCCACCATGCCATCCCTATTAGTATTTATGTTATGAATTCCTTTCTTAAGTGCTGTTTGTTTTTGTGTGTCTCTATCTTCGTGCGTTAAAGTTTGTGCTTCCACAAAACTGTGTAACAGCCCAATGTGCCATGGACCCTAACGAACATCGCCAAGCAGCCCCTGGGTTGCATGCCATCAGAGACGCTTGGAGGAATATAAATTGGCTTATAGAGGTGTACAGGTTCATGAGAGGAATAGGTCGGGTAGATGCACAGAGTCTCTGCCCAGAGTTGGTGACTCGAGGACCAGCGAACAAAGATTTAAGGTGAAGCGGAAAAGATTCAACAGGAATCTGAGGGGTAGCTTTTCCACACAAAGATTGTGGGTGTATGGAACAGCTGCCAGAGGAGGTAGTCGAGGCAGGAACTATCCCAACATTTAAGAAGCAGTTAGACAGGTACATGGATAGGACAGGTTTGGAGGGATATGGACCAAATGCTGGCAGTTGGGGACTAGACTAGCTGGGGCATGTTGAGCAGTGTGGGCAAGTTGGGCCGAAGGGCCTGTTTCCACGCTGTATCATTCTATGATTCTATCTATGGCTTCAGAACACTACCTTAATGCAGGATCCTGTGAATGTAAATATGGTTAATGAGGCCTGCAGTACAGACAAAAGGAGCTTCTCTCAATGTGAGTCACAGGAAATAAACAAAGACAGCCCAGCTCAGTATATTCTCTCCAACTCACAGCTTCACGGGTAGTTTCCCTTCTATAAACAATCAAGAAAGAATTGGTTTGTCTGCTCTATTCCTTCATAAATCCTTAATAGGTTTGTCAATCTAAAATCTGACTGTGAATCCTATAAAAACACAACACATGTCATTCTGCATTGAGCTCGAGCTTGTAGCGGTCCACATACCCCAGTTTGCAATGACGGTGCCGAAATAGAGACAGTTGAAAACTTAAAATTCCAAGAAGTAAATATCACCAACGACTTCTCCTGGACCACCCATATTGAAGCAACGACCAAGAAACCATGAAAGATGGCATGTCACCACAACTCTGACCAACTACAGACGCGCCCTAGAAAGCATTTTGTCAGGATGCATCACAGCTTGTTTTGGGAACAGCTCCATCCAAGACCACAAGAAATTGCAGTGAATTATGGACACAGCCTACATCATCACATCACACAAACCAACCTCCCTTCTATTGACTCCATTTATCTCAAGCTGCCTCGGCAAGGCTTGCTGCATAATCAAGCATGAGTCTCACTCCAGTTACTCCGTCTTCTCCCCTCTCCCATCGGGCAAAAGGTATAGACGTGTGAAATTACACACCAGCAGATTCAGGGACAGTTTCTTCCCAGCTGTCATCCATCCTACTACAACTGATCCATCCTACCACAACCAGAGAGCAGTGCTGAACTACTATCCACCTCATCGGTGACCCTCGGACTATCCTTGATCAGACTTTGCTGGCTTTACCTTGAACTGAATGTTATTCTCTTACCATGTATCTGTACTCTATGAATGGCTTGATTGTAATAATGTATTGTCTTTGCACTGGCTGGTTAGCACGCAACAAAAGCTTTTCACTGCACCTCAGTACACGTGACAACAAAATACACTAAAATAAACTGATTGTGTCACTTACATTTATTCACCTTCCAGGGCAGGAAGTTATCTTGAGTTCCTGATATATTGTATTCATGAAAATTATTATATGAGTTATAAGTGTCTCTATATCTGAATGCTTGGCCTCCAACTGAAGCAAGGTGAGGGAAGAGAAACACAGGTACAGGAGCTCTGCCTACCCACCTTCAACTGCTCAAGGGTGTGATGGGTCAGCTTGTCCCACCAGCCTGTGAGAGAACAACAGGACCTCAGCTCTCAAATGTGAACCTGAGTTAAATGTCAGTAAGCAACAGGACCGTCTAGATTTCTCTCTACATTGACACTGCTGGCCTACGTCCTGAATAAATAGAACATGAATACGAAGAAGGGTCTTGAACCGAAACAACACCCATTCCTTCTCTCCAGTGATGCTGCCTGTCCCCGCTGAGTCTAGGGCCTGTCCCACTTTCACGAGCTAATTCACGACCTTTGCCGAGCTTGCCCTTGACTCATACTCGCAGCATGGTTGTCACGAGGTCGTAGGAGGTCATAGGTAGGTCGTAGCAGGCCGTGATGCTAGTCATAGGTACTCGTGGCATCAAGTAGTTCAGGGCATTTTTTGTAGCATGATGAAAAATGTTCACGAGTAAGAAAGGTCGTGATTTAGGTCGTGAAAGTGGGACAGGCCCTTTACTCCAGCATTTTGTGTCTATCTTTGGTTTATACCAGGATCTGCATTTCCTTCCTACTCATAAATACATTAAACTGGACAGACACAAAATGCTGGGGTAACTCAGCGGGACAGGCAGCATCTCTGGAGAGAAAGAATGGGTGATGTTTCGGATCGACACCCTTCTACAGACTGAGGGTCAGGGAAACTAGAGATATGGAAGGGTACTAATAGAATGTAAGGTGTGAGAAAAGGATAGTTCAAAGCACACGATGATCAAAGAAATGTAGAATGGTTCATAGTTGGCTGAGGGGAAGGTGACAACGAGGCATGCAAACAGTAAAATTAATCATGAGGACAGTGAAACGGGCTTGATCAGCTTACAACCCAGCAGTATAAATATTGATTTCTCAAACTTCAAGTAACCCTTGCTTTCCCTCTCTCTACAACCTCCCCCAAACCTAGTTCTCCCACCAGTTTCAATGTCCTCCTGGTTAATTTTACTGTTTGTGTGCCTTGCCGTCAAGTTACTCCAGCATTCTGTGTCTGTCTTCGGTGTAAACCAGCATCTGCAGTTCCTTCCCAGGCAAATTAAACTGGAGATGGGGCCAAATTACCCTCTTGTTAATTTGCTCAGAGATTAACGCTTCAGAAACCATTTCTTCTGTCACTTTGATGGTGTTTGCTGGCTAAGAAATGTACTTAACGTTACAGAGGGATTGACATAAAAAATGGAAGGGGCAAGTAGATTAGAAGTGTTGGTTACATTGGCACAATGCTGCAGCAACTATTAGCCAGTTAATGCCACATTATTTAACACCTTTCCCACAAAACAGAATGGAAGGAAAAGCCATTTATAAACTCCCCAAATTGTAAACTATGAAGAAGGATCGATCATCAGCAAATATGTACAACCTCTTCAATCTTAATGAAAAAAACATCCTCTTCAATCTTTCTTCAAAAACATTCTCATAAAAGAAGGCTTTTGCTTTTGTTGCAAAAGAACTCACTCATGTTTATCAATAAATTCAGGTCATTTGTTCTCATTTGAGAGCATATTTCCTTGCAGATACTCTGAAGGGAGACACAAGATGCTGGAGTAACTCAGCGGTTCAGACAGCATCTCTGGAGAGAAGGAATGGGTGATAGTTAGGGTCAAGACCGTTCTCCAGACCGAGAGTCAGGGGAAAGGGAAATGAGAGATATAGACAATGATATAGAGGGATATAGAAGAAATCAATGAATGATATGCAAAGAAAGTAATGATGATAAATGCAACAGGCTATTGTTAGCTGTGGGCTGGGTGCAAATGAGTTGCATGCAATGCCACTCAAGAAGATGTATTTGAAGCTGGTACAACAGCGTAGATCAGCGAGGGACCGAGAGAGATAAAGAACAACGAAAGAAACACATGCATAAAGGTAATGATGATAAAGGCAACAGGCCATTGATAGTTGTTTGTTGGGTGAAAACAAGGTGATAATGTGACTTGGGTTGGGGGGGGGGGGGGGGATAGCGAAAGTGAGGGAATTCCGGGCTATCTGAAGTTAGATAAATCATAATTCATATGAGTGGGCTGTAAACTGCCCAAACGAAATATGAGATGATCTTCCACCAATTTGCGTTTAGCCTCACTCTGACGATGGAGGAGGCCTCGGACAGAAAGGACTGTGTGGGAATGGGAAGGAGAATTAAAGTGTTTAGCAACCGGGAGATCAGATAGGTTCAGGCACACTGAGCGAAGGTGTTCAGTGAAATGATCGCCCAGTCTATGTTTGGTCTTGTCAATTTATAAGTCCACAGATTACATTTTTTGTGTTTAAAAGAGAAATACATAAGTACCCGAGAGAATTCCGACACGGTAAGGACAGGAGAGAGGACCAGACATACTGCTCTTGTACAGAGGACATGTATGGACTCGATGGACTTAAGTGCCATTTTCCTTATAGTGATCATATAGTGATTCTTTACATTCAATATGGGGGGGGGCAATGTGATATTTATTGGTGGTTAGAGTAAGTTTAAAAGCTTTGTTGGCTATTTCAGTAGATGGCAGGGAATTGCACAAAGGGATAATTGTTTACATTTATCAGGATCTTTGACGATGTTAAGTGCATAGCAACTAGTTATGGACCCACCCTCAAGGAAGAATATATTTTCTATATCTGCACCATCAAACTACTTTGGATCTCAATCATGTCTTCCTTACCCCTTGGTCTTGTCTATCAGCAAAGGAAGGAATCCCAGCACAGATCAGGGACAAGGTGGCACGGTGGTGCGGCGGTAGAGTTACTGCCTCACAGCGCCAGAGACTCAGGTTTGATCCTGACTATGGGTGCTGTCTGTACGGAGTTTGTACGTTCACCCCTTGACCTGCATGATCTTCGGTTTCCTCCCACACTCCAAAGACGTACAGGTTTGTAGGTTACTTGGCTTTCAATTAACATGAATTGTCCCTAGTGTGTGTTGGATAGTGTTAATGTGCGGGGATCGCTGGTTGGTACGGACTTGGTGGGCCATAGGGCCTGTTTCCATGTTGTATCTCTAAACTAAACTAAACTATACATTGCGCGGGGTGACGCCTGTTTGGCGGTGAGAAGTCGCCCAAAGAGTCGTATATCTTTTTGTGTTCGCCACTGGATTTTCAACATGTTGACATTTTTCGGAAACCTGCTGCGACTATGACGGGTACCGGCAAGTCGACGAAAAAAATTGCATGTGGGACAGGCCCTTAAATCAGCTAATACCTATCCAACTCAGAAGAAGGGTCTCGACCCGAAACGTCACCTTTTCCTTTTCTTCAGAGATGCTGTCTGACCCGCTGAGTTACTCCAGCTTTTTGTGTCTGTCTTCAGCTCAAAAAGGAAGCACTTATTGCGATCGAGTTAATAGGTAATTAGTATTGAGAAGGATGCTGGCTATCAAACGTAGTTGGGAGAAATCTCTTTAAATAGCTATTTATCCCTCCAGAGATGATCCAGCTTCCTCAGCATGCGCCTAATCAGATACCCCATATTTTGTAAGTACTTGAGCTGAGGTGGGCAGGAAGATTTATAATACTGATTAGCCCAAGCGCACCACTAGAGTCTCCATCGCTCTACTTCAGCACATGGAACCTTGCAGAATTGCTTGTGACACACCAAGAGCTGCAAACGGAACGTTTCCCAGACAAGCGTTACTTACAAAGCAACACTGAACATCAGATTCACTTCGTCCAAAGAGAATACTTAAACAAACTGCTAATCTGCACCATTTTACAACGACACTACTGCACACAGTATCATGTACTAGGATCATTTGGAATTTTAAACCACAAAAACATGAACTATTTTTAGGTTTTACCCATTGATTGCAGAACTAAAAATAACAACAATGTTCTGAATGTAGAAACGAAGAACTGCAGACGCTGGTTTACATGAATGGAAACAAACTACTGGAGTAATTTAGTGGGTCAGGTAGCATCTCTGTATAACATGGATAGGTGACGTTTTGGTTTGGAACCCTACTTCAGACAGAAGGATTTGTGGGAAAGAACTGCAGATGCTGGTTTAAATTGAAGGTAGGCACAAAATGCTGGAGTAACTCAGTGGGACTGGCAGCATCTCTGGGGATGCAGACAGAAGAGTCAGTTCTGAAGAAGGATCCTGACCTGAAACATCACCTATCCACGTTCTCCAGAGATTCTGCCTGACCCGTTGAGTTACTCTAGCATTTTGTGTCCTATCGCGTTCTGAAATAGGGAAATTGGAATTCTGCTAAGGATAGTTTGCCGCCTGTGGTGACTTACATGTAGTTCTAAAATCAAAACTTTAATTGTTATATGTTACATAATGGAGTCTAATATGTATATTTATATGATTAATGTGTAGAGTGACGAACATCATGGAATGAATTAGTGTTTCCATTAAAAGCAATGGATTCTGAGATAATGTTTATTATTACCCATATCACACATCTGAGGTATGCTTTTACGAAATTGTATTCCCTTCGTTTTTACTGCCAGCAGGGGTAACAGGGGAATATTTTCTTATATTCCCCTTTCTTGCGAACGCCTATGGACTTTACCTGTTAAAACAGCGGGGAATATTAATAGAATATTGACTGGCCTTGAGGGGGATACGACATATATTGCCTGAAGTAGATTCATATTGCCCGAGTCGAAGACGAGGGCAATATGGATCTAGTGAGGGCAATATATGTCGTATCTCCCGAAAGAGGACAGTCAATATTGTTATTATTACCCATATCAGACATCTAGAGGAAAATCTGAACATCTCAGCTCGGCGGACTTCCACATAAAATTTACCAAAATGGACGCGGCAGTCTTCCTGTCTGCCGTTTGAATATTCTAAATTTCCCACGCAGCGTCACGTTGCCGTCACGTTGCCAAGTTCCCGGATGTGAGAACAGGGGAATATAAGACTATATTCCCCGCTGTTTTAACAGGTAAAGTCCATAGGCGTTCGCAAGAAAGGGGAATACAAGAAAATATACCCCTGTTACCCCTGCTGGCAGTAAAAACGAAGGGAATACAATTTTGTAAAAGCATACCTCAGATGTGTGATATGGGTAATAAAGTCTTATATTCCCCTGGTCTCACATCCGGGAACTTGGCAACGTAACGGCAACGTGACGCTGCGTGGGAAAATTTAGAATATTCAAACGGCAGACAGGAAGACTGCCGCGTCCATTTTGGTTAAATTTTGCGTGGAAGTCCGCCGAGCTGAGATGTTAAAATTTTCCTCTAGATGTCTGATAATGGTTAATAATAACAATATTGACTGTCCTCTTTCGGGAGATACGACATATATTGCCCTCACTAGATCCATATTGCCCTCGTCTTCGACTCGGGCAATATGAATCTACTTCAGGCAATATATGTCGTATCCCCCTCAAGGCCAGTCAATATTCTATTAATATAACAATTGACACCACTGTAATATAGATACCCAATCATACTCAGCATAACAATATTATGAGGATGGTATTGCACTCAACTGCTGTGATACCGAGCTCCTCTCTCAACCTGCCGTGCCGCACCACGCTGTCCTCCAACGATGAAGTTTCACGATAAGACCCTCGTGACGCACGGTGGCGCAGTGTTAGAGTTGTTGCCTTACAGCGCCGGAGACCCGGGTTTGATCCCGACTACGGATGCTATCTGTACAGAGTTTGTACCTTCTCCCCGTGACCTGCTTGGGGTTTTCTCCGAGATCTTTCGTTTCCTCCCGCACTCCATAGACGTACAGGTTTGTAGGTTAATTGGCTTGGTATAATTTTAAATTGTCCCTAGTGTGTGTAGGATAGTGTTAATGTACGGGGATCGCTGGTTGGTGCGGACTTTCGGTTGTAATCTTTTGGCGACCCTGATACGTCAGTCAATGACGCCGGCAGTTGCCAAAAAAAAATCACCAAGTGGGACAGGCCCTTAACTCAGCAGGACAGACAGCATCTGGATAGAAGGAATGGGTGACATTTCAGGTCGAGAAGGCTGACAATTCCTCTTTGATTTATCTCTTGCCATTAACCTGCACGGGGTTTGCATTACAATGGCCATCTAATCTGCCAATACACACATCCCTGGAATGTGGAAGGAAGCAGCAGGATCTGGAGGAAATCAACGTGGTAACACACAGAACATGCAAACTTTGCACAGATAGCACCGGAGATCGGGATTGCACCTGGGATCACAGTCCGCACCGACTAGCAATTCCCGCACATTAACACTATCCTACACACACTAGGGACAATTTTACTTTTATACCAAACGAATTAACGTACAAACCTGAACATCTTTGGAGTGTGGGTGGAACTCGGAGAAACCCATGCAGTCATGGGGAGAACGTACAGCTTCTTACAGACTTGCACACAGGTGCCAAACAGATATCCCTAGGATGATAGACGGTTTCAGCTTCAGTTAAGTTTATTGTCACGTGTACCGAGGTACATCGTAAAGCTTTTGTTGCAGAAAGACAATACATGATTACAATCGAGGCATTTACAGTGGACAGATACATGGTACGGGAATAACGTTTAGTGCAAGGTAAAGCCAGCAAAGTCCGACCAAGGATAGTCTGACGGTCATCAATGAGGTTGATAGTAGTTCAGGACTGTTATCTGGTTGTGGTAGGATGGTTCAGTTGCCTGATAACAGCTGGGAAGAGACTGTCCCTGAATCTGTGGGTGTGCGTTTTCATACTTCTATACCTTTTGCCTGATGGGAGAGGGGAGACGAGGGAGTGGCCAGGGTGCGACTCGTCCTCGATTATGCTGCGGCAGCGTGAGGAATAAATGGAGTTAATAGATGGGAGGTTGGTTTGTGTGATGGTCTGGTCTGAATCCACGATTTACTGCAATTTCTTGTGTTTGGAACTCTTCACAAACCAAGCTGTGATGCATCCTGATAAAATGCTTTCTATGGTGCACCTGTGGAAGTTGTAGGGGACATGCCTAACTTCCTGAGCCTTGTAAGGAAGTGGGATGGCAGCATAGTGGCGTGGCTGGCAGAGCTGGTGTCTCACAGCGCCAGAGACCCAGGTTCAATCTTGAATGTGGGTGCTCTTTGTGAGGAATTGGCACATTCTCCCTGTGACCGTGTGGCTTTCTGGGTGTTCCGGTTCTTTCTGGCTCTTCCCACATCCCAAAGATGCGCTAGGTTGTAGGGTCACAGAGTTACACAGCACAGAAACAGGCCTTTGGGCCGAACATATCCATGCCGATCAAGGTGCCCCATCCACACTAGACACACCTTCCCACGTTTGGGCCATATCCCTCTCAACCTTTCACATCCATGTCCCTGTCCAAGTATCTTTTAAATGTTGTTATAGGACCTGCCTCCATTACATCCTCTGGCTACTCGCTCCTCACACCCACCATCCTATGTGTGAAAATGTTGCCCCTCTGGTTCCTATTAAATCTTTCTTCTTTTACCTTAAACATATGTTCACTGGTTCTCGATTCCCCAACTCTGGGTGAAAGACTCTTTGAGCATCTTCCCTATGCATTCTGCTCATGATTTTATACACCTCTGTAAAAGCACTCATAGTCTCCTGCGCTCCAAGCAATAAAATCCCAGCTTGTTCAACCTCTCCCTATAGGAATCACAGCCGCAGGAACCAAAATGTGAAGGAAAGGGACAAAAAGCACTTTGAGTCCAATTCCTCACACATACACAGGTCAGCCTGGCTTCCCCTTGAGTCAGACCCGCAAACTGAGGAGCAATGAAAGGGATGGGCAAATGCTCGAGTCATTCTTCTACATTTTAATGATTTATTTCTATGATGTCTTCAATCAGTTCTTTACATTTTTAGTCACAGTTTGGGTTTTTATCTATTTGAATAGCTTTTAAAGATGTATGATGGTGAGTTACATTTAAACACGGTTCAAAGGCTGTGACTGTCTCTCAAAGATTGCTGGGCGCGTCAGTGCCTATTCAGCCTTGCCCGATGTCTGTCAGCTTGGGAGTTTGACCATTCATATCTGGAACAAGTGGGAAAGCAATCGACCTATATTGGCCAGGTCCAATATAGGTCGAGGTCCACAGTGTTCATGCATCTATCTTCTTCTTCTTCGGCAGTCCCTCTGGATTGGGAATGGCTTGATGGCATTCCACCTCCGTGGTACCAATGAGGCAAATGCGCGAACCTCATACTCTTGCGCAGAGGCGGGATATTTTGAAGGCAGGGAAGGATTCTTGATTATTATGGGGAGAAGGCAAGAGAATGGGGTTAGGAGGGAGAGATAGATCCGCCTTGATTGAATGGCGGAGTAGACGTGATGGGCTGAATGGCCTAATTCTGGTCCTATCACATGACCTTATGAGCTTATGTATGACCTGGTCCCCTCTTTCTCCGCTTCATGCTCCCCATGCACAGTCTAGAGGTTCTCAATAACAAAAGCTACTTTTCTATGTTGAGCAGTCATGGGCCAGGGGTTCCCAGGCGTCAGTGAGGATGGTGCATTTCTTCAAGGAGGCTTTGAACCTTGCATCTATTCCTCTGTCCTTGCCTCCCATGGCAGATAGACTCAAAATGCTGGGGTACCTCAGCAGGACAGGCAGCATCTCTTCCCCTTCTTCAGACTCGACCCGAAATGTCACCCATTCCTTCTCTCCAGAGATGCTGCCTGCCCCCCTGAGTTACTCCAGCATTTTGTATCTATCTTCGGTTTAAACCATCATCTGCAGTTCCTTCCCTCACCTCGCGTGCCAGAGCTTTGAATATAATATATGTTTAGGGAGACTGGTGTTGAGCATACAAATGACACCTCTTAGCCAATATATATGTGTGAGAGCACTAAAAGCTGCAATGCTAGAGTCACATAATGCTCTGATCACAGCACCAATGCAAAGAGTACATTTAACCTTCCTTATCTTTGTATAGCTTAAATTGAGAAATTTTAGGCAAAATCATTACAATAAAACTGTTACATAAAATCAAGTTTTGTAGCCTTAAGGCCCTGTCCCACTGTACAAGTTCATTCAAAGAGTTCTCCAGAATTTGCCCTGATTCGAACTCGGAGATTTATGGTAATCGTCGGTACTCGGGGCTCTCGTGGACATTTTTCGCCATGTCTTCCCGAGCTACCGCGTTTCCCGAGTACCTGCTGTTCGCGTTACGAGCCGCTAAGACGTCCCCGAGCTCCGATGTATCCTCTACGTACATTCTACATGCTTACCACCAGTTTGATTTTTTTTTAAACTCAGGAGAGCTCTTGAATGAACTTGTACAGTGGGACAGGGCCATTATGATCTGCTAATCACACTTCAAATAATGCATTGTTATCAAATCACATGGAAAACACAGTAGAGAAGCCAGCTATGGGATTACATATTCATTGATGTTAAGGGCCTGTCCTCACCAGCATCCGACTCCATGCGGTGAGCGTGACCAAACTGGAAGCGGGGGCCGCGCGGGGGTCGGGTGATCCCCGTACAGGGCCGGTCCCAACAGCATGCGCCTGCATGCGGTGAGCGCAACCAAACCGGCAGCGAGGGCCGCACGGAGGTCGGGTGAGTGGCGCGATGTGGCGCGAAGTTGGAGCGAAGTTGGAGCGAAGTCCGCGGTAAGTTCTCAAGGACAGAGAGGTACACACATAGAGGGGCACGGAGGCACAGAGAGAGAGAGGGTCACGGAGGCACACAGAGAGGGACACGGAGGCACAGAGAGAGGGTCACGGAGGCACAGAGAGAGGGCCACGGAGGCACACAGAGAGTATCATGGAGGCACAGAGAGAGGGTCACGGAGGCACAGAGAGAGGGTCACGGAGGCACACAGAGAGGGTCACGGAGGCACACAGAGAGGGTCACGGAGGCACACAGAGAGGGTCACGGAGGCACAGAGAGAGGGTCACGGAGGCACACAGAGAGGGTCACGGAGGCGCACAGAGAGAGGATCACGGAGGCACACAGAGAGGGTCACGGATGACGGTGCATCATACAAACTACAACAAAAACCCAATTATACATAGTACAATCAGAATTTGGAAACAAATAAAATACAATTTAAAATTAAGAAACTTATCTCCTATCTCCTATTGCTAAAAACCCTCTGTTTAAACCCTCGATTATAGACAAAGCAATTCATACAATGGGAAAGAGCAGGAATTAAAACTTTGGGAGATATGTATGATACGGGAAAACTATTATCATTTAAACAATTACAACTAAAATACAATCTGGGTAACAATCATTATTTCAAATATTTCCAAATATGTGATTATTTGAAAAAACATGCACATGAATTTTACACAATGCCATTAGACTTACTAGATGAAGTAATGAATACAAAGACGGAATCACCAAATTTAATTTCACATATATATAATATTAAATTAAATGCAGTAATACCAACAACGGAAGGTATTAGAAGTGAGTGGGAAAACGAATTAAGCATAAACATTTCCAATGAAAGGTGGAAAGAATACTTATTAAATGTGCACAAATGCTCAATTAACGTAAGACACACTTTAATACAATTTAAAATTATACATAGATTATACTACTCAAAAACTAAATTAAATACATTTTTCCCTAACGTTTCACCAATTTGTGATAAATGCCATTGTCAAGAAGCTACAATAGCGCACTCATTCATCTTTTGTACAAAAATTCAAAGGTTTTGGATTGAAATCTTTGAAATTTTCACAAAAGTGTTTAAAATAAAAATGACACCAATGCCAGAATGGATTATTTTCGGAATGACAGAAGGTAGTCCGGAATTAAATGCGTATCAAAAGAATTTATTTGATTACGGCTTAATAATAGGAAAAAAACAAATCTTAAAATTCTGGAAAAATGCTCCTATACCAACATTAAATATGTGGATTTCAACTATGTTTGAAACACTACATCTGGAAGATATGAGACTCCGCCTGGAAGGAAAATCAGAACGCTTCTTTCAGACGTGGTCTGCATTTATAGAACTGCTACAAAGATAGGATGCAGGAGTACCTCGGGCCTTGGTGGGGGGGGGGGGGGGGATGAAAAACTATGGAGTTGGTGGATTTCTTTTGCGTGATATATATAACAGAGTAACTGGCTTTTTTTTTTCCTTTTCCTTTTTTTTAGGGTCTATCTCTTAACCCCCTTTCTCTAATTCTTTGACCAAGGGCTTCTTCTCCCTTTTGGCACACTCTTTCACACTCTTGCACAACTCTTTTCACCTATTTCACTCCCTTTCTTTCTATTCTTTTTCTTTAAAAGCCATACAATTATGGGGTACAATGATTGTAACAAGATATATGTGAAGTACATTGATGTATTTACCTCTAATAAATAAAATATTTTAAAAAAAAAGAGGGTCACGGAAGCACACAGAGAGGGTCACGGAGGCACATATAGAGAGGGACGGAGGCACGACGTGAGGCGGTGCGTGTAATGCGTCGAGGCGACTGCGGGCCGACAGGCCGTTGCCGCGCGGAATTTTTGAACACGGTCAGTTTTTCGGAGCCCCACGCGATGTCGGGATCAGCTCTGCACAACTCCATACGGCTCCGGCGATCGAAGTGGGACCGGCCCCACGAGGCTGGACGGCTCAAGCGACCACGTTAGGTTGTGCTCACCGCATGGAGTCACATACTGGTAGGACAGGCCCTTTATGCTTGAACTCCCTTTATCCTATCATTCCTGATCAATTTAACGCTCTGTTTATAATCCCTCCCAGTCCCTTCCTTATCCCTGTGTCTCCCTTTCCCCTGACTTTCAGTCTGAGGAAGGGTCTTGACCCGAAACGTCACCCATTCCTTCTCATTAGAGATGCTGCCTGTCCCGCTGAGTTACTCCAGCATTTTGTGTCCATCCACCTCCCTTTGAAATATCACAATATAAGACCTACCCAACCCAAAGTCATTTTCAGATTGAATCTGAAGACTGATTGTATTGGGAAAGGTGATTATAGGGTGATGGGTTGTATATATGGCTAAGAGATACTGTATAATATATGAGGGGTTTTTATTTTATTTTTTATTTTTTTCTCTCTTTTTTGGTATGGCTTTGTAAATATTTGATTAGTGTATAAATGTAAATAATTTGGTGTACATATAGCTGCTGGTGTACGTATGGTGTACATATATCTGCTAAATTTGTATAAGATAATTATAAGCAGTAGAATAAGGGGTGGGAATTAATAAGCTTTGTCTTCTTCCTGCTCCTTTTCGGACACATACAATTTCATTTATTTATAGATATTGTTTATGACACTTTATAAATATTCTTGTTTTGTTTTTGTATGCTGTTTATTCTTTTATTCTGTTCAAAATAAAGAATCAAATAAATAAACAAACAAACAAACAAATAAATAAATAAATAAATAAGTGGAAGACTATTTGGCAAAATTAAAGTCAACGCTTTCACACCTAATGCATTTGTTCATTTACGGGGGGGGGGTCAAAGGGCATGCAATGCTTTTGAAACCACTTGATACTGGGCATGCAAGAATGCAAAAGTAGATCTTAACTTGAGCATTGTAGAATGTTTTTGCACAAATGAACAGGCTTTTGATGTCTTACTGACAGGGATCTTGAGGTAAACGTAACCCAAGCCTTTTTCTGGAAACTTCCACTGCTCCCCCCCATGTAATCAGTCACTAAAACCACTCCTCAAATCAGCTTTCCAATGCACTGTGAATGGTAGGGTCCTAATGATTGGTATAGAACAGAGGGACCTAGAAGTACACACTTGCCTGAAGCGGCATCACAGGTAGTTAGGGTGGTGAAGATGGCTTTTGGCACACTGGTCTTCATAGAGTTATTGAGTCATGGAGTTGTACAGCAAAGAAACAGGTCCTTCGGCCGACCATGTCCACACTGCAAGTTGACGTACTGGCCAGTCCCATGGTATTGCATTTGATCTATTCCCCTCTAAACACCTTCCTATTCAATGTGTACGAAGGAACTGCAGATGCTGGTTTACACCAAAGTTAGACACAAAATGCTGGAGTAACTCAGCTGGTCAGGCAGCATCTCTGGCGTGAAGGAATGGATGGCATTTTGGGTCGAGACCTTTCTTCAGACAAATCTGTTAACATTCATTTTATCTATGTCCTCGTGATCTTAGAGTGCTCTGAAGATCTGTCAGTCATTAATCCCATTAATTTTCCAATCACTACATCTTTACTGATACTGTTTTTCCTCAGGTTTTCTCATTCACCAGATCATTGATCACCAGAACAACATCCCTCCACCAGTACCCCCTGCCTACTATGGGTAAACCAGTTATACATCCAAACTACCAAAAAAACTGTTGATCCCACCCATCTTAATCTTTTGGATCAGACCTCTTGGGGTCTTTATCAAATGCCTTACCATGCCTCCCTCTTCTCCCCTCTCACATCAGGCAAAAGGTATAGAAGTGTGAAAACGCACACTCCCAGATTCAGGAACAGTTTCTTCCCAGCTGTTGTCAGGCAACTGAATCATCCTACCACAACCAGAGAACAGTCCTAAACCATTATCTACCTCTTTGATGTTCCTCAGACTATCCTTGATCCGACTTTGCTGGCTTTACCTTGCACTAAATGTTATTCCCTTATCATGTACAGTCTCTATACACTGTAAATGTATCAATTTCTGCTGACTGGTTAGCATGCAACAAAAGCTTCTCACTGTACCTCGGTCCACATGACAATAACCTAAACTGAACCTTTTGTGCCCTACCCCACCTCGTCAATATATGCTACCAAGTCCGTCATTCACAAAGCCTGTCATTCACAAAGTCATGCTGGCTGTCTCTAATTAGTTTAGTTTAGTTTAGTTTAGTTTAGTTTAGTTTAGAGGTACATTGTGGAAACAGGCCCTTCAGCCCACAGAGCCCATGCCAACCAACAATCACCCATACGCTAGCTCATACACTAGTTCTATCATGCACACTAGGGACAACTTACAGAAGCCAAACAACCTACAAACCTGCACGTCTATGCAATGTGGAGGACAACTGGAGCACCCAGAAAAAAACCCAAGCTCTCACAGGGAGAACGTATAAACTCCATACAGACAGCACCCATAATGACAATATAACACCTACCCAAATCCAAAGTTGGCTTCAGATTGAAGTGGAATTGAAGCCAGCATTTCTAACCTGCGTCCCTGGTACTGTAAAGCAGTGACTCCACCATGGCACAACTGCGCCTCCCCAATCACAATCTTTTCCAAATGTGAGTAAATCCTATCCAGAAGAATCCCCCCCCCCCCCCCCCAAATATTTTCCCAACTACTAATGTGAGGCTCACCGTCCACTAATTTCCTGTATTATCTCTGCTGCACATCCAAAACAAAGGAATAACATTAGCTATTCTCTGGTCCTCTGGGACCCCACAGATCCTTGTCAAGGCCTTGCAATATTCCCCCTTGCATCTCTCAAGAGTGATAGATCCTGTCAGGCCCTGGTGATTTATCCAACTTAGTGCAGTTCAAAAAACTCAACACAAACTCCTTCTTGTTCTTAAACTGCTCTAGCAACCACATCTCTCATTATCTTGCCATCTCACCATCCACTAATTATCCATCTCCTGTATGAGATTGAAAATACAGATGCAAAGTACTCCTTTTGCAGGAGGATGACTGAACTTTGGTGCCTTCCCTCACAGTGGGAAGCTTTGATTCCGCTGTGTGGGGATGTTTGTGTCAAAGACTATCGTGTTCTGTTATTCGTATAGCTGTATGGTGACCACAAATTTCACAGTGCCAATTGGTGCATGTGACAATAAATGTCTCTTGTCGCTAGTCCCTCACCTCCATCCTGTGATTGAACCATAAATTCTCTTTTATCCACAAGTAGTCCTACCTTCTCCCTAGTTACCCTGCAGCTCAATGACTCTAAATGAGCTAATTAACTGCGAGTAGACACATGATACATCTAAGGAGGACATGGCCAGGGCAGAGAGATGAGAAAAGTGGTGGTAAGACAAAATGAGGTGCTATATTTTGGAAGAATGCAGAAGGCAGAAAGATCAAAATGAAACCGGGGTCATTCAGCAGGTCAGGTAGCAAGTGTCAGGTAGCAAGGAAAGCATCATCCTTAACCAGAATTGGAAAAGTTCAGAATTGTAAACTAAGATGTTAACCTTGATTCTGTCTTGTCCAAGCAGCGTCTTCAATTTTAGACATTTAGGTCACCTTTACCATTGGGAAGTTGAAATTGCAAGTAAAGAAATTACCGTACGTTTTATAAGCTGAGGCATAAAGTACAATGAGATGAAGCTAAACATTTTGGTCTACTCAAGTGCAGTTAAAGCACTGTGTTTAGCTTTATGTGTAGGAAGGAACTGCAGATGCTGGTTTAAACTGAATATAGACACAACAAGTTGGAGTAACTCAGCGGGGCAGGCAGTTTTATTCCCCTTGCTTCAGGAAGTTTAGGAAAGCCTAGTAAAAGTACATTAAAAATTATCTGATCTGATATCCAAGCAGCTTATTCATGAGGAGAAGCTGGAGAAACTGACTGTGTGGAGTTTGCACGTTCTCCCTGTGACCTGCGTGGGTTTTCTCCGAGATCTTCGCTTTCCTCCCACACTCCAAAGACGTACAGGATTGTAGGTTAATTGGCTTGGCAAATGTAAAAATTGTCCCTAGTGGGTGTAGGATAGTATTAATGTGCGGGGATCGCTGGTCGGCGCGGACTAGGTGGGCCAAAGGACCTGTTTCCACGCTGCATCTCTAAACTAAACTAAACTAAACTCAGGGTACTTTGAATAGGATTTAGAAAGCTACAAGGAAATTTAATAACCTTAAATGTAGATTTAATAAATTACTAAGCAGAATTATTTCTACTGTTTAGTTGGGAAGCAGGGACAATTAATAATAACACAATGTGGGGAGGGGTCTAGGGGGTGGGGGGGGGGGGGGGATGGGTTCAAACGACAAAGAGGGACTGGGGGAGGGGGAGGTGGGGGAGAAAGATGTGTGACTATATTGAATCCTTTTTTAACGTTGTCGGTGCCAACTCCTGCATACAAGTAGCGTATGCAAACAAAGAATCCCACTGGACCAAGTACACACAACATTAAAGTAGAAAGTAGCAATCAATCTGGAAAGTCGAGTTGCTGTATCGCAACTACAGTGACCTGGGCTCACTCCTGACCTCAGGGGGCTGCATGCGTGGCGTGTGCAGGTTCTCGCTCTGACGGGTGCTCCGGTTTCCTCTACATCCCAAGGATAAGTGTGTTGTCCCCTGGAGTGTTCAGTAAGTCAATACTAGAATCTCGGCAAATTGATGGGAATGTGGGGAGAATGGGTTACAGGGGGAATTACTGGTGGAGTGGGATTACACTGCGAGCCAGCTGAGGCTCAGTGAGCCTAATAGCCCTCTTCCAAAATAGATAGGAAGCAACCTTTTCCTTGCCAGAGATGTTCTGTTCAGTTTAGTTTATTGTCACGTGTACCGAGGTACAGTGAAAATCTTTTGCTGTGTGCTCTCCAGTCAGCAGAAAGACAATACATGTTTACAATCCAGCCATCCACAGTGTGTAGATACATGATAAGGGAATAACATTCAGTGCAAGATAAAGCCAGCAAAGTCCGATCAAGGATAGTCTGAGAGTCTCCAATGCGGTAGATAGTAGTTCACGACTGCTCTCTGGTTGTGGTAGGATGATTCAGTTGGCTGATAACAGCTGGGAAGAATGAATCTGGAGGTGTGCGTTTTCACACTTCTATTCCTTTTGCCTGATGGGAGAAGGGAGAAGAAGGAGTGGCCAGGGTGCGACTCGTCCTTGATTATGCTGCTGGACTTGCCGAGGCAGCGTGAGGTATAAATTGAGTGAATAGAAGGAAGGTTGGTTTGTGTGATGGTTTGGGCTGTGTCCACAATTCGCTGTAATTTATTGCGTTCTTGAATGGAGCTATTCCCTGATGTCAGTAATTAGAGGTGTGCGTTGAAAGTAAGGGGTAGATCTAAGGGGTAGAATATTGTGGGTTGATTGTCTGGAAATATGATTAGTATTGGCAGGAAATTGATGGCAGGCCTAATTATAGTATGTTTAAGGACACTATGACTAACAGAATGAGTGACTCATTGATGAAAACATTGTCCATAGAATCAAGATGCTAAATTAGTGCAATAAGCAAATGCAAGACACTTTTAATAAAGGTGATAATTAAAAAATATATATGATCAAGGGTAATGTATATTCAGCAGCTGGTTTACAATTGTTCAGTAGCTTATTGAAGGAAATACGACATTGTTAAGTTGTTCGCCAGTGAAGGGTATGAATTATGTGTTTAAACGACAATGATAAAATGGTTCTAATATGAAGCTTTCCAGGGCTAATAAGCAAGTCGAGAGCAGTACCTGCAGACTTTGGAGCAGGCAGGCAGGAAACCTCGGGTGCAGTGTTAATCAAAACATCACAATTGTTACTTCATGCAACTGAAGGTACTTAAACTAATCCACATGAAATAAAAAACAAACTGTTAAATTGGGTAGAAAGGAACCGCAGATGCTGGTTTAAACCAAAGATAGACACAAAATGCTGGAGTAACTCAGCGGGACAGGCAGCATCTCTGGAGAGAAGGAATGGGTGACGTTTCGGGTTGAGACCAAAGAAGGGTTTCGACCTGAAGCCGAGACCAAAGAAGGGTCTCGACCCGATCGTCACCCATTCCTTCTCTCCAGAGATTATGTCTGCCCCGCTGAGTTACTCCAGCATTTTGTGTCTGTAAGCTGTTAAACTGAATGGAAATGCTGCAAAATGACAAGCCCTTAATCCTGTTAATATTGTTGGATAACTAGTTGGATAACTAGATCAATGCAAGGGAGGGAAGCAGAGGGGGACAAGGACGTCACACCAGGTGGCACCACGAGCCGGCAGCCTCGCCAGCAGCGTGTTTGCCCTTTCGACTTTTTTTGTTTTTTAGTATGTCTAAATGTATGTCTGAATGTATGTTTTAGTGTGGGGGGTGGTGGGGGAAAGGGGGGAAAGGGGAAATCATTTTTCGGTCACTTACCTCGATGGAGATGCGACTTTTCTCTTGGTCGTATCTACGCCCCCCTCGTAGCCTAACAACTGGTTTGGTGTGGCCTTTGTCGGAGACCGGCCCAGAGCTTCAGTAGCAGGCGCAGCTGACTTACCATCGCGGAGTGGGGCGATCCCTTGCCGGGGTTAGCCAGAAGAAGTGCTCCGACCGCCGGCCTGCGGCCTATAATATCGTGAAGTCGGGGTCTCCGGTAAGAAAGTGGCAGATTCAGGAACTCAAAGGCGGGGAGTATGTGTTCCGATCCGTCCCGATGTCGGAGTTTCGATCATCCCGATGAGAGGGCTCGTACATCGGGCTGCCATAGCGGCGACTATGGCCCCAACCACGGTGAACAAAGTAGGAAGATTGACTGAACGTTATTGCCTTCCATCACAGGGAAGAATGTTGATTCCACTGTGGTGGATGTTTATGTTAAATTCTATTGTGTATTGGGCTCTTTTTGATTGTACGGCTGCATGGTAACTCATTTCACCTTAATTGATGCATGTGACGAATAAACCTGAATCTTGAACCTTGAACCTTGGATCTGTATAAATGGCACCATGAAGCCAGGTGACAGTCGGCAGCTACTGAATGCGTAGCATGGTATGAGCTATCTTGGAGTCCTCCTTGGAAAATATCAAGGGGTCAAAAAGCCAACACAAACATTCTTTGGTATGTCTCCTCCTGCATTATACTTGGGATACTGCACGCATTTTTTTGTTGTTGTTGTTGAGCAGAAGCACGTCCCCTTCCCTTCCTCACGTTATGTTTTTTTTAATGAGGTTTGGTGGGCTGCAGTGGATGGAGGAGCTGTTCACTGTTGTTCCGGGTGAACTCCCACCTAATCCACTATCTTCCTGGGATCCAAGAGTACATAATTGACAAGACTGACACAAAAAGCTAACTGCAAATTTGGTAGCTCCATTTGCGCTGACGTTCCAAAGCCACAAACTGTTGAGCTGAGGAATGTTGGCAGATGTATAAAGAATGGCCAATGTTTCTTGCTAAATTTAGACATTCAGTATTTTTTTTTTGGGGTTGTAGATTGTCGAAAGCCTTTGCTCCAGTGCAAATTGCCAGAAAATGTATGTTCTCTCTTCATAATGCCATACTATTCACAAATCAGTACCATCAATTAAAAATTAAAATACTGTAATTAGAGTTTAAAAGAAGGGCAAGAAATCATCTGAATTACAGTTAGAAATGAGTGCCTGATTTAATGAGAAGCAACTATTAATAAATGAATACTTCGATACAAACTTCCGTGGTTGTTTTCAATCTATCATTTGAAAAGCACATTTGGATTTAAGCAAGATGATGTAATATTTAATTTTAAGAGTTGGAGAAAGGTCACTGTTAAATATATTCAGATGCCATAATAGTTTTGCATTTATATGTAATATTCAATGCTATTTTATTTAACACCTCATATTAAGTAATGGGCTTTGTAATGGGGTAATTTGACCTTGTTAAGAAATGTTGGTCATTGTATTTCTCAATTGGCAAGAGATGAAGGGCTTCAAAGATAAGCTATGAGGGTCAACATTGGTGTCCCTGCTTCCCCATTTATGCTTATAAATGAGGCAGTGGCAACGGATATTATGGAAGAAACAGCAAAGTTCACAGCCTGCCTGCTTTGAATTTTGAATAGACCACTTGCAATGCAACTGGAAAGCTGATGACAAATGTGTGGTGCTGTTGAGGTCCATTATATTCACAAAGCCCAATGGTCTTTGCAATTGTTCCCCTGCCTTGTTGCCAGATTCACGAGGCAATGAGATGAGGGGCAAGCCATAAAATTGAATGGACATCAGATGCTGGTTTTGCTAATGATACCCAGATATGTGAAAATGAATAATTAAAACTGCTCATGACTGATTTCACGTGCAAACAATTTGCAGCAAATAAATTCAAAGACTTTCTTGAATTTGAGTATTCAAAGGTCTTCAGCTTGTATGCTATCCCTTTCACAGAATCACAGGATGTTTGCAGCAAGGAAACCATTCAATCCATCATGTTCACAAGCTATCTGAGGCCATTCAGCCCATCGAGCCCATTCCGCCATTCATTCATGGCTGATCCCTGGCTTTTAATCCCATTTTCCTGCCTTCTCCCCACAGCCCTTGAAACACGTTCTAATCCATAATTTGTCTACCTCTGCCTTAAAAATATCCACTGACTTGGCCTCCACAACCCTCTGTGGAGGTTGCAAATCTAGTTCCACAGATTAACTACCCTCTGACTAAAGAAGTTTCTCCTCACCTCCTTTCTAAAAGGGTCCCCTTTAATTCTGAGGCTGTGACCTCTGGTCCTAGACTCTCCCACCAGTGGAAACATCCTTTCCACATACACTCTATCTATGCCTTTCATTATTCTGTAAGTTTCAATGAGGTCCCCCCTCAACCTTCCAGACTCCAGTGAGTAGAGGCCTAGCGCTGTCAAACGCTCATCATATGCTAACCCACTCATTCCTCGGATCATTCTTGTAAACCTACTCTGGAACCTCTCCAAAACCAGCACATCCTCAGATATGGGGCTCAACATGTCTGTACTGATTCCACATATGGGTAGTTCAACTTGTCCCACTCCCCTTCCCTTTCATTGAGCCCTGCACATTACTTATTTCCAATAAGTCTTCAGATACTTCTCCAGCACTTGGACATAACTGTTGCCCTGATAAGGCACTCCTGACCTGAACCAGCTTCAGTTCTCCCTCGCATCCCTGGAATCATATTACACCCTTTCCAAAGGTTTCACATCTTTCCCAAAGAGCGGCATCCACATTGGGACACAATACTCCAGATGGGTAGAACCAATGTATTATGACTACCTTGCACTTATGTTCAGTCTCCTTATTTGTTAAGTCTAGGATCTGAAAAGTTTCTTCAAATTTGTAAGCTGTGTGCACTAACGATTTTTGCCGTTGAGTGTTTTCCAACTTACAAAGGATACAAAAGGATACAAAGGACATTTATTATCACGTACACCAATTGGTGTAGTGAAATTTGACTTGCCATTGCAGCACACGAATAAAGATAAGACACATCATTAAAGAATTTAACAACAAACATAAAAACATCCCCCCACAATGGTTCCAACTGTGGGGGAAGGCAGCAAAGTCCAGTCCTGTCCCCTGTTCATCCATAGTTGGGCCCATTGTGGCCTCCGCAGTCGCCGCTATGGCAGCCCGATGCTTCAGGCCCTCTTGCCGGGAAGATGGAGCTCCGGCGTCGGGTGAACATTTCTCAGCGGCTTGGAATTTCTGGAATGTCTGGAGCGGCCGCCTCCTCCCCGGAGACCGCGGCTCCCGAAGTCCTCAGGCCGCGCTGGTTGGAGATCTGACTGGCGATATCGGATCCCAGGCTCAGCGGTATTTTAAATCCAGCGCTGCCCGCGGCTGGACACCCGCAGCCACAGCTCCTCGGATGTAGTAGTCGGCGGCCACACGGCGACCCGGGTAGGCATCGCCCGCTCCGTGATGGTGTCCCAGCGCTGCGCCGCCGCTGAAGCTGGGGTTCCGGCCGGTCCCGACAGGAAACACCGTTCCAGTCCGATGGTGGGCCGCGAGGAGGGGGGCGAAGAAGCAGCTCGGGGGAAGCCTCCTCTCTGACCAGGTAGGGACTAGGAAATAAAGTTGCCTCCTCCCCCTTCCCCACCCACCACGCAAGACTAGAAGAATTCCAAAACAAACACTTTTAACTCACTAAAAATGAAAAAGAGGGTGAAAGGACTGACAGCTGCTGGCAGGGCAGCCAAAAAACCGACGGCGCCCCCTTGCTTCTTCTTTAAGGATCTTTAATCCTTCATCAGTCTTTCTCCATTTGATTCTTGGTGCATTTCACCAAGCGTGCACAATTATTCTACAATAGAAAGAGATGCTTCTGTTTATTAGGCCTTACTGACTCTGGTGAATAACATAGACAAAAAATACTGGAGTAACTCCGCGGGACAGGCAGCATAGAAAGAATGGGTTGTGGCATGAGCTGATAGACAGGCCACATGCGGTCGAACCCTCGTCAGTGGTTGCGAGGGCTGTCACGTGATGTCATGGGGTTAAGGGGCATGTCCTGCTACATAAGCATATCTCACCTTGAGATCAGCCCAGTCGACAGGTAGCTGAGCTCAAGACATCACCCTCGCTCAGCTGCAGCAGCAATGACAATATGTTAGAGGACCAAACGTGTATGCATTTCGAACCTATTATGTCTGAATAAAGCAACTGTTTATTCACCACGTTTGCTGCCGCTACATTGGTGACCCCGACGATCCAATTAGGGATTTCAGATTTCAGGAGACCTGATGTCTGCAGCCGACATCCCAGCCCTACTGAACGACGCTGCCGCCAACCCGGCCCTACCGTAATGTATGCCGCAGGCCGCCCGGGTCGATGACCGCAGTCCGGGCCTTGTTTCACGGCTACCAATCTCTCCTGCATGACCCGCACGGAGCCGACCACCGGGGCTGAGAGGCCACGGCTGCCGTCATTTCCCCACCAGCCATCGCTCCCCCACCTGCTGCTGCAGGAGCTGCGAATTTAGCAGCCCTCAGCATCACTGCCGCCCGCCTGCTTGCCCCGGGAGCGGGTAGAGAGCAGACCCGCCATTACTCTGCCGGCCGCTGCTCAAGGCCTAACCTCCCGATGGAGTGGGCCTACCTGGGGCGGCCGCCCGAAGACCCACGGGCGTTGGCTGCCCGTCCGGTCGGGCTGTGGTCCGGCCAGCATCGAGGTGGAGCCTCGGCCAATCGTGAGTCGGTGGTCCCGCGACAGATTCCCTGGCAGCTTCTAGTCTCCCCCGAGAGTGCGGCAGTACAACCCGCTTCTGATGACACCGGCGACGGTGGGGGGAGACCCTACCTGCGTGGAGACCCGACGGTGCAACGAGGCCCGTCGATGCCGGCCGCCCAGCATGCATCCGTGTCAACCGGCCTCCAAAATGGCGGCTGCGGCCTACTACCACATGGCCGCCGCGCCGACTGCAAAAATGGCCGCCGCGGCCGGCTGGAAGCGACGCTTGACCCACTCTGACCGCCGGCAACAGCGCCACCTTCCGGCCGGATGCCCACCCTGCAGTCCGACTTCCATCCACAGTGCCACGCCACCTTCTGGCCGGATGCCATCGCTGCAGCCTGATTGCCGGTAACAGCGCCACTTCAGGTCGGATGGTGTCACTGCAACCTCCAGTTTTCCAGCACAGCTTCCCATCCTGCATCACGGACACTAGACATTGGACAATTTGCACTTTTACTTTCCTCCCTCTTTGGACTGTTTTGCTCACTGGAGTTTGTTTTGTTTCTTTTCACTTTTTTACACTGTAATGATCTCGTCGGGTTAAGCAATTTGTTTATTCTTTTTTTTTCCTTTGTTTGCATTGTTGCTGGCTGCCATATTTCTCAGGACACGATCCCCTGCTGGTCGATGAGATGCAACTGTGTCTCGTCAAACCTGTGGCTTTTGAACTGGTCTCCTCGCACCCCTCGGCACTCCGCCGGGATGGCCCACAGCCAGAGCGTTGACTAGGCCCGCAGGCCATGGCTGGGGTGCCTCCGACCCACAGCAGGAGCCGCCCTCGACCATGCTTGCAAATTTCTTGTAGAAGGTTAGCACATTCTATACCTTCCTCTGTTTCTGGGGGGGGGGGGGGGGGGTCCTGTAGCATCAGCTGATAGTCAGACCACTTGCAGTCGAACCCTCGGCAGTGGTTATGAGGGCTGTCACGTGACATCATGGGGTTAAGGGGAGTGTGCTGCTACGTAAGCATATCTCACCTTGAGATCAGCCCAGTCGACAGGTAGCTGAGCTCGAGACAACATCCTCGCTCGGCTGCAGCAGCAATGACAATATGTTAGAGGACCAAACGTGTATGTAATTCAAACCTATCTTGTCCGAATATAGGAACTGTTTATTCACCATGTTTGGTGCCGCCACACGGTGATGTTTTGGGTTGAGACCCTTCTTCAATCTGAAGAATTGAGTCTGAACTCTTGTCACCACACTTTTTAAAACATCAGCACTTTCGGGGCATTCCTTGACCTGCAAACAACCAACTCCAATCAACTTCCTGTCTTAGTTCCTGCCTAATATCATCAAAGTTGGCTTTACCCCGGTTCAGAATTTTAACTTGTGGGCCTGCCCTGTCTTCAGCCAACATTGATCACTGGTTCCAAAAGTCTCCCCCTCAGACCCTTCAGTCACTGGCCCTTCCCAATTTCTGAAGAGTAGATCCAGCTTTGCCCCCTCCCATGCTGTGCCCTCTACACATTGCCTGAGCAAACTTTCCTGAAAACATTTCACAAATTGCACCAGTCCAAGCCCTTCACTATCTACAATACCACACACTTTAGTGTCATCTGCGAACTTGCTCATCTTGCCATGTACACGCTCATCCATTTTATTGATATAGATGACAGAAGGTAATGGGCCCAGCACCGAACCCTGAGGCACATCGCTAGTCACAGGCCTCCAATCCATAAAGCAACCTTCCACCATCACCCTCTGCTTTCTTCCATGAAGCCAATTTTCTATCCATTCAGCTATCTCATCTTGGATCCCATGCACTCTAACCTTCCAGAGCAGCCTACCATGAGGAACCTTGTCGAATGCCTTGCTCAGCTTAATGCACACATACAGACTCACTGGATGAACCTTCACTAATGTCACCTTGGACCACTGCCGTGACATTATCAATACAGCAAATCCCCTCATCTTTTACCCCCACCTCTATCTCATATCGCACCTGTATGCTGAAACACTACGCTGCCAGTCCTGTCCCTCTCTGAGCTTGGTTCCTGTAACGGCTACAACATTCTTGGGGTCACAGTTTAAGGATAAGGGGGAAGTCTTTTAGGACCGAGATGAGAAAAACATTTTTCACACAGAGAGTGGTGAGTCTCTGGAATTCTCTGCCACAGAAGGTAGTTGAGGCCAGTTCATTGGCTATATTTAAGAGGGAGTTAGATGTGGCCCTTGTGGCTAAAGGGATCAGGGGGTATGGAGAGAAAGCAGGTACAGGATACGGAGTTGGATGATCAGCCATGATCATGAATGGTGGTGCAGGCTCGAAGGGCCGAATGTCCTACTCCTGCACCTATTTTCTATGATTCTATGATTCTATGATTCCTGTCGCACGTACCTATCCATGGTATGAGTTTGTCTGCTTTACCAGTCGGGCTTCTCACATTAAAATAAATGCAAATCAATCCAACAGTCCTTCCTCACTCCCTGCCATGCCGATTCCGTGCACTAAACTTTTGTCCATCACGATTCCTGCCGACTTCCAGATTCTCACTTGCCTCATTCCTGCATTGGATCCCACCCCCCCAGCAAATCTAGTTTAACCCACCGCTTTAACGCAGCAAACCTACCGGACAGGATATTGGTTCCCCTCTAGTTCAGGTACAACCCGTCCCTCTGGTACAGGTCATCTCTGACCCAGATGAGGACCCAGAGGCTGGTGGGGGAAGTGAGATCCCACACTCTGACCATGGTGGGGATGACCTGCAGAAATTGAACGATTAGCTTAGTTTAGGCAGAACATCTAGAAGGCACGGAGGACAACATTTTTGGGTTGCGACTCTTCTTCAAGGGGAATGCGTGCTAGGGTCCAGACCCGAAATGTTGCCTGGCCAGGTCCTCCAGAGATACTGCATGAACTGCTGAGTTAATCCAGCACTTTGTGTTTTGCTCAGGATTGCAGCACCTGAAATTCCTTGTACCTCCAGGGCTTTGGATGAGCTCAGAGCATTTCAACTCTGTCCAATTTGAGATAGGCTACAAGTTTGGACACAATTGTGAAGAGTTTCAGAATCAAGCCATTTTGTCCGACTAATAGTTTAGCTTAGTTTAGTTTAGAGATACGGCGCGGAAACATGCCCCCCGGCCCACCGAGTCCGATCCGACTAACCATCCCTGCACACTAACGCACACCATGGACAATTTACAACGAGACCAAGCCAATTAACCTACAAATCTGTATGTCTTTGGAGCGTGGGAGGAAACTGGAGATCCCAAAGAAAGCCCACACAGGTCTCTAAATTGGATTCTGGAAATGGCTGTCAGCTCCTTTTCAGTTTGGCAAAAATGGACCAAGAGGCTCAATCCAATCCATCACTCCAGCTCTCCCTCGACCCTTTTCAAATGGCATAGTTGCCCTTCTGCATCCGAAACATTGATTGACCCAGATTCCACAACTGCCTTAAGAAAGCACACCCGACTCTGAATGGAATTGTAAAAACGTCATGGACAGAAGAGGAAGATACTTGTCATGGTTGGATTGATGTGGGATAGCCACTGCGGGGAGTGGAATGTATCCGCAATTAGGTAGACACAAAATGTTGGAGTAACTCAGCGGGACAGGCAGCATCTCTGGAGAGAAGCAATGGGTAACGTTTTGGGTCGAGACCCTTCTTCAGACTGAATCCTCAATAAGGATGGTGGAAATAGTTATTTAAATACGTAAGAATATTTGTTTATTTTGTAATATAGTGGTGGGTTTGTTTGTACTTTTGTGTGTATTTTTGCAAATGATTGATCTTTTATTTAACACCAATTTTTTTTGGTGTTAAATAAAAGATGTGGGATAATAGCACGTTCGACAGTCTGCAGAGCATGGTGTTCCTTCAACTCTGTCATTAATGTACATCAAAAATAATTGAATGGAAATATTTTAAACTAGGTGACGGCAGTCAATTTATATTTTTCCGAAAATTCAAATTAGAGATGAGACAAAGGATTCTCCTTCCAGTCCATTATTCCAGTGTACAACACGATCCAGTTCTCAGGGACAGAAACCTACAGAGATTTGGAAACTATTGTGTGTGCTCTGATCATGGAGCCTTCTGAATGCTAGAGTGGATTACACCCACTAAAAATGCTTTATATAAGATAATAATTGTCCCCAAAACCAAATTCTTCTTTTGCCTCTCTTCAAATCAACAATCCGGATATCAAATAATGAGGGACAACAACCATTCTCTCAATGTCAGCAAGACAAAGGAAGTAGTGATCGACTTCTGGATGGGGAAGCGATACACATGCTCCAGTTTGCATTGACGGCGCTGAAGTAGACATGGTTGAAAACTTCAAATTCCTAGGAGTCAATATCACCAACATCTTCTCCTGGACCACCCATATTGAAGCATCAACCAAGCAAGCAAACTTCCTTAGAAGACTTAGGACGTTTGGCATGTCCCCTACAACTCTCACCAACTTCTACAGATGCACCATAGAAAGCATTTTATTGGCATGCATCACAGCTTGGTTTGGGAACAGCTCCATCCAAGACCGCAAGAAATTGCAGCGAATTGTGGACGCAGCCCGGACCGTCACACAAACCAACCTCCCTTCCATTGACTTCATTTATACCTCACGCTGCCTCGGCAAGGCCAGCAGCATAATCAAGGACACTCCCTCTTTCCCCTCTCCCATCGGGCAAAAGGTACAGAAGTGTGAAAACGCACACCTGCAGATTCAGGGGCAGTTTCTTCCCAACTGTTATCAGGCAGCTGAATCATCCTAACATAACCAGAGAGCAGTGCTGAACTACTATGTACCTCATTGGTGATCTCAGACTATCCTTGTTCAGACTTTGCTGGCTTTACCTTGCACTAAACATTATTCCCTTATCATGTATCTATACGCTTTAAATGGCTCGATTGTAATCATATATTCTTTCTGCTGACCATTTAGCATGTCACAAAAGCTTTTCACTATACCTTGGTACATGTAACAATAAGCTAAGCAGTAAACTGTAAACACTCGTCTGGATACAATAAATAATTTGCTGAATTCGGTCCCTCTTTGCTGTTGTGAGACATGTTTCACATTTGATAGCCCATGGTTCAAAAGTCCTATTACTTGCAGTGTGTTAATGATGATTGCAAAGCCATCTCCACTGGTCCCCATGGGAGCGATCTGAAATAAATGTTGGCAGTGTTTGTTTCATCACCTCTTCACAAAAATAAAATGACTAAGAACTCTCGGCCTGTTACAACAGAAAATTAATTCATTTGTTTATCACCAGAAATATCACAAATGCCACTTGCAATGTAGACTAATGTCCAAACTGCTTCACAGGACGGTAAACATAAGTAAATGATCGTAAAACCAAAGCAGGAAAAAAACAAAGCAAAGAATCGCACATACGGTAGCAGAATGTGTTACTGCCAATGTGAGACAAGTATGGGGCAAGTAATTTAACCTTTCTCCATATTGTATGGGATTTAGTGTAAGGAGATATCACAGGACAGATTCTGTGTAGTGTACCCAAGATCGCTTTTGAGACAAAGAGAGACACAAATTGCTGGAGTAACTCAGCGGGACAGGCCGCTGATGTTAGCCCAGCGGGACAGGCAGCTGAAGGAATGGGTGATGTTTCGGGTCAAGTCCCTTCTTCAGATAATGCGGGATGCTGATAAGTGGACAAAGGAAAATAAGCGACCTATGGTATGATGTTCTTGCCCCACCCCTTTCCCACGCCTCCCTCCAGCATTGTCCCCTGTGCTCCCTCAGTTTGAAGAAGTGTCCGGTCCCGAAATTTTGTCTGTCTGTTGCTTCCACAGATGCTGCCTGACCTGCTGAGTTCCACCGGCAAGTTGTTAATTTCCTTAAGATGCCAGCATCTGTAGTCGCTTGTGTCTCCTGGTCTCTGGCCAGTTTGATTTACATCATATATCATGAGGAAAAATTGAGATCTCTGGATACAGCAGAGACTCTGGGACCAGACCACATCCCAGCTGTAGAACACAGAGGCAGAACATGCCGTCTCAGCGTGGTTTCATCGATCCAATAATGTGGAACATTACTCCATTAATGTCATGTCAGCAAGAAGGGCAAGTCCAATTTGGCCAATTACCCAGCATTCACTCATTAGCAAAGTGATGAAAAATGTGCAGAGAATTGTGGACGCAGCCCAGACTATCGCACAAACTAGCCTCCCTTCCCTTGATTCCATTCATACCTCACGCTGACTCAGCAAGGCCAGCAGCACAATCAAGGATGAGTCACACCCTGGCCACTCCCTCGTCTCCCCTCTCCCATCGGGCAAAAGGTATAGAAATGTGACTTTACTGCCTTTATCTTGCACTAAACGTTATTCCCATTATTCCCATTATCATGTAACTGCACACTGTGAATGGCTCGATTGTAATTATGTGCTGGCTTTCCGCTGACTGGGTATCATACAACAAAAGCTTTTCACTGTACCTCGGTACACGTGACAATATACTGAACTCAATTCAACTAAACTCCTTGACATCGAGGCAGTGTTTGGGAGAGTATGCTCATAGGTCATAAGGCCATAATTGATAGGAGCAGTATCAGGTCATTCGGCCCATCAAGTCTACTCTGTCATTCAATCATGGCTAATCTATCTCTCCCTTCCAACCGCATTCTCCTGCCTTCTCCCCATAACCCCTGACACCCGTACTAATCAAGAATCTATCTATCCGAGCCTTAAAATTATCCATTGAAATATCCATATGCGGTTGAAGAGCCTTGGTAAATTTAAGGCAATGGACATCAAACGGAAAATAGTGCAGTGGTTAGAGTCATATCTCCCTTGAAGACAGAACTGTGAGAGTACCTTCATCATAAAGACAGCAGAGATTCAGAGTTCAGCTCACCAATGTCCCAATTATGGATGGGCATTATACAGTATGCTGATCTTGCTGGCAATAACCAGATATCAAAGACAAATAAATAAAAAAACAGGATCAGAGGAATCGACAGCAGAGGAGGAGGAGGTATTTTGGGCATCCTATCCAACTGAAAAAGCACTGGCAGGCCTATTCCCAATTCCCAGAGTGTAGGAAGGAACTGCAGATGCTGGTTTAAACCAAAGATAGACACAAAAAGCTTGCGTAACTCATTGGGTCAGAGCATCTTGGAGAGAAGGAATAGGTGACGTTTCGGGTCAGAGATGACACAAAGCTGGGTGGCAGTGTGAACTGCGAAGAGGATGCTAGAAGATTGCAGGGTGACTTGGACAAGTTGAGTCAGTGGGCAGATGCATGGCAGATGCAGTATAATGTAAATAAATGTGAGATTATCCACTTTGGCAGCAAGAACAAGGAGGCAATTATGTCAAAGGTGTCAGATTAAGAAAAAGGGAAGTGCAATGAGACCTGGGTGTCCTTGTACACCAGTCACTGAAAGTAAGCATGCAGGTAGAGCAGGCAGTGAAGAAATCTAATGGTATGTTGGCCTTCATAAAGGGAGGATTTGAGTATAGGAGTAAAGAGGTCCTTCTGCAGTTGTACATGGCCCTGGTGAGACCACATCTGGAGTATTGTGTGCAGTTTGGTCTCCTAATTTGCGGAAGGACATCCTTGCTATTGAGACAGTGCAGCGTAGGTTCATGAGGTTAATCCCCGGGATTGCAGTCATATGAGGAACAATTGGAAAAACTGGGCTTGTATTCACTGGAATTTAGATGGATGTGAGGGAATCTTGTAGAAACATACAAAATTATAAAAGGACTGGACAATCTAGATGCAGGAAAAAAGTTGCCAATGTTGGGGGGTCCACAACCAGAGGCCATAGTCTAAGAATAAAGGGATGTCATTTAAAACTGAGATGAGTAAACAAATTTTCACCCAGCAAGTTGTGAATTTGTGGAATTCTCTGCCACAAAAGGCAGTGGAGGCCAATTCACTGGATGAATTTAAAAGAGAGTTAGATGGAGCTCTAGGGGCTGGCGGAATCAAGGATATGGGGAAAAGGCAGGCACGGGTTACTGATTGTGGATGGTCCGCTATGATCACAATGAATGGCGGAGCTGGCTCGAAGGGCCAAATGGCTTACTCCTGTACCTAATTTCTATGTTTCTATACCCCAAGCATTCACCACTCTCTGTGTAAAAACCTGTTCCACATCTCCGTTAACCATTAATGTTATGGCCTCTAATCTTTGACATTTCCACCATATGTGTCCTATCAATGCCTCTCACAATACAACACAAGAACAAGCTCCGTACCACGCCATCTGTGCTGAACATAGAAACATAGAAAATAGGTGCAGGAGTAGGCCATTCGGCCCTTCGAGCCTGCACCGCCATTCAATATGATCATGGCTGATCATCCAACTCAGTAACCTGCACCTGCCTTCTCTCCATACCCCCTGATCCCTTTAGCCACAAGGGCCACATCTAATTCCCTCTTAAATATTGCCAATGAACTGGCCTCAACTACCTTCTGTGGCAGAGAATTCCACAGACTCACCACTCTCTGCCAAGTCCATTAGGTATACACCTATACATAACCCATATTCCCCTATTCCCTGCATATCCATATGTCTATCCAAACATCTCTTAAGCACCACTAGCGTATCTGCTTCAACCACTATCTCTAGTAGTGTGTTCAAGGCACTCATTGCCTTCTGTGTAGAAAACTTGCCCCGTACATCTCCTATATACAATGCCTCTCTCACCCTAAACCTATGCTCTCTCGTATATGATTATACCATCCTGGAAAAATATATTCTGACTGCCCACCATATCTGTGCCTCTTGTAATTTTATATATTTCTATCAGGTCTGATAATTTTAATACTTCCATCAGTATCATGCCTCATCCTCTGACAGTCTAGAGAGAAGAATCCAAGTTCACCTTCTCCTTAAAGATAGTATCCTCTAATCTTGGCAACATTCTGGTAGACCTCTTCTGCAACCTCTCCATAGTTTCCACATCCTTTTCTGTAATGGGACATCCAAAGCTACACACAATACCCCAAGTGTGGCCTAACCACAGCTTTATAAAGCTGCAACATGTCTTCTTGATCTTATACTTAATCCTTTGACTGAAGAAGGCAAGCATACCATACACCTTCTACACTACTCTATTTACCTGTGCTGCATCCTTGATGGAGCCAAGGACTTGGACCCCAAGATCAGTCTATATATCAATGTCGTTAAAGGTTTTGACATTAATTGTATACTTTTCTCTTACACTCTCGAGTGGATACAAAGTTATTTGTCAAGGCCCCTGTAATCTCTTTGCATGCCTCTCTCAATAGCTCGGGATAGATCTCATCTAGCCCTGTGGTGTTGTCCACATTCAATCTTTACAAGAGACCCTGCATCACCTCTTTCTTGATCTCACACAAGCACAAATCTCTCCTTTATTTTTGAGTGGTCCCACCTTCTCCTCGCCCTCTTGTTATAATTGCATGCATAAAAAGTTGGGATTTGCTTTAAATAATTTTCCAATGCCGATTACCAGTTAATATTTCTAGCCCTAACCACAAGCCACAATATTGTCTTCTCCTCTTTGTGTATCACTACATTTATCTGCTCTGTGTCCTCCCCAACACAGTTCCTCTCCCTTGAGAATGTTTTGACTAATTTGTTTTCAAGAACAGACAGGTTTGCCCATCATCAATGTATTTGACAACCATCTACCATCATCACTGCTCTCAATGAAGACCCACCCCATTTACATGGCTGTAGTCCTGTGAGTCCTAAGATTACAGAGTAACATAATTGAAACTATATAAAGGGCCTGTCCCACTGTCCGAGATAATTCGAGAGCTCTCCCGAGTTAAAAAAAAAATCAAACTCATGGTAAGTACGTAGAATGTACATAGCAGCTACGCCAGAGCTCATGGATGTCCCGTAGCAGCTCGTAATGCTAACAGCAGGTAACTCGTGACGTTTTTTCAGCACTGTGAAAAATATCCACGAGAGCCCCGAGTACCTGTACCCAAATCTGAGGAAGGACATTATTGCCATAGAGGGAGTGCAGAGAAGGTTCACCAGACTGATTGCTGGGATGTCAGGACTGTCTTATGAAGAAAGACTGGATAGACTCGGTTTATACTCTCTAGAATATAGGAGATTGAGAGGATATTTTATAGAAACTTACAAAACTCTCAAGGGGTTGGACAGGCTAGATGCAGGAAGATTGTTCCCAATGTTGGGGAAGTCCAGGACAAGGGGTCACAGCTTAAGGATAAGGAGGAAATCCTTTAAGACCGAGATGAGAAAGACTTTTTTCACAGAGTGGTGAGTCTCTGGAACTCTCTGCCACAGAGGGTAGTTGAGGCCAGTTCATTGGCTATATATAAGAGGAAGTTAGATGTGGCCCTTGTGGCTAAGGGGATCAGGGGGTATGGAGAGAAGACAGGTACGGGATACTGAGTTGGATGATCAGCCATGATCATATTGAATGGCGGTGCAGGCTCGAAGGGCCGAATGGCCTACTCCTGCACCTAATTTCTATGTTTCTATGTTTCTATGTTACCTACAAACGGCTATTATCATAACTCTCTGAGTTCGAATCTGGGGAAACTTGGGAGAACTCTTGAATTAGCTCGTACAGTGGGACAGGCTCTTTAGATGTGGATCCATATACATACAAATACATAAACGCACATGTGTGTGTGTGTATATATATATATATCTGTATATTTATATATATATTTGTGTGTGTATACATATATCTATATAACTAAAAGTATCATATTGACCACTTCCTGTCTGCGATGTATATTGATTTTGGAAAGAACGCCACCCTATATCGCTATGACTTTTGGCCATGTTACTCACAGTCCTCCTCCGCTGAGGCAGCCCTGAGCATTTTTCCGATCAATGAAAAATAATAACGTTATGAATGTTTCAAAAATCTTGAGATCAGCTGATTGGTCCTCTCACCTGTCAATCACCATAATGAAGGTAGCGCCCCTTCCGGGGGAGCCAGGAGTATAAAGCCCAAATTGTATGAAATTGCATTTAAATTTGGTGCCTTGCACTCTGCTTGAAATAGTATAAAATTTCATTTGAATTTGGTGGCCTGCACTCTGCTTGAAATGGTATGAAATTGCATTTAAATTTGGTGGCAGTCACTCTGCTTGAAATGGTATAAAATTGCATTTGAATTTGGTGGCCTGCACTCTGCTTGAAATTGTATGAAATTGCATTTGAATTTGGTGGCCTGTACTCTGCTTGAAATTGTATGAAATTGCATTTGAAATGGTGTTTCAAGGAATAGCCGTGAGTGAACTGCCAGCTGATCTGCCCTGAGTGACTGAGCTGCCAGCCCACCAGGATTGAGTGACTGAGCTGCCAGCCCACCAGGCCTGAGTGACTGAGCTGCCAGCCCACCAGGCCTGAGTGACTGAGCTGCCAGCCAAAGAATCAATTTGGCCCACAATGTCCATACTAGCCCTCTGGAAACTAGTCCCTTTGGCCCACAACACACATACTAGCGCTCCAAAAAGCCCCCCCCCCCCCACTGGCCACCAATATTGGAATTGGTGGAGAGATAGAATATTGCGTTGGGTGACCAGCCCTGCCGTGCGAACATGGGATCCAACGGGTCCCACTGAGTATAGTGTAGATATATATACATATATAAACACACATACAAACACACATAAATGTGTTTCTATATATGTAAGCATGGCATAAAAAGCTGGAGCAACTCAGCGGATCAGGCAGCATCACTGGAGAAAATAAATAGGTGAAGCTTTGGGTCAAGACTCTTCCTCAGACTGGT
Source organism: Okamejei kenojei (assembly GCA_035221665.1). Taxonomy (NCBI): domain Eukaryota; kingdom Metazoa; phylum Chordata; class Chondrichthyes; order Rajiformes; family Rajidae; genus Okamejei; species Okamejei kenojei. The sequence continues at coordinate 5,784,623 of CM069150.1, read as the reverse complement.
TTCGTCATCACCTATTCCTTTTCTCCAGAGATATCGTCTGACTTACTCCAGCTTTTTGTGTCTATCTTCGGCTCTCTCTCTCTCTCTCCCTCCCACCCTCTCCCTCTCCCTCTCCCTCCCACCATCTCTCTCTCCCTCTCCCTCTCCCCCTCTCTCTCCCTCCCTCTCCCTGTGGGCCAGGTAATGGCAGATGGAACTTAACTCGGATACGTGTGAAGTGATGCACCTGGTTAAACTGAACAATAGCAAGACTCGTACAGTAAATGGCAACTTTGAGTCTTAGAGCTATTTAGTTATTCTGACAGTGGTGAGACAGTTCGATAGGGTGGTGATGGAGGCATTTGGATTGCTTGCCTTCATCAACCAGGGCATTGAGTAAATGAGTTGGGACATTTTACATGTCGTTAGTTACTCCGTATTTGCTTGACTGTTCAAAGTGCTGGTCGCCCATCTTTAGAAAGAACGGCATTCGGCGGGAGATGAGGTAGAAACGATTTACACGGACTGTGGACCTTGAGGCTGGATGGGCTAATGTATTTTTACCTGGAGAGTAAGCGGCTGATGGCTGAACTTGTAGAGGTATCTATAATCATGAGGAGCATGGTCCAAGTCTTTTCCCAGGTAAGGGGCATCTAAAAACTGAGTACATAGATTTAAGGTGAGAGACTAAAGATTTAAAAGGAACCTGAGGGGCAACTTTTCACACAGCAGGTGGTGGGAATATGGAAAAATCTGCTTGACGAAGCTATACGGGTAGGTATAAATACAACGTTTCATAGATATTTGGACAGGTTCAGGACGGATAAGGAACTGAGCCAAATGCAGGCAAATGGGTCTAGTTTGGATAGACATCTTTGTAGGCGAAGTGCCTTTCTCTGAGATGTTACAGTCTGTGAATCTCTGACTAGGCAGCAACATCCCAAACCCAACCCCAGCATTTGCAATATTCCTTCATGTAGCTGCTTGCATAATGAAACACTCAGATTAGTTTAGTTTAGTTTAGTTCAGTATAGAGATACAGCATGAGAACAGGCCCTTGGGTCTACCAGTGATCGCCGCACAGTAACACTATCCTATATATCAATTATGACATGACCTACACTAGGGTCTGTACGTCTTTGGAGTGTGGGGAGGAAACTGATGTTCTCGGAGAAAACACACGCAGGTCATGGGGAAAACATAGAAACAAGCACCCATAACCCAGATGAAACCCTGGTCTCTGATGCTGTAAGGGCGGGAAGGCAGCAACACTACCGCTGCGCCATCGTGCTGCCCTTATGTGGAACAAATTCATTCATGCCGAGATGCAGAACCAAAACAATAAACATCCTTCATTAAAGGTAGTACAGTAAGTGGCGTGCACACGGTATTGGGGGATCAGTATTGATGTGGATAGAGAATTGGCTGGCAGACAGGAAGCAAAGGGTAGGAGTAAACGGGTCCTTTTCACAATGGCAGGCAGTGAGTAGTGGGGTACCGCAAGACTCAGTGCTGTGACCCCAGCTATTTACACTATATATTAATGATCTGAATGAGGGAATTGAATGCAACATCTCCAAGTTTGCGGATGACACGAAGCTGGGGGGCAGTGTTAGCTGTGAGGAGGATGCTAGGAGGCTGCAAGGTGACTTGGATAGGCTGGATGAGTGTGCAAATGTTTGGCAGATGCAGTATAATGTGGATAAATGTAAGGTTATCCACTTTGGTGGCAAAAACAGAAGGGTAGACTATTATCTGAATGGTGGCCGATTAGGAAAAGGGGAGATGCAACGAGACCTGGGTGTCATGGTACACCAGTCATTGAAAGTAGGCATGCAGGTGCAGCAGGCAGTGAAGAAAGCGAATGGTATGTTAGCATTCATAGTAAAATGATTTGAGTATAGGAGCAGGGAGGTTCTACTGCATTTGTACAGGGATTTGGTGAGGCCACACCTGGAGTATTGCGTACAGTTTTGCTCTCCAAATCTGAGGAAAGACATTCTTGCCATAGAGGGGATACAGAGAAGGTTCACCAGACTGATTCTTGGGATATCAGGACTTTCATATGAAGAAAGACCGGATAGACTCGGCTTGTACTCGCTAGAATTTAGAAGATTGAGGGGGGACCTTATAGAAACTTACAACATTCTTAAGGGGTTGGGCAGGCTAGATACAGGAAGATTGTTCCCGATGTTGGGGAAGTCCAGAACAAGGGGTCACAGTTTAAGGATAAGGGGGAAGTCTTTTAGGACCGAGATGAGAAAAACATTTTTCACACAGAGAGTGGTGAGTCTGTGGAATTCTCTGCCATGGAAGGTAGTTGAGGCCAGTTCATTGGCTATATTTAAGAGGGAGTTATATGTGACCCTTGTGGCTAAAGGGATCAGGGGATATGGAGAGAAGGCAGGTACAGGATACTGAGTTGGATGATCAGCCATGATCATATTGAATGGCGGTGCAGGCTCGAAGGGCCGAATGGCCTACTCCTGGACCTATTTTCTATGTTTCTATGTTTCTAGTAAGTGAGGTATAACAATGTATTAAAATCCAACTCAGATGGCAGACAGTTAAAGAAGAAACACTGACAGTGCTTGAAGTTAGAAGCTGAAGAGGAGCAAGGGAAAGTTGTATAATTGACACAAGAAATTTGTCACATAATGACAGATGAGGCCAGGCTAATTCATTACAAATAGCAATGTGGAAAATGTATTGCATCTGCTGAGCTAATGGACACTTTGGCAGGAACACGGACGTATCTATGGTAATACCTATATTCTTACGGATGGTTATAATTTTCAAATGCTTGTCTTTATCATATTTGTTAAAGTGTTTATAATGTCCTCTGCTGCTTGCGGGCCATTAGTAATTTGCCAGTCATCATTTACAGAAGGAGCAGACTTTCCTGAGTGCTAACTTCCATGGCAAGAGCTCATAATTTCAGCGGAGATGTGCCGAGACTTTACGAGATGTATCATTCACTCCCTACTCTTCCTTTCTCCAATCTGAAAATAATTAAATTGGCTCAAAGCAATGTTGGCTAAAAATGGCAAGAGGGAGGGGAATATGCACATCATTGGGAAAGAATTAAACGACTAATTTGCCTTATCTTCTGCAATAAACCTGGCGGAGTGTCCTTGATTCTTCATTATTGAGTAATTTTACAAGAATTAACATGGCAGGACATTTCAGAAATAAGCATTTGGCAGTGTGAGAAATGGGACCGCCAACATCAGCTGTAATGAACAGATTACATTAATTATTGTTCTAAATGCGCCCATACTGGATGTAGCCTTCCTATTCTTCTCATTTCTGCTTGAACTTATTGAGGTGATCTGCATCCCTCACTTATGCTTGGCACTGCGTTCAACCTGGTTTCAGTGAATTCGTAAATGGTCAGGTAGTATGGCGGATTGAACTGAAAAGGGTGAAGGTTAAAGGGTGACTGCCTTCTCTGCCGACTGCAAGTTACATTTGGTGAAACAAACCCTGGGCCATCTCGACTATCTCCTGGAGCGATTGGGCCATTGCGGAAAACTAAAGCTAGACACAGAATGCTGGAGGAACTCAGCATCTCTGGGTAGAAGGAATGGGTGATGTTTCGCGTCAATACCCTTCTTCAGACTGATTCGGGTCTCAACTCGAAACGTCACCCATTCATTCTATCCAGAAATGCAGCCTGCCCAGCATTTTGTGTCTATAAACCAGCATCTGCAGTTCTTTCCTACACATTGCAGAAAACTACATACTACATGCAGGGCAACCATCGACACTCATTCACACTAGCTCCATGTTATCCTACCTATGCACCCATTTGCTACAGGCCAATTTACAGAGGCCGATTAACCTACAAACCTGCACATCTTTGGGATGTGGGAGGAAACCGGAGCACCTGGTGGAAATCCACGCAGTCACAGGGAGAACGAGCAAATTCCACACAGACAGTGCCCAAGGTCAGAATTGAATCTGGGCCTTTGGTGCTGAGAGGCAGCAGCTCTAGCAGCTGCACAACTGTGCCACCTTAAAATGATATATGATGACTCATGCAGATAGGGTAAGGAATTGAATTTAGGGTACATGATTGTTTGGCAGAGCCTTACCGCCGAATTAAACGATTTTTAATGTGGTCATATTGCTTTTCCTTCCAGAATTTGGGTGCCCTTCAATATTTGTCCACATGTTGCGTCTGCTGCATGATGATACGCTGACCATGATGCACAACCAATGTGCCCACCACAGATCCTCTCTCAGTGTGGATTGGAATCAAGCACGACTGTGCCATCACTCCAGCTCGGTTCTCCACCTCCAACAAACATTCCTTCAGGGCTGTGTTTCATTCTTAAGATGAATGGAAAACTATTCAAACGACACCATCACAACTTTGAAGCAAACTTGAGTCAGTGAGTCAACGTGTTCGTATATGTCGTGTACGTGAACATTCGAAGTTTAAGACCCAATACATTGCTAACTCATACAATACAATACAATACAATTTTATTCGTCACTTTGCACATAAAGTGCAAGTGAAATGAATTTGCCAGCAGCGGTACAATGATAAAGAACACACAATACACAATAAAAATTTAACACAAACATCCACCACAGCATTCATCACTGTGGCGGAAGGCACAAAATTTGGTCAACGAAATGGAGCACTCCCCTCCGGCAAGCCCCGGCGAGGGCTCTCCCGCTCTGCGCCGAGAGTCCACGCTGCGCCCGCCGCTGAAGCCCCGGGCGCGTCTCCGGGAAAGGCCGCCCGATCATCGTTGTTAGGCCAAGGGGCAGGCGACCTGGAAAGAGTCGCCTCTCCGTGGAGGAGGCGACCAAAGCGGTTTCCCCCTTACCCCCCCCACACCACCCCCACACAAGACACACAAAGAAGCATTAAAAACATACTTTCAAACACACTGAAAAAATTAAAAATTGGAAAAGACTAACACGCTGCTGACAGAGCTGCTGGCTTGCAGCACCCCCACCGACCTAGCGCCCCCGCCCACCGATCATTCGCCAAAACCTATTACTAAAATGGCTCTATGATAGGCATCCTCAAAATGAAGGTTGTCTGCTGACCAGCCCCACTGTACAATACCAGAAAACATGGAAACTTAATTTATTCAGGGTGGCATGGTGGCGCAGTGGTAGAGACACAGCCTTACAGCGCCCGAGTACAAGGGTTTTGTACGTTCTCCCCATGACCTGCGTGTGTTTTGCCTGGGATCTCCGGTTTTCTCCTACACACCAAAGACATGCAGGCTTGCCTTGGTATAAGTGTAAATTGTCCCTAGTATGTGTAAGATAGTGTTAGTGTGCGGGGAGCGCTGGTTGGCGTGGACTCGGGGGGCCGAAGGGCCTGTTTCTGCGCTGTATCTCTAAATTAAACTATAAAATAAAGTTCAATATAGATAACCCTTGTTATAACAGACCATGAGGAGAGGTGGGCGGGGGGGAAGGGTGTCCGTTATTGCTGAGTGTCCACTAAAAAAGAATAATCCTAGAGGTGGCTTAGGAAGGTCGGCAAAGATCCTCAGAACCAGTACTCGTGGCAGAAATGGGAGAGGAGCTCTATTATAAATTATGTTCTCAGATTTGGCTGGGTTTAGCGATGCAGATGGACACTGGCCGCGTCACTGTGCTGGCCTGCAGATGGACGTTTCTCCTTACTCCTCAAGCCCCAGATCCCAGAACTAGTGACGTTCCTCTGTCACTCCCAGCTACAGGGGAGAGTGGCCACCCGCCAACCTTAACATTAAAAGACGATCAGTCAAACTTGAGTTCATCAAACCCGACGCGAGCCCGAAATATTTATTGTTTCCAAACGTGAACGGGTGCTTCGGCCGAGCGACCGTTCCATCAGTCATGAGGAGGGAATAACAACATTGACACTTCTCTCTGAGATGCAAGCTGCAACACAGAGGCTTACCTTAACCACATTCCACTATTTGCAAAGCCAGACGTTCACATTATCCCAGTATAATTTCTTCGGAAAACAAGGCCGCCCCAATTTTTCGATGTTAATATACAATAGGTTCAGGATTATTGCAGGATTGAAAACTAATACTACTTTATTCTGCTTTAAAATGCGATGAACTGTTTATAAGCCTTTGTGAATTCAATTGAAGGTACACCTACTATATTCCTTGACAAATCCATCAGATATAATTCCCTTTAACACATCCCCTTGGCTTGTGCATTTACCAGCTGATACAAAGTAGGAACAGCAGTGGACTGCTCACCTCTTGAGCTTGCCCTGCTATTCAATTAGATTACATCGTTCCATCTAACCGCCTTGATTCAATAAACCTAAATATTCTTGCTTCACAAAAATCCATCAACCTCAGTTTTGAAATGTTCAATTGATCCTTTGATTTTAGCGTATTTTGTTATGTAAGTGGGAGCTTCAGGTTTCCATAATGTCTTGTGTGATCATTATTACCTGACATCGCCCCAAACTGCCTTGTTCTAACTTAGTTATCTGCCTCTATTCAGGATACCTCCTCACATCAGAGGGAAGCCGATTCTCTCCAGAGATGCTGCCTCATCCATTCCTTCTCTCCAGAGATGCTGCCTCATCCATTCCTTCTCTCCAGAGATGCTGCCTCATCCATTCCTTCTCTCCAGAGATGCTGCCTGTCCCGCTGAGTTACTCCAGCATTTTGTGTCCACACACACTCCAGTCAACAGTTTTTTAAATCAAGGAGAGACACAGCAGGGAAACAGGTTGTCCAGCCAATTGCGTCCGCACCACCCATCATGCACTGATACCACCCTAACCCATTTTATTCTCCCCATGTTCCATCAACTCCTCTAGATTCTACCACTCACCTACAAATAGTGGTCAATTGTGGTGGCCTGGTGGTGCAGCGGTAGAGTTGCTGCCTTACAGCGCTTACAGCGCCAGAGACCTGGGTTCGATCCTGACTACCGGTGCTTGTTTGTTCGGAGTTTGTACATTCTCTCCATGACCGCTTGGATTTTCTCCAAGTTCTCGAGTTTCCTCCCACGCTCCAAAGATGTACAGGTTTGCAGGTTAACTGGCTTGTTTTAAATGTGAACATTGTCCCTAGCGCAGGATAGTGTGGGTATGCAGGGATCACTGGTCGGTGCGGACTCGATGGGCCGAAGGGTCTGTTTCCACGCTGGCAACCCGCTTACTTTTGGATGTGGGATGAAACCTGAGCACAAGGAGGAGGATGAGGGGTGACCTCATAGAGATGTACAAAATCATGAAAGGAACAGATTGGGTAATTGCACACAGTCTTTTGCTCAGAGTAGGGGGGTTGAGAACCAAAAGACATATGTTTAAAGTGAGGGAGCAGAAAGTTACCCTGAGGGGGAACTTTTTTACACAAAGGGTGATTGGTATATGGAACGAACTGCCGGCAGCAGCTGGTTGAGGCAGGTACTATCATGACATTTAAGAGACATTTGGACAGGTACATGGATAGGATAGGTTTAAAGGGTTATGGGCCATGAGTGGGCAGGTGGGGCATATTGGTCGGTGGGGGCAAGTTGGGCTGAAGGGCTTATTTCCACGCTGTATGACTATGACCTGTGGGAAACCCTTGCAGTCACAGGGAGAACATGCAAACTCCAGATTGGGAGCAGAGAAGGATTGATCCTGGTCACTGGAGTTGTGCAGCAGCAGACCTATTAGAAATTTACAGAATAATAAAAGCCATAGATGGGGTGGATGAGAAAAGGATGTTTCCACTGGTGGGAGAGTCTAGGAACAGAGGTCATAGCCTCAGAATTAAAGAGTGCTCTTTTAGAAAGGAGATGAGTAGGAACTTCTTTAGTCTGAGGATAGTTAATCTGTGGAACTCATTGCCAGGGAGGGCTGTGCAGGCCAAGTCAGTGGGTATTTTTAGGGCAGAGATAGACCAATTCTTGATTAGATCGGGTGTCAAGGGATATGGGGAGGAGGCAGGAGAGAGCGATCAGCCATGATTGAATGGTGGAGTGGACTCGATGGGCTGAATGGCCCAATTTAACTATAAGTTGTGAACTTGGCTGGGGAAATCTGATGAAGTATGGACAGTTCACAGCAGAGTTTAGGGTGGTGTGGTGGCACAGATCACAACCCCAGTGATCTGGGCTCAATCCTGGCCTCTGCTGCTGCCTATATGAAATTTGATGAGTGAAGTGATCACTCTAAAATTGCCCCTTCTGTGTGGATAAGTGGTAGGGTTTTGGGGGAGTTCACAGGAATGTGGGAAGATTAATATGTGATTAGTGTTTAACTACTCTACATAGGAGCATAATGGTCACCTTAAGGACTAAAGGGCCTCTCCCACTTGGCCGTCATTCGCCCGCCATTTATGCGCCCGGCTAGCATGTGGGTAGCGTGTGGGTAGCGTGTGGGTAGCGTGTGGGTGGCACGTGGGTAGCACGCGACGGGCGCATGGAGTGGCGTGGAGGAGTGTGGATTTCGTCCTGCACAAAATCTTCGCGCGGCAACGGCCTGCCGCGTAACTGACGGCCCAAGTGGGACAGGCCCAACTTACTAGCGCGGCACAACGTCTCACCTCCAACAGCAGCAGAAGCAGACAAACGATCGTCGAGCTCGGCCTGGGGCTCACGTCCCCACTCCTACTCCAGAGATGGGCCAAGACGATTGGAGATAGACACAAAATGCTGGAGTAACTCAGCGGGACCGGCAGCATCTCAGGAGAGAACCAATGAGTGACGTTTCGGGTCGAGATCCTTCTTCATACTGAAGAAGAGTCTCGACCTGAAACATCACCCATTCCTCCTCTCCAGAGATGCTGCCGGTCCCGCTGAGTTACTCCAGCATTCTGTGTCTATCTTCAAATGACGTCACGCGCTCCAGACGGCTGCGCGGATGCATGATGATGCGCGCAACCGTTGCACGTCAGTCAGTCCCGGCCTGTCGCATAAATGACGGCCAAGTGGGACAGGCCCTTTACTGTATGACTCACTCAGATCGTCCCTTATGCTTTTGTATGGAAGGGTTAACAAGCCTCAATGTACAAACCTTTTGTTCTACATATCATTATGACAATTATTACTGCATATTCTCCAAGACGAGGTTTGCAGAGCCTAAATTTGTATGTTCAAGTCAAGTGAGTTTATTGTCGTGTGTCCCTGATAGGACAATGGAATTCTTACTTCGCTTCAGCACACAGAACATAGTAGGCATTGACTACAAAACAGATCAGTGTGTCCATATATCATTATATAAATACATACACACATGAATAAATAAACTGATCAAGTGCAAATAACAGATAACAGATAATGGGTTATTAATGATCATAGTTTTATCCGAGCCAGGTTTAAAAGCCTGATGGCTGTGGGGAAGTAGCTATTCCTGAACCTGGTCGTTGCAGTCTTCAGGCTCCTGTACCTTCTACCTGAAGGCAGCAGAGAGATGAGTGCGTGGCCAGGATGGTGTGGGTATGTGTAAAGCTATTCTAATTTATTTTTATATCAGAATTTTCATCCGTATCTATGAAAAGAGTTTAGAGATACGGCGTGGAAGCAGACGCCTTCAGCTCACCGAGTCCGCACTGACCAGCGATCCCCGCACATTAACACTATCCTACACACACTAGGGACAATTTTACTTTTTTTTTTAATACCAAGCCAATTAACCTGCAATCCTGTATGTCTTTGGAGTGTGGGAGGAAACCGAAGATCTAGGAAAAAACCCGAGCAGGTCACGGGGAGAATGTAGAAACTCCATACAGACAAGCACCAATAGTCAGGATTGAACTCGAGTCACTGGCGCTGCAAGGCAGTCGCTCGACCGCTGCGTCACCGTGCCGCTCTGGACATCATGTTGTGACATGAATTATACAGATCCGAATATTATTAAATGAAGGAATCACTCTATCCACTCTATTCAAGGCACGTTAGTGTGGAGCAGTGAAACCTGATTTACTAGTGGTGGAAAACAGGTGTTAGTGAAGCAGCGGATAATAATTGGAAAAAAAAGGTGCTGAGATGTAAAAAGTATGTTGTGATTTATTGTTGTTTGTTTTGTGGTTAATTTTAAACCTCAGCCACCTCTCATTTTCATAAATGAATAGAACTTTAAATTGTGAGTTTGTAATCTTGCACCTCATGCATTTTGCCTCCTCCATTAGTGAAAAGACAGCCTGAGCATTGGGTCAGTTTTCTTCCTGTGACGTGAGAACAAATGCACAGAACAAATGACAGCAACATTCTTTCAGCAAACTAGAAACCACTTATTCCTTAAACATGCAGATACAGTAGGAAATGAAACATCTGAAACACAGTAGAGCCACTGTTCAGAACACCTGTGGTGGTCTGCCCTCGCTTACAAAAACTCACACCTACCTGGACATTTTTTGAAGCCATTCTCTATATTAGGTTTAGGTTTATTATTGCCATTTGTACTGAGGTACAGTGAAGAGCTCTGCTTCACATGCAATCCAAACAAATTAGATGATACTATACATAAATGCAGGCCAGTCCATCACATGGAACAGACCACACCAAATGACTCCATATTCACATCGCAATACAAAAGCAGCCAACATAATCAAAGACTTGTCTCTCCCTGGTTATTCTGCCTACCCCCCATTCGCATTGGTCAGAAGCTACCAAAGCTTGAAAGCCACGAGACTCAGGAACGTTGTCAGCACGCTTCTGAACGGCCCTACCATTAACTAGGTTACTCTAGTTCATCTCTATCCCATTGCAGCCATTGGAATTTGTCTATGGGACTGGTGCACTACAAACCGGAGAACTATATTATGCAATTTATTCCCCTTTGCTCTATTTATTGTACTTGAGGTTGATTTAATTAGATTTATCTGATGTGTAGGAAGGAACTGCAGATGCTCTTTTAAACCAAAGATAGACACAAAAAGCTGGAGTAACTCAGAAGGTCAGGCAGCATCTCTGGAGAAAAGGAAAAGGTGACGTTTCGGGTTGAGACCTTCTTCAGACTGAGAGTCAGGGGAAAGGGAAAGGAGAGATATAGACGGTGATGTAGAGAGGTATAGAACAAATGAATGAAAGATATGCAAATAAAGTAATGATGATCAAGGAAACAGGCCATTGTTAGCTGTGTGCTGGATGAAAATGAGTACAGACATTGATGCTCAACAACTTTGAAGCTGGTACAACTTGGGTTGGGGGAGGAATGGGGAGCAAAGTAAAGCAAGGGTTACTTGAAGTTGGAGAAATCAATATTCATCCCACTGGGTTGTAAGCTGCCCAAGGAAAATATGAGATGCTGTTCCCCCAAAATGCGTTTGGCCTCACTCTGACAATGGAGGTGGCCCAGGACAGAAAGGTCAGTGTGGGAATGGGAGGGGGAGTTAAAGTGTTTGGCAACTGGGAGATCAGGTCGGTACAATCAGTTCAGATCTGCAAAACAAAGCATTTCGCTGTACCTCAGTACACGTGGCATGTCACGGCTAAACAACGTTTTAATTGTCCATTGAGATCACATTTAATGGGTGGCTTGTTGAGGCTGTTTCAGAAGCCAGTGAAGAGCCGAGTATATAAGAAACATAGAAACATAGAAATTAGGTGCAGGAGTAGGCCATTCAGCCCTTCGAGCCTGCACCGCCATTCAATATGATCATGGCTGATCATCCAACTCAGTATCCCGTACCTGCCTTCTCTCCATACCCTCTGATCCCCTTAGCCACAAGGGCCACATCCAACTCACTCTTAAATATAGCCAATGAACTGGCCTCAACTACCCTCTGTGGCAGAGAGTTCCAGAGACTCACCACTCTCTGTGTGAAAAAAGTCTTTCTCATCTCGGTCTTAAAGGATTTCCCCCTTATCCTTAAGCTGTGACCCCTGACCCCTTGTCCTGGAAAAGACAAGGGAAAAGCCCAAAGGGCTAGCGCTCCTGCCCTCAGTTTGACGAATCAAACAACTATGATTTTATGATGTGGCAGCTTCAGCACTCTCTCACTGCTGATGGACACAAAACGCTGGAGTAACTCAGCGGGACAGGCAGCATCTCGGGAGAGAAGGAATGGGTGACGTCTCGGGTCGAGACTGAAGAAAATCTGAAGAAGGGACTCAATCCAAAACCTCACCCATTCCTTTTCTCCAGAGATGCAGCCTGTCCCTCTATCTATGTCCCTCATAATTTTACAAATGTTCTGTAGGACATCCCTCAACCTCTCACATTCAGTGAGCACATATATTGGGACACAAGTACACGAGATGTCTTCAGACTGAGGAAGGGTCTCGGCCAGAGACGTCAACCATTCCATCTATTCTGTGATGCAGCCTGTCCCGCTGAGTTTCTCCAACATTTTGTGTCTATCTTCAGTGTAAACCAGTGTCTGCAGATCCTTCTTAAACCCTCTCACTGCTGTTTGCTTTTCGTTTCCAGAGATTTTAAACAGAATTCAAATCCACAAGCAGTCATGGTGGAATTTGCATAATAGGTCCAGACTTATGTGTAAATTCACTGCACACCAATCACAGCACAGATACAGGCCCCAGGGACAATTGGCCAATTCCAGTAATTCAGCAGCACTCTAGCCTCTCTGAGCAAGATCCATCTCTTGTTTGCCAGTGTGTGGCCGCTAATCGCAGCCACTTGACGCAATTGTTGTGGTTGCTGGCCAGGTTGTTCATCACTCAGTGGCTGGCGTAACACAGTTGGATGAGCTTAACCAAGTAGGCAGGTGTCCCAGATACACCAGTCAACTGAAGATGTGCAGATGCATATCCACATCTGGTGGAATCTGTGTGCGAAGGAACTGCAGATGCTGGCTTAAACCAAAGATAGACACAAAAAGTGGGAGTAGCTCAGTGGGACAGGCAGCATCGCTGGAGAGGAGGAATGGGTGACGTTTCGGGTCGAGACCCTTCCTCAGGCTGGAGAATGACTGATGGAATCTGTCAGAGTGTCTGCAGCTGAACCCTTGCACACTGTTGGGCCACAAGGCTGAAGAGGTCAAAGTCAAGTCAAAAGAGTTTATTGTCGTGTGTCCCTTTCTTTGCGTAGCACAACAGAACATAGTAGGCATTGACTACAGTTATATACTTAAATACACACATTAATTAATAAATTAATAAAGAGCAAATAACAGATGGAGGGGTATTAATGTTCAGAGTTTTGTCCGAGCCAGGTTTAATAGCCTGATGGCTGTGGGGAAGTAGCTATTCCTGAACCGGGTCGTTGCAGTTCTCAGGCTCCTGTACCTTCTACCCGAAGGTAGCAGGGAGATGAGTGTGTGGCCAGGGTGGTGTGGGTCCTTGATGATGCTGCCAGCCTTTTTGAGGCAGCGACTGCGATAAATCCCCTCGATGGAAGGAAGGTCAGAGCCGATGATGGACTGGGCAGTGTTTACTACTTTTTGTAGTCTTTTCCTCTCCAGGGCACTTAAGTTGCCGAACCAAGCCACAATGCAACCAGTCAGCAAGCCCTCTACTGTGCACCTGTAGAAGTTAGAGAGAGTCCTCCTTGACAGACTGACTCTCCGTAATCTTCTCAGGAAGTAGAGGCGCTGATGAGCTTTCTTAATAATTGCATCTGTGTTCTCGGACCAGGAAAGATCTTCACAGATGTGCACGCCCAGGAATTTGAAGCTCTTGACCCTTTCAACCATCGACCCGTTGATATAAACAGGACTGTGGGTCCCCATCCTACTCCTTCCAAAGTCCACAATCAGTTCCTTGGTTTTGTTGGTGTTGAGGGCCAGGTTATTGTGCTGGCACCATATGGACAGTTGCTCGATCTCTCTTCTGTACTCCGACTCATCCCCATCAGTGATACGTCCCACTACAGTGGTGTCGTCAGCGAACTTGTTGATGGAGTTCGCACTGTGACCGGCTACGCAGTCATGAGTATAGAGTGAGTACAGCAGGGGGCTGAGCACGCAGCCTTGAGGTGCTCCCGTGCTGATTGTTATCGAGTCTGACACATATCGAGTCTGGGGAATCAGCTCACGAATTCTGTTCCATGTCTAACCTGCTGCAGAATCTCTGAGCCTATTCATTCCACTTACAGTTCAGTTCATTGTCACATGTACAGTGAAAGGTACAGTGAAAAGCTTTAGTTGCGTGCTAACCAGTCAGTGGAAAGACAACACATGATTACAATCGAGATATATGCAGTGTACAGATATATGATAAGGGAATAACATCTAGTGCAAGGTAAAGCCAGCAAAGTCCAATCTAAGATAGTCCGAGGGTCACCAAAGAAGTAGATAGTAGTTCAGCACTGCTCTCTGGTTGTGGTAGGATGATTTAGTTGTCTGATAACAGCTGGGAAGAAACTGTCTCTGAATCTGGAGGTTTGCGTTTTCACACCTCTGTACCTTTTGCCTGATGGGAGAGGAGAGGCGAGGGAGTGGCCAGTGTACGACTCGTCCTTGATGATGCTGCTGGCCTTGCTGGGCCAGCGTGAGGTATGGATGGAATCAATGGGAAGGAGGTTGGTTTGTGTGATGGTCTGGGCTGCGTCCACAATTCTCTGCAACATCTTGCAGGAGTCACAATGCTGATGAGATCTGGGGGATAATCTCAATGATTCTACTCTAGGTCTAACTTGCTGCAGGATCTCAGAGCCTATCCATGCCAGTGGAGGTTTTCCAGGTGTGCAGAAGAGGTGACATAACTTGTGGCCAAACAAGACCATTCCAATGGAAAGAACAAATGTTGGATGCATCCACACCAATATATTGGTGTAAGGGCATTCTGTGACATTGCAATACAATCCTTTAGTTTAGTTTAGAGATACAGCGTGGAAACAGGCCTGTAGGCCCACCAAGTCCGTACTGACCAGCGAGCCCTGCACACTAACACTATCCTACACACAAGGGACAATTTACAATTTTACCAAGCCAATTATTCTACAAACCTGGAGTGTGGGAGGAAACTGGAGACCTCGTTGAAAACCCACGAAGTTCACGGGGAGAACGTATAAACTCTGTACAGACAGCAGCCGTAGTCGGAATTGAACCCGGGTCTCTGGCGCTGTAAGGCAGCAACTCTACTGCTGCGCCACCGTGCCTCTAATTCACAAACATGTGTGTAATGTCCTGGTGATATTACCCATCAATGTCAGAGTCGATTAGCTAGAGAAGAATGCAGCATAGTAACAGAATTGAATCAAATCAATTTTGACTAATCAGAACCAAACCCACATTGCAATCAACTCTTCTGAAAACCGACCACTCACCGTCACATCAGGAACAGCTTAGAGTGGTCAATTAACCGACCGACCTGCATGTCTGTGGTACATGGAAGTAAACTGAAGCACCTGGAGGAAACGCACCCAGTTACAATGACAATGTGTAAACTCCATGCAGCAAAGGTCAGGATTGAACCTGTGTACTAGGCCTGTGAGACAGTAGCACTGCCAGCTGTGCTGCGAGGCAGTTAAAATCAGAGCTACTAAATGCATGCTATATCTCTTCCTTCTAAGTTTCCTTCTTGTGTAGTTCAATGTTAATGCATCACAATATTGCATTTTTAGTTTAGACAATAGACAATAGGTGCAGGAGTAGGCCATTTGGCCCTTCGAGCCAGCACCGCCATTCAATGTGATCATGGCTGATCATCCCAAATCTGTACCCCATTCCTGCCTTCTCCCCATATCCCCTGTCTCTGCTATTTTTAAGAGCCCTATCTAGCTCTCTGAGTTTAGTTTCATTGAGAGGTACGGCATGGAAACAGGCCCTTCAAACGAGTGATCCGCGTCGACCTAGTTCTATGTTATCCCAGTTTTGCACCCTACCCACTGGGGACAATTTACAGCAGTCAATTGAACTGTAAACCTGCATGTCTTTGGAATGTGGGAGAAAACTGGTGTACCTGGTGTAAACCCATGCAGTCACAGGGAGGATGTACAAGCTCCCTGCAGACAGCACTCCTGGTCAGGATCAAACCTGGGTCTCTGGCGCTGTAAGGTCACATTGCCCCCCGATATATATGCGACGTGGAACTGCAAACAAATGTTGGAGTATCGTGTGAATCGAAATTACGCTATTTTTCCACCATCATATATTCATCAGTATCCCCACACTGGAACAGTGGTAGCAATTCAAAAACCCGTAAGGGAGCTTCTAGGATTCCTAGTGTTAATGAAGAAACTGCAGATGCTGGAGAATCGAGGGTTACACAAAAAGCTGGAGAAACTCAGCGGGTGCAGCAGCATCTAAGGAGCGAAGGAGATAGGCGACGTTTCGGGTCGAGAAACGTCGCCTATCTCCTTCGCTCCTTAGATGTTGCTGCACCCGCTGAGTTTCTCCAGCTTTTTGTGTAACCCTTCTAGGATTCCTATCCTGATCTGTTGCCTTCATTGGGTGGGTATTCATTGCTTTGATATTTACTTTAAAAATGCCAACCATAAAATACAATTACTCAATGAACATTTACAAAACAACATAAAGTACCAATGCAGAAACAAAGAACTGGAAACGTCAGCACTGTAAGAACATTGCACAAAGTTTAAAACAATTTACAGTCTAGAGATAAGCCATTCACCCGAAATAGGCCATTTGGGTGTTCATGCACCACCTCATATTCGTTTTAACCAATTTCATTCCCCTTAAGTATCTTTCACCCTTTTTATTTTTTTATTTTTAGTCCTGTTAAACCAAAATGTTTGTTGGAAGTCTTCTTTTATGCGGTGGGTGGGGGGAGGGGAAGGGGAAACTTTATTTCCCTGTCCCTACCTGGTCGGAGAGGCGGCTTCCCTCCGAGCTGCTTCTTCGCCCCTTCCCCGCGGCCTACCATCGGACTGGAGCGGCGTTTCCTGTCAGGATCGGCCGGGACAACAGCTTCGGCGGCGACACAGCACTGGGACACCAACATGGAGCGGGCGATGCCCTACCCGGTCGCCGTGCGGCAAGCTCCGGAGTGCTGTGACCGCCGACTCCAACATCCGAGGAGCTGTGACTGCGGACGTCCAGCCGCGGGCGGCGCTGGATTTAAAACACCGTGGAGCCTGGGATTCAAGATCGCCAGAGTCGGAGCTCCAACCAGCGAGGCCTGAGGACTTTGGGAGCTGCAGTCTCGGGGGAGGAAGCGGCCGCTCCAGACATTTCCAAGCCGCTGAGGAGTGTTCACCCGACGCCGGAGTTCCATCTTCCCGGCAAGAGGGCCTGAAAACATCGGGCTGGCTGCGGAGGCCACAAGTAGGCCCTGACTTCTTCTGTCACAGAGGAAGAGGACTGAACTTTCTGATGCCTTTCCCCACAGTGGAAACATTTGATTCTGTTGTGGGGGGACGTTCGTGTTGAATTTTTCATGTCATGTCATTTTTCTCTATGGATGTACAGAAACTTAATTATTTTTTTCTATGTAAAGCACTTTGGTTTCAACGTGCTATATAAATAAAATTTACTTACTTACTTAAGTACATTCATGCTGTTCATATCAATGTCTTCTGAGATATTTCACCTTCTCACAGAGTCATCGAGTGATACAGTGTGGAAACAGGCCCTTCAGCTCAACTTGCCCAAACCGGCCAACATGTCAAAGCTACACCAGTCCCATCTGCTCGCATTTGGTCCATATCCCTCCAAACCTGTCCTATTGTTTTCTAAATGTTGGGATAGTCCCTGCCTCTGGCAGCTTGTTCCATACACCCACCACCATTTGTGTGAAAAACGTACCCCTCAGATTCCTATTAAATCTTTTCCCCTTCACCTTAAACCTATGTCCTCTGGTCCTCGATTCACATACTCTGGGCAAGGGACTCTGTGAGTCTACCCGGTCTATTCCTTTCATGATTTCAAACACATAATCCTCTGGATGAAGGATTTCTTTTGAATTCCCATTTGGATATTTTTGCTGTGCCCTCAATTTAGTTTTCCCACTTAATTTTCTGCATCCCAATCCCATCAAACCCTTCTAAGATTTTGGCAGCCACACTGATAGCTTTAACCTAGGCATTATGCCATGAATAATCAAGTGCCAAAAGTGAACGGGATTTCAATGGGTTGACACAACCGTTGTATAGAGGAGCAATAACATGTACAATTTAAAAAAAAAGATTTATTCTCATTATGGCAAAAAAGTTTGGATATAAAGCTCAACAGATGGAAATGGCCTGCTTTAAATATGAATTTCTCTTAGATTTGTAAGTTCAATGTCTAGAGATTAGTCACCATAACTGCACCCATTGGTACATCCGACATGCTTGTAAAACGTATTCAATGTTTTTAATAAGAAATCAAATTAAAAAATATAAGGTAAAATAAATCTGCATTTTCAATCACTGAATAATCTATACTATAGAGATTTGCAATAATTCAATGCAATCACTTGAACAGCTGATATTAAATGTCGTCTATGTAATTATTTTTGAAGGAAATCATTTTCCTGTTGTTTTATTATTCATACTTACCACTAATCCCTGAGTTTGCTATCACTTGCACGATTTTCTCACTTTTCACTTGCACCATTTTCTCATTTGTCAGTTATTCTCTGTCCTCATGGGGGGAACTGCAGATGCGGGTTTCAACCGAAGACCGACACAAAAAGCTGGAGCACAACTCAACGGGTCAGGCAGCATCTCTGGAGAAAAGGATTAGGCAATGTTTTGGGTCTGAAGAAGGGTCTCCTTTTCTCCAGAGATGCTGCCTGACCCGCTGAGTTGCTCCAGTTATTTGTGTCTGTCTTCGGGAATGTGTTTTTTCTAATTGCATTTACACCCATCAGTAAACCCCTATTTTACCCCCATTTTGTTCTCTTCAAACGGTTTGTACTTCAAACCTCTGCCGATTGTCTGTTGTGTTATCCAGAAGCGTTTCCACCCTGTTAATGGGAGGCAGCTAATTTCCCCCACCACCCCCTGGATAGACACAACAAGCTGGGGTAACTCAACGGGTCAGGCAGCATTTCTGGAGAAAAGGATTAGGTGATATTTCGGGTTGAGACCCTTCTCCAGACTCTGCATCTGCAGTTCCTTCCTATTAATTTCCCCTCACCCTTTTCAATAGCCTGGAAGATTTAAATATGATTCAAGGTCTCCTACCTGCCTCCATCGCTATCACGGTGAAATTGTGCCATCCTGCTGTCTCACGATCCAGTCTTTTGGCAACAGTGATCTCTCCAGTGGTGGCGTCCACGTTAAATATCCTCTCCAAGTCCGTGTTGCGGTCGATAGAGTACCTGTCAAATACCCACGAGACAACAGTGAGTTAAATCCAACCTCCTGCAAATCCAGACTACAGCTTAGAAACCTCACTAGTGATCATCCGGCAGAACTGCTATTTAATCAGAAGATAGACACAAAAAGCTGGAGCAACTCAGCGGGTCAGTCATCATCTCTGTTTCAGGCTGAGACCCTCCTTCAGACTCGACCTGAAATGTCGCCCATTTCCTTTCTCCAGAGATGTTGCCTGTCCGACTGAGTTACTCCAGCTTTTTGTATCTATCTTCGGTTTAAACCTGCATCTGCAGTTCCTTCTTACACAATCAGTGCTGGGGTCAGTCTAGTGTAAATAAACACCATTGTATCCGCAAACCTGACATTTGTTCGGAGGTGGTGTTGGAGTAGATACTCAGTGTCAGGAATTGATTACCAACCCCTTGTTTAAACCGTCCACTTTAGGTAAGGTGTTTGCACAATGGGAAAACTCAGGAATTAAAACGCTGGGAGATCTATATGAGAAGGGGATCTTCCTCGTTTCAAGAATTACAGGGGAAATACTATTTTAAAGCTAGTCATTTTTTTAGATATCTTCAAATCCGAGACTATGTGAAAACACACACGTAAGACTGTCATTCTATGGGCCCAGATATATTAGATGAATGCATGAATGGAAAGGTGGATACAAGTAAGTTAATATCCTATATTTACAATACCTTATTAACTGCACATATCCCACTCTCTGAAATGATTAGGCGAGCATGAGAAGATGAATTGGGCCTATCAATCTCAAAGGATAGTTTAGAGGAAAGCCTTTCATATATGCACTACTGCTCTCTTAATGTTAGGCATTCCCTGATACAATTTAAAATACTGCTCAGACTTTATTATTCAAAGTCTAAATTGAACAAGATCTTCCCAAATGTCTCTCCTATTTGTGATAAATGCCTCCTCCAAGAAGCCACTATAACACATTATTTTGCTTCCTGCAGAAAGTTACAAAACTTCTGGAGGGGAATATTTGAAACCTTTACCAAAATACTTAAAACTAAATTGGACCCAGATATAAAACTGATCATATTAGGTATCTCAGGGGCCTTTTCTAAGCTAACGATATTTCAAAGACGTTTCCGCAATTACGGCCTAATAATGGCGAAAAAATTAATACTTAAATTTTGGAAACAGACAGCAGTCCCCACAGTGAAGATGTGGATTACAGATATGTCCGAGACGCTACATTTGGAAAACATTAGGCTTGTCTTGGCGGAAAAACCAGATCAATTGCTGAAGACATGGACACCCTTTACTGAATTTTTACAACAATATTTTTTTAATTAAGGTTATAAGGTTAAAATTGAAGCTGTACAATAATTGTATAATTGCCAAACGTTTTATCCTTGTACAATTGATTCTAATAAAAACAAACTTTTTAAAAAAAGGAATTGATTATAATTTTTGTCCCCATTTCCCAATTTGTTTGGGAAGACAGCTGCAGTGTTGGTGGTTTCCAGAAGAGAGGAGGAGGGATGGGCGGATGGGAAAGTTGGGGTGAAACGGGGTGGAGGTACGACTTATGCGGATTGGAATGGTTGTTCAGTTTGGAACCATCAGTGCTGGGGAGAACACACAGACGTGGACAATCAGGGTGCATGGTGAAGGCTGAGGATGGGAAAGGAACTTAAAAAATCAGGAGGTGATGGGATTGGAAGCACTGTTTACCTTGGGTGAACCAAGCCTATGAACCTTTCCTTTGTTCTCCATCAGTGCGGGTGGTCATTTACAACCCAAGACTACTTTCAGCCATGGAAGTTCCTGAACGCTGCTAAGCCTAGCTGTATGCATCACCTTTTGGGCAACATGGTGGTAGAGTTGCTTTCTTATGCCCCTGTCCCACTTAGGAAACCTGAACGGAAACCTCTGGAGACTTTGCGCCCCACCCAAGGTTTCCGTGCGGTTCCCGGAGGTTTTTGTCAGTCTCCCTAATGGTCGACCTCCCTGGTGGAATAAAACTGGGTGAAAAAAAAAAGTCTTACCTTCCACTACCTGCAACCTCCTCAACTAGCATCGCAACCGGCTTCGACTAAAAAATTACCGATTTTTAAAACGGCAACCTATTTTTAGTCGTGGTCGGATTTTGAATTTTTTGAAATAATCGCCGGAACATAGAAGAAGTGGGAACCACTTTCGACCATTAGGGAGACTGACAAAAACTTCCGGGAACCTCCGTAACCTCCGGGAATGTATAGAAACCTTGGGTGGGGCGCAAAGTCTCCAGAAGTTTCCGTTCAGGTTTCCTAAGTGGGACAGGGGCATTACAACGCTTGCAGCACCGGAGACCCGGGTTCGATCCCGACTACGGATGCTGTCTGTACAGAGTTTGTACGTGCTTCCCGTGACCCAGTGGGTTTTCCTCCGAGATGTTCAGTTTCTTCCCACATCCCAAAGACATACAGGTTTGTAGGTTAATTGGCTTGGTATAATTGTAAAATGTCCCTAGTGTGTGTAGGATAGTGTGAATGGGCGGGGATCGCTGGTCGGTGTGGACTCAGTGGGCCGGAGGGCCTGTTTCTGCTCTATATATCTAAAACTAAACTAAACCTAATATCTGAGGCAAACATCCTCATTAAAATGTTCAAATGACCAACGCACTTTCTGGGGACAGATCAGCCACTTGTTCAATAATGGACAGGACGGGGTGGGTTTGAGTCTGGGTCAGAGAATCTTCACACTTCAACATCCTTTAATAATCCCAGTCTCGCAGTTATGCTTATCTCCCACCCTCCCCTCCCCCCCCTCCCCCCATCCCCTTCCTACCCCCATCACCACAAATTACATGTAGGATAGAACTGCAGGTTCTGGTTCAAACCGAAGAAGGACATAAAAAGCTGGAGTAACTCAGCGGGACAGGCAGCATGTCTGGAGGAAAGGAATGGGTGACATTTCGGGTCGAGACCAGAACGTCACCTATTCATGTTCTCCAGAGATGCTGCCTGTCCGCTGAGTTGCTCAGCTTTTTGTGTCTATCACAAATTACATCCTGTGGAACCTCCTTGCAAAACCTTTTAAACTGAATGTTTATAATAAACTTTAATGCAAGCTCTAATCATTATTTCTGAAGCTGTATTCGCTTTGCTGTGATTGTATCGATGACAATGTTTAAAATCTCTAGGACCCAGAAACAATGTATTCCCCAGTGAGCTTCTCACGAATAACCTGTTGACTTCCAACCTTTCCGAGTGGCCCTGAGACGTACTCTTTGCCCTTTGCCCTTTGCCCTATTCCTCCTCTTGCATTCTCTCCAAGAAAATAGCAGAACGGATTTGAGGTGAATTCCCTGGAGGTGGCAAAGAGTAAGAGCTGTAAGAGGGAGACAGGAGACAGACAGTGAGACAGACCGTGAGACAGAAAGGACAGACGGTGCTGGAGAAATAGACAGTGAACAGGAGAGGCAGACAGTGAGGCAGACAGCGAGGCAGACAGCGAGGCAGACAGAGAGTCTGACAGAGTGACCGACAGACAGCCAGGAGAAATAAACAGTAAAACAGGAGGAGCAGACAGTGAGACAGACAGTGAGACAAAAGGGGCAGACAATGAAACAGACTGTGAGAAAGGGCTTTACAGTCAGTGAGACACACAGGCTGCATTCTCAGCCCCTTCTTTACTCCTTGTACACCCACGACTGTACAGCCGTGTACAAATCTAGTTCCATTTTTGTATTTGCAGACGGCACTACCATTTTGGGCCGGATATCAAATAATGATGAGATGGAGTACAGGAAGGAGATTGAGAACCTCGTGCCCTGGTGTCGAGACAACAACCCTTCTTTCACCGTCAGCAAGACTAAGGAGATTGCGATTGACTACAGTTTGTATCGGGACTGCCATTGTGCCAAGGGCTTAGAAGAGGTGGAATTTGACAAGTGTGTTCAGGAACATTTCCTCAGGCAATATGTAGA
The DNA here is from genome assembly GCA_035221665.1 of Okamejei kenojei. NCBI lineage: Eukaryota > Metazoa > Chordata > Chondrichthyes > Rajiformes > Rajidae > Okamejei > Okamejei kenojei. The sequence continues at coordinate 5,761,620 of CM069150.1, read as the reverse complement.
GGGTCTTACACAGGAGAGGGCAAAGCTTGATCTATTCTTTGGGAATTTGGCAGAGGCAAGTGACTGAAGAGATAGTGGGCGAACCTTTCGAGACCAGTGACCACAGTTCTATTTGTTTGAAGAAGGGTCTCGACCCGAAACGTCATCCCTTCCTTCTCTCCAGAGATGCTGCCTGTCCCACTGAGTTACTCCAGCATTTTGTGTCTACCTTCGATTTAAATCAGCATCTGCAGTTCTTTCTTACACACTCTATTTGTTTTTAAAAAGTTATGGATACAGAAGGGATAGTCCAAATTAAAATTTGTAAATTGGAGCAAGGCAATTGATGGTATTAGACAGGAGTTTGTAAGATTTGATTGGAGTAATGTGGATGAGTGGCAAAGTGAAGTCCACAATGTGGGATGCTTCTAAAATAGCGATCGTGAGATTTCATGGTATGCATGTTCCTGTTAGAATGAAGGGCAAGACAGATAGGAGCAAGGAAATGTTTAGAAAGGAACTGCAGATGCTGGTTTCCGCCGAAGATAGACACAAAATGCTGGAGTAACTCAGCAGGACAGGCAGCATCTCTGGAGAGAATGAATGGGACCCTGGATGATGAGAGAAATTGATGCTCTGGTAAGGGAAAATGAGGAATGGATCAGGTATAGGCAGCTGGAATCAAGCATATGCCTGCGTTTCAGGGTATTGACAAGCACGTTTATGAAGGAAATCAGGAATGCAAAAAGGGTGCGTTAATAGCTCGAGCAAATAAGACTAAGAAGAATACAAAGACAATATACTTTAATTAAGCAAAAAGGGATAATTAAAGCCCTGTCCCACGGTACGAGTTCATTCCAAGAGCTCTCCCGAGTTTTTAAAAAATCAAACTCGTGGTAAGCGTGGAGAATGAACGTAGCGGGTACGTCGGAGCTCGGGGACGTCTCTTAGCGACTCGTAACGCTAACGGCAGGCAAGCACGGGGAGACTCGTGAAGATTTTTCAACATGTTGAGAGCCCCGTAACGAGTGGCCATTACCGTAAATCTCCGAGTTTGAATCAGGGCAAACGCGGGACATCTCTTCGAATGAACTCGTACCGTGGGACAGGGCTTTTAGAGAGAGAATAGATGGTATTTTAGCTGAAAAGGATGCAGAGAGGATTTAAGAGGATGTTGCTGAGACACGAGGGCCCAGACTAGATGATGAGTTTGGGTAGACTTTATTCTTTGGACCGCAGGAGGCTGAAGGGTGATCCTGTAGAGGTATATTAAATCAGCAGCAGAATAGATATGATGATATCAGTCTTTTTTTCCCAGGGTAGTGGTATCAAGAACTAGAGGACATAGTTTTAAGGCGAGAGGAGAAAGATTTAATGGGGATCTGAGGCATTTGACGGCACTGAACCTGTCTTCACTGGAGTTTTGAAGAATGAGGAAACAGTGAAAGGCTTGGATAGAGTGGGTGTGGAGAGGATGTTTCCATTAGTAGGAGAGTCTAGGACTAGAGGTCATAGCCTCAGAATTAAAGGACATTCTTTAAGGAAGATGAGGAGGAATTTCTTTAGTCTGCAGGTAGTGAATCTATGGAATTCATTGCCATAGAAGGCTGTGGAGACAAGTCAATGGATATATTTAAGACAGGGATAGATAGATTCTTGATTAGTACGGATGTCAGAGGTTATGGGAAGAAGGCAGGAGAATGGGGTTTGGAGGGAGAGATAGATCACTCATGATTGAATGGCGGAGTAGACTCGATGGGCCGAATTGCCTAATTCTACTCCTATCGTTTATGACCTTATGAACATCTACCTTGTCAAGCGCTCTCACTTACTTATATGTTTCAATAAGATTACTTGTCATTTTATTGAAACTCCATAAAATATAGATCTGATTTCTATATCTGCTCATGTTAGAGCAACATTCACATCATGGGATGAGTTGGGAAGGAGGCAGGAGAATGGGGGGAAGAGGGAGTGATAGATCAGCCATGATGAATGGCGGAGTAGACTTGATGGGCCAAATGGCCCAATCCTGCTTTCACTTATGAACTTGTGAGTTGACTGAATCTTTGCTGGACTGACACAATTTTATTAAATAAAGGGTCAAAAACTGTGCACAGAATGTCAGGATCAGTCTTACCAATGCCCACTACTACAGTTGTAAAAACACTCTCCTATTTCCAAACCCTATTCCCTCACAAAAGCCTCACATCCCGCTACACCTCCTGCTAATATATTAATTGTGATCTTTCAACGAGAAAACCTCAACCCGCTCATCTGCATTCCTTCCCCATTTAGATAATAGTTTGCCTTTAGGTTTTCCTTACTGATTGTGTGACCTCACACTTTGACATATTAAACCAAGTATTGCCATGATAGACACAAAATGCTAGAGTAACTCAGCGGGACAGGCAGCATATATGCAGAGAAGGAATGGGTGATGTTTCGGGACTGAGAGTCAGGGAAGTAGGAGAACTAGAGATATGGAAATGTGAGGTGTGAAAACGAGACATCAAAGGGGATGCGAATCAAGGAAGATCATTGTCAGCTAGGGGAAGGTGACATTGAGGCATATAAAGATAACATTTAATCAGGAGGACAGTCAAACTGGTCAGAGAACTAGGATGGGGAGGGATGGATGGAGAGGGAAAGCAAGGGTTACTTGAATTTGGAGAAATCAATATTCATACCGCTGGGGTGTAAGCTGGCCAAGCGAAATATCAAGTGCTGTTCCTCCATTTTGCGTTGGGCCTCACTCTGACAGTGGAGGAGGCTCAGGACTGAAAGGTCAGTGTGGGAATGGAAAGGGAGGTTAAAGTGTTTAGCAACCGGGAGATCACGTAGGTCTAGGCGGACTGAGCAGAGGCTTTTGCCCATTCACACGGCATCAACAGTTGTGGTCCCACCTATTTTGATGTCATTGGCAAACTAGGATGTCTTACACTCTGCCATCTCCTCCAAGTCATCAATAAAAACTGTACATAATGAAGGGCGAAGAAACGATCCTCAGGGCACTCAATGTGCTACATCCTTCTAGCCTGAAAAAAATCATTTTATTCCGACTCTCTGTCTTCTATAGAATAACTAATTTTCAACTATTATTGTCACACTTCTCTCAATGTCAGGGGTTATGGGGAGAAGGCAGGAGAATTGGGTTAGGAGGGAGAGATAGATCAGCCATGATGGAATGGTGGAGTAGACTGGATGGGCCGAATGGCCTAATTATGACCTTATGAATATCATGGGGTTTTACAATGTGCAATTGCCTTTGATATGACACATTGCCAAATGCCTTTTACAAATCCAATACTGAATACCATAATATAATATGATAATATACAATGATAGAAACATATCTATAGACTTTCCCCCTCCATCAACTCTGCTTGTTAAACCTCAAAGAACTCTGGCAAAGTTGTCAACCATGATTTGGCTTTCAGAAAATGATCTTGACTTGGTTTGATCAGATTAAGCTTCTGAAAACGACTAGCTATTTATTTCTTGATTAAAAACTCCAGCCTCATGCCAACAACAAATATGATGGCAACAGGTTACCTGCTCTTTATACATCTCCCTCTTACAAAATAAGCCACATTTGTGATTATCCAATGCACTGGTATTTCATGGAATTCAAGTGAGTTTAGAAAAATAGCTCCACGTTCCCTGCATCTGATCCTCTTAAAATGTTGAATGCAGAACATCCGGACCAGCTGCTTGGCTGGCTTTCGCCCCATACATTTTTCCAATACCTGGTCCTGTGGGATAGTGATTGTTACAAGTTCTACTGCATTATTCAAACAAGTCCATCAGATATATTTGTATACTTGCAGTGTCATTCACGATGAAGATTGACACAAAGTATTGATTTAACTTATCTGCTATTTCCTTGCTTTCCATTATTAATTCCCCATAGGAATTCCATATTTATCTGAGCTGCCTTTCTTTTTACGTATCCACTAAAGTCCTTGCTGTTGTTTTGATATTACTTGCCATTTTTCCTTCGTAATCAATGTTGTCCTTCCTCATTAACCCTTTGGTTGAGCTAGAATGCACAGTTACCTTGAAATGAATTTAGAAATAACTTTATTACAAATTAGGAGGGAAAAGGAACGAACAACCGGAGGAACTCAGCGGGTGAGGAAGCATTTGTCGAGTCAAGGGGATAGTTGACGTTTCAGGATGAGTCCCTGCATCACGACTGATCCAGAAATGTTCAACAGCTTATCCAGCAGCATAATCAAGAACGAGTCGCACCCTGGTCACTCTCTCTTCTCCCATCAGGCAAAAGGTACAGAAGTGTGAAAACGCACAACACCAAATTCAGGGACAGTTTCTTCTCAGCTGTTATCAGGCAACTGAATCATCCTACCACAACCAGAGAGCAGTCCTGAACTACTATCTACCTCATTGGTGACCCTCAGTCTATCCTTGATCAGACTTTGCTGGTTATTCTGTAAATGGATCGATTGTAATCATGTATTGTCTTTCCGCTGACTGAATAGCACGCAACAAAAGCGTTTCCCTGTACCTCGGTTCATGTGACAATAAACTAAACTGAACTATAACTAAATGTCGACTCTCTTCTTGCCTCCACAAGTCCTGCCCCAGCAGATTATTTTCTGATCATACACTTCCCCAGCAGATTATGTTCTGCCCCAGATTACAGCATTTGCCGTCTTTTGTGGCTCAATTTTACAAGTTAACTATTTCTGGAGGTCAATAATTCTTAATGCGTGATTTCCTGATTTAAACAAAAACATATACATTAATTTTCATCCTATTGGTCTGAGACAAACATCTCCTTGAAACTTTCTCCCTCTGACAAAGCTATGCACTCTTGTATTTAATGTTTCTGCCCTCAGAAAAAGTTCCTCTTGTCTATGGTATTGATGCCTTATGAACACCTATCAGATCTCATCTCAGCTACATTCAGAATATTAGAATAGGAAGTATGGACTTGGATAAAAATGTCCTGATCATTGATTACTCGTTGTAACTAAATGACCAAATACAATAACGTCATAAGGTCATAAGGCATATGAATAAAATTAGGCCCATCAAGTCTACTCCACCATTCAATCATGGCTGATCTATCTCTCCCTCCTAACCCCATTCTCCTGCCTTCTCCCCACAACCTCTGACACCTGTACTAATCAAGCATTTATCTATCTCTGCCTTAAAAATATTCACTTGCTTGGCCCCCACAGTCTTCTGTGACACTAAACTATCCAAAGAAATTCCTCCTCGTCTCCTTCCTAAAATAACATTGTTTAATTCTGAGGCTATGACCTCTAGTCCCAGAGACCTATGGCACTTCATTGAGCATTCACCAACCCTAAGCAACTCTCCGCATCTATAAAGATGTCCATAGTCTTGCCTGCCTATTCATTGACTTCATCGAAGATTCTGAGCAGTACTGCATCCTCAACCCTAGCGGCATTTCTAGTTAGCCTGTGTTTTTGGAATCAATAACCTGTTCAGGCAATAAGCTTAAGTGGTTGTAAGATGTCAAAGAGCAGAAAGATAATCAAGAGCAAGTCATAGAAAGCCACAGCGTGTGGATGCAGGTTATGAAGGGCCAGTGGTCCTGCTGCTTTATAATATGAGTTAATGTGGGGAGGAAATATTTCAGTGGCAGGATTGGAGCATACTGGTGGGGGTTTGAGCAGCCTTCATCAACTTACCACTTTCTTATTGGCTGCAATGGGTGCAAAGGTGATGGAAGCACATTAGCACATCAGAACAAAGAACATTGAACGATAGAGTACCGTTCGGCCACAATGTCCGTGGCAACTTAAGCTAATTTCTTCTGCCTGCACCTGATCCATATGCCTCCATTGCCTATGCCTATCTGAACGTCACTGAACTTCGTATCATATCTGCTACCACAATCACCCCCGGCAGCACGATCCAGATGCCCAGATCCAGACTGCGTAAAAGACTCGCCCGCACATCTCCTTGAAACTCTCCCCCTCTGACCTTAAAGCCATGTATTTAATGTTTCCACCCTCAGAAAACAGCTCCTACTGTCCACTGTAGCGATGCCTCATAAACATCCATCAGGCCTCCACTCAGCCACATTCAATAAGATCTTTAGGATAAGAAGTGAGGATTTGGATAATATAAGAAATTGACACAAAATGCTGGAGTAACTCAGCGGGTCAGGCAGAATCTCTGGAGGGAAGGAATGGGTGACGCTTCGGGTCGAGACCCTTCTTCAGACTGATGATCAGTTCAGATGATCAGTCTGAAGAAGGGTTTCGACCCGAAACGTCACCCATTCCTTCTCTCCAGAAATGCTGCATGTCCTGTGAGTTACTCCAGCATTTTGTGTCAATCCCTGCTTTAAACCAGCATCTGCAGTTCCTTCCTGCACATATAAGAAATTGGACTGAGTGAGAGCGATAGAGTGGGGTGGAATGGATCCATCAAATATCCATGATGTTTTGAATGGATTGCTTCTAAATATGATTCTATGGGAAAAAATTAATTAATCTTCTCAACTTTTATCTGGAGGAACTGGTCCCTACATTGGAGGTATACACATGTACGATACAATACGATATGATGGAACTTTATTTTTCCCAGGAGGGAAATTGGTCTGTCAACAGTCATAAAAACACAACAAGATACATGAAACATGAAATCAAAGTGACGAGTGGAAAGTCCGGGATTGGGGATGTGCAAAGATTGGGGAGTGTGGAGCAGGGGAGGGGAGGAGGTGAAGTCAATCAGTCTACCCCATGACAGAAGGGGGAGGAGTTGTACAGTTTGATAGCCACGGGGAAAAATGATCTCCTGTGGCGTTCTGTGCTGCATCTTGGTGGAACCAGTCTGTTGCTGAAGGTGCTCCTCAGGTTGACCAGCGTGTCATGGAGAGGGTGAGCTGTATTGTCCAGGATGCTCAGCAGTTTGAGGAGCATCCTCCACTTCAAGACCACCTCCCATGATTCCAACTCCGTCCCCAAGGGCGGATTTGTTTCATCATCCTGAAACAAACAGGTCCTGCTTCCGCGCAGTATCTCTAAACTAATCTAAACTGGTGGACAGGAAAGTCAGAATAATTAATCAAATAACCAGAGCATCTTGTGATCAAGGAAAAATGTGAGTAAGAGTAGGGATAACTGGAGAATAAGTGGAAGTGAAAGCAGGAATTTGAGGATCGGGCAGATAGCTTTATTGCCTTCCATCACAGTGAGGAATGTGGAATCCGCTGCGGTGAATGTTTATGTTAACTTTAATGTGGCTGTGTGTCTTGTTGCTTTTCACCTAGTGCGGCTGTATGGTAACTCCAATTTCACTGAACCTTAATTGGTACATGTGACAATACACTGACCTTGAAACCTTGAGCCTTGAATGCGTGGAAATGGAGCTGGGGCATGGGGCAGGGACCATTGGAATCTCTTCAGGGGCAGAGTTGACCCGTAAAAGCGGATGGATTGCCATCAGAAACAGGTGGTGTGATGATATCCTGGAAGGGAGATTAGCTGAAGCTACTCAGGAAGAATTCACAATGTCTGGCAAAAGGATAGGACCCAAGGCAGTAGTGAGACAGATGGGAAAGTAGAGGCAAGTATAAACGTTAAAGAGAGCATGTTCAGTGCACAGGACAGGCAGCGAATGAGGGAAATGTAATGGTTAAACTACATTATTTCAATGCAAGGCAAATGAATTAATAATTTGATTAGGGAAGGTGTCAGGGGTTATGGGGAAATAGCAGCAGAATGGGGTTAGGAGGGATATATATATATATATATATATATATATATATGTTTTTGTATAATATTTTTATTAGAAGCATATCATAATCCAAACCAATATAGACTTTATTTAACAATTACATGTGATTAATATCTAGTGTCCCATGGTCTCAGCTATCAAAATAGCTGGGGTCCTCATTTATCAATTACATATTAGCACTGCTTCTAATTGTTTATTTTTATTTATAGATAGAAAGAGAGAAAAGAAAAAATAGATAATTTAAAAAAATATAGAGTAAATTATCAATAATACAGCTTAGGAGATAGGTCCGTATGTTATAAAACGTAACTATTCATCTAATCCTGGATTCAAGCTTCAGTCAGGCTCCCGTGCAGGACCAATCTACCCCTTCAAATAATCTATAAATGGAGACCATATTCTAGCAAATAATTCTGGTTTGTCAATTAAGACAAGTCTAATCTTTTCCAAATGTAGGGTCTCCGGCATCTCCATAATCCACATTTTAATTGTGGGGGTTGTTGGGTTTTTCCAAAAATTTAACATTATTTTTTTCCCAATTATTATACTATAATCAAGGAAATTTATTTGACTTGTTGTAAGTTTTAGGCATTGTTCTGATATTCCCAATATTATTAGTTTAGGGTCAGGATAGGGAGAGATAATTTAGCCATGAAGCAGACGATGGGCCGAATGGCCTAATTCTGCTCCTATCACATGGCCTTATGACCTTAATGAACTGGGGGCATGGGGAGGGCCATGGGACTGATATATACATTACAGAAACAGGGCTGAAGTAGAGACAGGACCTGCAGCTCAATGCTACAGGGTACAAATGCTACTGGAAGGATAGAGGTGGATGCAAATGAGAAGAAGATGTGTTTTTGATAAGAAGAACATCACAATGGCACTTGGACTATTCCTGGAGAATCATCCAGTGAGACTAAATAGATGGCATTGAGAACTAAGAATGGGGTAATCACTTTGTTGGCATTGTTCAGTAGTCAACAGGAGTTAGAGGGGGAATATGTAAGATCGCCGCAAGATGGTGGGGGATTTTAACTTTCCAAATGCGGTCATGGTGCTAAGGACATTGCTGGGTAGAATTTGTGGTGCCTTCAGGAAACCTATCTCAATCAGTACGATGATGACCCTACCAGAGAAGTGGCAATACTTGACCTTCTCTTGGGAAATAATTCAGGGCAGGTGACTGAAGTGGGGGACTACTTTGGGGCCAATCACAATAGTTTTACCATCATTATCAAACATTTAAATGGTCCAAAAGTTGAATCTCGAAATTTGTGCAAGACCAATTTTGATGGTATTTGACAGGAACTTTGAGAGATGGATTTGTGAGGGATGGCGGCAGGTAAAGGCATGTCTGGTATCTGGTGTTAGGGAGAGGTCAGGGCCAGTATGGTCCTGTTAGGATGAAGGACAAACGCTGACAGGAATAGCGAACCCTGGTTGACAAGAAATATTGAGGCTCTGGTCAAGAAAAAGATGGGTTATGCCTAATACAGGTAGCTGGGAACAAATGAATAGCTTGAAGAGTATAGGAGATATGAATGAATGAATGAATGAATGAATGAAAGAATAAGTTTATTGGCCAAGTATTCACATACAAAGAATTTGCCTTGGTGCTCCGCCCGCAAGTGACAACATGACATACAGTGACAGCTAGGAATGACACATAAAACATTAAACATTAATAATAAAAACATTATTGATTAAACATGTGAATTAAATAAAATACCGTAGCAAAAGGAGGCTACAGATTTTTGGTTATTGAGTAGAGCTACTACTCATGGGAATAAAAGCTGTTTTTATGTCTGGCTGTGGCAGCTTTGACAGTCCGGAGCTGCCTTCCAGTGGGAAGTGATTCAAAGAGTTTGTGGCCAGGGTGAGAGGGGTCAGAGATGATCTTGCCCGCTCGCTTCCTGGCCCTTGCAGTGTACAGTTCATCAATGGAGGGAAGGTTGCAGCCAATAACCTTCTCTGCTGATCGGACGTTTCGCTGCAGCCTCCAGATGTCATGCTTGGTGGCTGAGCCAAACCAGACCATGATGGAGAAGGTGAGAACAGACTCTACGATGGCCGTGTAGAATTGGACCATCATTGCCTGTGGCAGATTGTGCTTCCTCAGCTACCACAGGAAGTACATCCTCTGTTGTGTCTTTTTGACTGTGGAGTCGATGGTAGCCCCCCAGTTAAGGTCCTTGGAGATGATGGTTCCCAGTAACTTAAATGACTCCACAGATTTGACTGTGGTGTTGTTGATGGTGAGTGGGGTGAGGGGAGGGGGAGCTCTCCTAAAGTCTACAATCAATTCCACTGTCTTAAGAGCATTGAGCTCCAGGTTGTTGCGATGGCACCAGGACGCCAGCTGTGACACTTCCTGTCTGTAGGCAGATTCCTCCCCAACCTGGATCAGTCCAATCAGGGTTGTGTCATCCACAAACTTGAGAAGCATGACAGAGGAGTCAGTGGACGTGCAGTCATTAGTGTAGAGAGAGTAGAGGAGAGGGGAGAGTACACAGCCTTGCGGTGCTCCTCTGCTGAGGGTTTGCGGGTCCGAGATGTGCTTTCCCAGCTTCACATGCTGCTTCCAGTCTGTCAGGAAGCTGGTGATCCATCGACAGAATGGTTCAGGCACAGTCAACTCGGAAAGTTAGGAGTGTAGTAGCTCTGGCACAATGGTGTTGAATGCAGAGCTAAAATCAACAAACATAATCCTCACATTGGTCCCCTGGCGGTCTTGGTGCTGTAGGATGAAGTGCAGGCCTAGGTTGACTGCATCATCCACAGATCTATTGGCCCGATATGCAAACTGCAGAGGGTCCAGCAGGGGGATTGTGATATTTTTCAGCTTGGCCAGCACAACCCTTTCAAGGGTCTTCATGACTACAGAGGTCAGTGCGACAGGCCTGTGGTCATTAGGACCAGTAATCCTTGCCCTTTTGGGTACAGGAACAATAGTGGAGACTTTGAAGCAGGCTGCGACAGTACATGTTTGCAGGGACAGGTTAAAAATGTCTGTGTAGACCGGTGCCAGTTGCTCAGCACAGAGCTTGAGAGCAGAGGGGGAAACATTGTCCGGTCCTGGAGATTTCTGGCTTTTCTGTTTTCTGAACAGCCTCTCCACCTCCTCTATTTTTATTGTTGAAGATGGAGAATTGTCCAAAGAGGACAACATTTAAGAGAGATATCAGGAGGACTACGAGACAGCATGAAATAGCATTGGTAAATATGGTAGAGGAGAATGCCACATGGCAGAGGCCTTCCCAAGGTGCCGCGGCTGTGATTCCCGCCTGGAAGGTTCGTTGGTCAGCTGGACAAGCGTAGGCTTGGTCGATGGGAAAGCGAACCCGCCCGAAGGCTCATCGGACATCGCATAACCGGGAGGGAGCGGGAGATGTCGGACGCAAGGAGCAAGGGCCGGCAGGAGGGTGAACCGGGGTCATGCATCCAGCGCCTTCAAAGTCGGCTGCAGGAGGTGCCCCCAGGACACAAAGATAGCCAGATGAGGAGAGGAGAGGGACATCAGTTTGTGGGAACCGTTCCATTACATCAGGCGCGCGGACATTGAACCGGACCGGACATTGAACATTGAATAATAGTGCCAAAAATGGCGGTGCCTGCATGTATAATATCTATGCAAAAACAATTTCACTGCACAGTTGCTTATAAGACAAAAAAATCACCATTGAACCATTGAACTATAGAATCCAAAGTGATTCTACAAGTATGTTATGGACAAAAGGGTAACTGGGGAGATAATAGGACCCATCGAAGATCAAAGAGGTCGTCTATGTGTGGAGGCACATGAGATGGGTGAGGTGTGAAATTGATATTTGTCATCTGCATTTACCGAGGAGAAAGACACTGGTCTAGGGCAGTGGGGGAGGTTCACGGTAATAACCTGAAGAGAATCCACATTAAAGGAACGGGCACGCTTCGAGGTTTTGAAATACATAAAAGAAGATGAATCCTCGGGACATGATCAAGTGTGTTCAAGGGCATTGAAGCTGTGTTTAGAGTTCATTGGATTGCAGGGAGGTTCTGATATCTGGAGATAGGAGACGAGACAAAATGTGCAAGAAGGAACTGCAGATGCTGGTTTAAACCGAAGATAGACACAAAAAGCTGAAGTAACACAGCGGGACAGGCAGCATCTCTGGAGAGAAGGAATGGGTGACTTTTCGGGTCGAGACCCTTCTCTCGACCCGAAGCGTTACCCATTCCTTCTCTCCAGAGATGCTGTGTGTCACGCTAAGTTACTCCAGCTTTTTGGGTCTATGAAAGGAGAAGAGAACTTGGTGTTGTGCACAGAAAGAGCATGAAGCAGCATTAGTAACTTGGCTGGAAATTAAACAAGGTGGTACCTCTTGCTGATCTGTTTTTTTCAGGAAAGCGTGTGAGTATAACACTGAATGTGGAAAGAATGGAGATATATTTACATTGCAAATGATATTAAAAAAAATGAAAACATGTTCGCATAGGATATTGCTATCAGTGTGTTGGAGGCTATTCTAACAGTAATTGGTTATGCATTGGTTGTGGAACACTTGCCAATCTGGTATCCTTGTAGAAAGTCAAAGATATCTTGGTCTCTGAGGTAGTGCAAGCATTTTTTGAGGATTATTTCAATCCATATCCATTTGAAGTAGCAGAGTTACAAGATTGGCACGAGAAATCAAAGAGTAGCAGAAAACATAAATGAATATATTATTTTCTGGAAGGATTTATTGCCACTGTGGGGTAATCTTAAGCCAAGCACAGTGGGATAAATCTATGTGTGACTTAAAAGCCCAGCAGTTCCAGTCCAAATTGTTAAACAAAGACTGTGTCGCATTTGGCCCAGCTTACAAAATTGCAAATTACATTGAAACAATATTGAAAATGCCGAGGAATACTGTCCATTCCCAAACACCATTATGGCTGTAGCTTCAAGTCAACAGGCAGCAGCAAGAATTAAATTCCCAAACAAGTCGGCACCACATGCAGGAAAAGAGCCGGACGTCTTGTTGCAGTTACTTTGGTGCCCAATCCCTGCACACATGTTTCTTTCACGTAGAAGAGTGTTGCATATTTCAGTGGAAGCGTTTAGTGATCCTCTCCCAATACATCAAAGCAGAAAGGTGCTCGCAATGTCGTCCTTTCATAGAGAGGAAATGTTTCCTGGGGGAATATATATATAATGAGGCAATTTATCAGAGGTTGACACAAAGCCACACCGAGTGGAGATAGGTTTCTGGAGTGTCTACAGTGTGTGCCAAGAAGATTTCAAGACAGAATGAACATTGACTCCTTTAACTTCAAGTAGCCCTTGCTTTCCCTATCTCTCGACCCCCTCCCCCTTCCCAGTTCTCCGACCAGTCTTACTGTGTCCGACTACATTTTATCTCAGTACTGCCCACTCCCCTGACATCAGTCTCAAGAAGGGTCTCGACCCGAAGCGTCACCCATTCCTTCTCCCCAGAGATGCTGCCTGTCCCGCTGAGTTACACCAGCATGTCTTTCAAGGAGCAGAGTTGGGTGATTATGTAGGAAGGAGCTGCGGGCGCTGGTTTAAACAGAAGATAGACACGGAAAGCTGGAGTAGCTCAGCGGGTCAGACAGCATACTGGAGAAAAGCAATAGGTGAAGTTTCAGGTCGAGACCCTTCCTCAGACTGAGAGCCAGAGGACAGGGATACGAGAGATGTAGATGGTGACGTAGAGAGATATAGAACAAATTAAAGATATGCAAAAAAAGTAACAACGGTAATTGAAACAGGCCATTGTTAGCCATGGGCTAGATGAAAATGAGTTACAGAGAATGAGACTTTGAACCCAGTACAAGAACTTGGGTGGGGGATGGATGGAGAGGGAGCAGGGGTTACTTGAAGTTAGAGATATCAGTATTCATACCACTGGGATGTGAGCTGCCCAAACAAAAGATGAGGTGCTGTTTCTCCAATTTGCATTTGCCCTATCCCTATACAACCACCCTTTTGAAAACAAAATGCAATCAAGGATGCTGAACCCAGGATACCGTATCAAAATTTCCATTTTAGCAGCATGAACCCTACTTTTATCTTGTAACCCAGTGTGCAATGATTTTTTAATCATAGCTTTTGAAAATCTCTGTAATGCCACAGTACAGTGTTCATTTGTAGCAATCTATGAGCACGCTCTAGAAGGTGGAACTGATTCAAGTAAGTGTCCACATGTTACTTAAATACTTTGCAAATAATATATAGTTTAAAAATACATTTGCAAAGAATGCTTGCCGTGAGGTCTCTAAGCCTTGAGAAGATGACCCTTATAGGGCTTACATTCAACCCATATATGTATGTACCTTTAGTCAGAGGGTGGTGAATCTGTGGAATTTGTTGCCACAGAAGGTTGTGGAGGCCATCAATTGATATATTTAAGGCAGAGATAGATAGATGTTTGATGGGTCTGGGTGTCAGGGGTTATGGGGAGGAGGCAAGAGAATGGAGTTGAGAGAGAAAGATAGATCAGTCATAATCACAAAATTCTGGAGAGAAGGAATGTGTGACATTTCTGGTCGAGACCTTTCCCGAAACATCGCCCATTCCTTCTCTCCTGAGATGCTGCCTGTCCCACTGCGATACTCCAGTATTTTGTGTCTATCTTCAGTTTAAACCAGTATCTGCAGTTCCTTCTTTCACGATAGATCAGTCATGATTGGATGGTGGAGTAGATATAATGGGCCAAATGGCATAATACCGCTCCTATTCCATGAACGTTTGGCCATATGAAGCCTATACTGGAAGCCTAGATCCAGAAGATACACAGAGTGTCAAGAAAAAAATTACACCATCAAAGTGGCACGATGGCACAGTGGTAGAGTTGCTACCTTACAGCATTTGCAGTGCCGGTAACCCGGGTTCGATCCCGACTATGGTTGTTGTCTGGACGGAGTTTTACATTCTCCCCGTGACCGCGTGGGTTTTCTCCGAGATCTTTGGCTTTCTCCCACACTCCAAAGACGTACAGGTATGTAGGTAAGCTGGCTTGGTAAATGTAAAAATTGGCCCTAATGTGTATAGGATAGAGTTAATATGCGGGGATCGCTGGTTGACGTGGACCCGGGTGGGCCAAAGGGTCTGTTTCCACGCTGTTTCTTTAAAACAAAAAAAAAACTAACACTAAGGTCAGGGTGAATGAGACAACCATTTCAGAAAGTCCACATCCAATTTTGTCAGAAGGGCAGAAGGACGTTTTAGTCCTCATCCATGTACACTTGATGTGCATTGAAGTCTAATATGAATATTCATGCCCATCAAAGGATGGACAGTCGAGAGACAAAAATCAAGTTTCACAACTCAGTGTGAAAATGGAAAACTGGTGCCAGAAAACACTACTCGGTTCAATTTGCAACCATTTACTTGCTTTATACAGTGGAATGGCATCAAACTTATATGAATTTACCCAATGACATCTGCTCTGTAATGGTGCTGCTGAAAGAACGGCAAATATTCTGAAAGTATCTTTGAGTTCAGTTTAATTTAGTTTAATTTAGTTTATTGTCATGTGTAGTGAGGTACAGTGAAAAGCTTTTGTTACGTGCTATCCAGTCAGTGGAAAGACAATTCATGATTACAATCGAGTCATTCACAGTGTATATATAGATACATGATACGGGAATAACGTTTAGTGCAACGTAAAGCCAGCAAAGTCCTATCAAAGAGGTCACCAATGAGGTAGATCCAATGAGGTTCAGTACTGCTCTCTGGCAGTCTTGCGACATGGTTCCAAGTTTAACCATGAATTAAGGTTAATTCAGTCACTTAGGAAGTTTGGCATATCCTCCACAACTCTCACTAACTTTTACAGGTGCACCATAGCAATCATTTTATCAGGATGCATCACAGCTTGGTTCGGGAACAGCTCCATCCAAGACCGCAGGAAATTGCATCAAATTGTGGACGCAGCCTAGACCATCACACAAACCAACCTCCCTTCTATTGACCCCATTTATACCTCACGCTGACTCACAAGGCGAGCAGCATAATCAAGGACGGGCCACACCCTGGCCGCTCCCTCTTCTCCCCTCTCCCATCGGGCAGAAACCATAGAAGTGTGAAAACGCAAACCTCCAGATTCAGGGACAGTTTCATCCCAGCAGTTATCAGGCAACTGAAGCATCCTACCACAACCAGACAGATTGCTGAACTACTATCGACCTCTTTGGTGACCCTCGGACTATCTTTGATCAGACTTTGCTGGCTTTACCTTGCATTAAACGTTATTGTCTTTTCGTGTATCTACTGTATACAATGTAAATAGCTCGATTGTAATCATGCATGGTCTTTCTGCTGACTGGTTAGCACGCAACAAATGCTTTTCACGGAACACGTGACAATATCTATACCAAACTGTAAACTGTATACTAACTAAACTGCCACCTTCCACACCAGGATTTATATCTGAGTTGTTGATGCAGCAACAACTGAATATGCTGGAATTTACAGGTTAGACAATAGACAATAGGTGCAGGAGTAGGCCATTTGGCCTTTCGAGCCAGCACCGCCATTCAATGTGATCATGGCTGATCATCCCTAATCAGTACCCCGTTCCTGTCTTCTCCCCATATCCCCTGATTCCGCTATTTTTAAGAGCCCTATCTAGCTCTCTCTTGAAAGCATCCAGAGAACCTGCCTCCACCGCCCTCTGAGGCAGAGAATTCCACAGACTCACCACTCTGTGAGAAAAAGTGTTTCCTCGTCTCCTCTATTCCTCGATTTAGGGGATCATCAGCCACGATCACAATGAATGGCGGTGCTGGCTCGACGTGCCGAATGGCCTCCTCCTGCACCTATTTTCTATGTTTCTCCGTTCTAAATGGCTTACTCCTTAATTCTTAAACTGTGGCCCCTGATTCTGGACTCTCCCAACATCGGGAACATGTTTCCTGCCTCTAGCGTGTGCAAGCCCTTAACAATCTCATATGTTTCAATGAGATGCCCTCTCATCCTTCTAAACTCCAGAGTGTACAAGCCCAGCTGCTCCATTCTCTCAGCTCAGTTGGTGGAGATTCATGGCTCGATTGTAATCATATATTGTCTTTCTGATGTCTGGATAGCACCCAACAAAAGCTCGTCACTGTACCCCAGTACATGTGATAATAACCCAAACTGAACATGGAATAAAGAATCAAAGGTGAGTTGATGGGCCGCTCTGGGAGAGTAAACAATGCAAGGTGACAAGAAAATAAAGGAGTTTCAGGAGGTGGGGGGGGGGGGGCATGGACTGATTGGCTTGCACTCTTGGGAGGAGAAATAGACCAATGGACTGAATATCACTTGTGTACGAAGGAACTGCAGATGCTGGTTTACACCAACGATAGACACACAATGCTGGAGCAACTCAGCGGTACAGGCAGCATCTCGGAGAGAAGGAATGGGTGATGTTCCGGGTGAAGAAGGGTCTAGACCCGAAATGTCACCCATTCCTTCTCTGCCTGTCCCGCTAAGTTACTCCAGCATTGTGTGTCTTTCTCCGTCTGAATATCACCTTTCATATGATCAACTAATTAAAATTCATAGAGAGGATGCACTGAGCTTCAGCTGACGATAGATTAGTAAATGGGTTACAGGAGCCTGAAAACTGTAACGTCCAGGTTCGGGAACAGTTTCTTCCCAACAGCCATCAGGCTATTAAACACTACAACCTCAAAATAAGCTCTGAACTGCATATACCTGTATATTTAACATTTAACATAAAACATAAATATAGAATTTATGTTAAATAGAATTTAACATAAAACATAAATATATACACATGCATACATACATACGTACATACATACATACATACATACATACAGATATATAGATATATAGATATATAGATATATAGATATATAGATATATAGATATAGATATAGATATATATATATATATATATAGATATATATATAGATAGATATATAGATAGATAGATAGATATATAGATAGATAGATATATAGATAGATATATAGATAGACATATAGATAGATATATAGATAGATATATAGATATATAGATATAGATATATACACACACATATGTGAACTAAAAACAAGATATATCCTGTATCTGTATATATCTGTGTATATAGGTATGTGTATATATTTATTTTATGTTAAATTCTAAAGTGTTGTGTTTATCTTATTTGTGTGCTGCAAGGTAACACAAATGTCACTGCACCAATTGGTGTATGTGACAATAAATGTCCTTTGTACTTGTCCTTTGTCCTTTGTATGTATACACACACTGAACTTTTTTTTCTCGTTTATTATATTGTTTACAGTGTACCATGTTTACGTATTCTGTTGTGCTGCTGCAAGTAAGTATTTCATTTTTTTATTTGGGACGTATGACAATAAAACACTCTTGACCCTTGAGTTAGGTTTAGTTTAGAGATACAGTGCGGAAATAGGCCCTTCGGCCTACCGAGTCCGCGCCGACCAGCGATCCCCGCACACCAACACTATCCTACACTCACTAGGGCCAATTTTACATTTACACCAAGCCAATTAACCTACAAACCTGTACGTCTTTGGAGTGCGGGTGGAAATCGAAGATCTCGGAGAACACCCACGCGGTCACGGGGAGAGCGGACAAACTATGTACATCAGCACCCGTTGTCAGGATCGAACCCGAGTCTCCGGTGCTGTAAGGCAGCAACTCTACCGCTACGCTACCATGCCACCCAAAATTCCCTCATGGTTTTCTTTCATTCACTCATTCCTGCAGTGTCTGTCTCCATTAATCGCAGCTACTGTACAGGGGGTGGGGGGATGGTTGCAGAAGGTAGCCCATCAAAAGCAGAGGGCAGAGAGTTGTGAAAGAAATTTGTCAAATGCACAGCAATGAATTGATTGATTGTGCAACCATGTCACCCAAGACATCATGGTGACATCGTGCATATGACAAGATCACACATGGCTGTTGCCTGCCTTCACACTCCAAGGCTCACACTGTCAGCTGGGATCTATGTGAAGCGATGTGTGACGTGCTGCTCTCTGTGGATGATCAGCCATGATCGTATTGAATGGCAGTGCCCGATCGAAAGGCAAAAATGGCCTGCTCCTGTACCTATTTTCTGTTTCTATGTTTCTATATTGACCAGCTCCCAATACACCAGTGATGTTTAGCTGAAGGCCATGGCATCACTGAGCTGAGAAGCAGGAGGGGGCGAGGTGCAGCAAAGTATGGAGCATCCACAAGCCAGAGGGCAGCTTACACTTACTGACCAATTTGCATTCTCAAGCTCGTATAAATGCATGATCCAGCCCACAGCTCTCAGCATGTGGCCACTGATGCATTAATTCCCAATAGTAGCAACATGCTAAATTTATCCACAATAAGCCAGTCTGTCAAGTGTAAACGCTTGAGGGAAACTTCCTCTTGGTTAGATTGTTAATTGTGCCTCACTCCCTTCACTGGTATACATAACAGGCTGCTGGAAATGATTAAATCTGCGACTTTTTGTAATTCAACTCTTGATAGCACAAAAGATTATTTCTTAGACTACTATCAAAGGGTGACGATAATTATTTTCTAATTAGTCATGACTGTTAGATTACCTCACTTATTAACGTTGATATGAATCTGCTACTGGCAGCTACTGTATTAGAAGATAAATAGCTGTAGATCGGTCCACGGGAACACCACTTAGATTGGTTGTACACCAGGAAATAGCATTGCTTCACGTGAGTTTTGAATATTTCCTTCTTATTCCTATGATTAGTTTTCAAAGAGGTGGAAAATCACCCAAAATTCCAACTTTGACCATTACTGAATCATTCCCACCAGATCGTGGATGGTGATGGATCCTGGGTGAAAGGAATCATAAAATCATCAGAGGAACAGATGGGGTGTTGATTCACCTACTCTTGTTCAGAGATGGTGAATAAAGGACCAGAGGACATAGGTTTAAGGTGAAGGGGAAAAGATTTAATAGGATTCTGAGGGATAACTTTTTCACACAATGGGTGGTGGTGTATGGAACAAGCTGCCAGAGGAGGTAGTTGAGGCAGGGACTATCCCAATGTTTAAGAAACAGTTAGACAAGTACATGGGTAGGACAGGTTTGGAGGGATAAGGACCAAATGCTGGCAGGTGGGACTAGAGTAACTGGGGCATGTGGGCAAACTGGACCGAAGAGCCTGTTTCCACACTGTATCACTCTCTGACTATATGAATATTATGCATGGCTTTGATGCATTCTGTACTTAAATAGTCTGATTATTCCAAAAATAGCTTTAATAGAGTAAAACGTCCCTAGCCACAGTACAGGGGCTCTGGAGTTAATACTGCCTGAATGAGGCACTTCTGACAGAGGAGCACTCTCTCAGTCCCACATGTTTAGTAGGAGTACGTGCAAACTTATCATATCCAGCACCCAGTTTCAGGTTTGAACCCAGATCCCTAGCGCTGTGAGGCGACGGTGTGCCAGCCTTGTGTGAGGTGCAATCCTGGATCACGGCTCGATTCCAAGAGAGATTTAAACCCTTGATTTACTGTCATGGTGGAATTGAAGGGGAGTGTTTGGGGAAGAGATAGCCATTCACTAATTCAATGCCAATCTAGGGCTGAATTTGAGGGGTGTGATCTTACATTCCATTCTCGAGCTCTGCCCATAAAATGATCAAATTAAAATGCTGGGGCGCAGCACCTTTGAAGGTGTTATCTTTCAGGTGGCACATTACATAGAAATTAAATTGTTTGCTCTTGTGGGTGGAAGATCTACTGGCACTATTTTGGAGAAGCACTGCGGTATTATGCCTGGCAACTTTACATAAGGTTAGCCCTCAAACAACATCTGGCAAGGCAAACTACAACTTTATGTAAGGCAAACTCTGAGTTTATTAGGCAGGACTAGGGAGTGTATACTGGGAGCAATTGTTAATGGGCAAGTCTAAATCTGACAAGGGAGAGTGATTTAAATACCAGGTGGTCGAAGCTCAGAGCCGGCATGTTCCAGTGTAGAGGAGGAATAAAACCCCTGCCTCACGGTGCGAGTCAACCGACGAGTGACCCCGAGGTTTCACTCGCGGTAATCACGTACAATTAACGTAGCGGGAACGTCGGAACTCGCGCGCGCATCTTAGCGACTCGTGGCGCTAGCGGCAGGCACCCGTGAAACTTGTTAACTCTTGAAAAAATTCAAACATGTTTGAGGTTTTCCACGAGTCAAATTTACTGTTCAAGTTAAAAATTGAAACATTTAAACTTGTTGTAATAACGTAGTGGCCCGTGCGTTTACCTTCGTGACTCGTGAGTCTACCGTGGGCGCTCTTTAACTCAGCGGGCAGGCAGCATCTCTGGAGAGAAGGAATGGGTGACGGGATGTCATTTCCAAATTTCTCCAGCAGCATGTGCTCACTTTTTGTCAACCAGCATCTGCCCTTTCTTGTGTATGACATTATTTGTATCCGTGGCAGTTGATTGTCGCTCCCTTCAGTTTCCCAGGGGGTCGGGACGGGACTGGAGTTGGGAGGGAAAGGTGGGGGGGTTGGGGGAAGAAGGAAGGGTGGAGGAGAGGAGGGAGGCGAGGGGGGGTTGGGGTAACTTAGTACGGGAGACAAGTGTACTGACTGTGCGAGCAGACACTTTGGTAGTGATTGCCCATGGGGTTCACTGTCGAGGACTTCATAGTGGAGAGGGCATTATAAACAATGGAGCGATTAACCCTGGAAAGGGGGGAGACTTCTCTCTGAGTTTGACCCAGGAAACTGAAGCAGGGATTTTCTTGAGGTTATTAACGACAGATAAATGGATGGGAAGGGTTTAGAGGGCTAGAGGCCACATGCAGGTAAATAGGACTACCCCAAGACACCAAATTGGACGGCACGGCCAAGCTGGGCTAAAGGACCTGTTTCCGTGTTGTACAGCACCATGACTAAGGCCTATCCAGTGGGATTGACATATTTTGTATTTTTCCTTTCTAAAGATGCAGTGTATTTTGGTGACTATTGTACACTGCAGACCGGAAGCGTTATGGCGGGTGATTGTCGCCTGCCCGCTGTTTCAGACGCTAAGAGACAGGGGAAAGAGAAATAGAGATATAGACGGTGATATAGAGAGATGTAGAACAAATGAATGGAAGATATGCAAAAATGTATCGGTGGTCAAGGGAGCAGGCCATTGTTGGCTGTGGCATAGGTGAAAGCGGGTTATCCCTGGAAATGAAGGCAATGGGTGTTTGTTTCTCTTCCACTGATACTCACTGTTTACCTAAGCCACTTCCTACTCACTCACATCACAGAACCGTACCAAAGTGGAAGAAAACTACTAATGTTTAACCTGAACAGAACACAATCTGTAGTTTCACTAAATGCTTTAAAAATACTTTAAGTTAAAGATTATGGACAATTTAAGTTGAGTATGGACAAATCCAATGAACCACACTACATTATTCTTGAATAGATAACTTTGAATTCGTGATTTTTAAAAAAAAGAACCAACATCTACAGTGCCTTGTGTCTTGGCAATTCATGATTCTCCACGCTGGGCAGAGAATGGGATTTGTAAGCGGCTAACGTCATTCTAAAACTTGGAATGTCACATTGGCGGCGCAGCAGTAGAGTTGCTGCCTCACAGCGCCAGAGACCCGAGTTCAATCCTGACGACTGGTGCTGTCCGTACGGAGTTTGCACGTTCTCCCAGTGACCACGTAGATTTTTTCCGGGTGCTCCAGTTTCCTCCCACATTCCAAAGACGCGCAGGTTTGTATGTTAATTGTCATCTGTAAATTGCCCCGCAGTGTGTAGGATAGAACTAGTGTCCGGGTGATTGTGGTCAGCATGGGCTCGGTGGGCCGAAGGGCCTGTTTCCACACTGTATCTAAACTAAACTAAAGGCCCCGACCCGAAACGTCAACTATCCATTTTCTCCAGAGGTGCTGCCTGACCCGTTGAGTTATTCCAACACTTTGTGACCTTATGTGATAAGTTAATGCTTCAACCCTTTCTCGAGGAATGGGAATTAGGGGAAGCAGTAGGAAATATGTTGCTTGGCATTTAAAATAAATAGATTAGTCAGTATAGTAATTATTAAGTCAAAGCTACAGTTATGTAAGTGCAACTGTGGTAGAATTGAGGAGAGGGGTGGGGTAATCAGGGGAACAAATGTATAATTAGCCGATCTGGAAAACAAGCAGAACGACTGGACGAAGGTTTGTTTGATGCCCAACACAAAATGCTGGATCAGGCATAACTTGGTGGGTCAGGCAGCAACTCTGGAGAGAAGGAATAGGTGACTTTTTGGGTCGAGATCCTTCTTCAGAAGACAAGCCCTTATCTGAAACGTTACCTATCCACGTTCTCCAGAGATGTTACCTGGCCAGCATTGTTACTCCAGCTTGTTGCTTCTGCCTTCTGTCTAAAGCCTTGGGATCGTTGTCCTTCATGTTGGCGTGGAGGGGGAGGGGGGTATTGTGCTGTTTGATCGCCCCCTGCTATCCCAGGGACAGGGAGACACAGCAGCTTTTGAGACTGGTGGGCAATCACTACCAAAGTGTCTGCCCACACAGTCAGTACACATCTCCTACACTTGTCTCCCGCAGTAAAATCATCCTG
This sequence comes from Okamejei kenojei, assembly GCA_035221665.1. Classification (NCBI taxonomy): domain Eukaryota; kingdom Metazoa; phylum Chordata; class Chondrichthyes; order Rajiformes; family Rajidae; genus Okamejei; species Okamejei kenojei. The sequence continues at coordinate 5,738,342 of CM069150.1, read as the reverse complement.
CAGAGAATGATCCCAGCCTAGCCCAAGAGCCTTGTCACCCCAGACAGATTAATGACGCCCGCGCACCCCCCCCCCCCCCCCCCCCCCCCCCAACCTCCCTCCACCTCAACTTACGCCTGGGCACCAAAGCAGCTCAGGAGGCGAACCCTGAGCTCCGTCTCCCAACAATCTGATGTGCAACTGATGTGAAAGAACAGCGGCTGCGGCCGGCTGGCCGGCACCCGGCATGGACTTCTCACACCCTCACACACGAAAAGTGTGTGCGAATAAACAAAAACAAGGAATAAAACCAAAGCCCGGCTTGAAAGGCAACTAAAAATATATTCCGCTTAGAACGAGCAGTCGCAGAGACATCCGTCCACACTCAAAAATGTCATCTCCCGTCTCCCCGCAGTGTGTAGACCTGGCTGCAAATTCAATTAAAATATAACAAACCTTCGCCCGCTGGTCTTCTAACCACGTGATGTGTGTTTCAAACAAATCATAAGTATTACTGCTCTGCCACCGGAGGGTGCGCATTTTCCCTTTGTAGGTCATATCAATAGATGCGCCCGCGCTGAATTCTATCTTTAACTCAAAGCCGCAGGATGGTGATGACTTCTTTAACACTGTTGCTTATTAAAACATACCTTCATTCACAGTTGGCTCAAGAGTAACTCGGGAGAGGAACTTGGAACATCGCAGAAATGACATGCCCGTGGGAACTCGGTTAAACACTTGAACGTAAACTTGGAATCTCGTACATAACTACGAGTCTGCTTTTTTCTCTCACTTGGGGTCACTCGTGGGTGGACTTGCACCGTGAGACAGGACTTTTAGGATACCAAAGTAAAAGAACTTTGTGTAACCAAATAGGTTGTAAATTTGGTCAAAAACGAAAAAGAAGCACATGCAAGGTTTAAGAAGATAGAATTCGGGCGCGGCGATAGAGTTGCTGCCTCACAGCGCCAGAGACCCGGGTTCAATCCCGGCTATGGGTGCTTGTCTGTATCACTCTCGCTTGTCAGATTTAGACCTGCCCATTAACAATTGCTCCCAGTATACACTCCCTAGTCCTGCCTAAGTCACACTTAATACTTTTCTCTAGAGATGCTGCCTGACCCACTGAGTTGTCTGTACGGAGTTTGTACGTTCTCCCCGTGACTTGCGTGGGTTTTCTCCGAGATCTTCGGTTTCCTCCCATACTCCAAAGACGTACAGAAATGTAGGTTAATTGGCTTGGTAAATGTAAAAATTGTCCCTAGTGGGTATAGGATAGTATCCTATAGGATAATGTGCAGGGATCGCAGGTTGGCGCGGAGCCAGTGGGTCGAAAGGGCCTGTTTCCGCGCTGTATTTCTAAGCTAAACTAAATTAAACTAGACACATTTTGTGTCTTTCTTCAGTATAAACCAGTATCTGCAGTTCTGCAGATCCTTCCCACAGACACACACCCATATATATGTCTTTGACTTAAACGTAGATGGGTTGTTTGTTAAGTTTGCTAAATCCACCAATATCGCTGATGCTGCAGACTATAAAGAAGGTCATCGAGGTGTACAGGGGAATACAGCTCAGCTGCAGAAATGTGTGGTGAAGTGGCAGATGGAATTGAATCCAAGCAATGTGAGGTGTTGCACTTAGGGAGGCCAAATGTAAAGGGAAGACATACAATTACGGGCATGACCCTTAACAGCATTGATGTACCGACAGATCTTGGGTTCCAAGTCCATAACTCCTAGAAAGTGGAAACACAGGTAGATAGAGTGCAAAGAAGGGGTATGTATGCTTGCTTCCATAGGTCAGGACATTGAATATAAGAGTCAGGCAGACATGATGTGGCTTTATAGGACTTTGGTTTGGCTTCATTTGGAGTATTGTACGCAGTTCTGGTTAGCCCATTACTGGAAGGATGAGAAGACTTTGAACAGGGTGCAGTTGAGGTGTACCAGAATGTTTCCTAGATGAGGCGGTATTAGCTACCCACTAATCGAGGGAGAGGTTGGACAGACTTGGATTGTTTTTTTTCTGGAATGCTGGAGGTTGCGGGGAGACTTGATAGAAGTGAATAAAATTATGAGATGCATAGATTGGGCAGACAGGAAGGAAAATTCAACTACGAGAGGACATTGCTTTAGGTGAGAGGGGAAAAATTTAAAGGAGATGTGCCTGTTTTACTCGGAATGTGGTAAATGTCTGGAACGGACTGCTGAGGTTGGTGGTTGAGGCAGATGCAATAGTGGCATTTATGTCACTTTTGGATTATGTGCACATAGATAAGAGATGGTCTTGGCATCATGTTCAGCATAGACGTTGTGAGCCAACGGGCCTGTCCGAGTACTATTTCTAAAGTAGACAATCTGGCCATAATAGTTAGTGGGCACATGTTGTCATGTCCAGCAGTGTAATATCTCCTGCATTACAACAGTGGACTATGCTTTCAAAGCAACTCATTAGTTGGGATGCGTCCGCACTGAGAGAACTTGAAAGTCATGATAACAATGCAGATTGCTCTTCCTTTAAGTGTGGTACCTAATAAGTATTTAATTTAGTTTAGATTAGCTTAGTTTAGTTTCGAAATACGGTGCAGAAACAGGCCCTTCGGCCCACCGAGTCTGCACCGACCGGCGAACCCCGCACATTAACACTATACTGCATGAGGAACAATTTTTACTTTCATACCAAGCCAATAAACCTACAAACCTAAATGTCTTTGGAGTGTGGGATGAAACCAAAGATCTCGGAGAAAACCCACGCGGTCACGGGGAGAACATATGAACTCCATAGAGACAAGCACCCATAGCCAGGTTTGAACCCGCGTCTCTGGCACTGTAAGCGCTGTAAGGCAGCAACTCTACCGCTGCACCACCCTCGCACCCACAGGTACCAAAGGATCTGAACGGCACAGTAGTTATTTGGCACCTTCCACATACGTGCAGCTACCAGAATTGAAAGGCCGGTACCTGATGGGGCTGTTGATTAAGTCAGGATCCCGTGCAGTAATGGAGCTGATGACACTTCCAACACGGGTGTCTTCTTGAACATCTATCATGTTTGCTTGCGAGGTGAACTCAGGTGGCTCGTCGATGTCCTTAACCGTCACCCTGACGCTGGTCCAGTCCTTGAAGGATCTGAGGTTCTCAAACTGGGGGTCAACGTATTTATTCACCGCTTCCAGCAGCAGACTGTGGGTCCTCTTGGTTTCAAAGTCCAATGGCTGAAAGAAAGAAAGAAAGTGGCTTAGTTCTTCAACAGCATTTTCTCATATCCTTTTCACATTTCCTTTTTTCTCGTTTACCTTGCCAGTTAGTCATCATATTTGAAAATTATTTTTAGATCTTGCTATGCAACACCAGTCATTGTGTCCCACAGTGAGGGTTAGTGATTCTACGACAAGGCCTGTAAGCCAATGTTCACAAGATTGTGCTGGCTTGTGTAGGAAGGAACTGCAGATGCTGGTTTAAACTGAAGATAGACGCAAAATGTTGGAGTAACTCAGCGGGTCAGACAGCATCTCTGGAAAAAAGGAGTAGGTAACATTTCGGCTTGAGGCCCTTCTTGAGACTCAGGGGAATGCGAAAGAAGAGATAGAGACCGTGATGTAGAGAGATATAGAATAAATGAATGAAAGAAATGCTCAAAAGTAACAATGATAAAGGGAACAGGCCATAGTTAACTGTGGGCTAGGTGAAAACGAGTTAGACAATGAGACCCAACAAGGCGACTCTGAACCTAGTACAATGACATGGGTAGTGGAGGGATGGAGATAGAGGGGATTTGCGAGTTGATTGTTAGAGAAATCAATACTCATACCACTGGGTTGTAAGCTGCTGAAGCGAAATATGACGTGCTGTTCCCCTTGACTCTCCGTCTGAAGAATGGTCTCAACCTGAAATGTCACTATTTTTTTTCTCCAGAGATGCTGTCCGACCGGCTGAGCTACTCCAGGTTTTTGCGCTGGCTTTGAACGCACACCCAGCACCACAGCCTGTGCAGCTCACATGTGTAACTGTTCAGCCTGAATGTGAAGTGTCAGCCTTACTGCCCATCCACATCCTGGAGACTGGCAACATGGTCTAAACGGTGACAGGACTTCCAGCGGTGTTGTGCCCCTGTAGTGAAATTTAGTTTAGAGATACAGCGCAGTAACGGAGGACTTCAGCCCACCGGGTCTGCACCATTCAGAGATCCCCGTACATCAACACTATCCTACACTAGGGTTTTACAATTGTACCAAGCCAATTAACCTACAAACCTGTACGTCTTTGGAGTGTGGGAGGAAACCGAAGTTCTTGGATAAAAACCACGCAGGTCACGGGGAGAATATACAAATTACGCACAGATACGCTGTAAGCGCTGTGAGGCAGCAACTCTACCGCTGTGCTGTACCTGACGGGGCTGAGGCAGGGCTTCACTGGCATGAAATCTTTGAAATGATTTAAAATATATGGAAAATATCTCTGATAATCTGGGACATTTAAAAGTCTTTTAACTTTGAAGTAGCTAATTAAAGAAAAATGTAAATTAATTAAAATCAATTTTGTTTTACTAAATCAAGGGGGCAGCACAGTGGCAAAGTGGTAGAGCTACTGTCTTACAGCGCCAGAGACCCCGGTTCGATCCTGACTAAGGGTGCTGTCTGTACAGAGTTTGTACATTCTCCCCATGACCTGTGTGGGTTTTCTCTAGGAGCTCTGGTTTTCTCACACATTTCAATAATGTGCAGGTATGTAGGTTAACTGACTTCTGTGAATTACCTTTCGCATAACAGCAGCTTCCCATTTGAGGCATCTTCTAGTGAATCTACTCAGCTGCCTACAACTCATTCTTCCCTCCTGAATTAGAGTGTTTGAACATAGAAAAATAGAAAATAGATGTAGGAGTAGGCCATTCGAGCCAGCACCGCCATTCAATATGATCATGGCTGATCATCCAAAATCAGTACCCTATTCCTGCTTTTTCTCCATATCCTCTCATGCCGTTAGCCCTATGAGCTAAATCTACCTCTTGAAAACATCCAGTGAATTGGCCTCCACTGCCTTCTGTGGCGGAAAATTCTACAGATTCACAACAGCATAAACTATTCTCACTGGCCAACAACTAGTTTTATCCACATTGATCATTACTCCTGCTCCAATTCTAGTTATGAAACATGGGATTGAGTGTACTTTATGTGACTGTAGGGAATTATACATTGGCAGGGCTGCCAACATTGGGTGAGAGTTTGGAGTGAGAAATTGAGAGAGACCAAGCCTGAGGGAGTGTAGCAACCGAGGGGAGAGGGTGTGGGAGGGGGGTGTTCCCCCCTCCCATTGGTGTGGAGCTTTTGCATTTTTCAGTTTGAAATTGTGCAATCTGGTACATACTGTAGGGAATCTTTTAACTTGCATTTGAATGCAATATTTATGCTTTAAATTGGATTAGCTATGAATAAGGTTAGGCTAAATTACATTCCTAATTGCATTCCACAGTAGAGCCAGACTCTGATCAACAGGTCCAGCACATGAATGATCTTAGTGTATTCATGTATGGAAATCAGATTATAATCAAACAATTGGCCCATGTTGACCAACCTGGGTCTCACTGCACATCTGACCCCGAGTCCAGCCTTACACCTGGCTCCCTATTGTACCCTGATCATAGCTGCTTACCTGCTTAGGTTCCCAGTGCTGTACACTCCCATTGTCCCAGTTTTGACTGCACATCTAGTACTATTCCAGGGTACACAAAAGGCTGGAGAAACTCAGCGGGTGCAGCAGCATCTAAGGAGCGAAGGAGATAGGCGACGTTTCGGGTCGAGACCCTTCTTCAGACTGGTCAGGGATCAGGGAAACGAGAGATACAGACGGTGATGTGGAGAGATAAAGAACAATGAATGAAAGATATGCAAAAAAGTATCGATGATAAAGGGAACAAGCCATTGTAAGCTGTTTGTGGTGTGAAAATGAGAAGCTGGTGCGACTAGGGTGGGGGAGGGAGATAGAGATAGAGGGAATGCCAGGGCCCGAGGGCTGAGGGTGAGGTGGGAAGGGGAGGAGACAGCAAGGGTTAACAGAATTGAGAAAATTCATTGTTCAAGCCCAAAGGATGCAGACTCCCCAAGCGGAATAAGAGGTGCTGTTGCGTTGTTGCTTGAACATTGAATTTTTTTTTCAACAACTTGCGGTGTTGCTCACTCTGGCCGTGGAGGAGGCCCAGGACCGAGAGATCGGATACTGAATGGGAGGGGCAGTTGAAGTGCTGAGTCACCGGGAGGTCGGGTTGGTTAATGCGGACCAAGCGGAGGTGTTCGGCAAAACGATCGCCAAGCCTCTGCTTGGTCTCACCGATATAGATCATCTGGCATCTGGAGCAGCGGATGCAGTAGACGAGGTTGGAGGAGGTGCAGGTGAACCTCTGTTGGACCTGGAAGGACGGCTTGGATCCCTGAAAGGAGGGGAGGGGGGAGGGTAGCATTTCTTGCGGTTGCAAGGGAAAGTGCCCGGGGAAGGGGTAGAGTGGGAGGGAAGGGAAGAATTGACAAGGGAGTTGCGGAGGGAGCAGTCTTTGCGGAAGGCAGACAGGGGGGGAGATGGGAAGATGTGGCGAGTGGAGGGGTCACATTGGAGGTGGCGAAACTGGCAGAGGACTATGTGTTGTATTTGTCGGCTGGTGGGGTGAAAGGTAAGGACCAGAGGGACTCTGCCCTGTTTGCGAATAAGGGAGTGGGGAGAGAGGGAAGTGTTACGGGGTATGGAGGAGACCCTGGTGCGAGCCTCATCTATAGTGGGGGAGGGGAATCCCCGTTCTCTGAAGAATGAGGCCATTTGTGATGACCTGCTGTGGAACACCTCATCCTGGGAGCAGATGCGGCGTAGACGGAGGAATTGGGAATAGGGGATGGAGTCCTTACAGGAAGCAGGGTGGGAGGAAGAGTAGTCCAGGTAGCTGTGGGAGTCAGTTGGTTTGTAGTGGATGTCAGTCAGGAGTGTATCACCTGCAATAGAGATGGTGAGGTCAAGGAATGGTAGTGAAATGTCGGAAATGGTTCAAGTGTATTTGAGTGCCGGATGGAAGTTGGTGGTGAAGTCAGTCAGTTGTGTGTGGGTGCAGGAGGTGACACCAAAGCAGTTGTCGATGTAACGGAGGTAGAGGTCGGGGATGGGGCCCTGGTACACCGAGAACAAGGATTGTTTGACGTACTTGACAAAGAGGCAAGCGTAGCTGGGGCCCATGCGTGTGCCCTTAGCTACGCCTTGTGTTTGGAGGAAATGGGAGGAGTCAAAATAGAAGTTATTGAGGGTAAGGACCAACTCCGCTAGGCGGAGGAGGGTGTCAGTGGACGGGTATGGGTTGCTCCTCTGGTCGAGGAAGAACCGGAGGGCTTTGAGACCGTCCTGGTGGGGGATGGAGGTGTAGAGTGACTGGACGTCCATGGTAAAGATGAGAGGATGGGAGCCTGGAGAATGGAATGCGTGGAGCCGACGGAGAGTGTCTGAGGTGTCTTGAACATAGGTGGGGAGGGATTTAACAAAGGGGGATAGGATGGCGTCAAGGTATGTGGAAATGTGTTCGGTGGGGCACGAACAGGCAGAGACAATGGGTCTGCCAGGGCAGTCGGGTTTGTGGATTTTGGGGAGAAGGTAAAATCGGGCCGTGTGGGGCTGGGAAAAGATGAAGTTGGAGGCTCGGGGGGGTAGGGAGCCGGAGCTGATGAAGTCGGTTATGGTGCTCGAGATGGTGGCCTGGTGTTCGTAAGTGGGGTCATGGTCCAGGGGTGAGTAGGAGGAGGTGTCCGATAGTTGGCGCGCGGCCTCTGCTTCGTAGAGATCGACGCGCCAGACCACCACGGCACCTCCCTTGTCGGCGGGTTTGATAACCCAGTCTGGGTTGTTACGGAGTGAGTCGATGGCAGTACATTCGGGGGGGGAGAGATTGGAGTGAGACAGGGGAGTGGAGAAGTCGAGGCGGTTGATGTCCCGACGGCAGTTCGGGATAAATAGTTCTAGAGCCGGAAGGCTACGAGGGGGGGTGCAAGTGGAGGGGTTACGTTGGAGACAGGAAAAGGGATCAGACTATTCCAGACCTTGACTCTGGATGCACACCAAGGCTCCTAGCCCCTCTGCACTGACAATATATCTGGCCCACACATAAAGCCCCATATCTGACCCTCTAGACTTAACCTATTACGTCATGTCCACAGGTGCTTATCTGATGCGGTAATCTTTTATGGGGCACTTCACAGACCAAATGTTATATTAACAACATTTGCTACAACCATTGGCTTCCTTGTTATCTAACATGCTAGTTACTTTGTCAAATAAGTCATCAGTTGGTTGAACACAATTTCTCATCCAAAAAATGATACTCACTCAGCTGTATAAGTATTCTGTTACCATTTCTTTCATTTTCCTAACAAACTATCCTGAAGTCATTTTCACCCCCAATATTTTCAGTATTTTGCTGTCTTCCTCTCAGCTGGGACTTTTCCGAAATGCAATGTCCAATAACAGTACATTTAAGCAATATTATTCTATTACATGTGATCTTGAGAGTACATAATATTTTCTGTGGTATTCATAAAACAACAACGATAAAAATATCTTTGTTTTGATTGCATCTACCAACATTCATACAATATTATATTACAGTTAATATGTACCGAGGGCACATTTTTGTTCCAATGCTCCCCATTCCCAATTACTTTTACATTGAAGTGATTGAAATCCAAGTGAAGTTTAAAAGGCATCAGAAAAATAAAACCTCCGGAATATATGATATTCATTATGTGGTTGGTTGGAGTCAGCATCAGCATAATTACTATATTAAACTTTGAATCTTTGCCCAGATACAGAGTGAAACAGAGTTTTCACACTGTATCACTCTGTGACTACATTGTACCTCCACCATGCGTGAATGCTTCAAAATCAAGTGGTCAAGTTTGGTTTTTATTGCCATATACTCAAGCATAGAAACATAGAAAATAGGCGCAGGAATAAGCCATTCAGCTTTTCAAGCCAGCACTGCCATTCAATATGATCATGGCTGTTCATCTAAAATCAGTACCTCTTTCCTGTTTTTCCCCATATCACTTGATTTCGCTAGGCCCAAGAACTTACAGTAACTCTATCTTGAAAACATCCAGTGAATTGGCCTCCACTGCCTTCTGTGGCAGAGAATTCCACAGATTCACAACTTTCTGAGTGAAGAAAGTTTGTCCTCATCTCAGTCTTAAATGGCCTACCCCTTATTGTCAAACTGTGTGACCCCTGGTTCTGAACGTCCCCAACATCGGGAACATTTTTCCAGCAGTTACAGTAAGTGAAAATCTAGCAGGCAAGCAGGATGCTTTCTCCAACCACCCCCATTTGAAGGCTACTATCTTCTACCGATTCTACCCAGAGTTTGGTACTTATTTCCAGCAGCCACTGGTTGTCCTCCAGGATGCACTGAGCCGCAGCCTGGTCCATGTCAGTCACCAGGCCGAATTTGGCACAGAGACTCTCACGGCAGCAGTGCAATGCTTCCGACGGCCCGGGACTCTTGCACTGTGGCTGCTCCATTGCCGGAGCTGCAGCGAGCGACTCGCAAGCCCGGCAAACACTCGCCAGCCCCGGCAAACACTCGCCAGCCCCGGCTCCCTGTCCACATCAGCTCCTGCCGCTGCTTCTGCTTCCATCCCTCCCTCAGCCCCCGGCTCTCCAACACCCGCGGCCCATGCAGTTGATATGCATTTTTTAATTTTCGTTGATCACAGAATTTCTCACGACAGAGCGATAGAGATTTGTGATCAGTGTGAGAGCGTGAGAATTTGGCCAAATGCGTGATTCCCACGCTCAATGCGTGAGAGTTGGCAGCCCTGCATTGGATATAATGACTTCCAGTGGCGCTATGGAGGGCTAGAGGATAACGCCAGCCAGCTCCTCGCAAAAAACGGGGTAAAAACGGGAATTAATGGACCTACCTGCTGCCTGCTGCCTGCCGTCTCTGCACCGATTGTTGTGAGTGACGTCATGTCTACTACAACACGCAGCCCAACCGAAAAATCGAAAATTCGATCAACCAGGCAGAGACCGGCAGAAGGCCTGACTGAAGCCTCAGACTCAGGTAGGACCTCATCCCAGGAAGATGTGTCGAAAAGAACAGCGAAAAAAACGGAAAGTGAAGAACTTAAAACTTTTATTTCACGTGAAATTGCTGGTTTAAAGGAGGAAATAAACCAGATGAACACTGAAATGAAAGAATTACAACTTGAAACTAATTCCAATATTAATACCAAGGCTAAGAAAATATCGGAAGATTTGAAGAAAGAAATCGCAGAAATGATGAGTGAAATGTCAAAGGAGATGAATGATAAGATTGAAAAGGTGAAACCCGACTTTGAAAAAAGGCTGAATCCTGTGGAGAAGGCACTGGACCAACAGACGGCTGGTATAAAAAGCCTTGAAGAACTAGCCGACATAAGTGCTCGGACTACAGCAAAGCTTGTTACAGAAAATGAATGTCTAACGGATTTATTGACCAAAATAACCGAGAAATGTACTGAACTAGAAGGTCGCCAGAGAAGACAAAACCTAAGAATCGCGGGTATTCCTGAAGGGCGAGAGAAAGACGAAGATCCCCGAGAATTTACTGCGAATCTACTGCAAAATGTTTTATCTCTGGAACAAAAGCCTTTGCTAGCCCGAGCACACAGGTGATGAGACGTCAGACAAGACCAAATGCTCCCCCAAGACAAATGATAATAAAGGTACAATACGACTACGTCTTGGAGGAGATAATGCAAAAAACTTCGAGAAACAGAAACCTTGTATTTGAAGGACACAGGATCAGCATCTATCGAGATTACCCAGCAGAAGTTTCCAGGAAACGAAAAGCATTTAATAAGACTGAAAGTCTCCTGAGGGGGGTGGAAAACTTGAAATATGGCCTGATTTACCCAGCTACTTTAAGAGTTACTTTTAACAAGAAGGAATATTTCTTCTCCAATCCTGTGGAAGCACTGGACTTTGCCCGGAAGATTAAGACCTGAGAAGGCCACATCATCGAATACACTGACTTTCCTGGACTTTACAAGAATTTACAAGACTCTGCAAGACTTTACAAGACTTTGCAGGACCGGATGGAACTGGATAGCGCTGGATGGAAGCTGGAGAAAGATGTGGATCGGAAATCCTCACATGGATACTAATAATTAGTATAACTACATTACTAATACAAACAACTAATAAATATTAAAATGATACTGTGGTATTTTCACTAATCACTAATTTTACTACTAATATAATAACTAATAAACATTAAAATTATACCTTTTATTAATTAGAATTAATCATTATTACTAATGACTAATGTTCATTTATATTGGAATGATTAGAGTCAAATATAGAGCCGGATTTCATTTGTCCCCTTTGGAAACTTTTCTTTTATACCAGTAATTTTCATTTTTATTTCTTGTTTTCCTTTCTTTTTGTGAGTTTTTTTTTATAATTAGATTTTCAAATAAGTTTTAAATATATGTATTTTCACATTTTCGATTATTATAATCCAATTTTTTTTTTTTTTAAATTTAATATCCCCGGTAAAATATCATTATGGAATAATAATTCCAAACAACCAGGGAGCTGGTTAAGTTAGTAACATCAACTACGGAAGTCGGTAGATGGTTAGCCATGCTAGTTTGGCTAGCACTAACTACAATAATACTAGATGTATTTTTTTCCTCCTTTCAGTTCAGATTCAGATTCAGATTCAGATTCAGATTCCTTTATTGTCATTCAGACCTTTCGGTCTGAACGAATTTGTTACCTTGCAGTCATAACATGTAATAAATTAAAAACAAAACACACAATAAACACATAATTTAACATCCACCACAGTGAGTTCACCAAGCACCTCCTCACTGTGGTGGAAGGCAAAAGTCTTAAGGTCTTTGTCATTACTTGTTTGTAAGGCAATTTCGATGTCATCGTCCACCAGGCCCGCGGCCGAGCCTAATAGTGCTATAGGCTGGATGGAGAGCGCTGGATGGCAAAGGAGATAGCACCGCTGGACACGCCGCTGGAACACCGAGGCCGCCGGATTCAAGGGACTTAAAATTCATCTATGTGGTGTGGGGTGTAAGGTCAGGTCTGTCGGGCTGAACCATTGGCTCTATTACAGACCCCCATAGACAAAAGATGCAAGACTTAAAAATGAATACGGGGAATGAAGGAATAACGTTTTGTAGCTGGAACGTTAAAGGTATTAATGAACCAATTAAGAGAGGTAAAGTATTAGCACATTTAAAAGCAATTAAAGCTGATGTAATTTTTATTCAAGAAACTCATTTAAAAAAGATGCTGAGCATAGGCTGAAAGCTAAATGGATAGATAAAACGTATCATTCTTCTTTTACACATAAATCAAGAGGTGTAGCAATATTATTTCGTAAAGGCATTTTATTCAAACATACATCAACTATAACTGATAACGATGGCAGATACATTATTGTAATAGGAGAATTAAATGCACAAAAAATGATTTTTGTTAATGTATATGGACCAAACTTTGATAGTCCATTGTTTTTCAAGAAAATATTTAACAATATCCCGGAATTAACACATTATAACCTAATAATTGGAGGAGATTTAAATTGTACACTAGATCCTTACTTAGACAGATCTACAAGACAAAGGAAAATCAAATCCCATTCCAGTGACTTATTAAATGCATATATGGAAACTACTAATATTAAAGATGTTTGGAGAGTAGAAAATCCCACTGGACGAGAATATTCCTTTTATTCGCCGGTACATAAAACCTACTCAAGAATAGATTACTTTTTGGTCGATGCCAAACTTATTTCACTCACTCATAATTCTAAATATCACAATATTATAATTTCAGATCATGCACCTTTAACATTTAAGATTAAAATAAATGGTAAAACAGAAAAACGGGGACAATGGAGATTTAATCCACAAATTTTTAAAAACAAAATAACTCAGGAATATATTACAGAACAGATCAAGATTTTCTTTGAAATAAATGATAAACCGGAAATATCTTGTTCCTTATTATGGGAAACTTTTAAAGCATATCTCCGGGGAATTATGATTTCCTCTCAAGCATTTTATAATAAAAAGAATCGAAGGGATCAACAAGAACTGAAAAAGGAGATTAAACAATTAGATAGAGAGAATGCAGCTAATCCATCCATAATAATACATAATAAAATTGCAGCACTGAAATATAAATTAAATAAAATATATTCAGATCAAGTTGTAAAACTTTATCAACACACTAAACAATTACAGTTTGAATTTGGAGATAAACCTCAAAAATTATTGGCTCGCCAATTAAGGAAGATGGAGGCAGAAAAAATAATCCACAGGATTAAATCACATAAAGGCGAACTTTTAATACGACCTAAAGATATTAATGAGAGATTTCTGCAATATTATAAAAACTTATACACCGCTAAAACAACAAAAAACAAGATAGGAATAGAAGCATTTAAAAAAAAATGTAATCTGAATGGTTGGATTCACAAAATAGAGAATCATTAAATGCTGAAATTTCAATAAAAGAAATCCAAGAATCTATTAGATCATTAAAAAATGGTAAAACACCGGGAGCAGATGGTATTGGCTCGGAATTTTACAAAACATTTTATGATCAGATTGCACCACGTCTGAAAACATTATATGAATATATATATACACAGCAGAAACTACCAGAAACGTTAAATGAATCTATCATAACACTTATACCTAAAATAAACAAAGATCTGGATGAACCAGGATCATTTAGAGCTATAGCTCTTTTAAATACTGATCAAAAGATATTAACTAAAATATTAGCACAAAGGCTAAGCACAGTTATTAACGAATTAATTCATCCCGATCAAACAGGATTTATACCAAAACGATATTCCTCATATAACTTGAGACGTTTATTCAATATTATATATTCGAAAAGAGGTATTAAAAAAGATCTAGTAGTTATTTCGTTAGATGCAGAGAAAGCCTTCGATCAGGTGGAATGGTCCTATTTGTCCTTTCATTTCAAGAATTACAACAAATTTATGGATTACATTCCAAAGATTATTTTAGATATTTACAAATCAGAGACTATGTAAAAGCAAATACACAGGAACTTAGAAATAGAAAGACAGAAATTTTAGATAAATGTCTAAATAAACACCCGACCACAGAAAAAATGATTTCATACATTTATAATATCCTATTGGAAAATGATGTCCCATTAACAGAAATATATAGACAATCATGGGAAAACAAATTAGGTCAAATTATAAGACCAGAAGTATGGGATGAAAGTTTACAACACATACACCATTGTTCGTTAAATGCTAGACACTCTCTTATACAATTTAAAATATTACACAGACTACATTACTCAAAATCCAAACTACATAACATCTTTCCAAAAGTATCTGCCATATGTGATAAATGTCAGCACTTAGAAGCTAATCTGACACACTCATTTACAATGGTGTAAAAATTACAAAATTTTGGATAGAAATATTTAGGATAATTTTGAATGTTGTTAATATGAATCTGATTCCTGACTCAAAGTTAATAATACTAGGAATACTGGAAACAGATCAATTAATAACAACGAATCAAAGAATTTTTATTGATTATAGTTTAATAATTGGGAAAAAATTAATATTAAAATTCTGGAAAGGTCCTACATCCCCCACAATCAAAATGTGGAATACAGAAATGTGGGAGACACTCCATCTGGAAAGATTGAGGCTTGTCCTAATGGACAGGTTGGATCTCTTCAGAGGGATATGGTCTCCATATATTGAATATCTACAGGGTCAAAGTGGCTCAGTGCGAAAGCCTGACTGAGGCCTGAATAATAGAATGGATGAAGAATTACGTATAATAAATCATGGTTATATCTCCAACGATGGATAATTGTCTAATACTCCACTCACTTCCTTATTTTCTATATTATTTTTCTCTATTTTTTCCTACTTAATAAAAAAATTAAAAAATGTTTAGAAACATAGTCTTAAATGTTAATATTAATATTAATAATATTATGAATGTATGTAAGAAGTATTTTTTATTAATATGTATTTACAACTAATAAAAAATATTCATCAAAAAAGGATATAATGATCATTCCACCCATCACTATCTAACGTTATGTATTAGTTTCCATACCTTGTTAATACCACCACCCCTCCCCAAAGTATTTCTCTACATTTTACAATTATGATAATGTGGAATGGAGCAGCTTCTGTGAACTACAAGCCAGTGAGCCTGATGTCAGTAGTGAGAAAGTTGTTGGAGGGTGTTCTTAGCCTCAAGATCTACTAGCATTTGGCATAGCATCGGCTGATACTACACGTGGCTTTGTGTGGGGGAAATTGTGTCTCACAAACCCGATGAGAGGTCACCAAGAGGATGGATAAAGGCAAAGCAGCATGTAGTCCATATGGCCTTAAACAAGTCTTTTGACAAGGTCCCGCATGGTGGGCAAGTCTGGATGGTTAGATCGCATGGAATACAAGATGGGTTAGTCTATTGAATTAAAATTGGCTTGGATAAAGAAGTTAAATGGAGGTTGTGGAGTTGTAGTTTTATTGAAGGCCTGTGACCAGTGGAGTGCCACAGGTGTCAGTATTGTGTGCACTGCTGTTTGTTAATACATTAACGATTTGGATGACAATACAGTTAACATTGTTAGTGAATTTGCAGATGACACCAACATTTGTTTTGGAGTGGGCAGTGAGTAAGGATATCTAGGTTTACAACAGGACTAAGAAAAGGCACATGGAAATTAACTCTGACTGGTGTGAGGTGCCAAACTAGGCAGGGCTTACACAGTCAATGTGGAGCGAGAGAGAGTGTAGCAGAGCAGGGAGACCTGAGAATACAGATGTGTGGTTCCCTAATAATGGCAAATCAGATGGACAGTGTGGTGAAGTAGGCATTTGGCACGCATGTTTAAATTGGGAAGGGTATTGAGTATAAAAGTTGGAACATCGTGATGCAGTTGTAAAAGTTGTTAGTGAGACCACACCAGGGGTATTGTGTGCAGTTCTGGTTACAAGCTATAGTAAGGATGTCGCTAAGTTGGAAATGGTGCAGAAGCTATTCGCAGGGATGTTACCTGGACTTGTGGGCTTGAATTACGGGGGGAGATTGAACAGGCTTGCACTTTTTTCTTTGGCGTGTAGGAGGCTGAGGGGTGACCTTAGTGAGGTGTACAAGGTCATGGGGGGCATTGATAAAGTGAACGTTCACACTCTTTTTCCCAGGGTAGGCGCCTCTAAATCTTGAGGGCACATGATATTTGTTTGTTTGTATGTTTGTTTTGTGTGTATGTACAGTATGTGTGCTTGACATGTGTATAAATGTGTGCATTTGTGAGTATGTGTATATATACACACACTGAACTTTGTTTTTTCTTCATTATATTGTTTACATAGAAACATAGAAACATAGAAAATAGGTGCAGGAGTAGGCCATTCAGCCCTTCGAGCCTGCACCGCCATTCAATACGATCATGGCTGATCATCCAACTCAGTATCCCGTACCTGCCTTCTCTCCATACCCCCTGATCCCTTTAGCCACAAGGATTTAGCCAACGATCTGGCCTCAACTACCTTCTGTGGCAGAGAATTCCAGAGGTTCACCACTCTCTGTGTGAAAAATGTTTTTTTTATCTCGGTCCTAAAAGATTTTCCCGTTATCCTTAAACTGTGACCCCTTGTCCTGGACTTCTCCAACATCGGGAACAATCTTCCTGCATCTAGCCTGTCCAACCCCTTTACAGTGTACTATGTTTACATATTCTGTTATGCTGCTGCAAATAAGAATTTAATTGTTCTATCTGGTACATCTAGTCTAGTCTTGTACTTAACTAAAACTCTCATTTTGTCCTCTTCCGGTTTGCATTGTTTTAAAATTAGCGCAAAAACGGAACCCGATAGTGCTACGATTTTTCATCACCTTACTTGCCATTCTCCTGTGCTGCAAGCGCACCAGGTTTTGTTCCGATTGGTGGAATATTACAAAAGTTATGAAGGTGTTTGTTCTTCACTCCTGTCATGCGCCGGGATGGCGATGCCCCTTCCGGCACCCGCTGTCAATCACCGGCAGCGAGGAGAATAAAACTGAAGGAGCGGAGTGCGTAACGTGTGGAGCGACCACCATCATGGCAAGCTGCTGAGCCCGGTCGGGTCCGGCAGCAACTGACCCTGGCCGGGGTCGGAGCCGAGGCGGGAACCGCTGAGCGAGGCCGGAGCCGGGAGGCTGCAGGTAGGCAGGGGTAGGCCACGGCAGCGCTCCACCACCACCGGCCCCCGACAGGCCTCGTCTGAAGCCGTCCCCATCCCCAGCTGCAGGATGATCCCCACCAGCTTAAAGTGGTGACTGGGGGGGAGCGTCCTGCAGCTGGGGATGAGATGGCTTCAGGTGGGGGGCGGCAGCGGTTGCCCATTGCATCGACAGGCCAGGGCCAGGGCAGCAATAGGCCACGGCAGAGCATCCCCGGCCCCCACCGGCCCCCGACAGGCCCCCGTCTGAGGCCGTCCACGCCCCTGGCTACAGAACGCTCCCACCAACCCCCGCCTGAAGCCGTCCCTGTCCCTAGCTGCAGCCATTCGGCCCACAACACCAGGACTAGCCCAAGAAAATTCCATTTGGCCCAAAATGTACGTACTAAACCTCCAGAAACCATTCCCTTGACCCACAACACCTGTACTAGCCCATGAAAGTCAAATTGGCCTACAATGTCCATACTAGCCCTCCAGAAACAAGTCAGTTCGGCCTACAACACCTGGACTAGCCCAGGAAAAGTCCCTAGGGCCCACAATGTCTGTACTAGCCCTCTGGAATGCAGTCCATTCGGCCCACAAAATGCACTAGCCCTCCAGAAAGCACCCTTCCCACCGGCCTTCTCCTGAAGCCATCTCCTGGCTACAGGAAGCTACCGCTGGCCCCTGTCTGAAGCCATCCCCAGCTGCAGGACACTCCCATCACCCCCTCTGCTTGAAGCTGTCCCCAGCCCTCAGCTACAGAACGCTCCCCCCCCACTGTTTGGCCCACAACACCCGTACTAGCCCTCCAGAATGCTCGCTCCCCTGGCTACAGGACGCTCGCCCCACCCCTCCTGAAGCCATCCCCCCTCCCCTGGCTATAGGACACACCCGTCAGCCCCTGCCTGAAGCCATCCCTGTCCCCAGCTGCAGGACGCCCCCACCCACAAGCCTCCGTCTGAAGCTCTCCCCGTCCCAAGCTGCACAATGCTCCCCGTCCCAAGCTGCACAATGCTCCCCAATGCTCTCCCCGCCCAACACCAGCGACAGGCCAATGCAGCAGTAGGTCACAGCGGCGATTGGCAGCGGCAAGGATAGGAAGCAGTAGGCAGCCACAGACACGGCAGCGGTAGGCCAGGCAGCAGTAGGCCACGGCAGCGCACTCCCACCGGTCCCCGACAGCCCTGCATCTGAAGCCCAACCCCCTCGCAGGACACTCTTCCCCCACCTCCCTCCTTCGGCCCCCGACAGTCCCTGCCTGAAGCTGTCCCCCATCCCCGGCTGTAGGACGCTCCCTCCCCCCGGCCCCGACAGCCCCTTCTGAAGCCTTCCCCTCCCTGATGCAGGATGCTCCCCCCAAGAGCCCCCGCCTGAAGCCGTCCCGACCCCAGCTGCAGGATGCTCCCCCTACCCACCCCCCCCCCACCAGCCCCCGCCTGAAGCCGTCCCGACCCCAGCTGCAGGATGCTCCCCCTACCCGCCCCCCCCCCCACCACCCCCCGCCTGAAGCCGGTGGGGAGTGGCCACGGCAGCAGTAGGCTGCGGCAGCGGCAGGCCATGGTAGCGGCAGTGGGCGGCAGCGGTAGTCTGCAGCAGGGGTAGGCAGTGGCAGATGTGGGCAGCGGTAGGACATGGCAGTGCTGCCCTGCTAACTGGTCCCTGCGTGAATGGTGGAATATTGCGTTGGGGGACCAGGCCTCCCGTGTGAAAGTGGGACCCAACTAACTATACTTAGTCTAGTATGACAATAAAACCCTCTTGACTCTCTCTTGACTTGCTTAACGCAAGAGGGGAGAGGTTTCAGATGGGCCTTGTGTGCACTGTTTCATTCAGAGAGTTGCCTTAATCTGGAATTAGGGAGTTATGGAAGTAGTTACAAATATGATTTTTAAATGACATTGGAACAGATATATAGATAGGAAGGGTTTAAATGGCTTGGGGCTTAAAGCAGGCAAATTGGAGCTGTCCAGTATGCTCACTTGATTGGCATAGACATAGTAAAAGAGTGAATAAAGGTTCAGTGTGTGTGTACATACACACACTCACATATACACATGTGTGTGTGTGTGTATATATATATATATATATATATATATATATATATATTTTGTGTCTATATATATATATATATATATATATATATATATACAAGATGCTGTAGTTACTCAGCGGGACAGGCAACATCTCTGGAGAGAAGGAATTGGTGACGTTTCGGATGAAATGGCTGAAAACTGAGAGTCTGCTCTCTGAAGAAGGGTCTCGATCTAAAACCTCACCCATTCCTTCTCTCCAGAGATGCCTGTCCCGCTGAGTTGCTCCAGCATTTTGTGTCTATCTTTGGTTTTAACCAACATCTGCAGTTCCTTCCTACACATACATACAGTATATACATATACACACACAAACTGTACTGCAGACATACATACACATAAAAAACAAACAATAATAGTCTCTGTGGTTCAGAGCTTTATGGAGGTTGCAGTATTTAATAGCCTCAACCACGTTTGTACCATCGTTTTGGTGGCTCACACAGTTACAGACAGGGTTTTAAACTAAAACGGCGTGAGGGAAGGCCTCCGAGAGTGGAAAACTTAATAAACAGAACGAAATGAAAGAGTAGTGTTGCAGAATAGGGTGATGGAAACTGAGAGTAATACGGTGAGAAGCTAGGGCAGAAGATGTAAAAATATGCAATACAGAGCAAGTCCAGAGCTGTAACAAATTGAAACTTAATGGTCTTTATGTAAATGCAGATTGTGTTTCCAACGAGATAGATGTTGATAGTACCAAGAGCAATATGTGAGTCTCATGTAAATGCCATGAGAGAGACGTTTTTAGTTTGGTTTAGAGACACAGCACAGAAACAGGGCCTTCAGCCCACCGGGTCCGCGCCGACCAGCGATCCCCGCACATTAACACTACCCTACACCCACTAGGGACAAGTTTTACATTTACCAAGCCAATTAACCTACAAACCTGTACGTCTTTGGAGTGTGGGAGGAAACCAGAGATCTCGGAGGAAACCCACGCAGGTCACGGGGAGAACGTACAAACTCCGTACAGACAACACCCGTAGTCAGGATCGAACCCGGGTCTCCGGCGCTGACTTCGCGGTAAGGCAGCAAGTCTATCTCCGCGCCACTGTGACCTCCTGTGTTTTCGGGATGACTAAGACTGGGAACAGAATATTCCAGGTATTGCACTGTTCCAAAAGAACAAACCAAAGGAGAGAGGAGGTTAATCAGTGAAGGTGCCAGAGGTGTGCAGAGTTGTGATATGGAGTCAATGGATCGTGATATGGGATCAGTTGGGGTTGAAATAATGAATAACTAGAGGGTATGAGCTATAGGGAGAGGGTGAGTAGGCTGGGACTCCATTCCTTGGAGCGCAGGAGGATGAGGGATGATCTTACAGAGGTGTATAAAATCATGAGAGGAATAGATCAGGTAGCTGCACAGAGTCTCTTGCCTTGAGTAGGTGTATCGAAGACCAGAGGACATAGGATTAAAGGTGAAGGAGAAAAAAATGTTATAGAAATCTGAGGGGTAACTTTTTCACACAAAGGGTGTTGGTTTTATGGAACAAGCTTCCAGAGGAGGTCGTTGAGCCTGGGACTAAAGAAACAGTTAGACAGATACATGGATAGGACAGGTTTGGAATGATATGGACCAAACACAGGCAGGGAACTAGTGTAGCCCGGACATGTTGGCCGGTGTGGGCAAGTTGGGCGGAAGGCCCTGTTTCCACGCTGTATGACTCTATGGCTCTATGAGAGGATTTTCTTACCAATAATGACTAAATAGTTTAGCCCTATATTCTTTGGGGTTTTGAAGTATTTGGGGTGACCTCCTCAAACAAACAGTATAAGATCCAAAGGGGCCTTAACAAGGTGGATGATGGGATGAAATGGAGGGGAATGGAAATTTCTTCTCACAGGGTAGGGTGAATATCTAAAATTCTCCGCCCCAGCAGGTGATAGAAGCTGGAGAATTAGAAATATTTAATGTAGAGATGGATAAATATTAAATAGATCGAGGAATAGTGGGATATTAGAAAAGGCACAGGAGTTGAGTTCAGCATGGATCAATGGGGTGGACTTCAAGAGGCTGGTGGCCACCTCCTATTTCCTTCTGTGCCTGTGTTAGTATCAATGATTTCACAACATTTATGGGCTGTGGCCTTTTCTAGCCTTGTGCCAAAGTCAAGAGAATCAAATAAACTAATTATTCAGCCATTTACAATATAATCTTCACAAAATACCTAACCGATGTCATGCCTTACTGCAGGGTGTTCAGAGGTGATTTCAACGGCATTCTAATGGGCTAGAATTAGGATCAATATTTCAAAATGTAAAGAATGTTAAAATAATAATGAAACATGTTTATCCACTTTAATCACATGTGCATATTTTGAGCTCTCCAAATGTTTAAAATGTCAGCTAAAAATTATTGAGCACCAAACTCATCACTAAGCTCACATGTGATAATAAATTCCTTCATTCATTCAGCTCCAAAATCTGGGCCTCTGTTCCTCCCTTTGTGTCTGGATCCTTGACCTTCTGAATGACAGACCAAATTTCCTCCTCAATGACCATCAACATATGTACACCTTAGGGCAAGGCTTTCACCAACCCAGGGGGCACATTTGTTGGTTCTGGATTTGTACGTTATTTTTTCTCGTTGACTCACTGTGTTTGGTTTTGGTATACCGGTATCTGTTCATTATTAGTTGTTCATAAATAAGTGAAATAGCCTTGTTATGTGCTATTAAAGTTGCCAGGGGTAAACGGGATGAAAAAGGTTGGGAATCCTTGCCTTAGGGGTACCTGCTGAGCCACCTGCTTAACCCTTGGAGCATCCATGATTTTGTGGTTAAGCACAACGCCAATGCCATCAATACATTCCCCGACGTTACCAGTGTGGGGGTTTGCTGAATTATGGGTAGTGATGAGTCAGCGTACAAGAGACAGCCAGACCACCTGGTTGCGTGTTGTACCAACAACACACTCTCCGTCAAGATCATGGATCTAATCTGTAGGAAGGAACTGCGGATGCTGGTTTACACAGAAGATAGACGACACAAAGTGCTGGAGTAACTCAGCGGGACAGGCAGCATCTCTGGATAAAAGGAATGGGTGGCGTTTCAGGTTGAGATCCTTGTTCAGGCTGAGAGTCAGGGGAGAGGGAGACACAGAGATATGGAATGGTAAGGTGAAAAAAACAGAGATCAAAGGGGACGAAGATCAAGGAGAAGTCAATATTTCGCTTACGACCAAGTGGTATGAATATTGACTTCTCTAACTTGAAGCAATCCTTGCTTTCCCTCCCTCCATCCATCCATCCCCTATTTTAACACTCTGACCCTGACTGTCCTCCTGATGCTTCATTGTCACCTTCCCCTAGCTATGATCAATTCTACATTTTCCTTTATTGATCTTTGCCCCCTTTGATCACTTGTTTGCACACCTCACCCTTCCTTACCTTGGCTTTTTGGTTGTAAAGTGGATGGCCTTAGCTATATATCATATTCCACCATTCACTCAGTCTAATAATATCTGTGTAATGTGTTGCATCCATGAACACTACATACAACACCAGTTTCTGACTAGTTTCACTGTCCAACTGATTACATTTTACTGATTGTATGCCTGGTTGTCACCTTCCCCTCAGCTAACAATGATTAAATTCTAGATTTTCCTTGATCATCGTCCCCCTTGATCTCTCGTTTTCACACCTTACCCTCCCATATATCTCATTTCTCTCTCCCCTGACTCTCAGTCTGAACAAGGGTCTTGACCCGAAACGTCACCCATCATCTATCCAGAGATGCTGCCTATCCCACTGAGTTACGCCAGCATTTTGTGTCTATCAAGGATTTAATTGTTGACTTCTGAAAGAGGACATTGGGAGAGCACATGCAAGTTTTCATTGAGGGCTTTGGTGGTGGAAGGAGTTTAGTTCAGTTTAGTTCGAGATACAATGCAGGAACAGGCCGTTCAGACCACCGTGTCCACATGGATCAGTGATCCCCGCACATTACCATTATCCTACACACACTAGAGACAACATTACATTGATAACAACAAGCCAATTAACCTACTATTCTGTATATCTTTGAAGTGTGGGAGGAATCTGAAGATCTCAGAGAAAAGCCATGCAGATCACGGGGGGAATGTACAAACTCCGCACAGACAAACCCCTGTAGTCAGGATTATACCCGGGTCTCTGGTGCAGTAAGGCACCAACTGTACCACTGCACCTCCCTGCCGCCCACAGTTAGTAGCTTCAATTTCCAGGCACATTTCTCAGCCACCAATCCTGACTTCCATGTTCTGGTAGGAGTTTTGTTTGTTACAGTTTATGTATGGTCAGGGAGATCCAGCCACGGAGCACCAACGTGCAGCAAAGCTGGAACCCTCTGCTGAGACACTCTAAAGGGCCTGTCCCACTTACGTGTCCTTGGCATGCAAATTACGCGACCTCGTGTTGAGGTGCACGGGCATCGTGTGGCCGCGTGGGGCAGGTCCCACTGAGAAGCGCGATGAGGTATGTAGTTGTGCGCGACGTCGCGCGGGGCTCCGAAATCTTTGTAGCGAACAAAACCTTCGCCCGCCAACGGCCTGTCGCGTAACTGACAGCCAAAGTGGGACAGGCCCAAGACGCTGGCACGATGCAACGTCTCGCCTTCAACAGCAACAGAAGCAGGCAATCGATTGCCGAACTCAGCCTGGGGCGTTGCGGTCCGGATCCGCCCCCACTTCTACTCCTAGAGCGGGGCCAAGAAAATTGAAGATAGACACAAAATGCCGGAGTAACTCAGCGGGACTGGTACCATCTCTGGAGAGAAGCAATGGGTGACGTTTCGGGTCAAGACCCTTCTTTCAGACTGAAAAAGGGTCTCGACCCGAAACATCACCCATTGCTTCTCTCCAGAGATTCTGCCGGTCCCGCTGAGTTACTCCGACATTTTGTGACAATCTTCAAATGACGTCACGCGCTCCAGACGGCTGTGCGGTCGAATGAAATCGCGCGCGACCTTCACGGGACCGTCGCGGCTCAACGCGACCATGAGGTCATGTAATTTGCGTGCCAAGGAAACGTAAGTGGGACACGCCCTTAACGGGTTTGTCCTAAATAAACTTCAGATGTGAGGTCAGAGGTTTTACACTGCTGCATAGATTAAAATTAAAATTAAATATCAGCAAAGCAAGAATGAAATGGAAACTACATTTTAACACATGCAATTGTAAGGCAAAGCCTTATAATAATTGTGTGCTTTATATTCATTTATGGAGAGAGAGAGAGAATACAGCCCTAATATAGTAAAGAAATACGTTTGAATATTTCAGATCTCTTTTTTCATTTGAAAGATGAGGGTTCTATACCAGACTTTAAACACAAGCATATGTCAATGTTAAAATCATGAGATTGCTTGTTAGGAACCTCATTAACACCAGAATTATACTTTGAGTATTAATTGAGTGTCTTCATTCCAGGAGAATAGTTCAATCATCGTGCACTATTTATGTGCGTTAAGCATCGGCATATAATTCAGGAATAGGTTGGCACTGACCCAGGTTAAGTGACTCTCCATAGAAACATAGCAAACTATGTGCAGCAGTAGGCCATCCGGGCCAGCACCGCCATTCAATATGGTCATGGCTGAGCATCCAAACTCAGTACGCCGTTCCTGCTTTCTCCCCATATCCCTTAATTCTGTTAGCCCTAAGAGCTACATCTAACTCTCTCGTGAATACATGTATTGAATATATCGGTGTGAGACTCTTTGCGTGATGCTTTTGATCAACAAAAAAATAATCTCAAAAGGAAATTACAGTTCTTCCAGTCCAACCACGCAAGTCGATTTGGTGAAATTCTGATGCCTGTATGCTGGCATTAGTCGAATCGTACAAAGTCGCTTACTGCAATCACAGCTGCCTGGTCACTAGGTCATTTCAATTCCCTGATATCCTCTCTTTCTCTGTTCCCCTGGATTGGGATAATGGGGGTAGACATTCCAGATAATGTCCACCAACCAGAGCAAACTGCGCAATTATTCTGATGTCTGTGATGACTCAGTACTCCAAAGTAGACAGTGTTTCCTGCCCATCACTTCATAAAGGCTGTGATATTCAATATCTCTGCTGTCAGTTCAATTTAGTTTATTGTCACGTGTACTGATATACAGTGAAAAGCTTTTGTAGCATGCTATCCAGTCAGCAGAAAGCAAACACATGATTACCATCAAACCATTACAGTGTGCAGACACGATAAGGGATTGACGTTTAGTGCAAGGTAAAGACACCAAGTTCCGATCAAGGATAGCCCGGATAGATCAAGGATAGTCAGGGATAGATCAGGCAACTGAAACTACCTCAACCAGAGAGCAGTGCTGAACTACTATCTACCTCTTTGGTGACCCTCAGACTATTGTTGATCGGATTTTACAGGCTTTATCTTACACTAAACATGACCCATCTCAGCTAGTCTCATTTTCCCAATATTCCTCTAAGCTTTTCCAAGTAATGGGTGGTGAGGGGGGAGGGAGGGTGCGGGAGGAGATTGGACAATGTGGGGGAGAGAGAGAGACGCGAGGTTGTGATGGGGACAGGATGATTAGTGTGGGAGGACAGAGTGGTGTGGGGGGCTAGACAGCTTGGTGTGGGGCAGAATAGTATGGTTCGGTACCCGGTGGTGTATGGAGGGATGAAAGGGAGGGTGGGCATAAGACTCACAATTGTGGATGGAGAAGAGACTGATGTTGGAGCAGGAGTAGCCCCACAATCTCAGTTCATAAGATGATGCCTTATCTGATTGTAATCACATCTCTACACTGCAGGCCTGCCCTCTCACTCCCATGCCTATCTGGAATACTTGCCTAGCTAGATAGAGTGGACGTAGAAAGGATGCTGTCAGTAATGGGAGCATCTGAAACCAGAGGCCATAGTGTCGGAATAAAATGACATAGAGTGGAGATGAGGAGGAATTTCGTTAACAAGAGGCTGGTGAATCTGTGGAATTCATTGCCACAGATGGCTATGGAGGCTAACACAAAGAGTATATTTAAGGCGGAGATTGGTATGTTCTTGATTAGGAAGGACACCAAAGGATGCAGGGATAAGGCAGAAGAACGGGATTGAGAGGAAACAATAGACCAGCCATGACTGAATGATGGCGTAGACTCAATGGGCTGAATGGCCTAAGTTCACTCCTATTTATTACGGTCTCATAGAATCTATCTTCCGCTGCACTAAAAATATTAACATATTTCAAACAGCTTTTGACGAAATGGGATCCTAAACGTATCACCTTCCCAGAGAAAATGTTTTTGCTTATCTCCATGTTAAATCCCAGACCCTTTATTTTCTTGTATTTGTCTCCAAATGAAAACAAATGTTATTTGCATAATGCTGAGGTAACAGGGTTAGGTAATTGAATTTCTAGGCAACAGACATTCTGCTGTGTTGCAAGTTCCCTAACTGTACTGTCTGCTTAACTGCCTTTATTTTCCATTGTTTTATGATGCAAATCTTTTACAGATCTTTGCATTTCCGTTGTTATTAACACCAGTTTAAGTACTTTGTTCTGTTGATGAGTTTTCACTGATTTATGCAAGTTAATCATTTTCTCTCCAGTTCTATACGTTGTTTTGGCCATAAAGAAGTTTGAAGGCACAGTTGATTTAAGTGCCTAACGCTCGATGAAAATGTCATGACCTACGGTGTGACTGGTTTACACCCAACATGATACAGGAGGTCTCCTCCTGGGTAGAAGGAATGGGTGACGTTTCGCCATCTGAAGAAGGGACACAACCCGAAGCATTACCCATTCCTTCTCTCCAGCGATGCTACCTGTCCCTCCAGCAGTTACTCCAGCATTTTGTGTCTAACTTCGATGTGAAGCAGCATCTGCAGTTCCTTCCTACACATGATGTAGGAGGCAACTGTTCAGACCATCGGGTCCAAGTCAGCTTTTCAAGGAAGCAACCCTTTCAGTCCCCACATTCACACACATGTCATCGGGCATGCTCTGTTCTCTGGTAAGAGTGATGAACAATTAGAAAAGCACTGTCTGAAAAGTTGTCAGGTCAAGTTTATTGTCATTTTCATGAGTTACAGGTACCATGAAAATGTGCTTGCAGCAGCATCACTGCACGAAGGTATATGACAGACAAAAGTATAAATTAAACATGGATTACACGTAAATTATACCAGACAGTATAGGACAGAGGGCGTGAATTGTATCAGACGTTGGTGAGGCCACGTTTAGAGTATTGTGTTCAGTTGTGGGCACATATGTGTAACGTGTTGCATCCATCAGATGTTGTCAAGCTGGAAAGGAAAAGGCGAAGATTTACGAGGATGTTGCCAGGAGTAGAGGATCTGAGCTATATGGAGAGGTTGAGTAGGCTGGGCCTCTATTCCTTGGAGTACTGGAGGATGAGGGGCGAGGATGAGAGGTGTATAAAATCATGAGAGGAATAGATCAGGTAGATGCACAGTGTCTCTTGCCGAGAGTAGGCCAATCACGCACCAGAGGACATAGGTTTAGGGTGAAGGGGAAAAGATTTCATTGGAATCTGAGGGGTAACTTTTTCACACAAATAGTGTCGGTTGTATGGAACATGCTGCCAGAGTAGGCAGTTGAAGCTGGGACTGCCCTAATGTTTAAGAAACAGTTAGGCAGGTACATGGATAGGACAGGTTTGGAGGGACATGGACCAAATGCCGGCAGGTGGGACTAGTGTAGCTGGGACATGTTGGCCGGTGTGGGCAAGTTGGGCTGAAGGGCCTTTTTCTACACTGTATCACTCTATGACTCTATGACACTAAAATGTACACCTGGTACGAGACTTGAATATGGGGCAGGGCAATTCAGAGAGGGTCCTGCAGCAGGTCACACTCTACTAATGCACTGGAGACTTACAAAATTCTTAAGGGGTTGGACAGGCTAGTTGCAGGAAGATTGTTCCCGATGTTGGGGAAGTCCAGGACAAGGGGTCACAGTTTAAGGATAAGGGGGAAGTCTTTTAGGACCGAGATGAGAAAATCATTTTTCACACAGAGAGTGGTGAATCTGTGGAATTCTCTGCCACAGAAGGTAGTTGAGGCCAGTTTGTTGGCCATATTTAAGAGGGAGTTGGATGTGGTCCTTGTGGCTGAAGGGATCAGGGGGTATGGAGAGAAGGCAGGTTCAGGGTACTGAGTTGGATGATTAGCCATGATCATATTGAATGGCGGTGCAGGCTCGAAGGGCCGAATGGCCTGCTCCTGCACCTAATTTCTATGTTTCTATGTTTCTATGTTTCTATGTTTCTATGATGCTGGGCAGCAGGTGAAAAGAGACAAGTATTGTGTGCTTCAGCGCTCATGCAGGACTTCTGTCTACTACCTCCTCCTATATTGAAGCTATGGTGGAAAGCATAACATGCAGGCAGACACAGCAGTGAGATGGGGGTCGATAGAAGATTGTAAAGGGGATAAGAGAAGTTTGGGGAGAAAAGGCCTGGAGGAAGTGATTGGGGGAGATATGAATGGATTGAGAGAAGATCAGGGGGAGAGGATTGAGAATGAGACGATTTTAGAGCGAGAGACAGGGTCAGTATAAAGTTAGTGAGAGGACTGGAGGTGGAATGACAATTTGGAGCAGAAATGATTGAGGAAGAGAATATTTGTTGGGATTGTGATGGCAAGGATAGAGAAGAACTGGGGAGAGCATGGGAAATGGAGTGGATCGAGGGGAAAAGAAGATCGGGTGCGGGAAAAGGATTGAGGATTGGTGTTAATCCATGATCCTGCTCTTCCGAGTTCTATCACCTCTTCCCTATGATCAATTTAATAGGGCCTCTCTACCCAAACCTGGCGAGTGACTACACCCTCTGATGGTCCATTAATCTCTGCAAATTGAGCGAGGCCAACCCCTGGTCTTCTTTTAAGTAGACTTAAGTAGACAATCTGAAGAACGGTCTTGACCTGAAATGTCGTCCCATTCCTTCACTCCAGAGACGCTGCCTCACCGCTGAGTTACTCCAGGGTTGCTGAACCTGGAACTATCTGGGCGACACTCCAGCAGTCAGTAGGGCAGCACCGTGTAACTGGGAAACACACATATGCAAACACAGATGATTACCTTGGCTTTTTGGTTGCAAGGTGGATGGTCTTAGCTATGTACCATGATCATAAGATCATGAATCAAACAGAATTAGGCCATTCGGCCCATCAATCCTGGCTGATCTATCTCTCCCTCCTAACCCCATTCTCCTGCCTTCTCCCATAACCTCCAACACCCATACTAATCAATAATCTATCTATCTCAGCCTTAAATATATCCACTGACTTGACCTCCACAGCCTTCGTGGCAAAGAATTCCACAGATTCCATATTTTATGATCCATATTCTATTATCCATCCAGTCGAATAATATATGTGTAATGTGTTGCATCCATCAACACTACATACAACACCAGTATCCAACTAGTTTCATTGTCCTCCTGATTACATTTTACTGATGGTATGCCTCGCTTTCACCTTCCCCTCAGCTAACAATGATTCATTCTACATTTTACTTCGGAGTCACGTGAGTGACTTCGTGAAGACCCCGCCAGCACGCATGCGCGGCATATCGTCGCGCGCACTCGCACCGGCAGGCTGGGGGGGGGGAGTGCGCTCTCTCCTCCGGCTCCTTCACAAGACCGGCAGGTAAGTATTACCTTTTTTCTTCAGAGCATGGACACGGGCCGGAGGACGACGCTGTCGAGGAACTGAGCTGCGGCCAGCCAAGGGCCCTTGTCCCCGGAGCTGCAAGGAATGCCGGCAGATTTAACGCACGGTGGGGGCAGGAATGCGGAAGTCGGGCACTCCCGCTGATTCAGGGGCCGACTCACCCGAATGGGTTACCGCTCCGGAGCTGGATGCAACGGATCCAGACTCCGAGCCCCCGTCCCCCAAGAGAAGAAGGGGGGATACAGGTACGTGGCAAGGGGTCTTGTTCTTCACAGGCAACCTCTCCCCGAGCTCCAGAAGACCCGAGGGGGCTGGGCCGGGGGACAGCGCACGACAGGGGAGCCCTGCAAAGTGCACAAACGTACCACAGCCAGGGAAATCTGCCGTAGTGCAGTCTGGCAACATCACTGCTGCGTCGGGTAGGCCTGCTGGAGCAGATACCGCCGACAATACACCCCGTCAGGCTGCGGTCAAGGGCGGAGGTTGGCAGCAGTAGACGGTCGGTCAGCTCAGCTCTGGGAGCGGCCGACCATGCGCCTCCACGCCAAAAGATGGCAAGTGTGGAGGTAAGCTGCACGGACTCCGGGGAGCCAGGTTCCGGGGGCCGGCGCCGATTCAACTCACCTGCCTTTTTATCAAACAGGTGAGCCGCCACAGTCTGGGAGAAGACAGACTAGCGGAGAGTCCGTGCGGGAGTCGTATGATCCTACTTGGGCTGTAGGTCACGACGACCTGCCATTGGACCCTAGACAGCACCTTATGGAGGTGTGGTCCGATGGTGGAAGCCCCAGTGAGTTCGCAGGGCCTGGGGAAGTCGGCTTGTCCGCTGTGTATAGCAGGGACGGTCGCATAGAGCGGTTGGAGCTCTTAGTGGTGCAACGCCTCCAGCGGGACCGGGAACGAGAAGAGCGGGACTCGCGGGCATCCACTAGCCGTGCAAGGAGCCCACTCAGCATCTCATCGTCTCCAGCCAGAAGCATTAATGATTGCCCAGCTGCTGTGTTGAAGACGACACGGGACAGCCAGTGACCGCTGAGCCAGAGCATGAGGAGGATATGCTGGATGTGGTGAGTGAAGTTTGCCGCTACTACACAAACAGGTGAACCTCTGCACCACAAATTGGCGGGCACCATTGATTGCCTAACTACGCACCAACTCCGGAGTCAGGTTCTCAATAATACCTTGGAGAAAGGTTCTCCACGGGCATAACGGCGTTTGCTAGGACTCTGGTCGGGGATAAATGTGTCCAGTAAACAGCAAGATGCACTGGCACTCTATGCAACGCCCAGTATGAGATAAACTGCCTGCGTAAGAGCTCCATATAGCCCATTCTCAACCCCAAATTCGCGGGGTTGTGCCGACCATTACCGCTCCACACGCCGCATCAGTTGTTTGGAGACCTGTCCAAACAGGTGAAGGGACTGGACAAAGGAGGCCAAAACAGCTGGCCTCATGAAACTCCATCGACCAGAGTTCACCCATATCACCGGCAACAGCCTAATACAACCTGTGAACCAAGGCTGCCGGATAGGGCACAAAGATCCTACCTACCTCCATCTCAACAAACACAACGACCTTTTAGGGCAAGGCCAACAGCGGCCTGCATGGAAAATGCGGCTGCCGGCCCGTCAGCCTCCACAACGTCCACCCGAAGCACCGTATGTACGGAACCGCCGTTAACTATGGAGGTAAGGGGGTCTGACTCCTCTCACGCCGTAGCATCCCCTCCTGCACGAATAGGTGGGCGATTGCGGGCGGCCTTGGACATATGGGGAAACTGTCACCACAGATGAGTTTATTTTACAAAGTGTTCAAGGGTATATAATTTGTTGGAGGTATAGATTCCCCTACCCAGCATTCGCCTCGTATGAATTTATTCTATTCCAAAAAGAGGTGGAGGCAGGGCATGCTGAAATTATATGGCGAGCAGAAAAAGGGGTAATTGGCATAACCAAGCATGGACCTATTGAGTTTGAGTCTAATATGTTCACCAGCAGTAAAAAAAAAGAAGGGGGAAGTCGGATTATAATATATTTAACTGAGTTGAACACTTTTGGACAATATATCCATTTCAAAATGGATACTTTTGGAACAGCTAGGCAGATGCTTTACCCAGGGTACTTTATGGCATGCATCGGTTTGAAAGAAGCATGCTATACGGTGCCCATCGCTGAGGCTCACAGGGAATTCTGAAGTTGTCTGGAAGGGTGCATTGCCTAATGGAATCATCACAGCCCTCGGCTGTTTACCAAATTGGTATTTACCTGTATTGGCTCTTCTCCGACAACAAGATTATAGTGATGTCATATTGGATGAAATCCTTATAGTGGGGCAGACCCTCCAATTGGCAATTCAAGGAGTGGCTGCAACCAAGGCTCTGCTTGAGAAGCTGGGTTGTAATCCATCCAGACAAATCAAAACTGCACCCGGTACGGGTTATGGATTATTTGGTGTTCACCCTAGACACCAATTTAATGAAGTTTATCATCCCAACTAATAAAGCTACTGCAATAATAGAAGAGTGCCACAATTCTTGCTTGCGCCAGGGTACCGACCATTTGGCAAACAGCAAAAAAGTTATTGGTATTGGTAACTCTAAATTGGTAACTACATTCCCAGCTGCACGATTTGGACCGCTACACTACCGAAATTTACAAAGATCAAAAATCACAGCATTAAAAAAACAAATGCTGGCCGCTTTGATCGGCCAATTCGGTTACCACCGGAAGCTAGAAATGAGCTACAATGGTGGGTAGATAATATTTAAAGAATGTCATTGACCTATTATAGTAAGCAACCCTGATGTTGTGCTACTAACTGACGCAAGCGCACCAGGCTGGGGGAGCAACTGGTACGATGTCAGTTGTGGTGGCAGATGGAACTCTCATGAGTCTACATTCTGGAGTCAAATGGGATAAACTATATAGAAATGTGGGGGCATTTCATGGATTGCGGGCTTACTGTACTAATTCATGGGATTACATGTCCGCTTTCGAATAGATATGAATACATTAGTGGCTTACATCAATTCATATGGGTAGTATCAGGTCGCTAGTTTGCGAATGAATTGGCTAATACAATTTGGCACTGGTGCATTGAATGAAATATTGGATTTACTGCGACCTATTTGCCTGGGGATGCTAATTCAGTGGCGGACACAGGTCACGTGTCTTCAATGACAACATTGAGTGATGTTGAACCCCAAATTCTGGAGATATTATAGCTCATTTTGGGACACCAGATATTGACCTATTTGCGTCCAGGCTGAACCATCGAATACCAACGTATGTGTTGTGGGAACCAGACCCTGGGGCAATAGCAATGATGTGTTTTATCCATTGGGGGAAATGGTTTGCT
The DNA here is from genome assembly GCA_035221665.1 of Okamejei kenojei. Classification (NCBI taxonomy): domain Eukaryota; kingdom Metazoa; phylum Chordata; class Chondrichthyes; order Rajiformes; family Rajidae; genus Okamejei; species Okamejei kenojei. The sequence continues at coordinate 5,705,023 of CM069150.1, read as the reverse complement.
ACGCATTTCCCCCATTCTGCCTCATCAGTCGGGTATTGCAGTAAATTAAACCAGACTCTGCAACTGGCATATTGATCATTCCCGACTGGCCTACACAACCCGGTTTTTTTTATGGTACCGATGGTTGTAGAAATTTTAAAACAATCATGGATGGCGATTGGGAAACATCCCAAATTGATTACTCACTCCATTACGGGGGGGTCAGTCATCCTTGCCATGGTCATTTAAACTTGTTGGCCTGCAGGTTCTGAAAGACCATTCATCCGGGGCAGGCATCTTGGTTAAGAGCCATAGACCTTATCGCCGCATCATGCGAGAATCAACTCGGAAACAATATCTCACCCAAATTAGAAAGTGGGAGGCATTCTGTGCCAGCGGACCAACAAGTCTTCCAACTCGGCAACAATACCTGATGTGTTGGAGTTTCTAGCAGGCCTCAATTTTGATGCTGGCCTCAGCTACAGTGCATCAACAGCGCCAGGAGGCACTGTCTCATACCTGGATATAGGTGTCGGCTCCAACCACCTGGTGTCTAAACTAATGAGGGGAGTGTTCAACACCAACCCTCCACGACCCAGATATACAGTAACGTGGGATGTGGGGATCGTGCTGACCCTACTGAGGAGCTGGGCTCATAGATGAGCTACCATTGAAAACAGCTCACCCTCAAGGTGGTGTTGCTGATGGCACTGACTACAGCCAACGAGCCCAGACGTTACAGAAACTGCGACTGGACAGCAAGGTGGCCACTCCTGGTCAAATAAAATTTATTTGTCAAAGAAATTATTAAAACAGCACAGGCCAGGGGCGCATGGGGCTTGCAATTGGGAATTTCGGGCGTACCCTGTAGATGCCACTCTCTGCATAGTCACCCATCTCACCACTACATCCGAGTTACTGGAGTTATCAGGATGAAGGAACAGGGGCTCCTCAATCAGTCATAAACCTCCGCATCATGGGTGGCTCACAGACGATCGCCAGGTGGGCTCAGGTTGTGCTGGATGCAGAGGAGTTGCTACTAACATTTTTAAGTCTCATTCCACCAGGGCTGATCCATATCAGCGGCGGAGGGCCATGGAGTTGCCCATGGACCACATTCTCGCCACCGCGGGCTGGGCCAGTGGGAAAGGAAAACCTTTCAACGGTTCTATAACAAGCCTCTGGCCGCCCCTGCGACATTCGCAGAAGCTGTGCTGGGAACCGCTCAGTGAAATGTCTGTCCCGATTTAGGGGTTTGTTGTTTATTTGATTAATAAATTGTGTTGATTTTTCAGCCAGTTTTGACTGAACTCCATTAACAGCCTTCCTCCATCAGACTGGCGGCAGTGTGTGATAAGCATGGACGTTGTCCAGGGCGTGAAATCACAGAGCTTTGAAATCTTCACGAAGTCACTCACGTGAACTCCGAAGTAAAATAGTAAGATTAAACGAGAACTTACCAAGTTTGAAGGTTGATCTGTATTTTACGAGGAGTCGCGGTGAGGGATTTTGTGCCCACCGCTCCCACCCTCTATCATCAGGTCAAACAGGTAGTTCTACGTTTTCATCTTACTATTTTTTAGTCATGGTTTGGTTCTGTGATTCCACACCGCTGCTTTGAAGGATGCCGCGCATGCGTGCTGGCGGGGTCTTCACAAAATCCCTCACCGCGACTCCTCGTAAAATACAGATCAACCTTCAAACTTGGTAAGTTCTCGTTTAATCTTACTATTTTCCTTGATCATCGTTCCTTTTGATCTTTCGTTTTCACACCATTTCCCTCCATATCTCCCCCTCTACCCTGACTCAGTCTGAAGAAAGCCCTCAACCTGAATGTCACCTATTCCTTCTCTCCAGAGATGCTGCCTGTCCCACTGAGTTACTCCAGCATTTTGTGTTTATCTTCAGTATAAACCAGCATCTGCAGTTCCTTCCAGCACCCTACATGCAACATTGTCTATCTTGGTGCAATAAACAAACTTTGTAACTTTGTAACTTACGTTGTGACTTTGTCACCGCCCTTTATGCAGTGACTATTTGCATACCTTGGGAATGCAAGCAAAGAATTTTACTGTCACTTGTCAAATGTGACAATAAAGTATTTTGTTAATTAATTAATTATTTAATTCATTCTTTCATTCATTCATTCAAACCTGCAGACCTAGCTTCTAAACAAGTCATCCTCGCCATTTACAGATTTGCTAAATTCTCGCCTCCAGCACATGTGGATTTTCCAAGGAGCAAACAGGTAGTAGTTTCCAGTTGAAGTCAAAAATGACACCAACTAATGTAACCAAACAAAATCTGACAAACGTGTCATTTTGGACACACTATGAGGAGTAACAATCTTCTGATATAGTATATGCACATTGATAATGTGTTACCAAAACAAATGTTCACAGCTTTGTAGAGTGTTAATCGCTGGCTAAATGTTTTAACTATAATTGGAAGAGATGTTCCCCTGTGTTAGCTAAGTATCTAGGGACAGGAGAGATGAGGACACGTGTCACTTTTCAGTGTTGCATCGTTAATTGGAATTATCTGTAGTTTAGTTCAGAGAGACATGGAAGCAGGCCCTTCGGCCCACCAGGTCCATGCCGACCAGTGATCCCCGCACATTAACACTACCCAACACACACTAAGGACAATGTTACATTCAAACAAAGCCAATTAACCTACAAACCTGTACGTCTTTGGAGAGTGGGAGGAAATGGAAGATCTTGGAGTAAACCCACGCTGTCACGGGGAGAACGTACAAAATCCGTACAGACAGCACCTGTAGTCAGGATCGAACCCGGGTCTCTGGCGCTGTGAAGCAGTAGCTCTACCGCTGCACCACAATGCCGCCATTATGCCAAAACTTAATGACAAAAACAATTTGAATTCATTTAAAAAAATCAAATTACTGGTTCATGCACTTTAGAATCTAGAAATGGATGTGACGGAATGTTTGTGCTGCCAACCTGATCATACTGTATGGAGTGGATTTCAATTTCACAGAGATGTGAATCAGTGGGAAATATTGTATTTTATAGTGTTTCGTGATCTCACAAATCTTACATATAGCAGGAAGATACATACTTGCAGGAAGATTGTTCCCGATGTTGGGGACGTCCAGGACAAGGGGTCACAGTTTAAGGATAAGGGGGAAGTCTTTTAGGACCGAGATGAGAAAATCGTTTTTCACACAGAGAGTGGTGAATCTGTGGAATTCTCTGCCACAGAAGGTAGTGGAGGCCAGTTCAGTGGCTATATTTAAGAGGGAGTTGGATGTGGCCCTTGTGGCTGAAGGGATCAGAGGGTATGGAGAGAAGGCAGGTACGGGATACTGAGTTGGATGATCAGCCATGATCATATTGAATGGCGGTGCAGGCTCGAAGGGCTGAATGGCCTGCTCCTGCACCTAATTTCTATGTTTTGAAGTGTTTCTATAGCCAGTGAAGTGAATTAGTTAAAGTTAAGTTAATATCTTTTTGTAGGGGTGTGTAGAATAGAATCAGATGAAAGCTGTTGGACCACATGGATAGGTTAAGTGAATGGACACAGATGGAACATGATGTGAAAAAGGTCAGATCATCCATTCTGATTGAAATGATTATAATTTGAAAGTTGTCATATTCAGAAGGGCAATGCACACAGATCAAGTTAACATATAGTTTAGTTTAGTTTAGAGATGCAGCACAGAAACAGGCCCTTCAGCCCACTGCGTCCACACCGACCAGCGATCCCCGCACACCAACACTATCCTATGCACACTAGGGACAATGTACATTTATATCAAGCCAGTTAACCTGTAAACCTGTACGTCTTTGGAGTGTGGGAGGAAACCGAAGATCTCTGTACAGACAGCACCCGTAGTCGGGATCGAACCCGGGTCTCTGGCGCTGTTTGGCAGTAGCTCTACCGTTACACGACTGCGCTGCCCCTGTAGTATCAGCAAGCAATCAAGAAAGCAAAAGGGATGTTGGCCTTTACTGCAAGAGAATTTGAGGATAAGTGTGGAGAGGCCTTGTTCCATTTATATAGGAGCCACTGAGACCCAACTGACATGTTGTGTACAACTTGTTCTCCTCAATAAAACAAGGATATACATGACAGAGGCTGTCATGTTCACCAGAGTGTCATGTTCACCAGAAAGTCCACCAGACTGATTTTTGGGATGGCAGCTTTGTTCCACGAGGAAAGATTCAGTAGTTTGGGCTTATACAAAGTTTCACAGGACAGAAGGTACACAAAAGGCTGTAGAAACTCAGCGGGTGCAGCAGCATCTAAGGAGCGAAGGAGATAGGCGACGTTTCGGGTCAAGACCCTTCTTCAGACTCCACTTTGACAGGACAGATCCAGGAATGATGCTCACCCTGGCTAGGATTTCTCTGGAATGTTGGATCGGTCTGGGCAAGCTGGGATGTCTAGAACTAGGGGGCAGAGTGTACCACCAGAGGATGTTGAATCTTTGGAATTCTGCCTCATGGAAACTGCGGAAGCTCAGCCAGGGAATACATTGAGAAAGGAGTTCAAAATAATGTTTGGATGTCAAGGGACATGAGGTTTATGCAAGAAATGGGGTGAAGGTAAAAAGTCAGGCACGGAGCATGCCTTCAGGGGAGTGGTTGGAAGATCACAATGTGTAGGAAAGAACTGCTGATGCTGGAGTTTGATATTTGGAGTGTGGGAGGAAACCAAAGAGCTTGGAGAAAACCCACACAGTCACGGGGTGAACTTACAAACTCCGTACAGATGTGAGGCAGCAACTCCACCGCTGCGCGTCCCGTGTGTGGACGTGGCGCCGACGGACGAGAGGTCGAAGCAAAGAACGGATTGGAAACGGGGCCGAAACGACAATAAACCAAAAGAGTCCGAAGACGAAACGCCTACTAACCGAAAGGCTGGGACGCCTAAAACCCAAGGAACTGAAAAGCTGCGTCGCCTAAAAGCAAACTTACCAAATGGCAGCTCTGTCGAAACGCTACCTACCCGAAAGGCAGCGGCACCTACAGGCCAAAGGACCGACTGCCGCTCAACAGATAAGTCCAATAACGGACATGACGTTGCCGGGGGGCGGGACTTGTCAGCGATTGGTTCAGACCCCCGCGTCCATCACATCACTGTGAAGGCATGAACATTGACCCAAACCTCCGCTCCACCCGACCCGCAGCCTGCGGAGGGCGGCCGTGGGAGAGTGGGGGCTGTCCCAACGGATGCGCACCTTCGGCCGCTTTCAACTTGGTGCTTGGGTTCAGATTGCCCAGTCACCTATGGCTTGTGTGGGAAAATGAACCCCACGCTCCGTATCCCCCTTCCACCTCTTCTATTCCCCTCTTCTTCTCCCACCTCTTCTCTCTTCTCTCCTCATCTCCCTCTCTCTCCCCTCGCTCTCTCTCCCCTCTCTCTCCCCCTCATTCTCCCCCTCTCTCCCCCCTCTCTCTCGTCTCCTCTCCTCTCTCTCCCCCTACAACCTCTAGGACTCCTCTCCCGCTCTCTCTCCCCTCTCTCCTCTCTCTCCTCTCATCTCTCCCCCCCTCTCTCTCCCCTCTCTCTCCCCTCTCTCTCTCTCCCCCTCTCTCTCTCTATCCCCCTCTCTCTCTCTCCCCCTCTCTCTTCTCTCCCGCCGTCTTCTCTCTCTCTCTCTCTCTCCCCTCTCTCTCTCTCCCTCTCTGGCTTTGCCTTCTTTGCTTCAGCTTCTTGTCTGTCGGTACCGTGCGCCCTGTCAGTGAACATGTCAGTGAATGTACTAAGAAACGTCTATAGATATACTGTAGAAGTTATTCTGACTGTTTGCATCATGGACCAGCATAACAACCCCAATGACAGGCGCGCAGGTTTGATGGGAGCGGTGGACTCAGCCAAGTCCATCACGGACACAGTCCACATCTCCAGCAAAAAGATTTTCATGAGATGCATCAATAAGGTGGAATCTATCATTGACAGATCCCCACCAGCTGGGCTATACCCACTTCTAGTTGCAACCAGGGCACAAGAAGTATAAAACCCTGAGCTCCCACACCACCAGGTTCAGGGGCAGTTACTTGCCCCGAACTAGCAGTCTTTTTAACTGATCTCCACAACACTAATTTTACCCTAATCCTACCCCAGTAACAGAACTCAATGAACCACCTTTTTCATCGCCAGAGACTTGTTTTCTATTTGTGTGTTTTTAATATAATGTCTTGCTTTTTACGCAGTCCATCTTTTTTCACTGTTTTATATCATTTAGGTGTAACTTATGTACCTGTGATGCTGCTGCAAGCAAGATTGTCATTGTTACAGTACCTCACCATACCTGTGCATGCACCAAACAACACAACTAGACAAGACATGACCAACTTACACCTGCTTCTATAAGTTGATAAGGGATAGGAGAAGAATTAGTCCATTCGGCCCATCAAGTCTACTCTGCCATTCAATCATGGCTGAACTATCTCTCTCCTAACCCCATTCTCCTACCTTCTCCCCAGAACCCCTGACACCCGTATTAATCAAGAATCTGTCTATCTCTGCCTACGAAATATCCATCAATTTGGCCTCCACAACCTTCTTTGGCAATGAGTTGCACAGATTCACCAACTTCTGAGTAAAGAAATTCCTCCTCATCTCCTTCCAAACTGAATGTTCTTTAATTCTGAGGCTATGACCTCTGGTCCTAGACTCTCCCACAAGTGGAAACATCCTCTCCCACATTTTTTTTTTTTTTTTTTTTTTTTTTTCCAAACCCCCACTCCATCCAGGCCTTTAACTATTTGTTCACAATAAGTTCCTATGAGGTCCCCCCTCATTCTTCTAAACTCCAGCGAGTACAGGCTCAGTACCATCAAAGGCTCAATATATGTTAACCCACTCATTCCTGGTATCATTCTTATAAACCTCCTCTGGACCCTCTCCAGAGCCAGCACATCCTTACTCAGATACGGGGCCCGCAATTGCTCACAATACAACAAAAAAGGCCTGACCAGCGCCTTATAGAGCCTCAGCATTACAATTTCGTCTTCAAGCCCTCTTGAAATAAATGCTTGCATTGAGTTTGCCTTCCTATCTACTGATTCAACTTGTAAATTATCTTTTGGGGAATCTTGCACCAGCACTCCCAAGTCCCTTTGCACCTCTGATTTCTGGATTCTCTTCCCATTTAGTCAATAGTCTACACCTCTATTCCTACTACCAAAATGCATAACTCTACACTTTGCCACACTGTATTGCATCTCTTATTTTTTTAAATACTTACAAAGAGACAGAATAACATGAAACAGTCCCTTGTCATAGAATTGTAGTCAAAGTCATATAGTTCCGGTAAGAGGTCCATTGACCCAACCTGCCCACGCAAACCAAGATGCCCCAACTACACTAATTCCATCTACCCACTTGGCCCGTATCCCTCGAAACATTTCCTATCCATGTACCTCTCCAAATTTATTTTAAATATTGCTATAGTACCTGTCTCAACTACCACCTCTGGCAGCTCATTCCATATACCCAATGCCATATCTAAAGTTTCCCCTCACATTCCTATTAATTCTTTCCTCTCTCACCTTAAAACCACATCATCCGATTCCCCTACTTTGGGTAAAAGACTGTGTGCACTCACCTTATCTAGTCCACTCATGATTTTATAACCACTATAAGATCACTTCTGAACCTCCTGTGTTCCAAGGAACAAAGTCCTTGCCTATTCAACCTAATCCTCTAGCCCAGGCCTTCAAGTCCTGGCAACATTCTTGCTATTGAGGGGGTGCAACGTAGATTCTTGCTATTGAGGGAGAGCAGCATAGGTTTACAAGGTTAATTCCCGGGATGGTGGGACAATCATATGCTGAGAGAATGGAGCAGTTGGGCTTGCACACTCCGGAGTTTAGAAGGATGAGAGGGTATCTCATTGAAACATATAAAACTGTTAAGGGTTTGGACACGCTAGAGGCAGGAAACATGTTCTCGATGTTGGGGGAGTCCAGAACCAGGGGCCACAGTTTAAGAATAAGGAGTAAGCCGTTTAGAACAGAGATGAGGAACCACTTTTTCTCACACCCAACATTCTCAATGTTTTCAACTAAGCAGGGAGAGAACTGATTTATCACCTTGTTTTTATGGCTCCCTTGGCTTCTTTGTGTCACATTAGATGTCTCTTTTACCTCTTACTGACAGATTGCAAAACGTCAAAACTGTGGATAAAAAGTGGATTCTGTTTAAATAGATGGACATATAAATCATTTTCCTCCAGGGACACAATTTTGGATTAGAATATCATTCATCAACTGCCTTTAAAATAATCGTGAAAATATACATTGTTTTCATTTTTTGGAAAAGCATTTTTCTCTGCTGTAATTCTTTCTCCAGGTCCTTCTCGAAGAGAAATGGACAAAACATTCTCAGCACACACCTACAACAGATACATAACATGATGTTTTCAAGATCATAGGGGCGGTACGGTGGCACAGCGGTAGAATTGCTGTCTTACAGCGCTTGCTGAGCTTGCTGAGCTTGCTGAGCCGGAGTCGCGAGTTCGATCCCGACTACGGGCGCTGTCTGTACGGAGTTTGCACGTTCTCCCTGTGACCCTCGTGGGTTTTCTCTGAGATCTTTGGTTCCCTCCCACACTCCAAAGATGTACAGATTTGTAGGTTAATTGGCTTGATAGAAATGTAAAAAAATTGTCCCTAGTGTGTGTAGGAGGAGTGTTAATGGTCGGTGCAGATTCGGTGGAAAAGGCCCTGTGTCTGTGCTGAATCTCTAAACTAAACTAAACTAACATCTACTGTGTTTTGTCCTTGTGTTTTCAGGACTCAGGAAGCTCTTGATATTGCACACGCCATCAGATATTGATTATTGTATGACTTCCACCCGCATTCATAACAAGCTGAAATCCTGTCAGAGCCCAGATCCCACCAGGGATGCTCTTCTTTGGCTGTGAATCAATCATGCCAATTACTTTGCATGTATTCCATTAGCAATCAATGGCCAGATTGGCTGCTCTGTCATTTTTTCACTAATTATTGTGACCAGATGGAAGTCATGAAACAAAGGCAATGATATTCTGCCATTACGTGCTAAAAATACGTAGTTGACACATATCGCCTGCATCCGAACTGAAGGGAGTTCTGTTATGCATAGTTGCATCAAACTCTTGCTAAAGTAAACAATTTAAGAAATAACTTATCTTGTTTGAATTTTTAGCAAGCTGTTGCTCAGTAATTATAGTGGCCAAGTGCCACCGGAATCCTCCTGGATATCATTTGACTAATCACATGAGCATTAGATAGTCTTTTTGTGTCTCAGTAAAGGGATCTGGTGAAATTCTGTTTTAGTTGAGTTGAGAGATATCAAGGAAACAGGCCCTTTGGCCCTCCGAGTTCATGCCAACCAACGATCACTCATATGCTAGCTCTGTGCTATACACTAGGGACAATTTAGAGAAGCCAATTAACCAATAAATCTGTACATCTTTCAAAAGTGGGAGGAAACTGGAGCACCCGGAGGAAACCCATGCGGTCACAGGGAGAACGTACAAAATCCGTACAGACAGCACTTATGGTCAGGATCGAACTCGGGTCTCTGGTGATATAAGTCAGCAACTCCACTGCTGCACCACCGTGCCAGTGGTAACATCTAAGACAGAGCAGCTTCACATCACGATATGTTGTTGTTGGGGGTTCTAATCAAACTCTACCCAACGTGCTACCCAAAAGCAATCTATTGCAGCGGCAATTAGATGCAACACGCAAGAAAATCTCTTTGCTCAACCGCCGCTCTGGATTGTATGTCAAAATCCTGAAGGGAAAATCAGAGTGATTACCCCTCAAAACCCAGTACACCACTGAAAGATAGAGCATGGAAAAAGACCCTTTGGCCCACCAAGTCCATCAATCACCTACTCACAGTAATTCTATGCTATCCCACTTTCTCATCCATTCCCTACACACCAGCACTGTTTCAGCAGTTGAAGCCACCAGTGTGTACTTGAAACATAGAAACATAGAAACATAGAAATTAGGTGCAGGAGTAGGCCATTCAGCCCTTCGAGCCTGCACCGCCATTCAATATGATCATGCTGATCTAACATCAACTCAGTAACCCTTACTGCCCTCTCTCCATACCCTCTGATCCCCTTAGCCACAAGGGCCACATCCAACTCACTCTTAAATATAGCCAATGAACTGGTCTCAACTACCCTCTGTGGCAGAGAGTTCCAGAGACTCACCACTCTCTGTGTGAAACAAAGCCTCTTTTCTTTTTTTTTAAATATTTATTTTATTAGAAGCAATTGTACATGGAGAAAGTAATCGACATAACAATTATACAATTTTCGTACAGCTTCAATTTTAACATTTTATAAACTAATAACTGAAAACGGAAAAAAGAAAAAAGAAAAGAAAGAATTTCGAAAAAGACACGAAAAAAGAGAAAAAAAAAAGAGTAAAACCCCTAAATAACGAAGAATGAAAAAAGCGGAGATATATCCCAATAACTCTTTCCTACGCCCGCTCACACCGACCCTAGCATCGGTTTTGAATTTGTGTTCAAACCAAAATGTTGTTGTTGAAGAAAATTCAATGTAGCAAAGTAGACATATTTTGGAAAATTGTTCTGATTGTCAGACAATATATCTAGCCGTATTTTTTCTTAAATGTTGGGTCTCCGGTCTTTTCTCTGTGATCCACATCTCAAATATGGGGAACTTATCTATTTCTCCAGAAATTTTAGTATAAGTTTTCTTTCGCAGCAGTTATTAAACCTTAGTTGTAGATGATATGTGTTATACACCTTTAATTGATGTAACGAGTGTCCATGCTAACCACCCCCCACCAGTATATAATTGTAACCCACACAACCCTAGCTCGCCTATAGTGTTCGTGACAGACCACGTACAGCCAGGCTATATATAATGATACGCTTAATAAAGTAGTGAAGCTTTAAGGTGTCTGTTGTACCTTCTCTACAATAGTCCGAAGGCGTCTTTGGATAGCGTTAACAAACGCCTCTTTTCAAGCTACATCTTTCCCTCCCTCCCCCCCCCCCCCCTCCCCCCCCCCCCCCTCCTCCTCCTCCGACCTCCCGCTACCCCCCCCCACCCACCTCTCGCCCCCCCCCCCCAACCCCTCCCTACACAAAACAACCCCCCCCCCTCCCCCCCTCCTAAACCTCACACTCCCCCCCCCCATGTCCCCACAACTCCCCCCCCATGCATGTCACCAACTCAATTTGAATGTAAAAAACTATATCTCGCTGTTTTGAAGGCTTGACTGCCTTTTATTGGCTGCCTGTGCTCCGCATCGGTAACATGCAAACTCCACCACTATAGCAACCGAGGTCAGATAATAAACAGCAGGAATCTGGCATGGTGACCGACAGCAAGACAGACACAAATGCTGATTATTTCTGTGTGGTGGAATCTGGAGAACCCGGAGAATGCTTGCTCGGTCACAAGGGTGCATAGGAAGGTACTGAAGAGGTGGTTTACACCGATGATAGACACAAATTGCTGGAGGTATCTCAGCGGGACAGGCGGCATCTATGGAGAGAAGGTACGGGTGACTTTTCTTCACTTTGATGTCAGAGTTGCTGTCTGTGCCACTGAGTTACTCCAGCATTTTGTGTTATCTTGGGTTTAACCCAGCTCTGCAGTTCCTTCCTACACAGTGAGGCCAGGCATCTCTACCAACTGCGCCACTGTGCAACCTGACAGTTAACTCAGCTGGTACATTGAAAAAACATTTAGAAAAACATCTTCTAATTTTTTTTCACGTGATTTGGACAGAGATTGCTTCTAACTTCCTCCCATAAAATATCATATTTCTCTTTGAATTAAAATGTAGAATGTAATTACGTATCAATAAAAATATCTGTGTTTCCATTTTCTTCTACTTTGCAGATGATCGCGCACAGTTCCAACCGTGTCAATACTTGTTGAATCCTCACCCATTGATTTAGTAGCCAATGTTTCCCCAAGGTCTGTCTCCATCATTCCCGTTGCACCCAGCTGTGAACCATTTATTTTCACTCTGCTTCCTGACAATTAACCAACCCTAAATCCATTACCCCTGATTCTATGTGCTCTGATTTTTTAATTACCTTTACGTGTGGCAATCTTCATGTGAAGCTCCTCAGATGTCCAAATAAAACCACAACCACTGGGTTCTCCATTATTTATGCTGATCGTTACAACCTCATAAAATTCTATCAGATTGGTCAAACATGATTTCCCTTTTGTAAATCTATTCTCATTCTACCAAGTCCCATTATTATTTACGACATGCCCTGTTGCCACAGCCTTAATAATAGATTTGAGCATTTCTCTCCTGATAATGACGTCAGGCAGACTGATCTGTGTTACATGTTTTTTTTTCTCTCCTGCCTTTCCTTCATTTGCTTCTTATCCAACACGTGAATCAGTCTAAAATCTATGGAATTTTGGAAGATACCAAGCAGTTCACAGTCACTTCTTTCAAAACCATACACGTCCTGGTGATTTATTGGCTTTCAATTCCATTATTTTATCCAATCCTTTATTTTAACCAACGCTAATTTCTTTCACATCCTCATTCATCCTGGACTAGCTGTTCTCCAGCATTTCTGGGAAGTTTTCAGTGTTTATTTCCCTGAAGGCAAACACCGCATATTAGTTTGTTTTCTCTGCCATTTCTGTCCTCCTCAATGTAATTTCACCTGCCTCAGCCTGTAAGGGACCAACACAAACCTTTACCACCAGATCTTTGCACCTTTTTACAAAAAACAATTTTTTTATTAAGGAATTGGGGGTTTATGCTCCTTACATATTTCTCACTAGATTAACCTAACCGGACTAGTTTCCTTTTCTTTATCATTTTCTTAATCTTCTTTTGCTTAATTCTGAAGTTAATCTATTCCACTGGGTTTCTTCTCTTTTTGTCTGTGAGGAGTTAGTACGTTCTCCTTGTGACCACATGGTGATCCAGTTTCCTTCCACATTCGAAAGACGTAGAGGTTTTCAGGCTAATTTGCTTCTGTAAAATTGTTCCTTGCAGGATGGAAATAGGAAGTATGGGTGATCGCCTGGTGGTGTGGAAGCCAAAAGGGACCTGGGCGATCTGGTTCCACGCTTGTATCTCAGTTTAAGAATAAGGAGTAATCCATTAACGGAGGTGAGGAAACATTTTTCTCACAGAAGAGTGGTGAGTCTGTGGAATTTTATGCCTCAGAGGGCGGTTGGAGGATGGTTCTCTGGGATGCTTTCAGTGAGAGTGCTGGAAAGGGCTCTAAAAAATAGCAGGAGTCGGGGATATGGGGAGAAGGCAGGAACGGGGTACGATTGGGGATGATCAACCATGGTAACCTTTGAAGGGCGGTGATGGCTCGAAGGGGCCGAATGGCCCCTACTCCTGCACCCATTGTCTTTGTCTTATTGTGTATTGTCTATTGTCTATTCGTCTACCTGTAAAAAAAACTAGAAGGAATTTAAGTTAATTAATAATATCTACAAATTGATTTGATACCACAGTTGATTGGTCTTCTTGTTGTTTAGGCTTTTTGTTGCTTTACATTCTGTGCTTTTCCAAATCCTGTGTAATTCTTTGTACATTAGCCATTGGTTATTTACTGTTAATATTTTTCATTTAGTTCCCCAATTAACCACACCCAGGTTCTGCTTTATAACCTCAAGATCTGTGTTCTTTAGATTAAAGACCATGGTGTGAATTAAACTTGAATTGAATTAAATCATTTTCAAGCATTATATAAAATGTTATTGACAATAGACAATAGGTGCAGGACTAGGCCATTTGGCTCTATGAGCCAGCCCCGCCATTCACTGCGATCATGGCTGAGCATCCACACTCAGTTCCCCGTTCCTGCCTTTCCCCTATATCCCTTGACTCCGCTATCTTTAAGAGCTCTATCCAACTCTTGAAAGCATACAGGGAATTGGCGTCCACTGCCTTCTGAGGCAGAGAATTCCACAGATTCACAACACTCTGTGTGAAAAAGTTCTTCCTCATCGTTCTAAATGGCTTACCCTTTATTGTGGATATCTCTAAATAACTGTGGCTTCTGGTTCTGGACTCCCCAACAATCGGGAACAATTTTTCTGCAAATAGCATGTCCAATACCCTGTAATAATCTTATATGTATCAATAAGATCCCCTTTATCCTCTAAATTCCAGAATATACAAGCTCAGATGCTCCATTCTATCAACCTATGACAGTCCCGCCATCCCGGGAATTCACCCGGTGAACCATGCTGCACTCCCTCAAGAGCAAGAATGTCCTTCCTCAAATTTGGAGACCAAAAATGCACACAATATCCAGGTGTGGTCTCACTAGAGCCCTGTACTACTGCAGAAGGACCTCTTTGCTCCTTGTATGAAGGCCAATCATGCCATTCGCTTTTCTCACTGTCTGCTGTTACCCACCCAAACCCCCCCCCCACAAAACCCACCCCCCCCAAAACCCTGCATGCTTACTTCATTAACCAATGAACAAGTGGACCACAGATCCCGTTGTAACATGAATTATCATGTTATGAATCACTCACTTCTCTACAGACCTCTAACTACAAACAAAGCTGTCATTGGTCACAGGAGTTGGGACATAATATTACATATGCACAAGATGCTGATAATGCCACACCTTGGAGCCGGTGCCCAATTCTGGTCACGCGCTTTAGAAGGACGTCACTGAGATGGAAGGGTTACAACATTGATTTACAAGGATTTACTGTGACTGAAGGGTTTGAGTTATAAGGAGAGGACTGGATAGACTATGGAATTTCCATGGTGCACAGGAGGGTGACTTTATAGTGATCTATATAAACGTAGAGGTCATAGAGATAGGAGCAGAATTAGGCTATCGGCCAAATCAAGTTACTCGCCATTCAATCATGGCTTATCTATCTCTTCCACCTCACCCCATTCTACTGCCTTCTCCCCATAACCCCTGACGCCATACAGGGTGATATAAAATCATGTGGGGTGGAGAGATGTTTTAATAGCTACATTATTTTACCACCAGCAAGGGAGTCTAAAAACTGGGAAACATGTGATGATGGGTGGTAAGGGAAGGATTTTAAGGAGGATTTGTGTGGCAAACATTTTCACACAAAGGGTGGTGTGTACATGGAACTATCAGCTAAAACAGGTGGTAATGTAATTTAAAAGACAATTGGGACAGGTGCAGGATGGCATTAAGGGCGGCACAGAGGTGCAGTCGTAGAGCTACTGCTGCGCCAGAGACCCGGCGCAGCGCCAGAGACCCTGGTTCAATCCTGAATATGGGTGCTTGTCTGTACGGAGTTTGTTGATGCTTCCCGTGACCCCGTGAGATTTTTGGTTACCTACCACACTCCAAAGATGTACAGGTCTGAAGGTAAATTTTCTTGGTATGATTGTAAAATTGTCCCTAGTGTGTAGGGTAGTATTATTGTGCGGAGATCGCTGGTCGGCGTGGACTCGGTAAGCCGAAGGGCCTGTTATCGAGCTGCATCTCTAAAAAAACTAAAGGTGCATGGATAGGAAAAATTTGAATGGATATGGGCCAGGCATAGGTAAGGGATATGAGCCAGACATAGGCATGTGGGTCTAGCACAGTTAAACAACCTGGTTGTGCGGGTATACCTTTATGTCTCTATGATTCCATTAGTTAATCCTTTCACATTGCCTAATATTAGACCTTAAAGAACTAAATTTTGTGCAAGTATTGTAGTTTTTATGTGCAATACTTTCAATGCAGAATTATTTTTCATATTTCTTAGAAACGGCTTTGAAAGGCTCCAAATTCATACAACCTAAGTATTAAATTCTTTCAATTGGTGTATTTATGATAACTTCCTTCAATTATCTGAGTACATTTTAATTTTACTTCAGAGTCACGTGAATGACTTACGTGAAGAACGCCGATCGCCCGCAGTGCGCGTTATTACGACGCAAGCATTTGTGAAGCACCGGACTGGCAGCCAGTCGCTCCTGCCAGCGGTAAGTTTAAACTCCAGGTAAGTATTTTTCACCTGTTTTTTGATGTTTTTTGATGACCTTTCTCCACAGTGGTTCCTGCCGGATGCTTCGCAGGTGCCGACGAGGGAACCAGCTGCGGGCTGTGGGGAAACCCCGGTCCTACCCCGGAAGTGGGGTAACTGGAGAAGGTCGGGCGCGCAGAGTTCAGTCACTGACAAAATGGTTGG
Organism: Okamejei kenojei; assembly: GCA_035221665.1. Taxonomy (NCBI): domain Eukaryota; kingdom Metazoa; phylum Chordata; class Chondrichthyes; order Rajiformes; family Rajidae; genus Okamejei; species Okamejei kenojei. The sequence goes on along the minus strand of CM069150.1, from coordinate 5,688,909 downwards.
ACACCGCACATCTTGAGGAAATGCGATTCCTCCTAATAGATAAATCAGACCAATTCTTACCGAGTTGGTCTCCATTTGTCGATTTTATGGAAGCATATGGTGCAACAAAACCATAGAAGCTAACTGTTTCAGGATTGGGTGAGGGATGATCAAGAATATAGATACCGATCTCCTTAATCTCTTACTTTCTACTCTTTTTCTACTTTCTTCTTTTCAATTTTCTTCTTTCACACTTTTCCTTTTCACATACTATATATCACACGTTTCTCTATCTTTTATTATCTATTCTCTCTTTTTCTTTTTCAGTATTAAAAAATAATTCCTGTATTTCTAATAAAATAAAAATTAAAAATAAAAAGATTTACACTTGGTTGAACAATACAAATGCTCAAGACATTTTTCATCGATTTAGAGGCATCTAACCATGCAAAATTGGACAATGCTAGCATTCTAAGCAGGCTGGAATTGGGCCGGAATTGTGTTAAGGCAGGCGTAGTATGTTGGCCAGGGTAGGTTAAAAAAAATGGGCAGAATTGTCTTTCGAGACAGGTCAGAATTATGGCCAGAATTGTTTTAGGCAAATTAGAATTAGCAGACAGGCTCATTATTATGGTCAGGTTTGTCTTCCAAGACAGGCTCGGGAATCGGGCCAGAGTTGCCGTTCAAGGCAGACGCGACGGATGACTGGCGTGGCCTGTTCATTATGAAATATGGCTGATTAACAACTGGGTTCATAGGGTGTGCCCATTTACATTGATCATTGGGGATATTTGGAGGAGGCGTTGCTGTGATGAGGCAATATAATAGTATGGTGACAATAAAGCATTCAAAGAGGACTAGTCAGAGTTCCAAAACATTTGTTAAGTCTGGATGATAATTTTAACGCTGCATTTTGATAAAATTCACTGTTTCAGTCTCAAACCATGTTTGAGAAATTGGGCTCCTCTATTCAATTCAAATTAAGTTGTTATCAAATAGACTTGTTGGAGGTGTTGCAGAGCAGCATACCCCAATACATGAAAGGCAACGGGTCAGTATTAGTCTGAAACCGGGTCCATGGCAGCGTCGGCCAATTGGAGAGGCCACGCCAGCAGCGCCTTGTAGTAGGGCTGTTTAATGTCTTCCTCATGGAGGAGGGGAGCATGCCGAGTCTGATGCTATAGCCATGGAACATACCCAAAGGGATGAAGGGCACAAATCAGAGATCATTACTGACAGCAAGATTTGCCATCCCAACATATTTCCAGTGAACACCACTATCAGGGGAACATTAGACCCAGCTGCCGAATCTGTTCTTCAGGTAAGACCTATTCAACAGGCAAATCCTGGTGGATGAAGGTTAGTGGTTCACTGAAGTTGGTGGTAGCATGAAAGTTGGCCAGAGGTTCATGCACTCTATCAGGTCATTAGGATTTACATTGAGCTATTAATTGGCTTATGAATCCGCCCTAGGCAACAGATTGGAATCAATAGAAGCCTGTTACAGCTTTGTTGTTATAAAGCAGCAGTCTATTCATTAAGACTAATTGGCAGTATAATAAAAGTGGTTCTGCTGTGCAAGTGGGAGAATTGAAATCATGCTAAATAGAGCACTCTAAAGTGCCATATAGGTCATGGTTAACACATTTTTGCTATTATCAGCTGAAGCTGTCAAAGTCACAATGATGGATAGACATTATTCAGCATTGTTTCAGTAGTCAATAAGTATAATTATCTCATTATATTGCAAAAGATGCTAATGTGCCTAAGAATGGGAAAATTGCGAATATCATCTCTTGTTTGGAGGTGGAGGAGAGATTTGCATGAGTTTACCAATTCTTCATTTTTGGTATCAAATTATCTGTAGACCCTACGGGCATTTTGTGGGTTTAGAGTAATTGAGCGAATATGCATATCTGCATGCGCAACTTCATGTTGACACGTTATGATGGTGGCATATGTTAGTCACGTGGGTGCAATCAAGTAAAGAATCCTGTTATGGTTACATAATCTCGTTTGCCACTGGAGTAACATCAAGTATAGGTCAATGACAACACAGAATGGGTGTTGAATCACACCGTATTTATGAAATTCTGGTTCTATGGAACACCGAATATATAGATATGTTTGTTTCCATGCTTACTCACAGGTTGCAAAATATGTGGCATAACAGTGGCGAAAGATACAAGGAAAAGGAAGGTCTTTTATGTCTTCTTCCATTTTGCTTCATTATTTGGGGCTTCAAATAAAGTCATTAAGAGCCCGTTTAGGTTTCCTATTGTGTGATTGGCCTATGCAACCTTCATTCCCGGTTGTCGGGAATAGTAATATAACCTTATATGGTTATTTTGAATGTAAACGTTGCTGGTTCAGCCTGTGGCTTGAGAAATCAGCCGTTGCATGTTAAAATCAAATTATGTTCTGCAGATTCAATAGACTGCTCTACGGCTTGAGTTGTTATATCAGTCCTTGTATATGTTCAGTGTGCTGCGATAGCACCAAAAAAGCAGGACTTTCTTTTCCAGGAGATGGAAAGCGTTTGTTGAATGTTCATGTTACATTGAAAACGGTAGATTACTGATGTTTTGGAGTTCATTTTAAATGATCTTTGTCAATAAGTGAGTTGTACGGCCATTAACTGTGCCAACGTGCCTTCTCATTGTATTGGCTGCAGCAAACAAGACCCGCTCTGTCGGGTTCACCCTGGATATCAAGTTTGTAAGCATATCTTTAACACAAAGGCTCCTAGGACGAGTACAATGCAGTATGGGATGTTAACATTGTGTGAACACTATTTTCACCAGGGGGGGTCCAGCTACATCCTTAGTTTTGCCGGATCTCATAAGGTGGTTATCCTCCTAGCGCTGGTTTAGCGCAACAGGTTTAGTCGCTACATAGATGTGACGGAACAGGATGGTTACGTCTGTAAATAATAATATATAAGATTTATGCTTATAATTCACTTAAGCAGAGCAGAAGGGGTGTCAGATCTCAAAATAGTTAAAGGCTTACCCAGGGACATTTGGTAAAGTGAGGACACACATATATAACAATACGTTTTAAGGTCTCTGAGAGTCTTCGAGGCTCTGAACTAGCTATGTTGTTAGTCACAAAAACTTATAAGAATGTATCTATTCAGGTCACTTCCAGAGGATAAAATGGACTTTGATCTATGTAGGTGTAGATACTGATTTAGACATCTCACTCCATCAGGGCTGCTATAACATCAGCAGCAAGGGTCTTACGTTTCGTTGGACCACGACCTAATGCTTGCAGCATGGTCAAGCGAATGCATTTTCAAACATTTATAATAACCCATTACTAGACCAGGGGTTTTTGTCAACTCTATTTTCGTTTTGATTATAGTTTTCCATCGGAGTGAGAGGTGGGACAATTATTATTACTTCATTTAATAACATCAGCATGTTTAAATCTATGTCATGACTGTATGCATGATGAATATTTTTCCCTCATTTGTCAATGAAGCCATTGTGGCTGTGTAGACTCGTTTCTCATGGCATGAAATCACAGAGCTTTGAAATCTTTACGTAGTCACTCACGTGGCTCCGAAGTAAAATAGTAAGATTAAATGAGAACTTACCAGTTTGAAGTTTGATCTTTATTTTATGAGGAGTTGCATTGAGGGACTACGTGCCCTCCGCTCCCAGCCCTCATAAAGATCATCTGGTAGTTCTAGTCTTCTCTATTCTTACTATGTTACTTCAATTATTGTTATCTGTGATTTCACACCGCTGCTTTGAAGATTGACGCGCACTGCGGGCGATTGGGGTTCTTCACGTAGTCCCTCAACATAACTTCTCATAAAATAAAGATCAAACTTCAAACTGGTAAGTTCTCATTTAATCTTACTATTTTAAATTGCAATATTATTCTATAAACACTTATATCAATTATTGAGCATCTTATCATTTTGTGGGTGGCACAGTGGCATAGCTGTAGACCTACTGCCTTACAGCGCCAGAGACCCAGGTTTGATCCTGACTGTGGGTGCTTGGATGTACAGACTTTAAACATTCTCTCTGTGACCTGACTGGGTTTTCTCCAAGATCTTCGGTTTCCTCCCACACTCCAAAGACGCACAGCTTTGTAGGTTGTGTCGGAAAGAACTGCAGATGCTGGTTTAAATTGAAGGTAGACACAAAATCCTGGAGTAACTCAGTGGGTCAGGCAGCATCTCTGGAGAGATGGAATGGGTGACGATTCGGGTTGAGACCCTTCTTCGGTCTGTGAAACGTCACCCATTCCTTCGCTCCAGAGATGATGCCTGACTTGCAAAGTTACTCCAGCATTTTGTGTCTACCCCAGGTTTGTAGGTTAATTGACTTGGTTTAAATGTAAAATGTATAATTGTCCCTAGTATGTGTAGGGTAGTGTTAATGTCCGGGGAACGCTAGTCGGTGTGGACTCGGTGGGCTGAAGGGCCTGTTTGCACACTGTATTTCCAAACTAAACTAAACTAAATTGACTCTAAAGTTCTCTCAGCGCAGACATATTCCAGCTAAGGAGTTACTTTTAAAGTATAGTCCACTATTGTAATGCAGGAGATAGTACACTGCTGGATATGACAACTTGCGCCCACAAACAAGATTGTGATTGTGGCCAGATTGTCTACTTTAGAAATAGTACACAGAACAGGCCTGTTGTCTCAAAACGTCTATGCTGAACATGATGCCAAGACCATCTCTTATCTATGTGCACCTAATCCAAAAGTGTCATAAATGCCACTATTGCACCTGCCTCAACCACCAACCTCAGCAGTCCGTTCCAGACATGTACCGCATTCAGAGAAAAACAGGCACATCTGGCACATCTCCTTTAAACTTTTCCCCTCTCATCTAGAGCAATGTCCTCTCATAGTTGAGTTTTCCTTCCTGGGAAAATGGTTCTATCTGCCCGATCTATGCCTCTCATAATTGTATTCACTTCTATCAGGTCTCCCCGCATTCCAGCAATCCAGCATTCCAGAAAACAACAATCCAAGCCTGTCCATCCTCTCCCTGGATCAGGGGGTAGCTAATACTGCCTGATCTAGGAAACATTCTGGTAAACCTTGACCAGCGATCCCTGCACACTAACACAACCCTACACACACTAGGGACAATTTTACATTTATACCAAGCCAATGAGCCTACAAACCTGTATATCTTTGGAGTTTGGACGAGGGGATTGAAGGCTTTGTGGCCACGTTTGCAGATGATACAAAAATAGGTGGAGGAGCAGATAATGTAGAGGAAGCAGGGACTCTGCAGAAGGACTTGGACAGGTCGGGAGAGTGGGCAGAGAAGTGGCAGATGGAATATAGTGCAGCAAAGTGTGGAGTCTTGCATTTTATGGCAGGAATAAAGGCATGTTCTAAATGGAGAGAGAATCCAGAAATTGGATGTGCAAAGGGACTTGCGAGTGCTATGGCAGGATTCCCACAAAAGTTAATTTGCAAGTCAAATCAGTAGTAAGGAAGGCAAACGCAATGCTAGGATTTACTTCAAGAGGGTTCTACTTTTGACGATTTTTTTCGGCAACTGCCGGCGACTGTCAGTCATAGCAGGTCGCCGAAAAGGCGGCAACAGGACTCCCCTACGTAAACGTCTACGACAAGCGACAACAACCTACCACCTAGTCGACGTCAAGCTACGGCAAGCTACCGACAACCGGCGACCCATTAGGACGTCCACCTATGAAGACACCTACGACAACAAAAGTAAACCTACGTCCACCCACGACAAACTACAACCCTGTCGGCAACAACTGAAGACAATTCAGTCGCCGGTACCTGGCGCCGGTTGACGTAGGTTGACGTAGGTAGTCACCAATGGAACAACCAACCTGGCGACAACCTGCGTCATCCTGACGATAACCTACGACAGCACCTACGACAGGAGGAGACACGCTACGTCAAGCCCACAGTCGCCGAAAGGCTTTGAACATTTCATAATCCAGCGGCGAACAGAAAAACGTTTATGACTTTTTAGGTGACTTGAGGAGACTACTCATGACCAGGCTTCACCCCGCGACCATGTGAAAACAGCCCAGTCGCCTGCAGACGCCGTAAAAATCGCCTAAGTGGGACACGGGCTTTAGAATGAAAAAACAGGGATGTAATTCAGAGGCTTTATAAGGCACTCGTCAGGCCGCATTTGGAATATTGTGAGCAATTTTGGGCACCATATTAGAGGAAGAATGTGTTGGCTCTGGAGAGAGTCCAGAGGAGGTTTACAAGAACGATCCCAGGAATGAGTGGGTTAACATATGATGAGCATTTGACAGCACTGGGCCTCTGCTCGCTGGAGTTTAGAAGGATGAGGGTACCAAAGGCTTGGATAGAGTGGATGTAGAGAGGACATTTCCACTGGTAGGAGATCCTAGGATTAGAGGTCATAGCCTCAGAATTAAAGGATGTTCCTTTAGGAAGAAAATGAGGAGGAATTTCTTTAGTCAGAGGGTGTTGAATCGGTGGAATTATTTGCCACAGAAGGCTGTGGAGGCCAAGTCAATTGATATTTTGAAGGCATAGATAGATAGATTCTTGATTAGTATGGGTGTTAGGGTTTATGTCAGGAGGGAGAATGGGATTAGGAGGGATAGATCAATAATGATTGAATGGCGTAGTAGACTTGATGGGCCTACTGACCTAATTTTGCTCCTATCACATAACCTTATGACCTTATATCGGGGGAGGGGGTGGAAGGGGTGATCTTGTAGAGGTGTATAAAGATCATGAGGAGAATAAACAGGGTTAATGCACAGGGTCTTTTCCCCAGAGTCAAGGAATCAAGAACCAGAAGACATAAGTTCAAGGTGAGGGGGGAGAGATTTAATTGGAACCGAATAGGAACCTGAGGGCCAATTTGGTACAGAGAGGATGATGGGACATGTATGAGTTGCTAGAGGAGGTAGTTGAGGCAGGTACTATCACAACATTTAAAAGAGATTTGGAAAGTTACACGGATAGGAAATATTTAGAAAGATATGGGCAAACGCAGGCAGGTGTCTGGGGTTATGGGGAGAAGGCAGGAGAATGGGGTTAGGAGGGAAAGATAGATCAGCCATGTTTGAATGGTGGAATAGACTTGATGGGCAGAATGGCCTAATTGTGCTCCTATCACATGAATTTAAGAACTTAAGGTGGGACTAGTATAGATGGGGCATCTTGGTCGGAATAGGCAAAGTAGGACCCGAGGGTCTGTTTCCATGCAGTATGACTCGATTACACTATTAAGATCCCGTTTAGCAGTCGCCAACTGTTTATTTTTTCGTAGCAGCTGCCTGACCGGCTGCTAGTTTCCAGGTTTTCACCTTCTTGCTCATGGTACTTCTGTGAACATCCAAAGGGAGGCATCGACTGGGAGGCATCGACTGGGTGGATAGATTCTTTTCCCCAATGTGGAAATTGCAAAAACACCATTCCTTCAAGGTGAGAGGAGGAAAATGTAAGAGAGAATGGGCAAGATTTTACACAGAGAGTGGTGGGTGCCTGGAACACGCTGCCAGGGGTGGTGGTGGGAGCAGTACTGATAGTGGAATCTAAGATGCTCTTAGAAAGCCATGTGGATATGCAGGGAATGGTGGGATATGCATCTTGTGCAAACAGAGGAGCTAATTTAATCTGCATGGACATTGTGCCCAAAAGGCCTGTTCTTGTGCTGTAATATTATATGTATGTTCTACGAAGCATAAAGACATAGACTCACAGACTGACACAGTGTGGAAACTGGTCCTTCGACCCAACTTGCCCGCACCAACCAACATGTCCCAGCTACACTGGTCCCACCTGTCTGTGTTTGGTCCATATCCCTCCAAACCGTGTCCCTTCCTCAACTACCTCCTCTGGCAGCTTGTTCCATACACCCACCACCCTTTGTGTGAAAGGTTACCCCTCATATTCCTATTAAATCTTTTCCCCTTGACCTTAAACCTATGTCCTCTGGTCCTCGATTCACCTACTCTGGGCAAGAGGCCCCGATCTATTCCTCTCATGATTTTATATGCCTCTGTAAGATCACCCCTCATCCTCCTGCACTCCAAGTCGCAACTCATTCAACCTCTCATTAGCTTAGACCCTCTAGTCCTGGCAACATCTTCGGCAATCTTCTCTGTAGCCTTTCACTGTAATTTAACCTTCGAACTGTGATACAGAAAATTTTGAAACACCTTCTTAATTTCAAAGGAGTTAATCCCACAACTCTACGGGTAAATACACAGTGCTCTTGGTAATTTAGACTGGTAGACAGCTGCATGGTTCAGTGGCTGGTGCATGAGAACAGCTGCAGATTCCACCAAGTTAGCAAGGTTGAGATGGAATGTGTAGGTTGGAACTGCCGATGCTGGTTTACACCGAAGATAGCTAAAGGAGGGTCGCGACCAGAAAGAGTCACCCGTTCCTTCTGTCCCGCCGAGTTACTCCAGCATTTTGTGTCTACCTTCGAGGTGGAGATCAAAGATGCAAGATAGACCACTCCTGCTAATTGCAATTGGCTGACGTGTAGTACGCAACGGAACGGAACGTGGGCCTTATTTTCATCCATTTCCATAACCCGACCCGACTCGCAGTGTGATCAATGTTGCGGGGGAACAGTTTGTGTTAATAAATTAAAATTCGCAAAAATGAGGAGAAGATTTTTACCAAATAACTTTTATTTTTACGAGGATGTTTCCGTAACCGGCTTCCGTCTCCGCACTAGTATCTTTGCTCTGCTGTGATGGGATCTTTGGTGCGGAGACGGAAGCCGGTTATGGAAATGGGGCCGTAAAATGACCCGTGAATCTGCCCATGACCGTACTACGCCTGTTTCGTCGAGTGATCTATCTTGCTCGCTGTAGGATCTTTGGTGGAGATGGAGTTGACTGTGAGGAGATGAAATGATTCACTCAACAGCTGCCTGGTGACTGGGCCCTCTGGGAAATATGAGGGCAATACTAAGCCTAACGTTTACAGCTTCTTGCAGTTAATTAGTGTACTGATAATGTACATGAGTACAATGACCCCAGGCAATGTCTGAAAGAATGGTGTAGACTCTGGGATTATGTTGTTGTCGGAGTTCATGTTCTCAGCACAAATAAATCGGTGATTGAATAAAACACAATGAAAATAATTTCTCAATCGAAACGGTAGCCAGGCTCCCAAAGGGAAGCGTTTTAATTTACCGACAATCGCACACGCTGAATGTTGCCATCTATTGCAGTGGTCAAGGAAGATTATTGCGAAGTAGATCTGAAATGAAAGCCTCTCTCTCTCTCCCCACGTCCCTCTCTCCAACTCCCTTGCTAAAAGATCTCGCTGAGCTTTCTCCCCCTAACTTTCACAATAACAACTCTTTGTCAGGATCATCAATGCATGACTGACACAGAACACCGTTGCGACAAAATAACTGTTTTACTTGCAGCGATATTCTTTCTGACAGGGAATCTAGCGTGATGAAGGGTCTCGACTCGAAACGCCACCCATTCCTTCTCACCAGAGAGGCTGCCCGTCCCGCTGAGATACTCCAGCATTCTGTGTCCATCATCGGTGTAAACCAGTGTCGGCAGTTCCTTCCTGCACGCGGAGTTTTATCTCGTAGGGAACAAGAGGGGAAATAAACGCAGAGCAGGACAGAACTGGGAGAAATAAAATGAAAGGTAAAGAGAAAGAGGCATTGAAAATACGAGCGACCACAGGGACCTAGAGGGTGTAGTGCAAATGAAATGTTTTGGCTGCAGGAGTCAATACTTTACAAACTGTCTTAAGAAGTCTTATGTATAAATTTTGACTCTGAAAATGAAATCATCTTGAATTTATCAAACATAAGGTTTAGCACTACACGCGACCAATCGCAGCTGTGGAGACATCAGTAAAGGTGACTCGTTGTAGGATGCTGATTTGTTTATATTCTTCACCTTAATCCATGTATTGTGCTTCTGTAAGTAATTTACTGTCTATGTAATTTGTTGTGCTTTTGTATGCAATTTATTCTATATAATGTCTTGTCTTTTATCTGGACCTTGAGTCTGTAATAAAAAGTAATTAAGTAATGGGCCTGTCCCACTGTACGAGTTCATTCAAGAGTTCTCCCGAGTTTCCCCTGATTCGAACTCGGAGAATTATGGTAACGGCCGCTCGTCGGTACTCGGGGCTCTCGTGGACGATTTTCATCATCTTCACGTGTCTTCACGAGCTTACCGCGTTTCCCGAGTACCTGCCGTTAGCGTTTTGAGCCGCTAAGAGACGTCCCCGAGCTCCGACGTACCTGCTACGTACATTCTACATGCTTACCACGAGTTTGATTTTTTATTTAAACTCGGGAGAGCTCTTGGGTGAACTCGTACAGTGGGACAGGCCCTTTAAGTAAGACGGCTTTGAGGAGCATGTTTTCCAGGACCAGAATTTAACTACAAAGAGATCATAATCAACATTTTACAAACATGTTCAATGAAACTAGTGATTGTTTGGTTATTTTGAGTAAATCCAGACCGGTCCTGTGGAAACCAGTTTGAAAGTTTATTTTGGACGTGACTGTTTCAAATAACAGGCACACATTAATCAAAGAGAAGCCTATTTGTCTCCCCCAGCTTCTCGTGAGTTGAGTCATTGGGCTGTGAGGTTATGGTTCAGAAGTAGAGCTTCAATGTTTACTCATGTTAAATAAAATGGATTTATATAAACACTAGATCATTGATTCTGTCACATCATAAAATCCAATGATCCCTGCTATTGTTGAAATGGTACAGCTCTGCCAGACTCAACCTACTTCTGCCGACCAGCTTCAATGAGGCATCGACTTGGAAAAAAAATACGAAGCGCTGGAGTAACTCAGCCGGCCAGGCAACATTTCTGAGAGAAAGACACAAAAAGATGGAGTAACTCAGCGGGTCTGGCAGCATCTCTGGGGAACATGCATAGGTGATGTTTCTGGTCAATAGTCTTCTTCAAAATAATTGAGGGATGAGGAGGGGGAATGAAAGCTGGAAGAGAGGAGGGACAGAATAATGCCTGGCAAGTAATAGGCAGTTACAGCTGAAAGGAGTTTCTGGTAGGCAGATGGTTGGACAAAGGCCAGAGATGAAAAGACAGAAGGTGTGAGACAAAAGGATTGAAGAGTTGTGAATTGTGAAGCCAGAGGAAGGAATGTCAGTGGAAGGGGGATGGGGAGGGAAGGAATAGATGTGAGTCCAGGTGGGACAGAGGAGAGGGGGGAAAAGGGGGAATGGGGGAAGAAGAGTCACCAAAAATTGGGGAATTCAATGATCATACCATTGGATTGTCAGCTACCCAAGCGGAATATGAGATGCTGTTTCTCCCATTTACTTGTGGCCTAATGGCCCTATCCCACGATGCAAGTTCATTCAAGAGCTCTCCCGAGTTTAAAAAAAATCAAACTTGTGGTAAGCACGGAGAATGAACGTAGCGGGTATGTCGGAGCACGGGGATGTCTCTTAGTGGCTCATTAGGAAAACGGCAGGTAATCGGGAAGACTCGCTTATGGCAGGTAAGCTTGGGAAGACTCGCAAAGATTTTTCAACATGTTGCAAAATGTCGACAAGAGCCCCGAGTGCCGACGAGCGGCCATTACCGTAAATTTCCGAGTTCGATTCAGGGCAAACTCGGGAGAACTATTTGAATGAACTCGTACAGTGGGACAGGGCTTTTATTCTGGCAATAGAGGATGCCCAGAGCAGTAAAGGGCGTCCCACCAGCATGCGATTGCATGCGTCTAGCTCGACCAAACGTGGTTGCTTGAGCCGTACGGCCTCGCGGGGCTGGTCCCACTTCGAACCGTGGAGGCGTATGGAGTTGTACGGGGCTGGTCCCGACATTGAGCGGGCCTCCGAAAATCCTGCACTGTTCGATAATTCCGATAATTCGATAATCGCTTGGTGGAATGGTCACAGGTCTGGACGCAGTAGTTAAGGTTAGAGAAGGGGCACGTGAACCTCTGTCTCAACAGGAAGGTCTGCTGGGGTCACTGGATGGAGGTGAGGGATCGTGCATCGGGTCAGAAAAGGAAGAGTGAACCAATGAGTTATGGAGTCAAGGACACTGTGGAAGGTGGAAAGGGGTGGGGATGGGAACTTTAGTTTAGAGATACAGGCCCTTTGGCCCTCTGAGTCCACGCAAACCAACAAACACCCACACTCTAGTTCTATCCCAAACACCAGTGACAATTTATAGAACCAAATAAACCAACAAACCAAGGAACCGAGCACGTCTTTGGAACCGAGGAAACAGGATCACCTGGAGTAAACCCGCGCGGTCACAGGGAGAATGTGCAAAGTTGGTACAGACAGCACCCGTGGTCAGAATCAAGCCCGGATCTCTGGCTGTAAAGAGACAGCACTGTGAGGCACCAACTCTGCCACTGCGCCACTTTGTCACCCTTCTCTTTTGTCTCCTCTCACTTTCTTTACGTTAAAGGTTCAGCCATGGACATTTGCCTGGGCCCAACCATGCCGGTCCCTTTGTTCCAAATGTACACTGGCATCATCCCCCAACTCTCTCTCTGCTACATTGATGACTACATCGGGGGGTGCCTCCTGCACCCGTGCAGAACTCGTCGATTTCATTATCATCACCACTAACTTCCACCCTGATATCAAATTCACATGGACTATCTCTGACACCTCCCTCCCCTTTTTTGGTCTCTCTGTCTCCATCACAGGGGACAGACAATCAAATGATGTCTATTACAAACCTACCAACTCCCACAGTTATCTGGATTACACTTCCTCGTACCTTACCTCTTGCAAAGACGCTAACCTATACTCATAAGTTCATAAGTTCATGTGATAGGAACAGAATTAGGCCATTCGGCCCATCAAGTCTAATCCGCCATTCAATCGTGGCTGATCTATCTTTCACTTTTAACCCCATTCTCATGCCTTCTCCCCATAACCCCGACACCCGTGCTATTCAAGAATCTGTGCCTTAAAAATTCCATTGATGACCTTCACAGGCTTCATCCGAGCCGTCCTCTTTCCTTAGTAAACGTGATTTTCTGCTTACTGTCATAGGAGGATCCCTCACCTGCATCTCCTCTGTATCCTGTAGTTCTGCTCTCGCTCCTCATCTCCCCAGATAGAACAAGGATAGAGTCCCCTCGTCCTCATCCTTTAGCCCAGCAACGTGGGCGGCACGTGTGGTGCATTGCCAGAGTTGCTGCCCTGCAGTGCTTGCAGCGCCAGAGACCCGGGTTTGATCCTGACTACGCGTGCTGTCTGTACGGAGTTTGTTCGTTCCCCCCGTGACCACATGGGTTTTCTCCGAGATCTTCAGTTTCTTCCCACACTCCAAAGACGTACAGGTTTGTTGGTTAAATGGCCATAGATATAAATGTAAATTGTCCCTAGAGTGTGTAGGATGGTTTTAGTGTGCGGGGATCACTGGTCAGTGCAAACTCGGTGGGCTGAAGGGCCTGTTTCCGCAGTGTATCTCTAACCTAAAAAACTAAAACTCCGCATCCAACACATCATCCTTCGACATTTCAGTTGTGTCAACGTGATCCCACCACAATCACATCTTCCCATCCCCACCACTTCCCGCCTTCTGGAGAGACCACTCCTTCCGCAACTCCTTGGTTCACTCCAAAGGTGCTGCTTTGACCCTGCTAATTTACTCCAGCACTTTGGAACTTTTTTTGTAAACAGTAACAGCATCTGCAGTTCCTCGTTTCAGCATTCGCCCGAAACCGTTTTGGAATTTGACCAGCCTTTGGAGATTCTGATTAAATCCCTGATCTGAAATTAAACAAACACTACAAAGGCAATCCAACATATTGTGTGCTTCAAGGATTCAGAACAAGTCTTTGCATGGACTATTACAAGATGAATCATGTTAGTTTTGGTCTGATTGCACATCTTGGGAAAGGATCTTGATATGATTAATTGTGCAAAATATGCTTTTATTTACGGGTAAAAGGTATTTTATCATTTATGCGACCAAGGCATCACTCGCAATGTCGGCATTTACTGAAGAATCGCCCTTGAGATGGTGGTGGCGATGATCCTGTTCCCTGGTTACCTTGATGTACACAAGAGGGAAGTTCTTTGAGGCAAGCAAAAAACTGAATAACAGAAACACTCGGAGGTTAAAATGAACACGTCACTTCTCGCTGTTTCAACAGATGATGACACCTTCAACAAGGAGATGAGAATGTACAAGGCTTGATTAGTAAGTTTGCAGATGACACTAAAGTGGATGGTGTTGTGGATAGTGAAGATGGTTGTCAAAATGGCTAACAGCATTGAATGCAGATAAGTAAGAGGTTTTAGGAAGTGAATTGCAAGGCTATGGGGAGTGTTGTAGAGCAGAGGGATCTAGGAGTGCAGGTACAAACTGTAGTTGCATGAAAATGGAATCACAGGGTAGATAGGGTGGTCAAGATGGCTTATAGCACCAATCAGGGTATTAAGTATAGATGTTGATATGTTATGTACAGTTGTACAAGACATTTTCCAGGCCATATTTGGAATATTGTGTTTAGTTTTTATCACCCTGCTAAAGTACAGATATTGTTAACCTGGAAAGAGTACAGAGAAGATTTACGAGGATGTTCTAGTTGTTCAAGTGAGTTTATTATCATGTGTCCCTGATAGGACAATGACATTCTTGCTTTGCATCAGCAGACAGAACATAGAAGGCATTGACTACAAAACAGATCAGTGTGTCCATATACCATATATAAATATATACACACATGACTAAATGTTGCCAGAACTCGAGGGCCTGAGCTGTAGGGAGTGCTTGGGCAGGCTTGCAATTTATTCCTTGAGTCACAGGAGGGTGAGGGGTGATCATGAAGAGGTGTATAAGAAAGATCATGAGCGTAATAGATAGGGTAAATGCACAGTATATTTTACCCAGAGTAGGAGATTCAAGAACCAGAGGGCATAGGGTTAAGGTGAGAGGGGAAAGATGCAACAGGAACACAAGGGGCAACTTTTTTACACAAAAGGTGATGGGTATATGGAACGAGGTTCTAGAGGATGTAGGCGACCGTCATTTTAACAACATTTAAAAGACATTTGGACAAATACATGGATAGGGAAATGTTTAGGGGGTTATGGGCCGAACACGACAGCTGGAACTAGTATAGATGGAGCATCTAGATCAGCATTGGCAAGTTGGGCTGAATGCCCTGTTTCCATGCTGTGACTATTTTATGTCATTTCAGTTTATTGAAGGATAATAACAAAACTTAGCTTAGCGGTTGCAGATTTCAGAAAGCAAGAATAAGACAGGGCTATTTTGCTGGAAAAGATAACTGGTGGACCAGGCCAAAAATCATTAAAGTCAGAAAGAATTTGATTGTTAGATGCAGCAAAGTTGCTTGTAACTGCAGGATGTCCAAAGCCAGATGCCATGATCATGGTGATTCAGATCGCTCTATGCATTCACTGGCGGTACTATTGTACTGGCTGTAGTGACTGAGATAAGCGAGGTTTTGCGATCTCATTAGTCCACTTGAACATGAAGCCTTGCTAGTGCGACCGTCTAACCAAGTGCAACCGTTCAACAGGGGGTGGTCAATCCTGGCCACTGCTGACAAAGATTTCCATGTTAAAACAGGTCATGAGATTGAATTATTAATAGAAAAAGTATAAAGAAAATAAAGCACACAATTTGTTTTATTACATAGAAACATAGAAACATAGAAATTAGGTGCAGGAGTAGGCCATTCAGCCCTTCGAGCCTGCACCGCCATTCAATATGATCATGGCTGATCATCCAACTCAGTATCCCGTACCTGCCTTCTCTCCATACCCTCTGATCCCCTTAGCCACAAGGGCCACATCCAACTCACTCTTAAATATAGCCAATGAACTGGCCTCAACTACCCTCTGTGGCAGAGAGTTCCAGATTACACCTGGGGTGCAGCAGTAGAGTTGTTGCCTTACAGCGCCAGAGACCCGCGATCAACCCTGACTAAGGGTACTTGTCTGTACGGAGTTTGTACGTTTTCCCCGTGACCTGCGTGGGTTTTCTCCGGGATCTCCGGTTTCCTCCCACACTCCACAGAGGTTTGTAAATTTTACTTCGGAGTCATGTGAGTGATTCCGTGAAGAAGCTCCACCAGAGCGCACGTGTGTCATTACGCCTTAGCGCATGGCGCGATGACTGACTGGCAGGCACGCGGCTCCTTCCAGCGGTAAGTTTAAACCTGAAGGTAAGTGTCAAACTTATTCCCAGGTTATGTGTTTTCTTGTAGGAATCTCTCCTAACTGAGGTTTCCTGTTGGATTTCGGGGCGAAGTCCGGACGGGCCGCAGGGAAACCTTTATGGACCGCGGGGAATCCCAGTCACGGACTGCAGGGAATCCCGGTCATGACCTCGGGGAATCCCGGCCACGGACCGCGGGGAACACGCTACGGAGACCACGGAAGTGCGGGAAGTGGGCGGCGGTTGAATTCGCCTTCCGAGTCGCTGGCGGTGCAGCCAGCGGCTTCTGACTGGTGCCGGTAGCACCTAGGCAACCCCGTTTGGAGGGTTAGCCACGATATGAGGAGGGGAGCGGAGGGAAGAGGCCCTTTAACTCAAACGAGTCGGGCCAGGAGGATTCTTCATGGAGAGGATCCCCTCCTTCAATGGATAACGTCTTTGAACGTTCTAACCCACATGGAGCACCTGATGGAGAGGTGCTCCACAATGATATGCTCCAAAGGAGGGAGTTATATCAGCGCGGGCCCCCTCAGGGACCCACGCAATGGCACCTGTTACAATGCTGCACAATGTCTCCCTCTCTGAGGAGGGGAGCATTCGGGGTCAGTTCCTGTCTGACTCAAGAGCAAAAATCCTGATATAGGTCCGCAGGAGGGGCCATGTCAGCGCAGGTATCCTCAGGGGCCTGCTGGTGTAGTGCTGATGCCGTGGGACCCTGTTTGGCCATTAAATCATATCCTCTCTTTGAGGCTGGCCTGAATTAGCTCCTTTCAACCACCTGATTGTGTGTTTAACCCTATTTATGACCCATCGCCCAATATCCTCTGGCAATTCTGTCAACATTGCATAATTTGCATGCTGAATTCCAAATTGATACACTGTGGTGGTGGCATATGTTAGTCACATGGGTGCAATCCAGTCAAAGCTCCGGTCATATTTACCCAACCTCATTTGGCGCTGGTGTATCATCTCGTAAAATCAATGACCACACAGAATGGATGTTGGATCACAAAGTCTTTTATGACATTATGGTTCGATGGAACACCAAATATCGATATGTTTGTATCCAGGCTCATTCACCGGTTGCAAAAATATGAGGTTCACAGTGGCGAGAGATATATCCTCGCTACACGGGGAAGGAATGTTCTTTTATGTCTTCTCTCTATTTTGCCTCATCAGTCGGATCTTGCAATAAATTCAGCAAGTTCCCGCTTCAGCGGTTTTCGTACTGTCTGCTTATGTTGGGAATATAATAGAAACTTATATGGTTATTCTAAACATACAATTGCTGGTTCAGCGTGTGCCTCGGGAAACCAGCCCTGCATGATATAATCAATTCATTGACTTGCAGACTATAAGAAGACTGCTCCTGCGGCTTGGGTTGTCAGACCGATCCATGTATGTGCTCACTGCAGAGTGCAGGGGTAGCACCGAAAAATCAGTACATTTCCTCTTCAGGAGATGGGAAGCGATTTATTTAAATACAATATGGCACGGATTACTGACGTCTTGGAGTTCATTTCAAATGGGTCCTTGACAATTAATTTAGTTATAAAACCGTTAACTGAGCCCAACGGGGCTACTCATCATATTTCCTGCAGCGAGCGGGACCCACTCGGTCGGGTCTCACCCTCTGATATCCAGTTTATAAAGGATATCTTTAACACAAGTTCTTCCAGGCCCAAGCACACGGAAGTATGGGGTATTGACATTGTGTTAACACTACTTCACCAGGGGGCTCCAGCTACATCCTTATCTTTGGCCCAGCTCTCATAAGGTAGATATCCTCACAGCGCTGGTCTCAGCGCAACGGGTCCACTCACTACGTAAATTGCGACTGGACAGAATGGTTACACCTGCAAATAATATAATATTTTGCGTTTATGATTTTGTTAAGTAGAGCAGACCAGGGGCGTCAGGTTTCAAAGTAGTTCTCAGGGCATACCCCATGAACCTTCGCTTATGTGTGGTCACACATTTACAACAATATGTCAAGATCACCTAGAGCCTTAGAGGCTCTGATACTAGCAACGTTTGTTAGTTACGAAAAACCTCATAAGAAGGTATCAGTTCAGACCTTCTTCAGGTGGTTAAAACAGGGTTTTGGCTTATGCAGGAGTTGATACTAATATTGTTCATCTCACTCCATCAGGGCTGCTACAACATCAGCAGCAAGGGTTATGTACATTCCACTGGACCACATCCTAGCGACTGCAGGATGGGCTAACGAACGAGCTTTCCAAACATTTATAATAACCCATAGCCAGACCGGGGGTATTTGCCAACTCTATTTTAGGTTTTATTTTATAGTTCCTCCCTGATGAGAGGAGTTACTATTATTATTATTTGTTCATTAAATAGCACCAGCATGTTTTAAAACCATGTCATGTCTGTATGCATTATCAGTGATTCTCATAAAATAATCTGTGGTCAATTGATGCTGTTGTGTTTGTGACTTTCCATGGCATGAAATCACAGAGCTTTGAAATCTTCACCAAATCACTCACGTGACTCCGAAGTAAAATAGTAAGATTAAACGAGAACTTACCAGTTTGAAGTTTGACCTTTATTTTATGAGGAGTTACGATGAGCGACTACGTGCCCACAGCTCCCAACCTTCATATCATGAAGGTCATCTGGTAGTTCTATTTCTCTAATCTTACTATGTCACTTCAATTACTTTTATCTGTGATTTCACACCGCTGCTTTGAAGATTGACACACGTGCGCTCTGGCGGGGCTTCTTCACGTAATCGCTCATCGTAACTCCTCATAAAATAAAGATTAAACTTCAAACTGGTAAATTGTCATTTAATCTTACTATCAATTCACTTTGGTAAAGATTGTAAATTGTCCCTAGTGTGTGTCGAATAGTGTTAATGTGCGGGGATCGCTGGTCAACGTGAAAGGGCCTGTTTCCGCGCTGAATCTCTAAACTAAACTACACGAAACCTTCAAATGCCAGAAATGCATTAAGAAATGACTGGTGTAGGAAGGAACTGCAGATGTTGGTTTAAACCGAAGATAGACACAAAAAGCTGGTGTAACTCAACGGGTCAGACAGCATCTCTGGAGAAAAGGAATGGGTGACATTTCAGGTCGAGACCCTTCTTCAGACTTCAGACTGCATCAGAAATGAATTCAGATGAAGTGAAGCAAAGGAAAGAAAGCAATCTCCTGCCTGTTTTCAAACTGGGGCTGCTGTACTTGGATCAGGCCCCTCAGACTAGCATCGTGCTCCAGTACCTCATCTTCAGCTTGTTCGTGACTTCCTTGACCCGAAACGTCACCCATTCCATCCGTCCAGAGATACTGCCTGTCCCGCTGACTTACTCCAGCAGTTTCGTGTCTGTCTTTGGTGTAAACCGGCATCTGCAGTTCCTTCCTACACATTCCTTACTGCCGTGCACAGGAGCAAACTGCAGGAGCGAGTTGAGCTGCAACCAAGCTACTGTCTCTACCGATCTTTACTGTCGGCTAATGAGCCACGCGTTCTGCCTCAGGAAGTTGGCTAATAAATCCAGTAATTTCCCCAGAGGGTGCAGATATCATCAGAGTAGTTACGGGGAATGTCGACGATGTGTTTCAGTGGAAGGATTAAAAGTTAATATGGAGAAAAGAATTGAAGGCTCTGCTCATAGGGTAGATGGATGAGGTGAGAAAAGACGTGCTTGGAGCAAACACAGGTTCAGTGCAGCAAGTTGCCATCCAAGGCTTGCCAAGGTGGTGCAAAGTAGAACAATAAATAAACAGTAAATCAGAAATGATATTATTGAGTACAGGGCAGCACCTCATATACTGCATTCCTGTAGATCATCAGTGGGAAGAAATGCAATTATTTTTAGATATTAATTTCAAGAATAATTTCCATGTCATCTATTTCCCTATTCTACATTTTAGTGAAGTGTAAATGTGATTGATGCATTTGAGGAGTACCCCTGAAACATGTGGACACTGTTAGAGCCCCCTACTTTCACACTACTATGAAGATAGGGCCCTTTCAGAAGAAATTCCATTTTAGAATAATGAGTAAGCCACTTAGAACGGAGACGAGGAAACATTTTGTTCTCACAGACAGTGGTGAGTCTGTGGAATTCTCTGCCTCAGAGGGCGGTGGAGGCTGGTTCTCTGGATGCTTTCAAGAGAGAGCTAGATAGGGCTCTTAAAAATAGCGGAGTCAGGGGAGATGGGGAAAAGGCAGGAACGGGGTACTGATTGGGGATGATCAGCCATGATCACATTGAATGGCGGTGCTGGCTCGAAGGGCCAAATGGCCTACTCCTGCACCTATTGTCTATTGTCTTTCACGTGCATTCATTCGTGCAAATTTATTCCTGAGACATTATTTTGCATAGAGCAATAATTTTGGGTACAGTATGCAGAAATACAACCTGAAACTTGTACGCATGGCGATGCCAGGACTCACACAAGCTTTGACTTTATCTAAGTTGGGCAAGGGGACAAGCCTTACTTGGACCAACGCGAACGTTTCAATCGGTCGGAAGGAACTGCAGATGCTGGTTTACACCGAAGATAGACATAAAATGCTGGAGTAACTCAGCGGGACAGGCAGCGTCTCTGGAGAGAAGGAATGGGTGACATTTCGAGTTGACAAAAAACATTAGACAATAGGTGCAGGAGGAGGTTATTCGGCCCTTTGACCAGCACTGCCATTCAATGTGATCATGGCTGATCATCCCCAATCTGTACCCCGTTCCTGCCTTCTCCCCATATCCCCTGACTCCGCTATTTTTAAGAGCCCTATCTGGCTCTCTCTTGAAAGCATCCAGAGAACCTGCCTCCACCGCCCTCTGAGGCAGAGAATAGCCCTATCTATCTAGAGTCAGGGGATATGGGGAGAAAGCAGGAACGGGGTACTGATGGTGGTGCTGGCTCAAAGGGCCAAATGGCCTACTCCTGCACGTATTGTCTATTGTCTATTGACCCTGCAGCCATGACCCATGCCATTGACCACCATTTACATAAATCTTGCAGTAATTATGTTTTTAAAAAAAATGATGATGTGTTCCAGCTACCTTATCTTTTGGGGGTACACAAAATGCTGGAGAAACTCAGCGGGTGCAGACTGAGGGAGGGTTTCGGCCCGAAACGTTACCTATCTCTTTCGCTCCATAGATGCTGCTGCACCCGCTGAGTTTCTCCAGCATTTTGTGTACCCTCGACTTTCCAGCATCTGCAGTTCCTTCTTTAATACCTCATCTTTTGATTAGTTGCACCAGTACATCATCAATCTCACCAACTTCCCAAGTAAAAGACTGCTGCAGGAACTCAGTAGGCCAGCCAACAACTGTGAATGGAAGGTAGTCACAACATGCTGCAGTAACTCAGCAGGTGAGGCAGCATCTATGGAGAGAAGGAATGGGTGACATTTCGGGTCGAGACCCTTCTTCAGACTGATGTCAGGGGAGGAGGCAGGACAAGGATAGAATGTAGGCGGATACAATAGTACTGGTGGGAGAACTGGGAAGGGGAGGGGATGGAGAGAGAAAGCAAGGGCTATCTGAAACTGTGAATGGAAATGGACAGACGATGTTTCAGAAGATAGACACAAAAAGCTGGAGTAACGTGGCGGGTCAGAGAGCATCTTTGGAGAAAAGGAGAAAAGACCTCTTCTGAAGAAAGGTGTCGACCCGAAACCTCACCTATTCCTTTTCTCCAAAGATGCTGTCTGACCCGTTGAGTTACCCCAGCTTTTTGTGTCTATCTTCGGTTTAAACCAGAATCTGCAGTTCCTTCCTAAATAGGCGATGTTTCAGGTCGGGTCCTTCTTCAGACTGATGGAGTAAAGGAGAGAGAGTTGGTAGACAGAGGGGAGGGGAAGGAGTGGGGCAAGAGCTGCCAAGAGATAGATGGGACCAGCAAGGAGGGCTTGATTAGCAGATGCATCAGGTGGGAGAAAGAAGGGTGGTGATAGTACCAAGACAAGAGGTGATAAGTGCAAATAGAAGAAACTGCAAAGATGAGCAGAGGCAGCACTGTGACACAGCAGTAGAGTTGCTGCCTTACAGTACTTGCAACGGGGCTCATGTTGTCGACCTCTCCGTACTGAGCCCCTGTCAACTGACCTCAGTCAGGTGAACGACTAACAAACAGAGACGCTGCAGCATGCGCCCTTTTTAGGGCAGACACCTAGGGATGTCGAAGCGGATGGCATCACAAACGCAAGAAGAAGAAGCACTTGCAACGCCCGAGATCCGAGTTCAATCCCAACTATGGGTGCTTGTCTGTACGGAGTTTGTACATTCTCCCCGTGACCGCGTGCGTGGGTTTTCTCCGAGATCTTCAGTTTCCTCCCACACTCCAAAGACGTACAGGTTTGTAGGTTAATTGGCTTGGTATAAACGTAAATTGGCCCCAGTGTGTGTAGGAAAGTGTTAACATGCGGGGATCGCTGGTCGGTGCAGACTGACTCAGTGGGCCAAAGGGCCTGTTTCCGCGCTGTATCTCTAAACTAAACTAAACTACGAAAAGGTAGGGAGTGAAATATAGAACGAGAGGTTGGGATGGTGGTTAGAAATGAAGGGGATGGGAAGTAAACCTTGGAGCCCAGAGTGACGAGGGGTAGGTGGTAAGCAGACAGATGAGGTGGTGGCGGGAATAGGACTGGGTGATGGGGGCTAAGGAGTAGAAAGAAAGATGTGTGCTGGGGGGAACTGACAGTGGGGCATAGTAATGCCAGAAACACCTCCAGCAGACTGCTTTTTCCTTAAGATTCCATCACCTGCAGACTATTGTGTTCAATAACTTCTCATCTTCCCACTTGAATCACAGAACCACAAATAGATTAGAGCGGAGAGGACCATTCGTCCCTTTGAGAATCTGCCAGCTGACTACCAGGGCAAACCTCAATTTTGCAAATGTAGGTAATGCACTTCCTATTCCCATTTACATCTAAAGACACAAAGACATTCTTTTTGAAGAGACTCTCCTCCTCTTTACTGCTCCACTGTATAATCTCCTCAAGCTGTGCCTACCTTGAAGAAGATATCTTCTAACATCATCTGCTTTTCCTTGTTTCTACATTTTAAAGCTCCACTACATGGATAGGACCGGTCTGGAGGGATATGGACCAAATGCTAGCAGGTGGGACTAGTGTAGCTGGGACATGTGGGCAAATTGGGCCGAAGGGCCTGTTTCCAAACTGTATCACTCTATGACTCTATGACTATGACACTGCAGAATCTTCTCAAAGTATGCCTACTTTGAAGAGGTTCTCCACCAAGTCCTTGTTTGGCCATTTACATCTCCTTTATTCACTGATGCACTCCTTCATTGATGCACTCTCTTCCCTTGCCACACCACAGTCCTTTTTCTGATAACCACCTTTTCCTGCCCCTTAAAGCTGTGACTTTCCTCAACCCCACCTTCTTCTCGATTTCATCTTCTTTCCATTTTGCTGCAGATTTGCTGGTCTGAACTCTACCTAACAAATGTTCCTGTAACTTCAGGCTTTGACATCTATTGAGATATTACAAGACAGTTTTAGTTGCATAGTGAGGACGAAGCAGATCACAAATGATAGCAATGTTACCAATTACTCACCTCTTGCTAACTAAGCCTGACCCAGAATCAAGCAACATTTGGAAGATCAATACAATGTATTCACTGCCTCTTTACAGCTTTCTTCGAATTCTCAGAATTCTCAGATGCAAGTTAATAGGTCCAGAGCATTTCTCAGTTTAATGTTCTGTATTAGAGGAGGTCTCATTTCACAATCACTAAATATTTGATTCCTGCCATTGCAAGATTAATTCTTTGTTCTCTTTGGAGACAAACATTTCATTCAGTAGTGTAATTGAGAAAGGAAATTGAGAAGCTTGTAACCAATACAACAATCTCTCCCTCAATGTCAGCAAGACAAAGAAGATTGTAATTGACTTCAGGAAGCGAAGCGGTATACACACAGCAGTGTATATTGATGGCGTTGAAGCAGAGATGCTTGAAAGCTTTATGTTCCTAGGAATAAATATGTCACCAGCAATTTGTCCTGGACCAACCACATTGAAGCTATGGCCAAGAAAACACATCAATGCCTCTACTTCCTTAGAAGAATTAGGAAGTTCAGTACGTCCCAAAAACTCGCACCAACTTCTACAGATGTGGCGTAGAAAGCATTTTCTCGGAATGCAGCACAGTCTGATTTGGGAATAGCTTCATCCAAGTCCGCAAGAAATTACTTAGAATGTGGACATACAGTGGCTCGCAAACATTTTCATACCCCTTGAACTTTTCCACATTTTGTCACGTTAATAATTTTATAATTTATAACACAATTTATAACCAAGCCAATTAACCTACAAACCTGTAGGTCTTTGGCGTGTAGGAGGAAACCAACGATCTCGGATAAAACCCACGCGATCACGGGGAGAACGTGCAAACTCTGTACAGACAGCACCCGCAGTCAGGATCGAACCCGGGTCTCCAGTGCTGCAAATGCTGTAAGGGGGTGGGAGGGGTGGAATAGGGCAGAAGGGAGCCCAGCAAATGTAAAGGGCAGAGAGTTGTGATAGAAATTTGTCAAATGCACAGCAATTGATTACATAATCCATTTTACACAGGAGCCATATTTATTCCTGCTAGAAATTACCAGCTTGGCATTGATTGGCAGTTATTTGATGTCCTTAAAAGATGTTCCCCTGCCCACTGTCTCAATTCTGAGTTAATCTGTATAAGGAGACTAATTATTCCGTTAACATAACAGTGGAAAAAAGCATCATACAAATGATCTGTATTTGCTCACTATCATTTTGAAAATTAGATTTTTTGCCTATAATTCTCTCTCTCTCTCTCCCACTCTCTTTTTTTTCAATTCCAAATACCTTCAAATGAAGCCATCTTTATTGAAATAAATTCTAGATGAAGTCTGTCTCAATTACTTCCATTCTACTGTATGTCTCCTCAAAGCCAATCCTTATAAGAACCAAATACTTAAATGCTCACTATCATTGATATTATTTTTAATCTTATTATCATGTTCTTGCTTTTTCCATTCTTTCTCTCCTCTCCTTCTCTCTATCCCTCTTTCTTTCTCTTTACTCATTCTCTTTTTTTTTCTCTTTTAAAAAACTTTTTTCGACACAATCATATGATACAACACATCAAAACATAACCAAACTTACACTATATCAAAAAAAAATCATTTTAGTACAACAGTACGTTCATTGTTTACAATACTCTCAACCCCACGCGGTGACCAGCGCCCACCTAAGGCCTCCAGAGTCCCCATGGAAACCGCGTGTTCCCTCTCCACGGACACATACTCTCTCCCTCTCCCTCTCTTCCTCTCTCTCTCCCCCTCTCTCTCTCTCTCTGTCTCTGTCTCTCTCACACTCTCTGTCTCTGTCCATGTCTGTCTCTGTCTGTCTCTGCCCATCTCTGTCTCTCTGTCTCTGTCTCTCTCTCTGTCTCTCTCTCTCTCCCTCACACACTCTCTCTCCCTCACACACACTCTCGCTCTCTCTCCCTCTCTCTTTCTCTCTCTCACACTCTCTCTCCCTCTCTCTCTCTCACTCTCTCTCTCTCTGTCTCTGTCTCTCTGTCTCCATCTCTGTCTCTCTGTCTCTCTGTCTCTGTCTCTGTCTCTCTGTCTCTGTCTCTCTCTCTCTGTCTCTCTCCTCTCTTCACCTCTCCTCCCCTCCCCCCTCCCCTTCTTCTGCCTTCATGGTTATTACATTAACTCTTCCCTTCCCAGAGATGGAGGTTGTGCGTCATTACTTTGCTCTGATAGACACATGATGCTGGAGTAACTCAGCGGGAAAAGCAGCATTTCTGGGGAGAAGGAGTGGATGACGTTTCGGGTTGAGACCCTTCTTCAGACTAGAGTGGAGTGTCGGTGGAGGAACCAGTCTGGAGGTGGGCAAGCTTGTGATCCTTAGTAGGATCCAACTATGCAAGGAACCTTTTTGAGGGCGTGCATTTGGCGTAGAATGAAGTAAATTTGGGGTCCGTTGCAGATCTGGGTGAGCGAGGCCCGGAGCTGCGGGAGAGTCAGAGCAAGGACCCAAAGCGTCACACATTCCTTCTCTCCAGAGTTGCTGCCTGTCCAACTGAGTTATTCCCAGCATGTTTGTGTCTATCTTCAGTTTAAACCAGCGTCTGCAGTTCCTTCCTACACATTACCTCCCTCAGCATCCCTTTTCATTCATAGCCACAACTAAACATGTTTTGCATATCATCCATTCAATCTCTTTCTTTCAGCTTCATGTTATGTTCCTTAACTAATTGTGTCCTTCATCTGCTCACTCAATTCAGTTTAGTTCAGTTTAGAGATGCAGTGCAGAAACAGGCCCTTCGGCCCATCGAGTCCACACCGACTAGCGATCCCCGCACACTAACACTACCCTTCCCACAATAGGGACAGTTTTGCATTTACGCCAAGCCAAATAATCTATAAGCCTTCACATTTTTTGGAATGTGGGAGGCAACCAATTAACTCGGAGAAAACTCCCGCAGGTCACGGGAAGAATGTACAAACTCTGTACAGACAGCACCCGTAGTCAGAATCGAACCGGGGTCTCCGGCGCTGTAAGGTACTAGCGCTACCGTTATGCCACTGTGCCGCCCAAACATATCAAGGAAACATATTTCCTTGAATTTGATTTAAAACTAATTTCATATCACTTAATTTCTCTAGAATCTTCGTTGAAGGGCCAAGTCCTCAATATAGTGCCCTTACGAACGTTGGAATATTCGACTTGAATTATCCTTATTGGATACTCCAGCATTTTAGCTGTTAATCTATTTATTTTCATTTTTACTCTGGAATAGGTTACAGAGATCTGTAATAAATTTTTGCTGACGATGGCTAATATTTAATCAATGTGTGACCTTTTAATTCATTCTTAACAACAGACTCTGGAACTCAGACTGACTCTCTGCTGTTTGCTCAATAATATTAAATGAATGTCCACAATGATCAAAAGAAACATTTGCTGTTGGAACAAATATTCGCGGCGCTGCTTAATGTGATGCTTACACACTCATTTTGTTTGCTGTGGACAAGGACACGGATCTAGTGAGTTCAGGGAAGAGAGAAGTGATGTACTGAAGCATATTGACATTACAAGCAGGAGGTTTGGCAGACTTGAAGCATGTAAAGGTAGGTAAATCCCTGGAGCCAAACCTGGGACATTGAAGAAAGCAAGTGAAGAAAGTGAATGCAGCAATTTTTGTATTTTCGTTGGCCATAGTTTTTTTGTTTCATTTTTAGTTTGGACATACAGTGCGGAAACAACCCATTCGGCCCATCGAGTCTGCACCGACCAGCGATCCCCGCACACTTACACTAGGGGCAATTTACATCTATACCAAGTTAATTAACCTACAAACCTGTACGTATTTGGAATGTGGGAGGAAACTGAAGATCTCGGAGATGTAGGTCGCTGTGAGAACGTACAAACTCCGTACAGACATCACCCATTCAGGATCGAACCCAGTTACCACTATGCCCCTGTCTTCCCAATAGGAGTGGGACGAGAAGACTGAACGGTGGCTAATGCTTTTGCCTTTATTTAAGAAGGGCTGTAAGGACGATCAAGGCCAACACGGGCCATTGCGCGCTGCAACAGTTATGGAAATGTTACTGGTCGAGTCTATATCTCACCATTCCATGCCTGTTCATGTGCCTGGCTAAATGCGTTTTAAGCACCATATTATATGTTTCCATTATCTTCCGTGGTTCCAGGCATCTGTCACTCTCTATGTAAAATAACTTGCTTCACACATCTCCTTTAAACTCCACCCCATCCCCCTCACATTAAACCTAATCATGAGAGGAACAGATCGGGTAGATGCACAGAGTCCCATGCCCAGAGTCCCATGCCCAGAGTAGATGATTCGAGGACCAGAGGACATAGGTTTAAGGTGAAGGGGAAAATATTTAATAGGATCCTGAGGGGGTAATTTTTTCTCACAGAGGGTGGTTGGTGTGTGGAACAAGCTGCCAGAGGAGGTAGTTGAGGTTGAGACTATCCCAATGTTTAAGAAACTGTTAGACGCGTACATGGATAGGACAGGTTTGGAGGGATATGGACCAAACACAGGCAGGTAGGACTAGTGTAGCTGGGACACGTTGGTCGGTGTGGGCAAGTTGGGCCAAAGGGCTGTTTAGTGATAATCTTTCATTAGTGATATCTATGACTGTTACAGATTCTATGACTCTATGTCTGACCCTCTGGAGGACTTCCAGTCTGAGATTAGTATACAAACTTAAAGCATACGGGTTCCTGGCACGAAAAAGAGTAGGAGTAAACGGGTCCTTTTCACAATGGCTCTCCACTCAGTGCTCCACAGGTAAGTCAGATGCTATGCTGGAGTTCCTCCAACACATTTATTTAAATGGTGGCCGACAGCGAGACCTACAGTATTGTGTGTCAGGTCCATCGTGCTCAGGTACAGGTTTCCACTCTGGTGAAAAAGGCTGTGAGGAAGGACCCATGTTTACCCTGATTCCATATCTCTCATAATTTGCCTCTTCTTAAGGGGTTGGACAGCTTTTCCCGATGTTGTAGTTATTCACAGCTTAACAGAGAGTTGAGTCGAACTCTCTGGCCCATTGGCCGAAGGGGATGATGAGAGAACCATAAATATAAGGTAAATAATTGAATCAGAATGTAGGGAAATATGCGCCTGTCACCTTAAGTTCTATCACAGGGAGAATGTTGGAATCCATTATTTAAAGGGTGATAACTGAATATTTAGAAAGTCATGCATAAGGCAATGAGACAGTAAAAATGGTTTGATTAGAAGTTAGGAAATGTATTTAAATCTGTATTGTTTTCTGTGGGTCGGCACAACTACTGCAGGACTGTAGCAGCATCCACTGTTACCATAGCTACAGCTTTGTCTTTCTGAAAATGTCAAATGGCTAAAATCTACCAAAATCAATATGTGAGGGGGGATGTGAGGGGGATGGGGTGGAGTTGTGGTGAGGGGGATGGGGTGGAATTTAAAGGAGATGTGTGAATCCATTATCTGCACCAAGGCAATGTTTTAACCTGAATGTTTATTTTTTAAAAGTACGTTATCAAAACCTATTGAAGTCACAGTGATGCACAGAAGGGAGACAGGAGCTTCAGAAGCAGTCTGACAAATATCACCAAAATAGCATTACATATTCTTCAGCAAAGCTCCCTAAAACTTGCGTCAGACGGGCAGAGGATGTACTGTTCAAAGGGATAAACATTACCTGCGCAGGTCTCGGTCTTCCTGTCTGCTGTTCTTTAGGACTGGCGCAAGTTCTCCAGGCTATTTACATCTATTCAGCTTGCATCAACTTCTTTAATGCAGTCCACAGATCAGATTAGCAACAGATTTGAAGGAGGCTACAAATGGCAGTGGAATGCAGTAACATTTTGATGTTCACATTAGAAATAAAGCAAAGCCTTCTCTCACTGAACACCTCCGTTCAGTCCGCCTAAACCTACCTGATCTCCTGGTTGCTCAACACTTTAACTCCCCCTCCTATTCCCACACTGACCTTTCTGTCCTGGGCCTCCTCCATTGTCAGAGTGAGGCCCAGCGCAAATTGGAGGAACAGCACCTCATATTTTGCTTGGGGAGCTTACACCCCAGTGGTATGAACATTGACTTCTCCAACTTAAAGTAACCCCATGCTTTCCCTCTCTCTCCATCCCTCCCCCTTCCCAGTTCCCCGACCAGTCGGACTGTCCCCCTGATTAAATATTATTTCAGCAAGCTTCGTTGTCACATTCTTCTCACTAACAATGATGTATTTTACTGAGTACTCCAGCATTTTGTGTCTACCTTCTCTCATTATGAAGCCCTGTGTCATTCGCCATAAGCAAGCGATGTTGGTGTTTGACCCGGGCAGCACGGTACCCGGACGATGCGTCGAAGGCCGAGGAGCCGAAGCGAAGAAGCAGAAGCAAAATAACCGAATGGAAATGAAGCCAAAAAACCAAAAGGGCGCAACGCCTAAAAGCCAAATAATGGACATGACGTCGCCGGGGGCGGGATTTGTCAGTGATTGGTCCAGACCCCCGTGTCCATCACATCATTGGCCGGGAGAGACGGGAATGCAGGGGTCATTTTCCCACACAAGACCGCATGGGGCTGGAGGGTGACTGGGCACTCTGAACCCGAGCACCAAGGTGTAAGCGGCGAGAGGAGCGCATCCCTCGGGACAGCCCCCACTCTCTCCCCGGGGTCAGCGCTGTCCAGCCACGGCCGCCCTCCGCCTTGTCTCCCCCGTGCGGCACTGTGGCAGGATGTGGGTCGGCAGCGCACACACACACACACGGGCCCGGGTGGAGCTTGAAGAGGCATTGATGCTGCGTCCGTTCGGTTAGTTGGCTTTTCGGTGCCGTTTCCATTCGGTTATTTAGCTTCCACTTCTTCGCTTCGGCTTCTGGTCATTCGACGTCACATCCACACAAGGGCAGCAGAGTGACGCACCAGTAGAGTTGCTGCCTTACAGCACCATAGACTTGGGTTCGACCCTGACTACACATGCAGTAGCGATGTTACAATACTTACCTTCAGCGGCGCTGCAGTTCTGCCACTGCCGCCTTTGGTGGGGGGGGGGGGGGGGGGGGGGGGGGGGGGGGGGGGGGGCGGGCGGGATTAAAATGCCATTTTCTACCGCCAGTCGGAGGCGGACTTCCTCAGGCTACTAGCTGCTAATGAAAAAAAATCGATCGGACTTTCGTTCACGCTATATTTTTAAAAAGGTTCGCTGGACAATTCAATATTTGGATTGAAATAAAAAGTGACTACTAACGCCCTCAACGCCTACAATGTGACGGATCGCAAGAAC
This sequence comes from Okamejei kenojei, assembly GCA_035221665.1. NCBI lineage: Eukaryota > Metazoa > Chordata > Chondrichthyes > Rajiformes > Rajidae > Okamejei > Okamejei kenojei. Next base: position 5,657,984 of record CM069150.1, on the reverse strand, counting down.
AGGACAAAGCAAAGGGTACATCGTGTATTTTACACCTAATCTTGCTTCTTGGGATGGCTTTAATTTAATTTTACATTGCGAAAATGTGATTTGGGCCCCATACGAACCGGCAGTGTTTTTCCTGCCGATATGGAGTTCAAATTCACTGCAAATGCAACGTTCCAATCGATTGCGTTCCAGAAGCAAGACGATTAAAATGCTCTTTTTTTTGGACAATCATGTCATAAGCCATCCAAGTTGTTTATATTTTGTGTTATTCTCTCTCCACGATCATTATTTTTTAACTAAATCTGACAACAGTTTGAGTCACATGTATTGGGCAAAAAACAATAATTTTGATTATATTTTGAAAGGATGTTTCTGGATTAATTTATGGGAATTAAACATTAAATTCCTTCCATCTGGCAGATAAATTAATGACAGTGAGATTTAGAAATCGTTATATTGTGAATTCCTGTGTGAATGGGATTAGCTTGTTATTTGGATACTTAGGCTATTTTTAAAAATTACCCTTTTCTTAAGAAATTGAATCTACAGGACATTCTTAATGGGAAAGTACTGGACAGAAAGGCATGTCATGCGTGGTTTGAAGAGCAAAAAACTTGTAGTTTACAATGCCAAAATTGAAAATTTGAGGAAAAACAAGGTGCACAGAGTTGCTTATTGGTTACAGTCTGAGGAGTATGATGATGCTACTGACTATGATACACCAATGTACCCGCTAGCAACTGATCTTCTCCATAAAAACTTTTGGAGAAGATCATTGCTAGAAATTGTAATGTATTTACCTATCCGTTGCCGACTTACAGCATATAATACAATAATATTAAAGTTCTGATCTTGAGATTATCACATTTTTGAATTTTCAAGGCAGTCTGGGTGTTTATTACTATTTCTGTCACAACGGTCAATTTTGTAATTAGCTACAATTAGGTAATTAACTAATTTAATGCTTTAATTTCAGGTCACCCAAGTAAGATGTTTTATATTTGTTGCAGAATGCTTCAATCCATAATAACTGAAAATTTCATTCAGTTCTCTTAATTCTTAAGAAGTTATGGGCTTTTGACTGTCCTCGATCACAGCTTTTGTGTTAAGTCAATGGAAAAGCAATAGGGAACAAGATGCTAAAGATTTTTTTTTATTTTTTTATTTTTTTTTAATGGTTCAATGGTGATTTTATTGTCACTTATGTGAACGTACATTGAAATTATTTTCCTACAAACAGTCCAGTAGAGTATAGGCAAACCTCAGCACATCCCGGATTAGCAAATTTTACAGTATAGTCTCCTGATCCCGAGTGCAAGAGGAGTAGATTTTAAGTGCCATTTTCAAAATCCAGCCCTTGCTCTTGTTGTTATGAGCGGTGCCCATTCCAGGCAAGCTCCAGGCTGCTGCAGGCCTCCAGCCATCACCTTTCTTCGATGTGTGGATCGAGCTTCCTGGCTCCTCCGAGTTCTCAGAGCTATCGTATTGTTTGTCTGAAGAAGGGTCTCGACCCGAAACGTCACCTATCTCCTTCGCTCCTTAGATGCTGCTGCACCCGCTGAGTTTCTCCAGCTTCTTGTGTAAGCCCCCCAGGGAACGAGATGCTAATTTCCGAGTATGAAAATGGCCATAACTCTTTTAATACTGAAGATATGAAAGTGACTTAGGTGTCAAATTAAACTTCTTTTTATGCTTTATCTGATGGGATAAATTGCAGACTTGATTTTTTAAATCTCAAAATGTTGTAACATTGCTACATGCAGTCTGTATGAAGTTTGCACATTCTCCCTGTGACCGCGTGGGTTTTCTCCGGCTGCTCCAGTTTCCTCCCACATTGCAAGGACGTGCAGGTTTGTAGGTTGATTGGCTTAGATAAATTCTCTTTAGGGTGCAGGATAGAACAGGTGTATGTCGGTGTGACCTTGATGGGCCGAAGTGCCTGTTTCTGCACTGGATCTTTAAACTAAACTAAAGGTGTGGCTGACGATGACCCATGAACCTGTTGGGTCCCCGTTGTGACGCCAGTCAAGTATAAAATGGAACTGCGCAGACACGGTAAGTGGGAGCGCACTGCGCAGGCGCGACTGCCGCATATGAAACATCTCCCATTCACATACATAAAGTTCATTGAAATGTTTTCAAGTGAATTACTTTGTAAAATATAACACAACTTGACACTGCACACCGCAGGCGAATGGAAGCGAGACAACCTGTTGACCCGTGGGGTCCCCGCGGTGACGCCACCACAACAGAGGAACACATAATGTTGAACAATAAAGCAAGTTCAGACCATTTGAATATAGCCAGGTTAAGAGGAGCATAAACAGGAACCAAGATTTTGAAAAGCAACACTTACCAGTCTCAATTACACTGAACTTTGGACACAAACCCTCAGCCAACATTCAGTGCAAAACGAGGGTTTATTGCACTTGTGGAGGTCAGGCAGACAACCATGAAGAATGCTTAATAGCTCCCACAGTACCTAGAACAAAGCTGAGATCCCTGTTTACATTTCAATTAACATACAATCTGGGTATAAACACAATGCTTTTGGTGGGGTCTTACATATTGGTTTGTGTATAGCCTAATTATAAACCAGGCATTGTTGATATGCTCCTGGGTAATAAAGGGCAAAAGTCTGGATTTTGTCGGGAAATGTTGTCAAATACCCAAATACCAGCTGATATTGTACCATGCAATCTCATTGTACATGTGTATAGTGACAATAAAAAGGCATTCATTCAATCGATAGCGTCAGATTTCACAGGTTTTAAAGGTTTCAAAGGTTTTTTATTGACACGTGTACCAATTAAGGTACAATAATATGCGAATTACCATATAGTCATACTAAAAAAAAGCAACTAGACACAAAACTACATAAAAGTTAACATAAAAATGGACAAATATAGAAGTTTCTGACAACCTTTGTTGCAACGTTCCTCCTGTGCTCGTCGTTGAGACCAATATGGAAGATGAAAGTGACAGAGTGCCTGAAAACTTATCAGCATGATACACAGCATGGTTTGGGAACAGCTCCGGGAACTTGCAGCCATTTGTGGACGCAGCCCAGGCCAACACACAAACCAGCCTCCCTTCTATTGGCTCCATTTATACCTCACGCTGCCTCGGCAAGGCCAGCCGCATAATCAAGGACGTGTCACACCCTGGCCACTCCCTCTTCTCCCCTCTCCCATCGGGCAAAAGGAATAGAAGTGTGAAAATGCACACCTCCAGATCCAGGGACAGTTTCATCCCAGCTATTATCAGGCAACTGAACCATCGTACCACCAACCAGAGAGCAGTCCTGAACTACTGTCTAGCTCATTGGTGATCCTCAGACTATCCTTGATCGGAATTTACTGGCTTTACCTTGCATTAAACGTTATTCCCTTACCACCGTATCTATACAGTGTAAATGGCTTGATTGTAACATTTATTGTATTTCCTCTGACTGGATAGCACACAACAAAGGCTTTTCACTGTACCTCGGTACATGTGACAATAAACTAAACGGAAGCTTTATATTCCAGCATGGAAACTCCAGCGGAGGATTCTCCCAATGAACTGTTCCCTTACAAGAGGTATTGGTCCCATGGAATTCCTCCCAGTTATTTATGCCGCATATCCTCCCCCTTACACCTTGGCCACATGGAATATTGTTACCCAACACACTCATCGCCACCAGACGATCCAAGAAGATGGCTCATACATTCGTCATACTCAAAGGCCAGCATTGAAGTCCCCTTCTTATTAGGGCATTTCAATAGACAGTAGACAATAGACAATAGACAATCGGTGCAGGAGTAGGCCATTCAGCCTTTCGAGCCAGCACCGCCATTCAATGTGATCATCGGTGATCACCCCCAATCAGTACCCCGTTCCTGCCTTCTCCCCATATCGCCTGACTCCGCTATCTTTAAGAGCCCTATCTAGCTCTTTCTTGAAAGTACCCAAAGAACAAGCTCCACCCCCTGAAGCAGAGAATTCCACACTCACAAATCTCTGCGTGAAAAAGTTCATTTTCATGAAACAGCCCGCACATTTTGAGAATAGAATCATGGAATCATACCATTGTAGTTCAGAAATATGCCGTTTCCACCCATCTCATCCCTGCTGACCAAGATCCCAACCATGCTGCGTCCTTATCAGTTCTTTGTATTCACATACCAGGCCAAATTACTTTTTAATATGCTAATTCTATCTGCTCTACCACCTCCCCTGGCAGCTTGTCCCGGAAACCATTACACTCCAAATGAGAAACTCAACCTCTTAGAGTCATGGGGACATAGAGTCATAGAGTGATTTTGTGTGGAAACAGGCCCCCCCGGTCAACATGTCCCAGCTTTACTAGTCCCACTTGCCTGTGCTTGGTCCATATCCCACCAAACATGTACCTATCTAACTGTTTCTTTAACATTGGAATAGTCCCAGCCTCAACTACCTCATCTGGCAGCTTACACCCACCACCCTCTGTGTGAAAAAATTACGATTAAATCTTTTCCCTTCATCTTGAACCCATGTCCTCTGGTCCTAGATTCCCTGACTGGGCAAGAGACTCTGGGCATCTACCCGATCTATTCCTCTCTTGATTTTGTACACCTCTATAAGATCACCCCTCACCCTCCTGCGCTCCAAGAAATAGAGAACCAGCCAGCTCTGTAAACATTGGACTCAAACATTTCACTTTGCAGATACAGATTAATGAATTGCAAGTGCAAACGGCAATAGTGCTTTTGTTTAATTTGGAATTGATGCATTCATGTCCTTCTGTCCTAATCCTAAGGAAACGACAGCTAATATTCACATTGAACTACACAAAAGTGGTGTCATGATGTCATACTATGGTATCAATAAAAAAATTGGCCGACTATATTATGGCACATCTTTGGTATTCATAAGTTCATAAGTGATGAATTCATCGGCACAGATGGCAGTGGAGGGCAAGTCATTGGGTATTTTTAAAGTGGAGATTGATAGGTTCTTCATTAGTAAGGGGGTCAAAGGTTATGATGCTATGGCGGGTCAATGGAGTGCGGAAAATAGATCAGCCATTATCAAATGGCAGAGCAGACTCGATGGGCCAAATGGCCTTATTCTACTCTTATGTCTTGTGGTCTTATAACCTTCTATGCTATCTTTGTATAGGCCAGTTTTGGTATCATGTGCAAACTTATTTATCAGATCATCTACTTTCTCATCCAAGTCATTAATACATTACAAACAACAAAGCTCTCCGCACAGATCTCTGTGTTACATGATTTAGTTTAGTTTAGTTTACAGATTCAGCTTGGAAACAGACCCTTGAACCCACCGAGTCCACACCGACCAGAAATCCCGGCACACAAACTCTATTCTACACACACTATGGACAATTTACATTTATACCGAGCCAATTAACCTACAAACCTGTACGCCTTTGGAGTGTGGGAGGAAACTGAAGATCTCGAAGTAAACCCACGCAGGTCATGGGGATAATGTACAAACTCCGTACAGACAGCACCCGTAGTCAGGATCGAACCTGGGTTTCTGGCGCTGTAAGGCAGTAGCTCTACCACTATGCCACAGTGTATGTTTGTGTAAACTTCTAGACAGAAACACATCCTTCCACCACTTCCGTTTCCTATTACCAAGCCATCGTTGGAACTTGTCCACCAACATACCTCATATCCTTGGTGCCTTAACATCTGGACCAGCCTATACTGCAGGACCATGTAAAACATTTGGTGAACTCCATGTTAACCATTTCTACGGTGCCACCTTGAACATATATATTTTAGTTAATCAATAGGTATTCAATGTGCTTTGTGTTAAAAAAAAAGGCTGGCATTTCTTGGAAGTTACCAAAGTATTCAATGTAAGGTGTAACATTAATATTCAATGTTAAACACTGAAGGGAAAACAATCCCTATCCAAGTTGGTGGATATTTATATAAGACAGAGAGACAAGTTCTTGATTAGAATGGGTGTCAACAGTTATGGGGGGAAGGCAGGAAAATGGGATTAGGGTGACAAGAGATCAGCCTTGATTGAATGGCGGAGTGGACTCGATGGCCGAATGGCCTGATTCTACTCCTATAACTTGTGAATTTGTGAATTAAACATGGCATGCACACAAATTTCTTGGCAAGTGTGCTCTTACAATTATCACCAATCATACAATTTCCTAAAATTCTACAACACCTGCCCAAAATTCACTGCCTCATTCAAAACATTATGTAAGTATACATTGTGCTTCATTCTAAACAAGGGGAAATATTTTTAATAGCATTGTTTCAAGTATTAAAACTGATAAGATTACCAACGATTTACATATCATTCTTGCAGAAAAATCCTTATTTGGGAAGTGGGAATGAAGTAATGAGAATTCAGGAACACATGGTCATACTAAAAAAAAGCAACTAGACACAAAACTACATAAAAGTTAACATAAAAATGGACAAATATAGAAGTTTCTGACAAACTTTGTTGCAACGTTCCTCCTGTGCTCGTTGTTGAGACCAATATGGAAGATGGAAGTGACAGAGTGCCTGAAAACTTATCAGCATGATACACAGCATGGTTTGGGAACAGCTCCGGGAACTTGCAGCCATTTGTGGATGCAGCCCAGGCCAACACACAAACCAGCCCCCCTTCTATTGGCTCTATTTATACCTCAAGCTGCCTCGGCAAGGCCAGCAGCATCATCAAGGACGTGTCACACCCTGGCCACTCCCTCTTCTCCCCTCTCCCATCGGGCAAAAGGAATAGAAGTGTGAAAATGCACACCTCCAGATCCAGGGACAGTTTCATCCCAGCTATTATCAGGCAACTGAACCATCGTACCACCAACCAGAGAGCAGTCCTGAACTACTGTCTACCTCACTGGTGATCCTCGGACTATCCTTGATCGGAATTTACTGGCTTTACCTTGCATTAAACATTATTCCCTTACCATGTATCTATACAGTGTAAATGGCTCGATTGTAACATTTATTGTCTTTCCTCTGACTGGATAGCACACAACAAAGGCTTTTCACTGTACCTCGGTACATGTGACAATAAACTAAACGGAAGCTTTATATTCCAGCATGGAAACTCCAGCGGAGGATTCTCCCAATGAACTGTTCCCTTACAAGAAGTATTGGTCCCATGGAATTCCTCCAGTTATTTTGCCGCATATCCTCCCCCTTACACCTTGGCCACATGGAATATTGTTACCCAACACATCATCGCCACCAGACGATCCAAGAAGATGGCTCATACATTCGTCATACTCAAAGGCCAGCATTGAAGTCCCTTCTTATTAGGGCATTTCAATAGACAGTAGACAATAGACAATTGACAATAGGTGCAGGAGTAGGCCATTCAGCCTTTCGAGCCAGCACCGCCATTCAATGTGATCATCGGTGATCACCCCCAATCAGTACCCCGTTCCTGCCTTCTCCCCATATCGCCTGACTCCGCTATCTTTAAGAGCCCTATCTAGCTCTTTCTTGAAAGTACCCAAAGAACAAGCTCCACCCCCTGAAGCAGAGAATTCCACACTCACAAATCTCTGCGTGAAAAAGTTCATTTTTCATGAAACAGCCCCGCACATTTTGAGAAAGAATCATGGAATCATACCATTGTAGTTCAGAAATATGCCGTTTCCACCCATCTCATCCCTGCTGACCAAGATCCCAACCATGCTGCGTCCTTATCAGTTCTTTGTATTCACATACCAGGCCAAATTACTTTTTAATATGCTAATTCTATCTGCTCTACCACCTCCCCTGGCAGCTTGTCCCGGAAACCATTACACTCCAAATGAGAAACTCAACCTCTTAGAGTCATGGGGACATAGAGTCATAGAGTGATTTTGTGTGGAAACAGGCCCCCCCGGTCAACATGTCCCAGCTTCACTAGTCCCACTTGCCTGTGCTTGGTCCATATCCCACCAAAATGTACCTATCTAACTGTTTCTTAAACATTGGAATAGTCCAGCCTCAACTACCTCATCTGGCAGCTTACACCCACCACCCTCTGTGTGAAAAAATTACGATTAAATCTTTTCCCTTCATCTTGAACCCATGTCCTCTGGTCCTAGATTCCCTGACTGGGCAAGAGACTCTGGGCATCTACCCGATCTATTCCTCTCTTGATTTTGTACACCTCTATAAGATCACCCCTCACCCTCCTGCGCTCCAAGAAATAGAGAACCAGCCTGCTCTGTAAACATTGGACTCAAACATTTCACTTTGCAGATACAGATTAATGAATTGCAAGTGCAAACGGCAATAGTGCTTTTGTTTAATTTGGAATTGATGCATTCATGTCCTTCTGTCCTAATCCTAAGGAAACGACAGCTAATATTCACATTGAACTACACAAAAGTGGTGTCATGATGTCATACTATGGTATCAATAAAAAAATGGCCGACTATATATGGCACATCTTTGGTATTCATAAGTTCATAAGTGATGAATTCATCGGCACAGATGGCAGTGGAGGGCAAGTCATTGGGTATTTTTAAAGTGGAGATTGATAGGTTCTTCATTAGTAAGGGGGTCAAAGGTTATGATGCTATGGCGGGTCAATGGAGTGCGGAAAATAGATCAGCCATTATCAAATGGCAGAGCAGACTCGATGGGCCAAATGGCCTTATTCTACTCTTATGTCTTGTGGTCTTATAACCTTCTTTGCTATCTTTGTATAGGCAGTTTTGGTATCATGTGCAAACTTATTTATATTCAGATCATCTACTTTCTCATCCAAGTCATTAATACATTACAAACAACAAAGGTCTCCGCACAGATCTCTGTGTTACATGATTTAGTTTAGTTTAGTTTACAGATTCAGCTTGGAAACAGACCCTTGAACCCACCGAGTCCACACCGACCAGAAATCCCGGCACACAAACTCTATTCTACACACACTATGGACAATTTACATTTATACCGAGCCAATTAACCTACAAACCTGTACGTCTTTGGAGTGTGGGAGGAAACTGAAGATCTCGAAGTAAACCCACGCAGGTCATGGGGATAATGTACAAACTCCGTACAGACAGCACCCGTAGTCAGGATCGAACCTGGGTTTCTGGCGCTGTAAGGCAGTAGCTCTACCACTATGCCACAGTGTATGTTTGTGTAAACTTCTAGACAGAAACACATCCTTCCACCACTTCCGTTTCCTATTACCAAGCCATCGTTGGAACTTGTCCACCAACATACCTCATATCCTTGGTGCCTTAACATCTGGACCAGCCTATACTGCAGGACCATGTAAAACATTTGGTGAACTCCATGTTAACCATTTCTACGGTGCCACCTTGAACATATATATTTTAGTTAATCAATAGGTATTCAATGTGCTTTGTGTTAAAAAAAAAGGCTGGCATTTCTTGGAAGTTACCAAAGTATTCAATGTAAGGTGTAACATCAATATTCAATGTTAAACACTGAAGGGAAAACAATCCCTATCCAAGTTGGTGGATATTTATAAGACAGAGATAGACAAGTTCTTGATTAGAATGGGTGTCAACAGTTATGGGGGGAAGGCAGGAAAATGGGATTAGGTGACAGAGATCAGCCTTGATTGAATGGCGGAGTGGACTCGATGGGCCGAATGGCCTGATTCTACTCCTATAACTTGTGAATTTGTGAATTAAACATGGCATGCACACAATTTCTTGGCAAGTGTGCTCTTACAATTATCACAATCATACAATTTCCTAAATTCTACAACACCTGCCCAAAATTCACTGCCTCATTCAAAACATTATCTAAGTATACATTGTGCTTCATTCTAAACAAGGGGAAATATTTTAATAGCATTGTTTCAAGTATTAAAACTGATAAGATTACCAACGATTACATATCATTCTTGCAGAAAAATCCTTATTTGGGAAGTGGGAATGAAGTAATGAGAATTCAGGAACAACATATTCCTCTAAAGGTGAAGGGTGGGACAACAAGTCCAGTAACCTGATGTCAAGCGATATCTTGGGTTTGAAAAGGGAAGGAGCACATGGTCGTAATGAAGCACTGAAGACAGAGAAGGCTCTTCAAGACCAGAGAGAGAGAAGGGAGGTGCTAAAAAAAAACAATTAGTCAAGCAAAGGCAAATTATTACTGACAGATAAGATTAAGGAAAATCCCAAGGCATGTTTTAAATATATGAAGAACAAGATAGTAAACATGGAAATATTAGGATCCATTAGAGACCAAAGAGGCAATCTGCATGAAGCTAGAGGATTTGGGCGAGTATTTAAATGAATCATTTTCAACTGTATTCATGAAGGAGAATATGACGCGCTGTCTCAAATGCATCCATCATCAACGATCCTCACCATTCGGTCCATGCCCCAGTCTTGTTGCTCGGGTTGGGCCAGAGGTACAGAGGCCTGAAGTCACATACCCAAGGTATGGGAACAGTTACTTTCCTACAACCGTCAGTTTCTCGAACCAATCCGCACAACACTAACAACACAACACTAGCTCAGCAACACGACGGACCATCTCTTCAAATAACACAAACACGTTTTATTAAATTGTGCTTTGCAGAAGTTATGCTTAATTTATGAGTAATTTATGTCTTTCTGTGTTTGTTTGTTGAGTATATGTGTCTGTAATGCGGATGCTAGTACGATTTTCATTGAAAATCTTCATTGTAAGTACCGAACGTACTTTGGCATATGTTGGAGATTTTACTTGAGATGGTGATGTTATGATTACAAAAGGAGGAGGTTTTCAATGTCTTTGCAACCTCAAAGGTGGATAAATCCACAGGGTACGAGATCTGACCAAAACCGCTCTGTCAGGCAAGTGAGAAGATCGCAAGAGCCCTGGCAGATTTCACTGGCCACAGGTTGTGGTGCTAGAAGACCTGAAAACCAACAAATGTGGTACTTTAATTCAAGAAGAGCAGCAGGGTTTTATATCCATGTCATCTATTATCTCAATTCCATGCACCTACTGGGCAACTGGTCTTCTCTAATGTTGTAATAATGATATGATTCCACATGTGTGGGAAGGAGCTGTAGATGCTGCTTTAAATCAAAGATAGACACAAAGTGCTGGAGTAACTCAGCGGGGCAAGCAGCAACTCTGGAGAGAAGAAATCACACTGTGAAAATGGAGAGGATGATTACCATGCTGTGAAAACGGAGAGGATGAGAAGGAGTTTCTTCCCAGAGGTCATTAGGACTGTAAACTTCAATCTCACCAGGGACTAATTTTACTGTACCAATTTACTGTTGTGTGATGTCTTTTTAAAATTGCTGTTTTATCTTTTTTTTTCCTAACACAAATATGTAATATGTGAATATGTGTTTCTGTTCCATTCTGTTTTGTAGTTTTTTTGCACAATCCGCGAGCATTGCCACTTTTCATTTCACTGCACATCTCGTACGTGTATGTGACGAATAAACCTGGCTTGACTTGACTTGAAGGAATGAGTGATGTTTCGGATCGGGACCCTTCTACAGACGGGGGTGAACCAAAGAATTGCAGAGCCAGTCGCCTATGTGGAAGTTGTATAAGGGTGGGGATGGCACAATGTGGCTGATGTTGAAGGTGGCAAAAATATCAGGGAATGATGGGGTTAAATATAAGGACCAGGAGAACTCCATCCTTGTTCCATCTGGGCTGAAGGGGAAGTGACAATAGAACTACAGGACACGGAGGAGACATGGGTGAAGGATACATTTATGACAACAGAGGGTAAGACAAATAGGACATCTCGGTGAATCAATCCTAGTTTCTACTTGATGAATAACTGGCATTTTCCTTTGATACAAGCAGCATTTGTGGCAGGAAATGTTTCTGGTCAGGACCCTTTTGTTAGATCGAAGAAGGTGCCTGACCTGAATCGTTGTCTGTCCACTCCCTGCATAGATGCTGTCTGACCCGATGTGTTCTTCTAGCAGTTTAGTCTTTGCTCAAGATTCCAGCATCCGCAGTTTTATTGTCTCTCCATTTTCATTTTGATACTTGGAAATACTGAAAGGTCTGTAGTTTTCCTCTTAATCTTGTCCCAAAATAGACACTTGACTCCTTGAACTAAGCGTTCGAGTCCCAGGTTCAGTCCTAACTTTGGGTGCTGTCTGTGTGGAATTGCAGGTTTACTTCGGGTGCTCCAGTTTCCTCCCTCATATTTTGTCCTAATTGCCCCCTGAACACTGTGTGCAGCGAGGTGGTGCAGCGGTAGAGTTGCTGCCTTACAGCGCCTGCAGCGCCGGAGGCCCGGGTTCGATCCCGACTACGGGTGCTGTCTGTATGGAGTTTGTACGTCCTCTCCTTGACCAGGTGGATTTTCCCCAAGATCGTTGGTTTCCTGCTACACAGGTATGTACTGTAGGTCAATTGGCTTGGTAAATGTTAAAAAAATTGTCCCTAGTGTGTGTTGGATAGTGTTAATGTTTAGGGATCGCTGGTCGGCACGGACCGAGGGGGCCAAAAGTTCTGTTTCCGTGCTTTATCTCTAAATTAAACTAAACAAAACCAACCAACTGCCAAGTTTTTTTGCCAAATTTGTCAGGCAGCTTTGAATTATCCTTGAAGGTAGACACAAAATGCAGCAGTAACTCAGCGGGACAGGTAGTAACCTTCGACCCGAAACGTCACCCATTCCATCTCTCCAGAGATACAGTCTGTCTCGTTAAGTTACTCAGGCATGTTGTGTCCATCTTCATTGTAAACCAGCATCTGCAGTTCCTTCCTACACATTAGAATTAACCTTGTTGATTGGTCTGGAGTTGCAGTACATCAGCCAGACTGTATATGGAAGACACATTTATGACTGCGCTTTAATGATAGTCAGATTGTTTCTTCGTTACCATTAAGAATGCCATCATATTTTATTCAGGTATATATGATCACTTAACTTTAAATTTTCCAGTCATCTTGGTTGACTTTGAACTCATATTTCCAAATCAATAATCTCAATTGTCTGGATACACGTCAAGTAATTTAACCACAAAGATACTTCATGGTAACTTTGCAAATAGAACATTTAATGGTAGACCAAAGTGCTGGAGAATCTCAGCGGGTGCAGCAGCATCTATGGAGCGAAGGAATTAGGCAACGTTTCGGGCTGAAACCCTTCTTCAGACTGATGTAGGCTGGGGGGGGGGGGGAGAGAAGAAATGAGAAAAGAAGAGGAGGAGCCAGAGGGTTGCGAGAGAGCTGAGAAGGGGAGGAGACAGCAAGGTCTACCGGAAATTGGAGGTCAATGTTTATGCCGCTAGGGTGCAAACTGCCCACGTGGAATATGAGGTGCTGCTCCAATTTCCTGGGGGAGGGTCATGACTCTCAGACTGACCTGGAAAGCAACAGAACACTGAGAATACTGACCTGTGAGTGCCCTACATGTGTTTTTAAACTGTGCCTGTTGCAACTGTGTGCCTTTTACAACTGTAGAAAAAGATAAAAATGTCTAAAATTGATTGTCCACCCTCTCCCTCTTCTCTCTCATAGTCTCTCATAGAAACATAGAAACATAGAAATTAGGTGCAGGAGCAGGCCATTCAGCCCTTCGAGCCTGCACCGCCATTCAATATGATCATGGCTGATCATCCAACTCAGTATCCCGTACCTGCCTTCTCTCCATACCCTCTGATCCCCTTAGCCACAAGGGCCACATCCAACTCACTCTTAAATATAGCCAATGTACTGGCCTCAACTACCCTCTGTGGCAGAGAGTTCCAGAGACTCACCACTCACTGTGTGAAAAAGTCTTTCTCATCTCGGTCTTAAAGGATTTCCCCCTTATCCTTAAGCTGTGACCCCTTGTCCTGGACTTCCCCAACATCGGGAACAATCTACCTGCATCTAGCCTGTCCAACCCCTTAAGAATTTTGTAAGTTTCTATAAGATCCCCTCTCAATCTCCTAAATTCCAGAGAGTATAAACCGAGTCTATCCAGTCTCTCTCACCAGTTTTCAACAGAATTTCTGGCAGTCTCTGAGTTGCCAGCCTGCCAGGCCAGAGTTACTGAACTGCCAGGCCTGAGTGACTGAGCAGTCAGCCCAAGAATCCATTCGGCCCACAATGTCCATACTAGCCCTATGGAAACCAGTCCCTTTGGCCCACAACACCCATGCTAACACTCCAGAAAGCCCCCCTCCCCACACAGGCCAGCAATCTTGGAAGTGGTGGAGAGGTGGAATATTGCGTTGTGGGACCAGCCCTCCCGTGCAAACATGGGACCCAACTTATCCCACTTAGTGTAGTTATCTATATAATTAAAAGTCTATTGTTGACCACGTCTTGTATATTGATTTTAGAAAATAAACGCTGCCACTTATGGCAGTGATTTTTGGCCATCTTACTCAGAGTCTCCCTCCACTCATCAGGGCCAGAGGATTTTTCACATTGACTTATTAATGTTTAAAAAATGTTCAGATTCTCTCTCCTGTCAATCACGCCATGAAGGCCATGCCCCTACCGCTGTGAGGGGGAAGGGCCTTGCACCCTGCTTGAAATTACATGAAACTGCACTTGAATTTGGTGGCCTTGCACCCTGCTTGAAATTACATGAAACTGCACTTGCATTTGGTGTACTTGCACAATGCATGAAGTGGTATGAAACTGCACTTGAATTTGGTGGCTTGCACCCTGCATGAAATGGCAATTTTACTTCAGAGTCACGTGAGTGACTACGTGAAGAACCCGCCTCACGCTGGCAAACGGCATTACGTCGACGCTGACGGCGGAAGGAGGAGCTGCAGTAAGGAGCAGCTCCTCGCAGCGGTCGGAACGGCCCCGCAGGTAAGTGCAGCAAAGTCGGGATGTTTTTTAGCGTACGCTGGGTGGGTCCAGCAGTAAAAATAAAGTAAAATAAAAAGTCAGAGTCACGTTAAAGTGCTGTTTAGCACAGATTAAATGAAAGAAATGGAGAAATCGGCAAAGAAAATTCGCGGGTAAAAAGAGCTTCCCGGGGTGAAAATAAAAATACGGGAAAAAAGCTAGTGCGGATCCGGTTCCGATACCGGTGGCCGCTGATATACCCGTTAGCGAGTTCTAGATTCTCCAGAAGTTATAACCACGGAGATAAATGCTCCTAAAAATGTAAAAGAAATCTGAGAGGCCCGTGGTTCTGAGGACTCTGATACTGAAAGTCCTCCAGATAATTAAACTATATGGAACTAATAATGGAGCATATGGAGAAAGTTCTCCAAAAAATTATGAGACTAGGGTCACAGTACCCAGAAGGTTCCCAAAAAAGCCCTGAGGGGTTTAATTATTCTGATATGGCTGTGGGCCTAATTGGGAGTTGGAACTCCGGACCCAGGATTTGGGCCGAAGGAAGTCTCATGGGATGAAATCCCAATTGATTTAGGGCTGCAGAAGGCAGACCCTGCTGATGGTGATTTGCATTTGAAAACACACCACAAAATAAAAGAAAGGCCAAATGTGCCTGAGATAGCAAAAGAATTTGCTATATATGAAGGAAGTGGTGAGGCTATGGAAGAAAACCTAGCTGCCAACATTAATATATGGTATCTCACCAACTTCATGATTCTGTGATGATTGAAACATCAGAATTATAAACGCACAGGAAATTGTGCCTCATTGAAAGTGCCTACGGTTTATCCGTTGATATGGGCATCCATGACCCCAAATATGAGAGCTCAAGAAGTGAGGTTCAAAAATCCTCACAAATTATTCTGCTGCCATTATGGCTTTTGGGGAGATGGATAAGTTTAAAAAAGAGGGCCTATTGTGCAAATTCTTTCTATGAAATTATTGTATGAGGAAAATGGCTATTCGGCCCATATTTCACCCAAGGTTTGCAAGCTTGTGTGGTTCGAGCAAGTGGTGTTCAAGCTCCTGGTTATCTGTTTGGAGTAAATCTGCCTAAATTATTAAAAATTGGATGAAGAAGCTAAAAATTTTAACTGCATGAAACCTTCGTCTTAGGACAAAAAAGGTATTTTTCGCCCAGAAGGGGATTTGATTTTGGAAATAAAGGCAGAAATATGTCAAGGAAATATTATTGTAACTGCACAGCCCAATACTTACCCGTATTCGGGGAAAAGGAGACCACCATGCTCATATGGAGAGGTATTAAAGACTTGTTCTATCTTTAAAGAAACTGCGGATTAATCTCCAGTTGGAGGGAGATTACAAAAGTTTTATAAAGACTGGCTTACTATTATTTCTGATCGGTTTATTTTTACAAGCAGTTTCAGGAGCCACTATTACATTTAAAGAAGGGGTTAATCCTCCAGTACAGATAAACCTGCCTATGCTTTCGTGTTTACTGCAATTGGAAAAGCAGAGATTAATGTGGAAATTGACAAATTATCTGAAATGGGGTTATTGAAAAAACTTATGAACACGAGCATCAATTGTGTCTAAGATATTTCAAAAGACATAAAAAGATGGTGATTGCAGAATTATTCTGGACCTTACAGATCTAAATAAGTGGTAGAATACAAATTTTAAATGGAAAACATTTAATACTGCAAGATATTTAATATCAGCAGGTTGTTATGGCTACGATTGATTTGAAAAACGCCTATTATTCTGTACCAATACATAGGTTTCTGGAGGTACTTAAAATTTAATTGGCTGGGACAATTATGGCAGTTTAAAGCTTTGCCAAATGGATTGAGTTCAGCTTCCAGGCTCTTTACTAAACTGTTGAAACCAGTTTTAGCCCAATTAAGAGTACAAAAACACATTGTTATGGCTTATCTCGATGACATTCTAATCATTTATGGCAATCAAGAGTCAGCTGAGAATTAGTTTCAGTACAAAAGCTTTGTTAAAGCTAGGGTTCTTGATTCATCCAATTAAATTCCAGCTGCAGCCAGCACAATCAATTAACTATTTGGAGTTTGTAATTAACTCAGAAACTATGTTAATACTTTACCAACAAAGATAAAGTTGATGATTTTTGGTGATTTGTAATAATCTCATTCACAAACTTATCCTTCCATCCGAAAAGTAGCAAAAACTATTGGTAAACTAGTAGCAGCATTTGCTGCAGTAGAATTTGGTCCATTACATTATCAAAATCTTCAAAGGGACAAAATAAGAGCTCTCAAAGAGAGGGCAGGCCACTTTGATAGGCCTATGCAATTAACAAAAGAAGTTTTGTTGGAATTACCATGGTGGGTTAAAAATATCCCACAAGCTGCTAAAAACATTCTGATTAAACAGCCTGAAATTGTTTATAAATAGATGCTAATGCTCTCGGATGGGGGGGGGGGGGGGGGGGGGGGGGGGGGGGGGGTGGTAACAGATTCATCCTCCAGTTGTGGAGGTAGATGGAAAGTCCAAGAAGAAACGTTTCTTCAAACTTATGGTATTAACTATTTAGAGTTATTGGGTGCTTTCTATGGTCTAAAAGCATATTGCTGTTCAAAAAAGGGTCTACATGTATTAATACAGTTAGACAATAAAACGGCTGTTGCATATATTAATCACATGGGGGAGTCAGATCGGTATCATGTGATTGTCTGGTCAATGAAATATGGCAATGGTGTATTGATCGCCAAATTTGGATTTCAGCAAACTACATTCCAGGTAAAGACAATGTGGTGGCAGATAAAAGATCAAGGATATTTAAAGATAACACAGAATGGATGCTTAATCTAGCAATATTTAAGAATATTGTAACTCATTTTGGTTTACCAGAAATTGATTTGTTTGCATCAAGGCTTAATGATCAATTGCCTAAATATGTGGCTTGGGAACACGATCCAGATGCAGTAGCAGTAGATGCTTTTTCATTGAACTGGGGGAATATGTTATTTTATGCTTTTCCACCTTTTGCTTTGGTTCAGCAATGTCTGAAGGAAATAGAACAAGATTCTGCCACAGGATTGTTGGTAGTTCCAAATTGGCCAACACTTGGTTCCCATTAATGCTGAATATGATTAAAGAACCATATATGTCAATTCCTAACTGTAGTGATATTTTGATTAATCCAGTAACCAAAGAAATTTATGCATTATATGCATATATGAATTTATTAATCTGCAGGTTTTGACCAGACCACTACAGGAGCTGGGATTGTCGGACAAAACTATGGAGGTTATAGTCGCATCATGGCGAGATAACACACAAAAACAATATATGACACATATTCAGAAATGGGAAGAATTTTGCACACAGTCAAATATTTCTTATGATACGGTGAATATTGCATGTTTGATATTGTGATACTGTGATATTGCATGCAAAAATGTATTGGAGCTCCTTGCTAAATTGCATTTTGAGCAACATTTAAGTTACAGTGCCACTAACACTGCACGCAGTGCCTTATCATCTTATTTAGGACTTATGTCTGACCAGAAATCAATTGGATCACATCCACTAATATCTAGATTCATGAAAGGAATCTTTAACATTAATCCACCCAAACCTAGATACACAGAGATTTGGGATGTGAGCGTTGTACTTACCTTACTTAGACAGTGGACTCCAATTGAAGGATTGTCATTGGAAAGATTAACATTCAAATTAATAATGTTAATATCATTGGTTTCAGCTCAAAGAGTGCAAACTTTACAAATGTTGCGTTTAGACTGTATGCATGTGACTACAGATAACATTGTGTTCTATGTTTACGATCTGATCAAACAAAGCAGACCAGGGAGATCTGGAGCTAAGGTAACCTTTCAAGCTTATCCTATTTGATCCTACTTTGTGTGTGGTTAAACATTTGAATCAATATGTTAAAGTTACTGAAACTCTTCGAGGAAATGAAAAAACGTTAATGATTACGCATAAAAAGCCACACACAAAAGCTTCAGTTCAAACTATCTCAAAATGGTTGAAACAGGTGTTGCTTTTAGCAGGAGTAGACACTGATGTGTTCAAATCTCACTCCACCAGGGCTGCAGCTACGTCCGCGGCGAAGGTGCGGGACGTACCACTCGAGCATATTTTAAAAATCGCAGGGTGGAGTAAAGAATAAACTTTTTCAAAGTTCTACAATAAACCTGTTCACACTATGACAAGCTTTGGCCACGCGGTGTTGGGATCAATATAATCACCTGCTTTGTATACTATTGATTACGTAGTATTATGTAGTCACTTATATTTTTTATCACTTGTAATCATTCCCTCGGATATAAGGAGGGTTATTATATGTTCTTTAAACCATTAAAAAGTTAATTATGGAAAGAACTAATATTAGTCTGGTTTCTCATGTATGTATTTACTTAGCCGGACTGTCGTACTAATTAAATACTACGACATAAAAAACACAGAAAGCTTTAAAATCTTCACGTAGTTACTCACGTGACTCCGAAGTAAAATAGTAAGATTAAACGAGAACTTACCAGTTCGAAGTTTGATCGTTATTTTATGAGGAGTTACGATGAGGGATTACGTGCCCTCCACTCCCACCCTCATAAAATAAATGATCAATCTGGTAGTTCTAAGTCTTTTATGAGCCTTACTATGTTACTTCGGCTATTTGGTGTTCTGTGTTTTTCATGCCGCTGCTTTGAAGTATGCCGTTTGCCAGCGTGAGGCGGGTTCTTCACGTATTCCCTCATCGTAACTCCTCATAAAATAACAATCAAACTTCAAACTGGTAAGTTCTCGTTTAATCTTACTATTAAACTGCATTACAATTTGGTGGCCTTGCACCCTGCTTGAAGTGGTAGGAAACTGCACTTGAATTTGGTGGTCTTGCACCCTACTTGAAGTGGGATGAATCTGCACTTGAATTTTGGTGGCCTTGCACCCTTCTTAAAGTGGTGGGAAACTGCACTTGAATTTGGTGGCCTTGCACCCTGCTTGAAATGGAATTTCAAGGAATAGCCGTGAGTCAATTGCTAGCCCACCAGCCATGAGTGAGTGTGCTGCCAACACACCAGGCTTGAGTGACTGAGCTGCCAGCCCAAGAATCTATTCCACCCATAATGTCGATACTAGCCTTCTGGAAACCAGTCGCTTCAGCCCACAACACGCATACTAGCGCTCCAGAAAGCCCCCCCCCCGCCCACCAATATTGGGATTGGTGGAGAGGTGGAATATTGCTTTGGGGGACCAGCCAACGGGTTGCAATTAGTCTAGTATTTTATATATATATATACACCTACACAAATATATTCATACATACATACATATCTCCATACATAAACCGCATACATACATACATATATACTCGCATATGCACACACGCAAACATACATATATACAATTTCTAACCAATTATCCAAATTCTATGTACAACGTGAATATCACACTGTGTCAATAAACTGAAACGGACCTGTCATCACAGCCATTTTTCCTCGTTGTTTTACCTCTGGAAAATAATTGCTTTGCACTTCTTCTTAAACTGAGTAATGTTTGTGCTTTGCTTGAGTTGAGGTTGAGGATCCACAGCATTGTTTACATCAATGGGACGATGGTGAAGAGAATCAAAAACGTCAAAATCCTGGGCATGCATATTTCCGACGATCTTTCCTGGACCCACCGAGCACACAGATGCAATCATAAAGAAAGCTCATCAGTGCATCTACTTCCTGAGAAGATTACGGAGTTTCGGCATGTCAAAAATGACTCTCTTGAACTGCTACAGGTACACAGTAGTGAGCATGCTGACTGGTTGCATCGTAGCCTGGTTCAGCAACTTGAAAGTCCAGGAGCAGAATAGACTGTCCATCACCGGCTCTGACCTCCCCACCATCGAAGGGATCTATCGTAGTCGCTGCCTCGAAGAGGCAGCCAACATCATCAAAGACCCAAACCATCCTGGCCACACACTCATCTCACCATTGCCATCGGGAAGAAGGTACAGGAGCCTGAGAGCTGTAACATCCAGGTTCAGGAACAGCTTCTTCCCTAGAGCCATCAGTCTATTAAACACTACAACTCATAAGTTATGTACTACAATAGACTATTAATATTATTTTTATTATTGCACTGTTATTGTTTGTTCTTTTTTTTCTGAATTGTTGTTATATTATTTATTATGATTACATATTCTGTTGTGCTGCAGCAAGTAAGAATGTCATCGTTATATCTGGGACATATGACAATAAAACACTCTTGACTTGACTCTTGAGTTCCATATCCAAATCATTCCACAATTTCACCCCACAGACTGAAATACACATAATCTTCATAGTTGTACAAACACAAAGTTTCTTTAAATTAAACTTTCATCTCAAATTATGACCACCCTCCCTGTTAAAGAACTTTTTTTTATATAATACCTGGTAGTAAATTATTTCTTGCTTTATACATTATTTGTGCTGTATTAAATTCTACTACATCCATAAACATCATGGCATTGACTTTAAAAACAGAGAGTTGGTGTGTCCTCTACGTTATTAACTATCCTTCTGGCCCTTTTTTGCAATATGCATAATGGATGTAGGGTGCTTGTGTAAGTGTTGCCCCATACCTCCACACAGTAATTTAGATATGGCAGTGCAAGTGAACAATAAACAATGTACAGTGTTTGTGATTCAGAATGTGCCTTGTTCTTCCCAGGACTGCAATGTTCCTTGCCAGCTTTGCTCGCACATGTTTTATATGAGGTTTCCAGCAGATTTTGTGCTTTAATATCACACCTAGAAATTTATTTTCATACACTCTTGCTATATCAACACCATCTATCCCCACTTGTATCTGAGTGTTTACTTTACACTTGCGAAACAACATGATCTTTGTATTCTGAGCTAGATAGGGCTCTTAAAGATAGCGGAGTCAGGGGATATGGGAAGAAGGCAGGAACGGGGTACTGATTGGGGATGATCAGCCATGATCACATTGAATGGCAGTGCTGGCTCGAAGGGCCAAATGGCCAACTCCTGCACCTATTGTCTATTGTCTAATGTCTAATGTCTATTGTCTATTGGCTATAGTTTTGTACAAATTTAATGATTATTTGTTTATGTCAAACCCCCCTTTTCTCATTTCTGATGTAATCTCTTCCAAAAGCTGCTGTAAATTCTTCCCAGAACAAAATATATTAGTATTGTCCGCAAATAAAATACATTTCAATATTTACATCAATGAAATTGGATGAGAACTTCCATGGCAAGAAACATTTAAGAAACAGCTAGACACGTACATGGATATGACAGGTTTGGAGGGATATGGACCAAATGTGGACAGGTGGGACTATTGTAGCTGGGACATGTTGGCCGGTGCGGGCAAGTTGGGCCGAAGGGCCTTGTTCCACGCTGTATCACTCTATGACTATAACAATGAACACAGAATGAACATTTACAGCCTGCAGGAGCAAGGGAAAACCTACTGTAGCATCTTACTTCTCAGTCTCCAGATAAAGCAAGCTCAGTGTAGTCCTTGGATTAGAGGTTCCATTTAGTCAACACTCACCTTTTTGAGAATGATGATCCCTTCCTGTGCCTCTGGGTCTGTGACAACGCTGAACCTGTCAGAGCTGTCCTCTTCTTTGAGAGTGTAGGTCATCTCAGAGTTTTGGCCCAGGTCGACATCCTCAGCCTTCACCCTGCCCACCGTTGTTCCAATGGCGGCTGACTCAAGCATGCTTAGCTGGTACAACTCTGTAAAAGACAGCAGAACATGGCTCACAATTCGCCCATGGCTCGACACCTTCCACTCATACTCTCTTGACTAAATGCCTGGCACGTGGCGTGTTTAGTTGATACAGCGCGGAAACAGGCCCTTCGGCCCACCGAGTCCGCGCCAACTGGCGATCCCCACACATTAACACTATCCTATACACACTAGAGACAATTTTACATTTACACCAAGCCAATCAATCTACAAACCTGCACAGCTTTGACATGCGGGAGGAGACGGGAGGCCTCGGAGAACACCCACTTAGGTCAGGGGAGAATGTACAAACGCCGTACAGACAAGCACCTGCTGTCAAGATCGAACCCGGGACTCTGACGCTGCAAGGCAGTAGCACCACCGTGCTGCCCAAACGTCCTTCAGCATTTCTCAAAGTCCATCAACTTCAACTTGCATTTACGTCCCAGCTTGAATGTAATATCTTAATTCTAGGTGCATCGCGAGTGCGCGGACAATAATTGACACTCCGTCACCGGTGGGGATATTAGAGCAGGTGTTCTAAACCCTGGATACTTGGAAACTTGAAGAATGTGTCAGACCTCTGGGTTCAGTCCTGTCTGTGTGGAGTTTGCACGTTCTTCCTGTGATACCGCGGGTTTCCTCCAAATACTCTGGTTTTCTCTCTCATCCCAAAGACATGCAGTTGCGTGGGCTAATTGATCGTTGTAAATTGCCCCAACTGTTCCAGTGGGTGGTAGAATTTGGGAGAGGTTGAATTGCATGTAGGGAGAATAAAACATGGGACTAATGTAGGATTAGTATAAATGAACGTTTGATGGATGGCATACATTTGGTGGGTTGAAGGGTCTGTTTCTGTGATGCGTCCCTCTATGACTTGATGATCCTTTTAAGGAGCACCCCCTGAGGAAGAGGGATGGTTCAGCGTTGCAGTTCTACAACTCAAGATCTGAAAGGCTGAGGAAAAGGCACCAACAGTATGATGGGGTACAGATTGGCCAGTGAGAATGTTGGCTGTTACATAAACTGAGATTATTCGGTTTCTCCTGCAGTCAATGGTGACTTATATGGCAGAGATAGATATTAGATTCTTGATTAATATGGGTTATGGGCGAAGGTAGCAGAATGGAGTTAGGAGGAAGAGATAGATCAGCCATGATGGGCCGAATGGCTTCATTCTGCTCCTATCACATGACCCAAACCATGGAATCTGAATTCCCTGATAGTGAATGCTCTTTTGAACACATTGAAGGATGAAATAATTTGTCTGGCATTAGCGATCCAGGCACTGCAGCCATCGTGGAGCAGTCATTGCATGTCACACAGAGTTGTTTCCTTGCCTACAAGGCTGGCAGGTTTATTAAGAACTGTAATTCAGGGCTGCACAGATTTTTTAACTTTCATGGTACTCTTCTTGCTTTTATCACTTCCATGGAAATGTTGGTCACCAATTTCAATAGGTGTCTATGGACAGTGTAGTTTGTGAAAGGCCGAGCGTAGATTGTGACAGGAAGGAACCGCAGACGGTGGTTTAAACCAAAGATAGACGCAAAAAGCTGGAGGAACTCAGCGGGACAGACAGCATCCCTGAAGAAAAGGAAGAGGTGACATTTCGGGTCGCGTTTGAAGAAGGGTCGCGAAACATCACCTATTCCTTTTCTCCAGAGATGCTGTGTGACCCGTTACTCCAGCTTTTTGTGACTATAGTAGATTGCGATGGTTCTGGTGCCGAACGTGCCTATGTCCTGTAGTGCCTTAAATAAATTTAACAACATTCTTTCTTTCATGATTTTCCCTAGCAATTAGCAGTAATGATGAGTTTCTTTATCATTTCTATAAATGTTCCTACAGCAGTGTTGTGTGAGCAGTGGGGTTACATTGTACAATCCGTGGAACAGTGGTGCAAACCTCCTGAAATGATCACTTTTGAACAGCGGGCCCTTATCTCTCTCCGCTATTTGGAGAGCAGCCAAATAGAACAAAGCCATAATCAAGCTTCGGGTGGCAGCTGTCGTAGATGCAGAACTGTCAATTTTGGGAACGAGAAATCTACTAAAGATATTGATGACTGCAAGCTAACGATCCCCTGTGTAGAGCTGCAAAAACGACTGCAACACAATTTATGATGCTCTGACTAATTTGGATTAGTCCTTCCAACTGTGTGGCTGCCTTACGGTGCCTGCAGTGCCAGAGGCCATGGTTCTATCGGACTACGGGTGCTGTCTGTACTCGAGTTTGTACCTTCTCCCCGTCACCGCGTGGATTTTCACCAAGATCTTCGGTTTCCTCCCACATTCCCAAAGTGTACAGGTTTGGAGGTAAATTTGGTGTAAGTGTAAAAAATGTGCCTAGTGTGCGTAGGATAGTGTTAATGTGCGGGGATCGCCGGTCGGTGCGGACTCGGTGGGGCGAAGGGCCTGTTTCCGCGCTGAATCTCTAAACTAAACTAAACAAACTCACAGCTCCAGTGAACCAAGTTAAATCCTAACCTCGAGTATTGTCTGTACGTGGAGTTTAGAAGTTCTCCCTGTGACTGTGTGTTTTTCCTCCAGATGCTCCAGTGTCCTCCTCTATCCCAAACGCATGCTGGCTGGCAGGTTAATTGGGCACAATAAAGTGCCCATATTTTAAGTCATGACAATCGGGGTGAATTTACGGGCATGTGGGAAAATAATACATTGCAGGGATAAAGGTGGGGGAATGGGACTGACGGGATTCTTCTGAGAGGCAACACTGGCTCAATAGGATGAAGGTCATGAGAAAATATGAAATCTTAAAATGTGCTTGTTTCTCGTTTTTCTAATTCTGATGAAGATTTGTAATTTCTGTTTTCCTCTTCACAGATGCTGCCGGCCCTGCTGAATATCTCCAGCAGTTATGTTTTCATTTCATTCATTTGTATCAGATCATGTTGCGGGCTACACGGTGACGCAGCGGTAGATTTGCTGCCTCGCAGCGCCAGAGACCCGGGTTCCATCCTCACCACGGGTGCTTGTCTGTGCGGAGTTTGCACGTCCTCCCCGTGACCTGCGTGGGTTTTCTCCAAGATCTTCAGTTTCCTCCCACACTCCAAAGATGTACAGGTTTGGAGGTTAATTGGTTTGGTGCAAATGTAAAATTGTCCTCAGTGTGTGTAGGGTGGTGTTACTGTGCGGGGATCGCAGGTCAGTGCGGACTCGGTGAGCTGAAGGGACTGTTTCCGTGCTGTATCTTTAAACTAAACTAAATTAAATGATCTATTGCTCCACAGGGTATCTTTTCCTTTAACAATGTATTTTCCTGAGTCCTTGATGAATTTACCAGAGATGTCTAGGGCATGTTCTACAGGTGGCTGCAGGATGATGATTATGTAAATAATGTAC
This sequence comes from Okamejei kenojei, assembly GCA_035221665.1. Classification (NCBI taxonomy): domain Eukaryota; kingdom Metazoa; phylum Chordata; class Chondrichthyes; order Rajiformes; family Rajidae; genus Okamejei; species Okamejei kenojei. The sequence goes on along the minus strand of CM069150.1, from coordinate 5,632,177 downwards.
GAGGAAAAGTAAAGATCTGAATTAAGTCCGGTCACAAGTTTATCACAAACATGGCCAATTTTTGCAGTGATGTGTGATATCGCAAGACTGTTTTTTTTCCATTCCTTTCCTGCTTTACAAATGTATTTGGCACATACAGTAATACACCTTGCTTCATTACAGCTTTGGGTTTTTTGTGGCTGGCTGTATACATTATATTTCTGATCTCCACAATATGAAGAGCTGATACCGTATCAAACTCTGAGTGCTCACAGCCATGTGATATTATGGGAAATATCATATTAGAACTCTCGAATTTTAATGTTCTCTGTAATTAGAAAAAAATCCCAGATCTGCCTGCCTTGTGGTGTTATTTAGTTTAGAGATACAGCGTGAAAACAGCCCTTTGGCCCACCAAGTCTGCGCCAGCCAGCGATCGCTGCACACTTACACTATCCTACACACACTAGAGACAATTTTCAATTATACCAAGCCAATTGACCTACAAACCTAGAGGTCTTTGGAGTGTGAGAGGAAACCGGAGAACCTGGAGAAAACCCACGCAGGTCACGGGGAGAAGTACAAACTCCATACAGACCAGCTTCCATAGTCAGGATTGCACCCGGGGTCTCTGGCGCTGCAAGACAGCAACTCTATCGCTGTGCCATTATGGCACCCATGGTTGTTGGGAAATATCTTGATGTTTCCTTGCTAAGTTAGACACCATGCCAGTGAATACTCAAATGTTCGTTCACATATTGTGTTTATAGATATATCAGCCAGAACATTGATCCATTGGTTGGAATTGTTAATAATACATGTGACTGAGTGGTCCGATGAGTATAAAATATAGGAAATGTATACTAAGGATCTTCAGAATTGTGTTAATCTCTGCATCAGCTTTAATACTCATTATAAATCTTGATGAAGTGGAACTTTATTAAATGACAAACATTGACCAGATCGTATATAATAGGAGCAGAATTAGCCCATTCAGCCCATCAAGTCTACTCCGCCATTCAATCTTGGCTGATCTATCTCTCCCTCCTAACCCTATTCTCCTGCCTTCTCCCCATAACCGCAGACACCCGTACAAATCAAGAATCTATCTCTCTCTGCCTTAAATATATCTATTGACTTGGCCTCCACATGTCCACCTTATATATATCTATTGACTTGGTCCCACCATGTCCACAGTGACCAGTTGGCACCCATCCATATTAACCCTATCTTCATAAGATTATATGTGAAAGGAGTAGCATTAGGCCATTCGGCCCTTCAACTACTCTGCCATTCAATCATGGCTGATCTATCTCCTTCTTAACCCCGTTCTCCTGCTTTCTCCCCATAGCCTCTGACACCTTTACTAATTAAGCATCTATCTATCTCTACCTTAAATATATCATCTGACTTTTCCTCCACAGCCTTCTGTGGCAAAGAATTCCACAGATTCACCACCTCTGACTAAATTCCTCCTCCTCTCCTTCCTAATAGAACATCCTTTAATTCTGAGGCTATGACTTCTCATCCTAGACTCCCCCATTAGTGGAAACATCCTCTCCACACCCACTCTATCCAAGCCTTTCACTATTCGGTAAGTTTCAATGAGGTCCCCACTCATCCTTCTAAACACTAGTGAGCACAGGAGCAGTGCAGACAAATGCTCAACTTAGGTTAACCTACTCATTCCTGGGATCATTGTTGTAAAACTCCTCTGGACCCTCTCCAGAGCCAGCACATCCTTCCTCAGATTTGGGGCCCAAAATTGCTCACAATATTCCTAATGAGGCTGACCAGCACCTTGTAGTGTCTCAACATTACATCCCTTTGGTGATGTTTTCCATTCAACTCTGCAATGTTTTCTCTTGGAAAGACACTCTGCTTGGGAGAGTTGCTTTCCCAATAAAGATACCAATTTGAAAACTGATCAACTCGCGGCTATTGGCAATTTTTCTCTGCTGACCACTTCTGTCCTGACATTTATTTTCATCTCTGATGCTACTCAAATGCCTATGATTGTAATAACGCAATGGTTTGACAGAGTAGCTTGAGTGTGTACCTGTCAAAAATTCTCATTTTCAGCTGAAGATCAGGACAAACACATTTTGCTGTGTTGTCTCAGATGTGTACACGTTTAATAGTAAGATTAAACGAGAACTTAGCAGTTTGAAGTTTGATCGTTATTTTATGAGGAGTTACGATGAGGGATTGCGTGAAGAAGCCCCGCCTGGCGCATGCTCGGCATACTTCAAAGCAGCGGCGTGAAAAACACAGAACCAATAGCCGGAGTAAGATAGTAAGGCTTACATAGACTAGAACTACCAGATGATCATTTATATTATGAGGGTTGGGAGTGGAGGGCATGTAATCCCTCATCGTAACTCCTCATAAAATAACAATCAAACTTCAAACTGGTAAGTTCTCATTTAATCTTACTATTTTACTTCGTTGTCACGTGAGTGACTACGTGAAGATTTTGAAGCTCTGTGATTTTCATGCCGTAGATCATTCCATACGACACAATGCTTGAGTTTACACAGTAGTGAGTAAATAATATATTGCTTGAAATTATGCAATAAATATTTTAATATTTTAATAATAATAATAAAAAGAAAAGTAATAACCCCTCTATCCCTGGGGAAATTACAACAAATGATATGCAACAAAGCAAACAATTTGACAGAACCCAACACAGCATGTGCAACCCTGGCACTGTGACAACAGGTTTATCATAAAATCTTGAAAAGTTCCTCTTTAGACCATCCTGCGGTCTCCAGAATTTGGTCGAGCGGCATGTCCTGCACCTTTGCCGCGGATATTGATACCGCACTTGTGGAGTGAGATTTAAGCACATCAGTGTCTACCTCAGTTAATCCAGAACCTGTTTATCCATCTAGAAATAGTTTGTACTGTCACTTTTTTTATTATGTTTCTTGTGGGTAATGAACATTGGTGTCTCACAATCTCGGAGACTCTTAATTCAATATATATTAAATCAGATGCTTAACCACACACAATGTTTAGTTGACAGAGTATGTCTTAAAGATTACATTGGTTCCAGCCTTTCTTGGCTTGCTTTTCTTGCTTAGATCATTGACATAAAATGTCATTTTATCTACAGACAACTGCATACAATGTAACCGTAACATTTGTAATGTTCGTACTCATTGTGCTGATATTAATGTCATCAGCATAACCACTTTAAATATTAACTTCTGAAAAGACAGTGACGTAATTGGAGTCCATTGCCGAAGCAATGTGAGAACTATACTGACATCCCAGATTTCTGTATATCTGGGTTTGGTAGGAGTTTATTAAAATTCCTCTCATAAATCGGGATATTAATGGATGAGACCTGATAAATTGTCGTTCTGAAAATTGTCCTAAATAGGAGGACAAAGTACTCCGAGCTCCATTAATGGTACTATAACTCAGGTGCAACATAGCAAGGAACTCCAATACATCCGATATGTTTGCAGTATGATAAAATCTATCTGACTGTATACAAAAGATTTCCCATTCCTTATATGAAACATATATTGTTTCTTAGTGCTATATCTCCAAGCTGTAGTTATGACATCCATGGTCCTATCCGACATTCCATCAGAACCTACAGATTAACAATTAATACGGTCATGTAATGGATGACTTCTGCTGTTACTGGATGTACCAACAATTACTGCACCTGGGATTTGTCATGAATGTCTGAATCATCATTCTGAGCACCAATGGGAACAATGGCTGTGTAGTAATGGTCCCAAGATAAGGGACGTATCAGATATTGAACTGATAAGAACAGATACTACACTTGATCTTAGCCAAAAGGCCGAGAAGCAAAAACAGTTTGGAACCACCAAACGCCTGCAGCGGAGATTTGCTCTATTTTGGTGACACATTGCTTAATCAGGCAAAATGGCGAAAACATAAACGACTATACTTCGCCAATGTAGCGAGAATGCATCCACCGCTAATGCTCCTGGGTCTGGCTCCCATGAGACACATTTAGACCACCGGAGATTTAATCCAGACACAAAAGATCAACATTTGGTACTCATACTGTCTGACAATCTTTTTTTAAACTTTTTGAATTTTAACATTCATTCTGTATTGTCATTGAACTTTCGTGATCTGTTGTCTTATCACAATATTGTCTTCTCCCACAGCTGTGGTATTGTCTACTCCCAATAACTCCAAATAATTCATACCATGTGGTTGGAGAATTAAATCGTCTTGGACAGTCCATCGACCACCACAACTGGTGTCTCTGTCCTTGGCTTCGCATCCGAGAGCACTCCCATCAGTCTGTAATACCACTGAAGACTACTGAACAAGCACATTTTTACTTCTAGTAACTTATGCAACATTGAGAATCCATCATTGTAATTCAGCTCAACCTTTTTAGTTGGTAACTGCATGGACCTAATCAATGACCTGCACACTTTTTACGCTTGTTCTCTGGTCTTTGCAGACTTTGATCACTTTACTTTACCACTATCACTTTACCAGTAACCATAGCTACTTCTTGGATGGTGGGATAATGTTTTTTACCAAGACAAGTACAGGCATTTGTAACATCCCCAACCTTAATTGTTGGTAAAGTTACTGGCATATCAACTGTATCAATGACAAACCCCAAATAATCAATTGTTTGGGATGCCTGTAGCTTACATGTTGTTTGGATGTACAGAACCTTAGCCTTTCAATAGGCTTATGGTTGCTGAACCCAGTTCTTCAGCTGTCTCCATTTACAATTAACATATCCTCTAGATAAGTCATTACAATGTGATTCTGAGCCCTTATTAACACCAGTGCTGGTTTCAATTATTGTGTGAGCCATCTGAGGGCTGAACTTAACCCATTAGGTAATTCCTTCAGCTGACCCATCCAATTAATTTAAGTACCTGAATAATATTGCATCTTTCTTAGGTCTAATAATAGCCATATAGCAGCCTTGTGATAACAACTTTGTTACAGTGTTGAAGTGTACTTTTTTTTTAAATTGCCTATACTGAACTATAAATTTAAGTTAGTGAGTCCCAGAATGACTCTGCAACCCCCATACTTGTGTCTGGGATATATTATCTCTACTTGACGAGTTCCTGGTACATTCAAACACCAAGCCGATCAGATTTAATGCAGAATTACAAAACAATTGTAATCTTACAACCAACCAGAGGTTGTTTCCCAGAAATTCCATGTGTGATGGAATGACGTTTCTGTACTTCCGTAAATGAATCAGAAGATCTCCTTCTCTTAATATAGGGGTTCGCATTCAACCTGTTTGTTTTCTCAAAGCAGGGATGAGAAGTTTTATAAGGCAAATATCCTTAATTGTTTGGGCAGTTTTTCATCAATCATAAATCTGGTTATAGCTTGCCCACATAATCCTGCATTTTTTGGGTATAATGTTGGCCAAATGGCAATTTTCATCGTACAATTGGGTTCAAATATGCATTGCAGAGTAACGCAAGCATGTCTTAAAAGTATTGGACATTATCGACCCATGTATGTCTTCCCCAAATGCAGTGATGCCAACTGAATATCAGCTAGAGGACATACTGGAACACATTTCCTGTCCTCGCATCTTTACACTCATGTGTGCCCCAATTACTGAGTTACTGTTGGCATCCTGAGCGAGGCACAATAGATGGGTGTTTTATATATATTTTTTACTGTTTCAATCATATCAGTTTTTTGGAGTAGGTGAGAAACCAAATAATGTTGGCCGCCAGGTTCATCCATAGCCTCACCAGTCCATACCGATATAGCAAAAGTTGGTGCTACATCGGGAACACCCGGAGCGTTTCTATTGTGCTCTGGTGTATACCCATAAGTAGGGACACCAGCTTCAGGGTCAGTTTCATCCTGCCCTAGTACTCCCGAGTCATTGTTCTAGGAGACTTCAATCCAGACCTAAACAAGGCACTGGTGAATGAGATTGTCATTTTTCATAGGCACCATACTCATTGTATGGAAATTCCCTTTCGGAGCCTGCCTTAGAATCTCATGGGCCTTAAAACCCTTAATTGTTTAGAATTTTGAGCATTTTATCTTGCTCTAAATACTTCATCCAGACCTATGTGAGGCACTGGTGAATGAGATTCTCATTCTTTATAGGCACCATACTCAGTGTATGGAAACTCCTTCGGAGCCTGCTTTAGAATCTCATGGGTCTTTAGAACCCTTGACTGATTCGAATTTGGAGCATTTTATCTTGCTCTAGGGATCTCATCCAGACCTAACCAAGGTACTGGAGAATCAGAATCCCATTTCCATAGGCACCATACTCAGCGTATGGAAACTCCTTTGGAGCCTGCCTTGCAGGAAGACATACCTGGGTCAAGAACCCTTGACTAAGTCAAGTGTGGAGCATTTTCTCAATTTCCAGCCTCCCCTACATTCTTGTCCTCCCTTGGAGGAGAGTTATTTCTTTACTGTTTTGTATTTGTGCATAAACCATATATGTTTAAAATTGTAATTCTGACAGGCACATTCTGCTTGCAGAATATTTGTATTAACCTCAGTATCACACAGGGTTATACATTTCCATAAAGAAACTGCATCTGGTAACATATACTCAGAACAGACTTCATTTAACAGTTACTGGGTATTTGGAGCTGGCATTTAGCGCAGTCGTTATCTCCAAACCCGATCTAAATAGCGGTAAATGGCGGGAGCCGGCTTTTAAAGCAGCCCTTATTTCCCGATCCGATCTAAATCGGAAACTGCGGTTCCAGCGCGTTCTATTCAATTACCGCAGTTTAAAAATACATTCACTCTAGCTGGCTCCGTATTTCGAGCCAGAGTTACAGAGTTTTTAAAAAAAATTCAAAATACATCAGCACTCTAGCTGGCTCTGCAGACTTACAGAGTTTAAACCCACTAGCAAGAAAGTTCAACAGCGACTTACCTGCGGGTTAAACATGCGCTGGTGGGAGCTGCGCTCTCCACCCTGTCGGAGCATCACATGCGTCGACGTAAATGCTGAGCATGCGCCAGGCGGGGCTTCTTCACATAGTCACTCACGTGACTCCGAAGTAAAATCAACTATTTATTTTGCTTCTTACCTTGTACACATTGTCTCACTAACCACGTCTTGCTGTGGAGTAAAACATGTAGCTGGTGCAGCTTTTGGCACCATGGAGACTTTAGTTGGAGGTGAAAATGTTTGATAAATATCCTGCAACATCTTCATCAGCTTGATATAATAGTAATGATTCTTTCTCCTCAATTCTATCATCAATGATCTCAAATTACTTTAACCTGCTAGACCTCCTTTAGCAATAGTTAGGACCAAGAATGACTCGGGATGAATGATGAATGCTAAAAGATCAGGTAAAAACATGTAAATCCATGTTCTTTGAGAATGTGGTGTGCACTGAATGCACAGGGCATTATTGCTTATTTACAAGTTCACAAGCTAATTCTACAGTGAGTAGCATTAGGCCATTCGGCCCATCTACTGTCATTCAATCATGGTTGATCTCCGCCTCCTAATCCCATCTTCCTGCCTTGCCCCCCATAACCCTTGACACCCGCTCTAATCAAGAATTTGTCTATCTCTGCCTTAAAAATATCCACTGACTTGGCCTCCTGACTTGGTCTCCAGCCCTCTGTGGCAATGAGTTCCACAGGTTAACTACCTTCTGACCAAAGAAGTTCCTCCCAACCTCCTTTCTAAAAGAGCGCCCTTTATTTCAGAGGCTATGGCTTCTGGTCCAAGACTCTCCCACCAGTGGAAACATTCTTTCCACATCCACTCTATCTATGCCTTTCATAGAACAGTACAGCTTGGGGTTGGGCCCATCGGCCCACAATGCTCGTGCCAAGCATCACAACCACCACCCCTGGCAATGCATTCTAAACCCCCACAATTTTATGTGTGAAAAGCTTGCCCCACACATCTCCTTTAGACTTTCCCCCTCTCACCTTACAGATATGCCCTCTATTGTTGTATATTTTCACCCTGGGAAAAATGTTCTGACTATATATTCTATCTATGCCTCTCATAATTGTTTATACTTCTATTATGTCTCCCCTCAACCTGAGAAAATAATCTGTCTATCCAACCTACTCCTGTGGCTGAGACATTCTATTCCTGCTGGCTATCCCTAACTAGCCCATCCTCTTCCAAATGGGAGTAAATCATATCTCAAAGAATTCTCCCCATTAATCTCCGAACCTCTGTAGTCAAAGGAATAAAGCCTTAGCCTGCTCAACCTCTCCCTTTAGCTCAGGCCCTCGTGTCCTGACAACATCCTCGTAAATATAATTGCAATGAGTTGACAAAATAATTATCAAAATCTTGTCGAACGCCTGGTTTGGTGAGCCATTCACTTACATATCAGTGAACGATCCAGTGATTGCTTGACCTCGTTAGCAGTGATGGAAACTACTGTGGGATTCTGAGCTAAGATTAAATATTGAGACAGCTTTTAAAGGATGGTGTCTAATGAATCTAGTTCCTGGATTCCATAACTCAGGACTGCATTCAGCACAATGGACTAATGAGTTCAAATTAATCTTTGTGACTGATTATCACTTTTAATCCTGGATTTTAGTCAGGTAAATTTATGTTTGCTTTTACAGTATATCTGCATTTACACAGCACCTTCGTTCAACATCGCAATGAACAGCAAGCTATTACTGGCAGCGTTCATCATCTATAGACACCTCAATGGCACTGACTTCTGATTTTGTTAGATTAAAAACATAATTATAGGAATATGGTCATGCTGATGGCTCTTAATTGATGGCAACTCTGTGAAGGTACATTTACTTGTTTATGGTCCTTTCACTGAGAGCAAACTCACTGCTCCCTGAAGAGTCATTTTCTTGCCTTGCGCTGAATCTATAAACCTGGGGACTCACAGGAACAATCCTCAGTTTGTGAGATTATTGATCTCAACCAAGATGGGTCCAACGTTATTGCAGTGTTCAAAACAAAACCAATTTTTTTTTAATTTTTTACTGCCATTGATCACATACATTGAGCATTATTGGAAAATGTGGAAGTGCGGGGAACAGAATTATGCAGTTCAGTTGCAATCACTCTTGTCACCAGAGTAACAGTCAGTTAGATGAAGTGGGGCATTGTAGCAAGCACCAGAGCATCCCTAAGAAAGAGCAGGGGGAGGCTAATCACCTTCTCAATCCTATTGTGTTATTCAATAAGATCATGGCTGGCGAGACCCCAGCTAATTCTCACTAATCCTTTTTTTTCTCCGAATAAACCCCAAATTAATCTTGCACAGCCTTGCATAGAAAATAAGGATCATGTTTTCCTACAAAGCAGCAGAATCCAGAATTTACAGATGGAGGAGGAATTGAGGTCAAGTTCATAAAGATTTAATCTTTTTCTCAATGCAGCAGGAAGTGTCAGTCAGGAAGAGTTTGTAGGTTAATTGGCTTGGTATAAATGCCAAAAAAATTGTCCCTAGTGTAGGGTAGTGCTGATGGGCAGGAACTGCTGGTTGTTGTGGACTCGATGGGCCGAAGGGCTTGGTTACGCACTGTATCTCTAAACTAAACTAAACTAAACTAATCAGCCTTGGCTCTCCAAAGGCAGATTAAGGACGAGCAACCTCACAGAAATCTGCGGAAAGGTAGCAAGTGCTGACTATGGCTTTTCAGAAAACATTTGATAACTAATTACAGGCAAAGGCACATGGCAAGGCAGGAAAAGGCCTATGAGGAGGTGGAAAGAGAAGAGGAGAAGTAAACAGAGCGTCCTCAGACTGGAAGGAGTGGTAAATGGTGATCACAGTGGCACTGTACTGCGATCATCCTCACACACTGTATCAATAAAAAAGATGGGATGAATTAGTTTAGATTAGTTTAGCTTATTGTCACGCGTACCAAGGTGCAGTGCAAAGCTTTTACTGTCTGCTAACCAGTCAGCAGAAAGACAATGCATGATTACAATTGATTACAACGGTGTGTATAGATACATGATAAGGGAATAATATTTAGTGCAAGGTAAAGCAAGTGAAGTTCGATCCGAGAGTCACCAAAGAGGTAGATAGTAGTTCAAGAACTAAGAGAACAGTTTACGTACAGTGGGAAATTGTATTTAGCACTGGAAAGACATGGGTAAGAATTTAAATACAAGAGAGTATAGTTAAATCGACTTCCCTTGATGGGAAACACAAATTCTGGAGGAACTCAGCGGGACAGGCAGCATCTCTGGAGAGAAGGAAGAGGTGACGTTACGGGACGAAACTAATATTTTCCCTTGATGGGTATAATACAGCATTAACTTACTGAATAGTCCAATTTCAGCAGTGTGCATCATGGATAATTCCATGTCACCTAGATTATAACAGTAGGCATTTGAGTTTTTTAGTTTGAATGATATGTGAAGTGAAGCTAATGTTTGTGTGTAGAAGTAGGATTATTAGAGGTGCAGATATGGTGTTATGTGAACAAGGTTCATGAAATGTGGAGTTAATCGACTGCTTTGAATCGGGATTCACTGTGTGGCTAGAAATATTGTTTGTATGTTCACAGTAATGGTGTTTACAGCTGGTTTGTTTGTGGTTTCGGAAGCATCTATAAAGATGTAAGAGCATGCAGGATGTATAAAGATGTCAGGTTCGTGGAATTGAATATCAAAGTGTATTAGAGTTTCAAACAATTGTGTGTTCAGGGTTCATTGTGTTACGGAAGCTGAGGGCATGGGCTCAAACCAAGCTTACAAATGAAAGCATGGTGTGATTATACCTGCAGCTTGGAACCCAACAATATGAACATTGAATTCTCCAATTTAAAGTAATACCCCCACCACGTTGCATGTAGAGTTTTCCCATCCCCCCATCAACCTGCTCTTCTTTCATCTCTCATCCCCGATTTCCCTGTAATTCCCCCCTTTCTCCTCCACCCTGATCCTCCCAATCATATATCTCCCTCCGGCTTTACATTTCACCACTACTCCTTTTCAGGCACCTTTTGTCCCCTTCTCTACTTCTAGCCTTTGTCGCCAATATTTTCAACTCCCCCCCCCCCCCCCCCCCCCCCCCCCAACCACTCACCTGCATCTATCATTTCCAGGCTTTTGTGTAGGAAGGAACTACAGATGCTGGTTTAAACCGAAGATAGACACAATAAGCTGGAGTAACTCAGTGGGTCAGACAGCATCTCAGGAAAAAAGGAATAGGTGATATTTTGGGTTGAGACCCTTCTTCACACCTGAATGCTTTTCGTGGTCACACCTCTTTTCCAGCATTCTGTCCCCTACTCTAATCATTCTGAAGTTGGGTCCACACCAGTAATGTTGTCTATCCATTCCCTCCACAGATGCTGCCTTACCTTTTGAGTATCTCTAAGGTCATAAGCGAGAGGATTAGAATTAAGCCATTCGGCCCATCAAGTCTACTCCGTCATTCAATCATGGCTGATCTATCTCTCCCTCCTAACCACGTTCTACTGCCTACTCCCCATAACCTCTGACACCTGTACTAATCAAGAATCTTTCGAGCTGTCTCTAGCATTCATTGTTTGCTGCATATTGCAAAGGAAAAGTGATAGGATACTCGCAAAATGCAAGCGAGCTGTTACTTCTTGTTCCTACGGCTCTATCCTAAAGTCACACGTTCAAATTAATCCCAATCTTACAATGTGTTTATTTTTCGAGACAAGCCATATGTGGTAACAAGCCATATGCAATGTGGTTTTGGTATAGAATATTGTTAAGCAGTACAAAGGTAATTTTGTGCTCATAACAATTCTTTTACTGCTGTAGCAGAAATAGACTGATTACAAAACCTTTCCAAAGCTTTTTTGACAGAGCAAAGGCTTCGCTCTGTCTCCTTCAATGTATGGGAAGGAAATTTTTAAGTGAGAGGGGAGAACTGAGAATATTTTTCAAGGCAGCACAGCATAAGAGTTACTGCCTAGTGCCCCTGTCCCACTTAGGAAACATGAACGGAAACCTCTGATGACCTTGCGCCCCACCCAAGGTTTCCATGAGTCACCAGAGGTTTTGGTCACTTGCCTGGAAAGCCTCAACCGAAGTGTGAGCTGCATCTACTGACCGATAGGATCTTTGCTACCGACCGTACACACACACAAACGCACAAACGCATCGTGAAAGTGGGGGCCAGGGACAGCAGAGGAGCGCTGTCTGCGCGATGAAGAGGAAGGTAAACGGCTGCCACAGAGCATGGTACGTCCTTTAGAGAGCGCGGGAGGGAGGGAGAGAAGGGGAAAGAAGAGGGGAGAAGGACAGAGAAGGGGAGAGAAAAGGGGAGAGAAAAGGGGAGAGAGAAGGAGAGAGAAAGGGAGAGAAGGGGGGAGAAGGGGGGGGGGGGAGAAGGAGTGGAGACAGTTTTAAGAAGTTTAATAAAGTTAGCGGGCATTTTACCTTCCGGCGGATCTTCTAGGTCCTGAAAACCAAAGATCCTACAGGATCTTTGCTGAAAACTCCAATGAGCCAATCAAAATGGCCAGTCAGCGAAGGAGATTGCCTTCGACCGTAAGTAAATAGCAACCCCACTCCACCGGCTTCCTATTTTTAGTCGAGGCCGGTTTTGGTTTTGTTGAAATAATCGCAGGAACATAGAAGAAGCCTCGACTACGCAGAAACCACTTTCCACCATTAGGGAGAGTGACCAAAACCTAAGGGAACCTCACGGGAACCTCACGGAAACCTCACGGAACCTCACGGAAACCTCACGGAAACCTTGGGTGGGGTGCAAGGTCTCCAGAGGATTCCGTTCAGCTTTCCTAAGTGGGACAGGGGCATTACAGTGCCAGAGACCCGGGTTCGAACCTGACTATGGGTGCTGTCCGTATGGAGTTTGTACGTTTTCCCACTAACAGCGTGGGTTTTCTCCGGGTGCTCCGGTTTCCTCCCACACCCCAAAGGTGTGCAAGTTTGCAGGCTAATTGACCTCTGTAAATTGTCCCTAGTGTGTGGGATAGTGTTAGTGTGACGAGTGATCACTGGTCAGTGTGTGGGATAGTGTTAGTGTGACGAGTGATCACTGGTCAGCGTGGATTTGGGGTGGGCTGCAGGGCCTGTTTTTTATCTCTAAACTAAGCTAAAGTCAGAGAAGGAGCGAACCCAGAACATTCATGGGGAATTCCTCCCTGCTACTGGGTTTGCATCCTTTCACCTCTGCTGAGCGAAACAATGTCTTACTCTGGTTGAATCGTGGAGGGTTGTCGTTGATGTCTGTGATGGTGATGGTCACTGTCGTAGATCCTGACAGACCGCCCAGCTGTCCGGCCATGTCCTTGGCCTGGATCACCAACACATAGTGATCCTTCTTCTCGCGGTCCAGGTTCGCCACGGCAGTTCGGATTATTCCTGAATAAAGCAAAGAGAAAGAACAAAAGGATAAGTTGCTGCTTGGCAACATCTTCATTCCTCCACTAATAAGAATCTCTTGCACCACAGAGCAGCAGCAATGTTTGAAAGATATGCAAAAAAGTAACAATGATAAAGGGAACAGCCCATTGTTACCTGCTGGACTGTTTCCTTTATCATCGTTACTTTTTTGCATATCTTTCATTCATTTGTTCTATATCTCTCTACATCGTTGTCTATATCTCTCGTTTCCATTTCCCCGGACTCTCAGTCTGAAGAAGTGCCTCGTCCCAAAACGTCACCCATTCCTTCCCTCCAGAGATGCTGCCTGTCCCGCTGAGTTACTTTTTGAGTCTATAGGTTTAACCCAGCATCTGCAGTTCCTTCCTATGCAGCAGCAAAGGTTGATGCTCTGAGCAATGTATCATTACGCCTTCATTACCATTTAGTTGTGACATAGTGCTGGGTCGAATCACATACATTTCACCATTGTGCTATAAAAAGCCACAGTAGCAGGCAGGAAATCTATCTAACACGTTCAGCAGAATATACTTCAGAAACTACTGGAGCTATATCAAAGAGGCATGAGATCTCGGAGGAGGAGGAGGCCTCATGTGGAGGAGATTCAAATTGGGAGAAATCTGCTTTGTTCATTTGCCAAAACTGAGCAGAATGCTTTTGAAAACATTGTCAAAACATGGCCCGCTGATACAGTAATCAGCAAGTGTCTCTGGTGTGAGTGTAATGGTCCAAGCCTGCTCCAGTAGCTTTGCCCTCAGGAAAACTGTGGCAATAAAGAATGCAAACCTCCAACATTATGCTATCTGCATAGATATGCCATGTTACGGAATTAGCCGTGCAGGATGTCTAAACTCTTGGTCTTTGCAAACTTCAAAGGAAGAACTCATTAAATACAACATAATGAAGCTCTTGATACAACATTTTACAAACATGAAAGAACTTAAGGAAATAGTTGCGGGCGGCACGGTGGCGTAGTGGTAGATCTACTGCCTTACAGCGCCAGAGACCAGGGCTCCTTCCTGACTATGGATGTTGTCCGAATGGTGTGTGTACGTTCTCCCCGTGGCCTGCGTGGGGTGTCTCTCAGAATCTCCAGTTTCCTCCCACACAGGTTTGTAAGCTAATTGGCTTGGTATAATTGTAAATTGTCCCTAGTGTGATGTAGGGTAGTGTTCATGTGCGGAGCAAGCTCGGTGGCTCGAAGGGCCTGTTTCCATGCTGTATCTCTAAACTAAATAGGAGCCGTGGTTGGCCACCTGGCCCCTCAAGCCTGCCCCACCGTCTTAGTACCTTGTTCCTTGTACCTTCCGAAGAGTTCACCAGGGCAGTTGGACAATTTTATAATGGACAGTTTTTTCACATTTACCAAGCCAATTAATCTACAAACCTGTACGTCTTTGGAGTGTGGGAGGAAACCTAAGATCTCGGAGAAAACCCACGCAGGTCACGGGGAGAACGTACAAACTCCGTACAGACAGCGCCCGTAGTCGGGATCGAACCCGGGTCTCCGGTGCTGCATTTTGCTGTAAGGCAGCAACTCTACCGCTGTGCCACCGTGTCCAATGGTTAAATCAGAGAGGAGCATAGGAAAATTATAAATAATCCAACTAAAATCTTCAGCTGTATAAATGACTACTTACTATTCTAAATTAAAGGAAACGTTGGCCATTTCCGCTCAAACTGTTCCTGCAATACTGGAAACACCAATCTCACGTTCATTTATTTGCCAATCATTTTTATAAACCACACTTTAATATTTTTCAATGTGTAAATTCCCCAGCCTAACCCCAGTAACAATAAACATTAACACTCTGCTTGTCATAAATGTAAGTTTAGTTTAATTTTATACTATTTTTGACGTGTCCACTAATCAAGGTCTACAGTTTAATTTTGTAGCGAACTCTTTATTCCCGCCGGGGAATGTACATATATTGAAAATAATTATTTCTTTTTAAAAAAGTTTCCATTGCTTAACTACCATCTTATCTTTTAATATAGTTTTTCCAAAGCACCTCTGAAAACCTGCTGCAATAATTAACTTTCTTTAATTTAGTTTTGGACTGAATCAGATCACACGCAAACCTAATATAAAACTCTATCATATTATCACTCTTCCCCAAGGAATTCTTGACTAATTATCCTCTATTTCATTTTACAGCCAAACTAAATGAGTTTGTTCCTTAGTTGTTTCTTCGGTAGATTGTTCAAGAGACCTGCCATGAATGCTTTTGTGGACCATTTTTAGTCCAACGTACTGTTGGTTAAATTGGATCAGTCTGTTTATAAAGATTAAAGATCCCCAGGCCAACTGTGTTACTCTGACTATATCCTCTTCTCTTTTAGAGTAACTCCGTCCAATATTATGGTTACTGGGGTGGAGACAATGAACCATTTCTACCCATTACTCTTTCTTAATTCTTAGCTCCATCCAAACTGATACTAACAGGGTGAGAATCAGAGCTGCCTCACCTTTTTCCATCTTCCCATGTATTATTAAAAGTGCATGCACCATAGTTTAGTTTACAGATACAACGAGAAAACAGGCCCTTTGTCCGCACTGACCAGCGAGCCCCACACAATAGCACTATCCTACACACACCAGGGACATTTTACATTCACACCATGCCTATTAACCACCAAACCTGCACATCTTTTGGAGTGTGGGAAGAAATCAAAGATCTCGGAGAAAACCCACGCAGGTCACGTGGAGAATGTACCACCTCTGTACAAACACCCGCAGTCAGGATTGAACTCGGGTCTCTGGCACTTTAAGGCAGCAACTCTCCCGCTGCGCCACAGTGCCGCCCATGGTATACCTCAATATTCGCAAAATGTGTCACCCTGAGATCGTAACTGTGTTATAGCTATGGATCTTACCCATTTATCCCCATGCTCTGTTTGTGTCATGAAGTCATTTAATCTTTACGAGCACATTATAACTTTGTGCATTCAGATGTAGCATCTATAATTTTAACTTTACACCATGTTTCCCTGGTGACCTTTGTTATTAGTGTTCTATTACTATTATTAAATGCTCTGCCATCTCTGACACAATCTGCTGGATTTTAGATAATCACTACTCTCTTTTTACAGCATGGAATTTTCTTTTCAGAATTTATAAAATCCACCCTAGCAATACTCTCCAGCATTTTTACAGTCCACCCCTCCCTCTATATTAGCACACAGCTAAGCCCACTAATGTTATCAGTTGGTAGCCTTGTGATCTGGGCGTTAAAAATTGTGCATTGAGGTTTTAGTCTAGAGATAATGTGAAAACCTCCAGATTCAGGGACATTTTCTTCCAGCTGTTATGAGGCAACTGAATCATCCTGCCGCAACTAGAGAGCAGTCCTGAACTACTATTTACCTCACTGGTCACCCTCGGACTATCCTTGACGGGACCTTGCTGGCTTTACCTTGCACTGAACGTTGTTCCCTTTCCATGTATCTGTACACTGTACAATGGGCCGATTGTCATCGTGTATTGTCTTTCTGCTGACTGGATAGCACACAACAAAGGCTTTTCACTGTGCCTCGTACACATGACACTAAAAGGTAACTGCTGTCCGTAATCCCTCCCTACAGAAGGTACAGAAGCTTGAAAGCGCACACCACCAGACGCAGGAACAACTTTGTCCCCTCTTCTATTTGGCTCGATCCTTCCATGAACTAGGGTTTTACTGTCCGAACTCACCTCCTTCCTCCCCATTATGTCCAATGGAACTGATGTGCTACAATGCTGAGAATTATATTCTGAACTATGTTACCCTTTGCTCTGTATATTGTACATGAGTTTAACTAGATTGTATTTATGTATGGTACACCTGATCTGTTTGGATAGCATGCAAAGCTTCACACATGACAATAATGAACCTGAACCTAAAATCTTTTATCCCGTGGTGGAAATATAAAATGCTGCAGGGGATAGAGTTAAGATGAGAGTGGGTAGGTTTAAAGATTTACTGGGCACGTTTTGTATTTTATGACAGTAAACTAAACTGAACTGAAGTGTGCAGACATTTAGAGTGATATATTAATGTGCCTCAGTGGAAAGCATTTCCAGTAAGGCATTTAAGGAAGGCATATCTGTTCCTTCAGGTATTCAAAATTGTTAAGGGCTTGGGCACGCTAGAGGTAGGAAACATGTTCCCGATGTTGGGGGGTCCACAACCAGGGGCCGCAGTTTAAGAATAGGGAGTAAGCCATTTAGAACGGAGATGAGGAAACACTTTTTTTCACAGAAAGTGGTGAGTCTGTGGAATTCTCTGCCTCAGAGGGCGGTGGAGGCAGGTTTTCTCGATGCTTTCAAGAGAGAGCTAGATAGGGCTCTTAAAAAGAGCAGAGTCGGATGATCAGCCATGATCACATTGAATGGCGGTGGTGGCTCGAAGGGCCGAATGGTTTACTCCTGCACCTATTGTCTATTGTCTACTGTTTATTGGTACACAATCCCATGAAACCAGGTTGAAAAACAATAGGACCAGATCCCAGTTCAATATTTTGTCCCCCCAGTCACCATCACTGAACACTGTAATGTTTGGGAGTTTGTCATGTGTCTAAGTTAACTTCTGCAATTGCAACTTTGCCGCAGCAACCACGTTCCTACCCGTACTTGATTGACTCTGATGTCCCTCGGGGCATTGTGAATACGGCTGAGCTTTTTGAGAATAGTGTGTGGGCTTGAGATAGAGTGCATGTGGAGAGGATGTTTCCACTAGTGGGAAAGTCTAGGACTAGAGGTCATAGCCTCAGAATTAAAGGACATTTCTTTATGAAGGAGATGAGGTGGGATTTCTTTAGTCAGAGGATGGTGAATATGTGGAATTCTTTGCCACAGAAGGCTGTGGAGGCCAAGTCAACAGATATTTTTAAGTTAGAGATAGATAGATTCATGATTAATACAGGTGTCCGTGGTTATGGGGAGAACACAGGGGAATGGGGTTAGGAGGGAGAGATAGATCAGCCATGATTGAATGCTCTTATGACATTACTGGGTTAAGGAAGGGATGATACAGTACATTTAGAAAGTATTCACACCACTTCACTTTTCCCACATTTTGTTACGTTACACCATTTTTTTTTAATCATCTGCACACAATACCCCATAATAAAAAATTTAGTGTTTAGAAATCTTTGCAAAGTAATTACAAATAAATAACTGAAATATCACATTTACATAAGTATTCAGACCCTTTACTCAGTACTTTGTTGAGGAACCTTTGGTAGCAATTACAACCTCAAGTCTTCATGGGTATGACACTCCTAGCTTGGCACACCTGTATTTGGGTAATTTCTCCCACTCTTCTCTGCAGATCCTCTCAAGCTCTGTCAGGTTGGATGGGGAGCGTCGATTCACAGCTATTTTCAGGTCCCTTCAGAGTCCAGAGATGTTCGATCAGGTTCAAGTCCGTGCTCTGGCTGCGCCACTCAAGGACATTCACAGACTTGGCATGAAGCCACTCCTGCATTGTCTTGGTTTTCATCAAGGATCTTTCCGTACTTAGCCCCGTTCATCTTTCCCTCGATCCTGACTAGTCTCCCAGTTACTGCCGCTGAAAAACAACCCCACAGCATGATGCTGCCACCACCATGCTTCACCGTAGGTATGGTATTGGCCAGGTGATGAGCGGTGCCTGGTTTCCTCCTGACGTGACGCTTGGCATTCAGGCCAAAGAGTTCAATCTTGGTTTCATCAGACCAGAGAATCTTGTTTTGGTGCCTTTTGACAAACTCCAAGCGGGCTGTCATGTGCCTTTTACTGAGAAGTGGCTTCCGTCTGGTCACTCTACCATAAAGGCCTGATTGATGGAGTGCTGCAGAATAGTTGTCCTTCTGGAAGTTTCTCCCATCCCTACAGAGGAACTCTGGAGCTCTGTCAGAGTGACCATCGGGTTCTTGGTCACCTCCCTGACCAAGGCCCTTCTCCACCGATTGCTCAGTTTGGCCAGGGGGGCAGCTCAATGAAGAGTCCTGGTGGTTTCAAAGTTCTTCCATTTAAGAATGATGCCCTGAAGCTCAATGTTAAGTGCATAGCAAAGGGTCTGAATACTTATGTAAATGTGATTTTTCAGTTATTTATTTTTAATTACTTTGCAAAAATTTCTAAACACCTGTTTTTGCTTTTATATTATGGGGTATTGTGTGTAGATTGAAGATTAAAACAAATGAATTTAATCCATTTTAGAATAAGGCTGTAACGTAACAAAATGTGGAAAAAGTGAAGGGGTCTGAATACTTTCTGAATGCACTGTATATGTTAAGCATGTGTAGGAAGGAACTGCAGATGCTGGTTTATATCAAAGATAGGCATAAAATGCTGGAGTAACTCAGCAGCATAGAAAGAATGGGCCACATTTCAGGTCGAGACCCTTCTTCACACTGTAGAAGAAGGGTCTCAACCCAAAATGCCACCCATTCCTACTGTACAGAGATGCTGCCTTTCCCGCTGAGTTATTCCAGCATTTTGTTTTTATCTTCGGATAAGTAAGTATGTTTATTGGCCAAGTATTCACATACAAGGAATTTGCCTTGGTGCTCCGCCCACAAGTAACAACATGACATACAGTGATAGTTACGAATGACTCAGAAAACACTAAACATTAATAATAATAAAACATTAATGATAAAACACCATTGATTAGGCATGTGAGCCAACAAAATACCAGATCAAAGGGAGGCTACAGATTTTTGGCTGTTGAGTAGAGCAACTACTCGTGGATAAAAACTGTTTTTATGTCTGGCTGTGGCAGCTTTGACAGTCCAGAGTCGCTTTCCAGTGGGAAGTGATTCAAAGAGTTTGTGGCCAGGGTGAGAGGGGTCAGAGATGATCTTGCCCGCTCGCTTCCTGGCCTTTGCAGTGTACAGTTCATCAATGGAGGGAAGGTTGCAGCCAATAACCTTCTCTGCTGATCGGACGATTCAGATAATATATGTAACTCAGGCTGTTGCTTTAATGGTTATTTGCTTTGATGTTTATTTAAACTGTTTAAAACTATTCCTATAGATTATTATGTCAGGACATTGGAATCTGTCTGATTTGATTGAAGTCCATTCATTAGAAGAGGTCCCTCTATTTCCAGTGCAATATGAAACAAACCTTGCATCCCCACTCATTTCGGGCTGTCCATTAAATGCTTTCGTCTGTACAGCCACTGCTTGCAATATTCTGACTCTGTCCTAATTGGAGAGGTCTGGTTTGAAATTTCAAGTCATAAGGTCTTAAGTGATGGAAACAGAATTAGGCCACTCCGCCCATCTTCCTCCCAAAGTTTGCTTTGGAAATATTGAAGTACCAAGGAAACTGAAGTTACTGTTACGCTAGTTACTGAAAGTAAATAAGCAAATGGGCAAAATGGGATGCTGGCCGTAACCACAAGAGAATTTGATTCCGTTATCATGTATTTATACTATAAATGGATCGATTATAATCATGTATTGTCTGTCTGCTGACTGGTTAGCATGCAATAAAAGCTTTTCACTGTACCTCGGTACACGTGACAATAAACTAAACTGAACTAAACTGAGTACAGCAGCAATGGTTTCACACAACAATTGCACAGGGCCATGGCAAGACCACAGATGGAGGATTCTATGCAGTTCTGGTCTCTTTACCTGTGAAATCACCTAACTCATTCCTGGTTAAACCCGCCGACAAGGGAGGTGCCGTGGTAGTCTGGCGCGTCGATCTCTACAAAGCGGAGGCCGCGCGCCAACTCTCGGACACCTCCTCCTACTTACCCCTGGACCATGACCCCACTGACGAACACCAGGCCACCATCCCCGAGCACCATAACCGACTTCATCAGCTCGGGCTCCCTACCCCACCGAGCCTCCGACCTCATCGTTTCCCAGGCCCGCACGGCCCGATTTTACCTTCTCCCCAAAATCCACAAACCCGACTGCCCTGGCAGACCCATTGTCTCTGCCTGTTCGTGCCCCACCGAACACATTTCCACATACCTTGACGCCATCCTATCCCCCTTTGTTAAATCCTCCCCACCTATGTTCAAGACACCTCAGACACTCTCCGTCGGCTCCGTGCATTCCATTCTCCAGGCCCCCATCCTCTCATCTTTACCATGGACGTCCAGTCACTCTACACCTCCATCCCCACCAGGACGGTCTCAAAGCCCTCCGGTTCTTCCTCGACCAGAGGAGCAACCCATACCCGTCCACTGACACCCTCCTCCGCCTAGCAGAGTTTGGTCCTCACCCTCAATAACTTCTCTTTTGATTCCTCCCATTTCCTCCAAACACAAGGCGTAGCTATGGGCACACGCATGGGCCCCATCTACGCTTGCCTCTTTGTTGGATACGTCGAACAATCCTTGTTCTCGGCGTACCAGGGCCCCATCCCCGACCTCTACCTCCGTTACATCGACGACTGCTTTGGTGTCACCTCCTGCACCCACACACAACTGACTGACTTCATTCATTTCACCACCAACTTCCATCCGGCACTCAAATACACTTGGACCATTTCCGACACTTCCTTACCATTCCTTGACCTCACCATCTCTATTGCAGGTGATACGCTCCTGACCGACATCCACTACAAACCTACTGACTCCCACAGCTACCTGGACTACTCTTCCCCCACCCTGCTTCCTGTAAGGACTCCATCCCCTATTCCCAATTCCTCTGTCTACGCCGCTTCCCGCTCCCAGGATGAGGTGTTCCACACCAGGTCATCACAAATGGCCTCATTCTTCAGAGAACGGGATTCCCCTCCCCCACTATTGATGAGGTTCGCACCAGGGTCTCCTCCATACCCCGCAACACTGCCCTCGCTCCCCATTCCCCAACTCGCAAACAGGGCAGAGTCCCCCCTGGTCCTCACCTTTCACCCCATCTGCCCTGTTTGCAAATACAACATATAGTCCTCCGCCAGTTTCGCCACCTCCAACGTGACCCCCCACCACCCGCCACATCTTCCCATCTCCCCCCTGTCTGCCTTCCGCAAAGACCGCTCCCTCCGCAACTCCCTTGTCAATTATTCCCTCCCCTCCCACTCTACCCCTTCCCCGGGCACTTTCCCTTGCAACCGCAAGAAATGCAACACTTGTCCCTTCACTTTCCCCCCTCCACTCTTTTCAGGGACCCAAGCAGTCCTTCCAGGTCCGACAGAGGTTCACCTGCACCTCCTCCAACCTCATCTACTGCATCCGCTGCTCCAGATGCCAGATGATCTATATCGGTGAGACCAAGCGGAGCTTGGCGATCGCTTCGCCGAACACCTCCGCTCGGTCCGCAATAACCAACCCGACCTCCCGGTGGCTCAGCACTTCAACTCCCCCTCCCATTCCACATCCGACCTCTCGGTCCTGGGCCTCCTCCACGGCAGAGTGAGCAACACCGCAAGCTGGAGGAACAGCACCTCATATTCCGCTTGGGGAGTCTGCATCCTTTGGGCTTGAATATTGAATTTTCTCAATTCTGTTAACCCTTGCTGTCTCCTCCCCTTCCCACCTCTCCCTCAGCCCTCGGGCCCTGACATTCCCTCTATCTCTATCTCCCTCCCCCACCCCAGTCGCACCAGCTTCTCATTTTCACAACCACAAACAGCTTACAATGGCTTGTTCCCTTTATCACCGATACTTTTTTGCATATCTTTCACTCATTGTTCCTTATCTCTCCACATCACCGTCTATATCTCTCGTTTCCCCTGATCCCTGACCAGTCTGAAGAAGGGTCTCGACCCGAAACGTCGCCTATCTCCTTCGCTCCTTAGATGCTGCTGCACCCGCTGAGTTTCTCCAGCTTTTTGTGTACCCCTAACTCATTCCTGGGATGGCCGGATTATCAACAAAGAGAGATTGGGTTGTCTACACCTGTATCTTCCAGAGATTAGAAGGACAGTGGATCTCATTGAAATGTATAACATTCTGATCGCACATGACAGGCTGGATGCAGGGACGATGTTTCTTCCAGATAAACAATTCTGGAGTTAAGGGGTCACATTCTCGGGATGGGAAAACTGAGATGGGGAGACATATCCTCACTAAGAGTGACAAGAACCCATGGAAATCTCTACCACAGACAGTTGAAGAGGACAAGTTACTGAATATATTTTGGAAATAAATAGTGATCAGCCATGTGCAGAACGGAACTGCAGGTGCTGGTTTAAACCAAAGGTAGAAATAAAAAGCTGGAGTAACTCAGCAGGTCAGACAGCATCTATGGAGAAATGGAATAGGTGACGTTTTGGGTCGAGACTCTTCTTCAGTCATAATTGTATTGAATAGGTGAGCAGGCTCAATGGACTGTGCTTCCAATTTTCTATATTTCTATGGAGAAACCCATTCTGCCCTTGGGATTTCCATGGGTTCTTGTCACTCTTAGTGAGGATATGTCTCCCCATCTCAGTTTTCCCATTTCTACTAATGCTATTTATCAGTGCTTGGTCCATAGCTTTCTGATAATACAACGACCATGTTTCAATTATCTATCAGAAACAGGAATGATCTAGTTATTGTGTTATCGCTGATTGTGGGAACTTCCTTCGCAAAAGCTACCACTGCATTTCGCTTGGGCAGCTCACAACCCAGCGGTATGAATATTGATTTCCCTAACTTCAAGTAACCCTTGCATTCCCTCTTCTCTCCACCCCTCCCCAACCCAAATTGTTGCTCTAGCTTCAAAGTTGACTTGTTGAGTCTCATTGCCTATAACTCGTTTTCACCTAGGCCACAGCTAACAATGGCCTATTTTCTTTATCATCAATACTTTTTTGGGGGTTCTTGTTGTCGACCTCCCTGTAGTGAGCCCTGTCAGCTGACCTCAGTCTAGCTGACGACAACAAACAGAGCCAGCAGCAGTGCCGCAGCTTGGCGCCAACGCGGGGCATGCGCCCTTTTTAGGATGGGTACCTACGGATGTCGAACCGGATGGCATCACTCTGCTTCAGACCTCTGCTGCCTCAAATGCAAGAAGAAGAAGATTGCTTTTTTTGCATATCTTTCATTCATTTGTTCTATATCTCTCTACATCACCGTCTATATCTCCCATTTCCCTTTCCCCCGACTCAGTCTGAAGAAGGGTCTCGGCCCGAAACGTCACCTATTCCTTCTCTCCGAAGATACCGTCTGACCTGCTGAGTTACTCCAGCTTTTTGTGTCTAACTGCATTTCAAAATGGTTGTAGTTCCAGGATGGACTCAGTATCATTCGAGTCCCTCTTGCTGTATGGAATTTTCCGACGTTTTTATTTGATATCAATCAAATTGTGATCCGTAACAAATAATTTAATTTCCACATCAAAAGCCTGTAGTCACGGTTCACAGTTCTAACACTCTACGATAGCTGGCCAATGCATTAATTGAATGAGCACATGGGGATTTTACATAGGGGCTTAGATTGTGTTGTTGGACGTGCTACAAATCCGGTATTAGATTTTGCTTGAGTGCATGCATTTTATGTATGTTCATCTGCCAGGGACATGACAGTAGATGTGGGCAGCGGGAAAATTATTCCGCATTATTTTTAGCAGATTTATAGAGCTGCGGCGGGATTTGTATGGAATTAGTCAAGATTATAAATCCTGTGGTGAATACATAGAAAGCAGGGGGATTTGTCTGGTGAGGCCCACCCTCTATTACACTGCTATGTGTTCCATGATCAGATAACCCCACATCAATGCCCAGAGCTGCAGTGAAACAAAACATCATGTTTAACTCACATGGACACAAAATGCTGGAGTAGCCCAGCGGCTCAGGCAGCATCTCTGGAGAGAAGGAATGGGTGACGTTTCGGGACCAGATCCTTCTTCTGACTGGTGTCAGTCTCAACACAAAATGTACCCTTCTCTATCCCTGTGTCTCCCTCTCCCCTGACTCTGAATAAGGGTCTCGACCCAAAACATCACCCAACCCTTCTCCCCAGAGATGCTGCCTGTCCCGCTGAGTCACTCCAGTCTTTTGTGTCTATCTTCGTTTTAAACCAGTATCTGCAGTTCCTTCTTACATATTTACCTCACACTTTCACTGACATGTTCATCGTTACTGGTTCAAGTTTCACTCCAGATTTTTGAATGCATGGACCACTTAAATCAGTTCGACCTCTGCCCATGGTAATGAAACCCCACAGATGTTAAGTGCAGGTAGGAACTGCATGTGCTGGTTTAAACCTAAGATACACCTAAGCTGGGGCATCTCTGGAGAAAAGGAATAGGTGATGTTTCAGGTCGAGACCCATCTGCAGACTGAGAGTCAGGGGAAAGGGAGACGAGAAATATACGCAGTGATGTAGAGAGATATAGAAGGAATGAATGAAAGATATGCAGAAAAGTACCGACGATAAAGGAAACAGGTCATTGTTAGCTGTGGGCTAGGTGAAAACAAGTTACAGACAATGAGACTCAACAAGACGGCTTTGAATCTAGTACAATGACTTGGGTGGGGGAGGGTCGGAGAGAGAGGGATGCACGGGTTACTCGAAGTTAGAGAAATCAATGTCCATACCGCTGGGTTGTAAGCTGCCCAAGCTAAATATGAAACGCTGTTCCTCCAATTTGCATTTGGCCTCACTATGATAATGGAGGAGGCTCAGGACAGAGAGGTAAGTGTGGGAATGGGAAGGGGAATTAAAGTGTAAGAAGGAACTGCAGATGCTGGTTTACACCGAAGATAGACACAACATGCTGGAGTAGCTCAGCGGGCCAGGCAGCATCTCTGGAGAAAAGGAATGGAATAGAAGAAGGAATAGAAGTCCCATTCCTTCTATCCAGAGATGCTGCCTGTCCCACTGAGTTACTCCAGCATTTTATGTCTATCTTAGGGGAATTAAAGTGTTTGGCAACGGGGAGATCAGAATGACAGATGTTAAACCCGACTGATCTCTCCGTTGGGCATTTAGAACAATCCATGCGTTCATGGCAACTTTCAGACAGAGGGTAATTAATTGTGGCGAAATATGTGAAATATGAAACATCTAGCCAAACTTTGTCCCTTAGCCAGCACCTTTAAAATTAGATGATTAGATCATCATTTCATTGCTGCCTGAGTTATAAGCTTGGTGGCATATTACTCCACAGTAATGGCGAATTTTATGGGTGTCACAGTGACGAGCGGTATAGATGCTGCCTTACAGCGCTTACAGTGCCGGGACCCAGGTTCGATCCCGACAATGGGTGCTGTCTGTGCGGAGTTCTCCCCGGGACAGCGTGGGTTTTCTCCGAGACCGGTTTCCGCCCACACTCCAAAAACGTACAGGTATGCAGGTACATTAGCTTGGTGAATGAAAAAAATGCCCCTAGTGGGTGTTAATGTGCGGGGATCGCTGGTCAGCGCGGGCCTGGTGGGCCGAAGGACCTATTTCCGCGCTGTATCTCTAAACTAAACTAAACAATGGTGGCATTTTTCACAGCAGTTACTGACTGATTTTAAATACACCTCATTAGCTGCAACATGATCCGAGGTGTCCTGTGGCCTTGAAGGGTGACACACTGATGAAGTACCCCCTTTCTTGCTTTAATTAGGCAGGGGAATGTCAATGTTCAGATTATTTTCATGCACAATGAATATGTAATGTTTTCTTGGAGGCCAAGCAAGATAATTAGCTTCCAAGTTTCACAACCTGGCTGTTAACCTTGTTTAAAAATTGATGAAAAACATAAACTGTATTAATATATATTAAATTTGGAATGACTAGCTCCATTGCACACACACATATATATAAGTCCTGTAGGTGCTAGCATCTCTTTAAACTGCCCTTCAAAAATATTTTTTGGGAAAGGTGTTGGTGAAAATGTCAATCTTTAACGTTCATTCTTTTTCACCTTCAGATGATCATTATTCCTCTGCTAGTTCTACAATCTCAAGATTGAGGAAGAGGTTGTGTGGCATGCAGCAGTCTGTCCCTCTTAGGACTTTCTATGTCGCAATCTTCCACATTTCATTGAGTATTTGACAATCTCACCAAATTCTCTTCACAGGGCATACCCAACATCCCCAGAATCAATCACGCCTCTACTTCCTTAGAAGGCTTAGGAAATTCGGCATGTCCCCTACAACTCTCACCAACTTCTGCAGATGCACCATAGAAATAAAGCATTTTATCAGGTTGCAGTCACAGCTTGGTTTGGGAACAGCTCCATCCAAAACAGCAAGATATTGCAGCCAATTGTGGATGCAGCCCAGAGCATCACACAAACCAACCTCACTTCTATTGACTCCATTTATACCTCACACTGCCTCGGCAAGGCCAGCAGCATAATCAAGGATGAGTCGCACCCTGGCCACTCCCTCTTCTCCCCATTCCCATCAGGCAAAAGGTATAGAAATGTAAAAACGCACACCACCAGATTCAGGGACAGTTTCTTCCCAGCTGTTATCAGGCAACTGAATCATCCTACCACAACCAGAGAGCAGTGCTGAACCACTATTTACCTCTTTCATGATTCTCAGACTATCCTTGATCGGACTTTGCTGGCTTTAGCTTGCACTAAACATAATTCCCTTATCATGTATCTATACACTGTAAATGGCTCGATTGTAATCATGTGTTGTCTTTCCACTGACTGGTTAGCACGCAACAAAAGCTTTTCACTGTACCTCGGTACACGTGACAATAAACTAAACTGTGATTGATACAATATTGCACTAATTGGGAAATGAACCCTTCATTTGGTAGAAGGACTAAAACTGCACAGTGCATGGTAAACAAGTTCTCATCAAATTCCTGTACAATCTCAGCAATATTCCTCATTTCACCACTTCAATTTATTTGCAACAAAGTGCAACTTTCCATTGTCTTCCAACTTCTTTCAGTTTGTTTATTATTTGTATCTCTCAAATCCACACAAAAATGTTCTATCAGCATCCAGTCAGTTACTGTTCCATTTTTTTTTCTTTCTATTCTTCCCATCAAAATGCAAAACCTCACATTTTCTTACATTCCATCTGCCACTCTCTTCCCAATTCACCTACCGCCCTCTGAAGACACGGCATCAACTTCACAACAGGTATCAAAATTATGTTTTGAAGTCAATCCTGTCTGAAGATGGATCTCAACCCGAAACGTCACCTATTTCTTTTCTCCAGAGATGCTGCGTAATGCGCTGAGTTACTTCGCTTTCTGTGTCTATCTTCGGTTTAAACTAGCATCCGCAGTTCCTTCCTACACACTTTTCCATGTAGCTTTGTATCATCAGCAAAGTTGGCTATGTTACAATTTGCCTTTTATTCTATCACTTAAGACTAACTGTAAACTGAGGGACCAGAACTAGTCCTTGTAACTCCTACTAGTAACAGTCTGCCAACCTGAATACTTAATCCTCTTCTCTGTTTATTGTTCTTTAATTAATTTCTATTCATGCCAATATGTTACTTGCAATCTCACAGGCCTTTATTGAAAATGAAAAATCGTATGAGGCTGAAACCTTCTCCAATTGTCCTTTAAAAATCCAGATATACTATCATCCTAATCTAACGTTATTATATCCTCTCAAAAGGAGAGACAACAATCGGGCTGCAAGATGAATACAGGAGGGTATGGAATTGAGGGGCATGTAACTGGGACGCCAGGTATCACTGTTGAGCCCTCTGGAGATGTTGTGGGCTTATCAATGAAACATCAAAGAAGGAGGGTGCCCACCTGATGACCCCAATGACGTACCTACCCGACCTTTCACCACTCCAATCCCACTGCAGATAGCAAGAGCGCCGACTTATTACAGGGATTGAAACAACAAGTCCTGTTAGCTCTACTTAAAATGCTCATGTTTGCCAAACATATTTTTTCATTTAATGAAATCTTTTGCCTTGTCATATTTTGATTTTAGAAGGGCAGCACGGTTGTGCAATGGTAGAGTTGCTGCCTTTCGGCGCCAGAGACCTGCGTTCGATCCTGACTACCGGTACTGTCTGTAGGGAGTTTGTACGTTCTACGTGCCCCGTGTGGGCTTTCTCCGGGTGCCCCGGTTTCCTCTCACACTCCATGGACATACAGATTTCCAGGTTACTTGCCTTTGGTGAAATTGTAAATTGCTCCTATTATGTATAGGATGGTGTTAGTGTGCAGGGATCGCGGACTCAGTGGGCAAAAGGGCCTGTTTCTGCGCAGTATCTCTCTAAACTAAATGTCCTGTATCACACGCTTAATGACCAATTTCAATGTTTAGCCACAACAGATGTTGGACCAACTAGTCGACATTTCCCTCTTTTCAATAACAGCATTGTCTCCTTTGCTGTCGTTCAATCTGTTTGTACTGTCCCAAGGTCAGTGACATGCTGGGGACCACCACCAATGTGTCATCCTGCCTCCACCCACCTCAGTTGGAAGCTTTTGTTGCCGACTCACCCGATCACTTTGAGTTTAGCTCCCATAATATCTCCCCACTTTTTTTCCAGCCCCTTTTCTCTATAACTGTAATGTTATAACACAGTAATACTGTAAC
This sequence comes from Okamejei kenojei, assembly GCA_035221665.1. NCBI lineage: Eukaryota > Metazoa > Chordata > Chondrichthyes > Rajiformes > Rajidae > Okamejei > Okamejei kenojei. The sequence goes on along the minus strand of CM069150.1, from coordinate 5,602,476 downwards.
ACCATGTTGTTCATTCTGGTATTCACATTGCACTGTTGTCCTCATATATAGGACTTTGTACTATCTGTTCTACTCATGTATATTGTGAGTTCACAAAGTCTTTAACTGTATGTCAGTAAACATGACAATCGTAAACCAATACCAGTAGTGTAGTGAAATGAATTACTTTAGGTTTCTCACTGTTATCAGATCTATTGATTTCCCTCCAGTTCTGCTGCATTTGCCGTCCCTTCTCATGTTGGCTTCTCATAAGGCAGCTATAAGTTGTGAGTTTAATGCCCAAAAATTACTCTCAATATGTTGGCTCCTGGCGTGGAAACCTTTTGTCCTTAGCTATTGCTCGCCCAATCCACTAATTTATTATTTTTCCATTATAACATTCTATTGGCAACATTAGAAGCTTTTTGTTAAATTTCACGCAATTCCCATCCTTCATAATTAGCCATGGATAACTTTACTTGTGAAGTTCTTATTTATCAATAGAGTATTTTGCAATATACTTCCAAATGTTTGCCATTATTTATTTACTGATAAATTATTAAATCTTATTTCTCAAACTGCCTTTTATGGGCCTGTCCCACGTAGGCGATTTTTTTTAGGCAACTACAGGTGACTAGTTTGTCGCCACATTTTTCTCACAGAGAGTGGTGAGTCTGTGGAATTCTCTGCCTCAGAGGGCTGTGGAGGCAGATTATCTGGATGCTTTCAAGAGAGAGCTAGAGAGGGCTCTTAAAAATAGCGGAGTCAGGGGATATGGGGAGAAGGCAGGAACAGGGTACTGATTGGGGATGATCAGCCACGATCACATTGAATGACGGTGTTGGCTCGAAGGGCCGAATGGCCTACTCCTGCACCTATTGTCTATTGTCTATTGACTATGGCAGTTGCCTAAACAATCGCCAAGTGGGACAGGCCCATTACCTTGAACACCCTCACAGCCAAATAATCAGTCTTATTTGTTTGCTCTAGTTACTGCCTGGTCTGTGTCTCTCTCAATGCATCATATTGGAAATAGTTTACAAATTAGTTCACATATTGGGATTAGTTTACATAGATGTTTTTTGGCCATAAGATTACTGACATGTTCCCTAAATATGTTCCAGAGAATTGTCAATGTATTCAATGAGCCCATCCTCCAAATTACTTCTCCAATTTCATTTGCCTAGCCCATAATGAAGATTAAAATCCTCATTGATTATTGTATTGTCCTTGAGCCAATATGTGCGCTGTTAGTGGGCTTGTAAACCACTCAAACAGTGTTTAGTTTAGTTGAGAGATACAGCATGGAGACAGGCCCTTTGGCCCACCGAGCACTCTGACCTTTGATCACCCATTCACACGAGTTCTATGTTAACTCACCTTCTTTATTTAGTTTAGTTTAGTTTAGAGATAGAGCCCGGAAACAGGCCCTTCGGCCCACCGAGTTAGTGCTGACCAGCGATTCCTGTACTTTAACACTACCCTCCACACTAGGGACAATTTTACATTTATACCAAGCCAATTAACCTACAAATCTGTACGTCTTTGGAGTGTGGGAGGAAACCGAAGATCTCGGAGAAAAACCACGCTGGTTAATAGACAATAGGTGCAGGAGTAGGCCATTCGGCCCTTCGATCCAGACCCACCATTCACTGTGATCATGGGTGATCATCCACAATCAGTACCCGATTCCTGCCTTCTCCCCATATCCCTTGACTCCGCTATCTATAAGGGCTCTATCTGACTCTCTCTTGAATGTATCCAGAGAATCGGCGGAGAGTCCAAAAGTCGCGGGGAGGACATACAAAATACGTACAGATAAGTCAGGATCGAACCTGGGTATCTGCGTTGTAAGGCAGTAGAGTGGACAGTGGGCTGAAGGGCCTGTTTCTATGCTGTATCACTAAACTAAAATTAACCTACTGATTCTACTTCCATTTCTTCCAAGTCAGGGCCATTTCTCACTCGTCTGAGATCATGTTTGTTAATCAGACAAACTCCCACCCACCTCCTTTTCCCACTGTGTTGCTTTCTATGTATTCAGTACTCTGAAATATTTAATGTTCACAATGCAACTACATCTTTCAAGCAACTCTATCATTAAAATAATTTAAGTATTTTAATCATCAGTATATCTTGTTTAAAATGATTCATCCATTAATAATATTTAATGGAGGGCACAGCAGGGTGTGTCGGTGGCGTAGTGGTAAAGCTACTGGCTTGCAGCACCAGGGACGCGGGTTCCATCCTGACTACGGGTGCTGTCTGTATGGACTTTGTACGTTCTCCCCGTGACCTGCGTGCGTTTTCTCCGAGATTGTTCATTTCCTCCCCACTCCAAAGACGTGCAGGTTAATCGGTTTGTCGGTTAATTGGCTTAGTATCAAATGTAAAATTGTCCCGAGTGTGTGTAGGGTAGTGTTAATGTGCGGGGGTCGCTGGTCGGTGCGGACTCGGTGGGTTGAATGACTTGTGTCTGAGCTGTAGCTCTAAACTATATTTCACTTTTTTTTAATTGAGTTTGCTTCCTGATGCACTGCTGCAGTAAGTTTCTTGACCTTCTCTGACTCCTGATGCAGAATCTGGACCTGAACTATCCATCTTTGCCTCTACAGATGCTTTCAAACCTGTTGGGTTCCTCCACCAACTTGTTTTTTTGCCTCATAAGATCATATCATAAATGATAGGAGTACAATTAGGCCTTTCGGCCCAAGTCTACTCCACCAGTCAATCATGGCTGATCTATCTCTCTCTCCGAACCCCATTCTCCTGCCTTCTGACACCCGTACTAATCAAATCTCCCTCATCAAATCTTAGCATGCGTAGGTTTGTGCGTTTTCCTGTCCCCCTTGCCTCACTCTGAATATCATTACTCATATTATTGCTAAAATTGCTGTTTTGCCCTTTGATAATATTTCTCCTTTAAATCTAAATCTTTCCCATTGCCTATAGCATTACAAACCCCCTACAATCCATGTCGCTAGGATCCAGGCGTTAAAATAGAGCCTATCACAATAGAGTCATATCTTTCTTTTCCACCCAGTACTGCTGCCATTGTGCAATGAATTCACTTCCCTTACTCCATTATTTGAACCATGCATTTAACTCTGATCTGTTCTAACCTGTCGATTTGCACGAGGCTTAAGTAATTATTGTGAGATTATTACGGATGGTGTCCTGCATTTTAATTTAGTTCCCTGCTTCTCGAGCATCTCAGTAGACCTTGTTCTCGCTATATCATTGATTCCTGTCATATTAACCATGGTTCACATGCTAACCATGTCCCCATCAGGTTCATTCACAGAAGAGCAGTTATCTGAGCTGGTATCCGTCAGGCAGTTCCACCTTTGGCTTTCTGGCCATGGATATAACAACAACATCAACCCCCCTGACTATAACATCCCTTATTACCAACATATTCCGTTTCTTAACAGCAAAGGAATTGTCTCAAGCTGGGTAGGGTACAGAGAAGATTTACGAGGATGTTGCCAGGGCTTGAGGGTGTGAGCTATAGGGAGAGTTTGAGTAGGCTGGGTCTCTATTCCTTGGAGCACAGGAGGATGATGGGGGGTCTTATAGAAGTGCATAAGATCAAAAGTGCAATAGATCGGGTAGATGCACTACCGCTCGTGCCCACATTAGGTGAATCGAGAACCAGAGGACATAGGTTTAAGGGGTGAAGGGGAAAAGATTTTATAGGAATCTGAGGGGTAACTTTATCACACAATGGGTGGTGGGTGTATGGAACAAGCGGCCAAAGAAGGTAGTTGAGGCACGGATTATCCTAACATTTAAGAAACAGTTAGGCAGGTACATGGATGGGACAGATTTGGAGGGATGTGGGCCAAGTGCGGGCAGGTGGAACTAGTGCAGCAGGGACATGTTGGTCGGTGTGGGCAAGTTGGGCTGAAGGGCCTGTTTCCACGCTGTATCACTCTATGACTGTGGCTCTTGTATCATGATGAAATATATTCCTTAAATTCTTTATTCATGTATCTACACAGTGAGTGGCTCATAATTATTAGAGAAGACTGAAGGCAGAATCTGCTGCGTCACTACCTGATGGGACCGTGGGGCTCGGCATTGGCTCATTGGGGTAGACCTGTGCCAGCATCAGAGACCCGGGTTCAATCCCCACCTCGAGTGCTTTCTGTGTGGAGTCTCCCTGTGAACACCTGGGTTTCAGCTCAGTGCGCTGGCTACCTCCCACATCCCAATAACCTGCGGGTTTTTGCGTCAGTTTTTCTTAATTGCCCCCTCTGTAAATTGCCCGTGGCGGGCTGCGAGTGGATGCAAAAGTAGGGCAGCGTAGGATTAGTACGAATAAGGTCGGCATGGGTTCGGTGGGCTGAAGATCCTGTCTCCATGCTGTATCTCTAAACTAATCTGCAAATGCAGCCACCTGCTACTGAGACCACAAGCTGAAAACCTTTGCTTTATGTAGGGCTTCTGATAGCTTCAGGCTAATTTACAAAATGAAGCCATTGCTCAGCTTTGGTGTCTCACAATGATGTTGTCTTTTCACAAAAACGATGCACCAGAGCACTTTAAACTAAAGGACAAGCATCTGGTCCATCTGTCCCCACCTACATGGATAGATTTCATACTGCTATTGAAAAGCTGTCTTGCTGTAAATGAAGCTGAATCCTCAAGCAAGGATTCCTCACATCAGGACACCAAATACCTGGCTGTCAAACCTACGTGCTGCGAATCGCTGCTGTAAACTTTAATCTGTCCACTGCTCTGATTTATTGCCGAATCCCAATCCTACAGCCTCATTGATACGTGCCGTCGCCTCTGTTTAGCAAAATGTTGGCTTGGCGCGGTTTGTTTGCTGTAGTGGGTTGCATGACAGCTGAATTCCTATGACCCTCTCCTCCTACTTGAAGTTGAAATAGGTCCAGCGATCCTCGACAAGTACCTATCTCCTAAAATTGTTGATCTTGTCACCTGCGAGGAAGGCACTCGCACGCCCCACCAGCTGATGTTACAACCTCCTATGTCTCATCCTTTTTAGTGAGAAAGAGTCTGTTGCAGTAAACCCTCGAGCCTATCCCGAGTGGATCTTGTACGGGCTTCATGTGTCAAATCACCTTTATTGGGATTGCTGAACCCAGGACACACAAATTTGTTTCAGACCTAGATTTATGCCTGGCAGAATCTAAACGAGCCTAGAAAGTCGTATGCCCACTGTGCTTAACTGTAGCAGCAACATGGGCTGCTAACCATAGCTGTGCGTCGAGAAAGTATTCACACCCCTTACACTTTTTCCACATTTTGTTACGGTACAGCCTATTCTAAATTGATATCTAAATTCATTTTTTTAATCATCAATCTACACTACATTTCCGGCTTAATAAACAAAGGAAAAACAGGTGTTTAAGAAATTTTGCAAAGTAATTAAACAATAAAGTAACAGAGCATTATCACAATTACATAAAGTATTCAACCCGTTGCTCTATGACACACTCAACATCTAGAGCTCAGGGCATCCTGTTTCATATTATGATCCCTTCGGATGTTGTCTTCTACAATTTGATTGAGTCCACTCAGTGGTAATAAATTGATTGGACATGAGTTGGAAAGGCACACACCTGTCCCTATATAAAGTGTCCCACAGTTGAACAGTGACATGTCAGAGCAAAAAACCCAAGCCATGAGACGATAGGAATTGTCCCGTAGACCTCCGAGAAGGATTGGGTCGAACACAAGGAATCTGGGAAGGTTATAAACCAAATCTTTTCTGCGTAGCCATTAGCGCAGATCCCGAAGAGCCATGGCCGCCGGTCATTCGTAAAATGAAGAACTTTGGCACCTACTCAGGACTCTCATAGAGCTGATCTGAGCCACCTTGCCCAAACCAACTGACAATTGGTGGAAGAAGCCCTTGACAACCGTCAGGGAAGAGACCAAGAAACCAATGGTCCCTCACTACCAGCAGCATCCAGTTCACTATTGGGTCTGTGTCTATTCCAATTCGTCACGGTCGAGGAGGAAACCAGGCACCGTGTTTCGCTCAACAGCCTGGCCATTCGCGACCGCGACGTTGAGAGCAATGGTGTGGCAGTCAACCGAATGCTGGTGGGGATGTTTTTCAGCGCGATCACCCGTGAACAGGGGAGACAAGTCAGGATCGAGGAGTATAAGAGATGACGGAATGCAAAAGTACAGAGAAACGCTTCGATGAAAACCTGCTCCATAGCGTTCCTAGACCTTCAGACGGGGGCTGAGGTATCGACCTTCCGTGGGTCTTCAATGAAGCCTAAAGGGGGGGCAAACAAGCCAAGACAAGCCATTGAGTGGCTTCATGACAAGTCTGTAAAATATGTTCCTTGAGTGGGGCACAAGCCAGAGCCCGGACTTGGAACCATATCGAACATCTATGGAGGGAACCTGAAAAATAACTATGCACAATCAACAGCTACCATTAATTACTTGATAAGTGAGTGGTATAAGAGGATTGATAGAAGGGGTGAAATACAAAATATTATGGTGGGACAAGCTTGGTTAATGTCATAAAAAGAAACTTTGAGTTTGGTAACCTCTACAAAGGTGCCTAGTACAAGTAAGTAGGTAAGAGTAACTATGGTAAAGGTTTGTGTTCATGTGTTGGTGGAAGTTGCTAACTTTTCTAAACACCTTGTTGGTCTTTAAATGTAGGGGGAATGTGTGTAGATTGAGATATAAAAAATTAATTTGATCAATATAGAATAAGGCTGTATCGTAAACAAAAATGTGGAAAAAGTGAAGTTGTCCTGAATACTTTCTGAAGGCACTCTAGGTCAAAAATAGATGTGACTTTTAAGGTGCTACCACTGTCAACGGTCATCTAGTTCCTATTGTATAAGTTAAAACATGTTAATTCAATTGCTCATGCCAATCTCCGCTCATGATAAATATGTTACTCGTGTAATCCAATGCTTAGAAGCATGCGTAAGCGGGTGCTGTGTTTTGTGTACCGCTTAACTACCAATACTGTGTGCTGTTACTGAATGCACCTTGAATGAGTAGCAAGCATACTGTGGTAAGAAAGAACGGCAGATACTGGTTAAAATCGAAGGCTTGAACACAAAAATCGAAAGTAACTCCGCGGGACAACGCAAACATCTCTGGAGTGAAGGAATGTTTGACTTTCGGAGTTGAGACCCTTTTTCAGACTGATGTCAGGGAGTGGGCGGAGTGGGTCGGAGACAGTGACAGGGCCTGTCGTGGCAGCATGCAACTCCATGCGAGAGCACGACCTCCACGTGTCCCGCTTTGAGCCTCTGGCGTCGCGGGGCCGGTCCCACTTATTTCGATCGCCGCAGCCGTGCGGGATTCGTCCCTGTCATCGCACGGGCTCCGAAAACTGACCATGTTCCAAAAATTCCGTGCGGCAACGGCTTTGCCCCTCTCTGTAGCTGCCTCCGTGCCCCCCAGTGGTGCCTCTTGCCCCATCTCGTGGTTTCCCCTCTCTGTCCTGGCGAACTTACCTTTAAGAAAGACTTTTTCGCTCCAAGCTCGCCTCACTTTGGCGCCTGTTGCGCCACTCACCCCCTCGCCCGCCCCCGCGGGCCCCGTTTGGTCGCGCTCAGTTCGCATGCAGGCGCATACGCTGTTGGGAACGGCCCTGTACAGGGATCACCCTACCGACCCCCGCACGGGCCCCCCGCTGCCCGGAATTGGTCGCGCTCTTCCATGCAGCGCATGCTGTGGGAACGCCCTGTACAGGATCACCCGACCCCCGCGCGGGCCCGTCGCTGGGCTGCCGGTTTTTGTCGCGCGCTCAACCGCATGGAAGTCGGAGCTGGAGGACAGGCCCTTAATACTGGTAGAAAAAAAAAACTGGGAAGGAGAGTGGATGGATAATTTGCTGCCGCTGCAGTACAATACATGAACTCTTCTTCTTGCATAGTCGAGCACAGCCTAAAGTTGTAGGACAATTGTTCTAATTTAGATCTTATTTGATTGTGCACACTGGGTTTTGCAGCAGTTCAAACAGGGCGGACCACGTGAAGCTTGCAATCTCCCCCGCACCCCCCCCCATACATGACTAAGAAAGTGCCACTAGATCTTGCCCCTAAATATCCCTCCATAAAAAATACAAGCTTTTTTCTGCAAATTATTTTAACTTATTTCCTGACATAAATGGAATGTCAACCTGCTGTCCAGCAGTACAAGCCATCATAAGCCATGTTTCCCTTTAGCAACCATTACTATTTTTGCCTATCTTTCCATTTGTTCTATATCTACCCACATCACTGTCTATTTCCCTTTTCCACTGACTTCTCAGTCCTGAAGAAGGGTCTCGACCCGAATGGGTCACACCATTCCTTTTCTGCAGAGGTGCTGCCTGTCCCCTGAGTTACTCCAGCTTTTGTGCCTATCTTTCTGTCCCCATTCCTCTCTCCATCCAATTTTTACTTCGGACGTCACGTGAGTGACTACTGAAGACCCCGGCCTCCGCTGGCAACGTATGACTCAACGCTGACGGCGCGAGGAGGCGCTGCCAGTAAGAGCAGCTCCTCGCCCGGTCGAACGGCCCGCAGGTAAGTGAAGTTACACCGGGGCGTTTTTTAGGTTTACGCTGGGTGGCCTCCACAAAACGAAACTAAAATAAAATTTAGAGGCCACGTTTAACGTGCTGATTGAGCACTGATTTTTAAAGAAAAATGGAAAAATCGGAAAGAAGTTTTCGCGGTAAAATGATATTCCCGGGGTGAAAGTACAAATACGGGACGCGAAGTTATGCGGACCCGGTTCGATACCGTTGGCCGCTGATGTCCGATAGTGAGTTTCCAGATTCTCCAGAATAATAACCACGGAGAACATGTTCCTAAAAAATGCAAAAAGAAATCTGAGAGGCCCGGGTTCTGATGGACTCTGATACATTGCGAAGACCTCCAGACAATAAAACTATGTGCCTAAAAATGGAGCCTAGGGATAAAGTTCGCCAACAATGATGAGACAAGGTCACAGTACCCCAGAGAATCCCAAAAAAATCTGAGGGGTTTGAATATGATGATATGAACTGTGGGCCAATCTGGGAATTGATACTCCGGAACCCAGATTTGGCTGAAGAAGTCTCATGGGATGATATCCCAATTGATTTAGCTATGCAAAGGCAGACCCTGCGGTGCTATATGGCTTTTGAAAGCACCCCACAAAGTAAAAAGAAAAGGCCTAATGTCCTGGGATAGCCAATAGTTTGCTATAACTGAAGAAGTGGTGAGCTATGGAAGAAATCCTAGCTGCAAACAAAAATTATATGTAACTCACCAACTTCACAATTCTGTGATGAATGAACATCAGAAATATATAAAGCTCCAAGAAATTGTGCCTCATTGCAAAGTACCTACGGTGAATCCGAGATATGGACGTCTATGACTCCAAGTATGAGAGCCCGAAAGTGAACTTTCAAGGTGCCTCAAATTAATTTCAGCCGCCATTACGGCCAATGCAGGCAAATGGAAACTGGAAACTGGGCCATGCGAAAAGATTCAAAAGGAAATTTTGGGCTTATTATTAATTCATCTATGAAATAAGTGCATGAGGAAAATGCGATTCCGCCCAATTTCACCCTAATTTTGCACACCTGTGTCAAGAAAGTGAGTTCAAGCTCCTGGGTTAATTGTTTGGAAAAATTGCAAACAGCTGAAAGAGTGAATGACGAAGCTAAATCTTTAAGCAATGTTAAAACCTTTGTTTTTGGACAAAGAAGGGTTTTTTCGACCCGAAAGGGTTTCGATTCGATTCAAGAAGCAAAGTTAGTCACGAAAATACTAGACATTTCTGAGCAGTGCAAGTGCTTCCCTGTAATCGGGAAGAAGACCACCATGCTCATTAAGACTGCGGCTGCGGAAATCCCGCCATCAAACCATATACCGCACCATGTAGGCTGACCCTACCAGTTGGAGGAGAATTGCACAAATTGATAATCCTAATGCCTGCTTAAACATTACTTCTGAACGATAAGTCATTCCAAGCAGAATTCAGGAGCCATTTATTATTATTTAAAGAAGGGTTTAATCCTCCTGTACAGGAATAGACCTGCTTATGCTATGTGTTTTATCTGCAGAGGAAAGAATGGAAGATTTACTGTGGAAATTGACAAATTATACTGGAGAAAGGCGTAATTGAACAAGACATTTAAAAAAAAAAAATAACATAAGCATCAATTTGGTCACTAATCCTATTTCGAAGAGATAAAAAAGATAGGTGTTGCAGGATTATTCTGGACCTAACAGAACTGAATAAGTTTGTAAGAATACAAACATTTTAAGATGAAGACATTCAGTACTGCAAAATATCTTCTCTCAGCAGGGTGTTCTATGGCTACGAATGATTAGAAGGATGCCATTATTTACTGTAGTCACATCAACAAGCTTCAGAGGTATTTAAACATTAATTGGCTGGGCAACTTATGGCAGTTTAAAGCTTTACCAAATGGATGAGTTTTGGATCCTAGACTCCTTTCTTTGCAAACTGATTGAAGACCCGTTTTTAGAAGCCCAATTAAGAGCACAGAAACAACTTGTTTATGGCTTATCTGGATGATATTCGATCATTAAGAGATACTTAAATAGTCAGCTGAGCACTCATTTTCAGTTATTAAAGCTCCGTTGTTTGAAAAGCTATGGTTTAGATTCATCCCAATTAAGTCCCAGCTGGAAGCTAGCACAATCATTAACTATTAGGGGTTTGTAATTACAACTCAGTGACAAAATTTAGTTTTACTTTTGCCAACAGAGGAAGGCCAATGACTCTTGATGACTTGTAAATGTACTCTAGGTCCATTCACAAACCTTATCCCCACCATCCGAGAAGTGGCGAAAAGACCAATGAAACGGTAGCAGCATTTCCGGCAGTGAATTTGGGCTCCCATTACATTATATCAAAATCTTCAAATGGACAAAATAAGGGCTCTTAAAGAAAGCAGGTCATTTGACAGCCTATGCAATTAACAAAGAAGCCGTGTTGGAGATACATGGTGGGTTGAAAATTTCCCACAAGCTTGCTAGAGAATAACATGCATTAAACACCCAGACATGGTTTTACCACGGATGCAAGTGCACTCTTTGGATGGGGGGGCTACAGTATTCGTCTCCAGTGTGGAGGTAATGGAAAGCTCAAGAAGAAGCGTTTCTTCAAGTTATGGGTATTAAACTATTTGGAGATAATAGGGTGCTTGTTTATGGACTTAAAGCAATAATTGTTGTGCTAAACAAGGTCTACATGTGTTAATACAGTTAGACAATACAAACGGCTGTTGCATACATTAATCACATGGGGGGAGTTAGACCAGTATCGATGTGATAGTCCCTGGCCAATGAGAAAAAGGCAATGGGTGGTAATTGTCCGCCAAATAGGATTCAGCAAGCTACATTCCGGGTAACGGACAATGTGGTAGCAGATGAAAGGTCCAGGAATTTTTTAAAGATAATACGGAATGATCTTAAGCTCAGCAATATTTTCAAAATATTTAACCAATTTGGGTTGCCAGAAATAGATTTTTGTTTGCATCTAGGCTTAATCATCAGTTGCCTACTTATGTGTCCCTTGGAACAACGATCCAGATGCAGTAGCAGTAGAATGCTTTTTCATACACAGGGAAAGAAGATTTCTTTTATGCATTTTCCGGCCCATTTGCTTTTGATTCAGAGATGCCTGAAGAAGATAAACAAGATTCTGCTTCTGGATTGTTGGTAGTTCCAAATTGGCCAACTCAACCTTGTCCCAGTAATGCGGAATATGATTAAAGACCATATATGTCGATTCCTAACTGTAGTGATATCTTGACTAAACCTGTAACTAAAGAGATTTACCCATTGTTATGCATATATTGCATCTTGTTTAATCTGCAGGTTTTGACCAACCACTACAGGAGCTGGGATTGTCCGGACCAAACTATGAAAGTTATGTTGCATCATTGCGCAATAGCACACAAAAGCAATATAGACACATATTAAGAAATGGGAAGACTTTTTTGCACCACAGTCAAATAGTTCCTTATGAATACTGTAAATTATTGCAAATGTTTTTTGGAATTCCTTGCCAATTTTGCATTTTCAGCAACATTTTAAGTTACAGTGCCATTTAACCTGCACGCAGTGCTTTGGTACGTCCTATTTAGGGCTTATGACTGATCAGAGATCAATTGGGTCGCATCCATTAATATCTAGATCATGAAAGGAATCTTTAATATTAATCCACCCAAACCAAGATACACAGAGATTTTGGGATGTACATTGTACTTACGCTACTTAGACAATTGAGCTTCCAATTGAAGTTGACAATTGGAAAGATTGACATTGAAATTATCATGTTATGTCACTGGTCTCAGATCAAAAGAATGCAAACATACAAATTTTGACATTTAGTCTGTATGCATGTGACTACAGATAATGTTGTGTTTCTATGTTTACGAGTTGAACAAACTAAGCAGAACCAGGGAGATCTGGAACAAAGGAAACCTTTCAAGCTTATCATATTGATCCTACTTTGAGTATGGTTTAAACATTAGAACAAATATATTAAAAGTTATTACACCCCTTTGAGAAATGAAAAAGTGTTAATGGATACTCACACAAAACCACACACACAAAAGCTTCAGTTCAAACTATCTCCAAAATGGTTGAAACAGTGGTTGGATTTAGCGGAGTAGACACTGATGTGTTCAAATCTAATCTCAACTCCACCAGCGGCAGCTACGTCCCCGCGGCAAAGGGGCGGGACGAATTACCTCCTCCGAGCATATTTAAAAGTCGCAGGGAGAGTAGAGAAAGAAACTTTTTTTTTCCAAAGGTCTACAATACACCTATTCAACACCTATGACAAGCTTTGACACGCGGTGTTTGGGAGGCACTAAATCACCTGCTTTGTTTACTATTAATTGCTATAATCAAGGGTGGTATTCACTTCCTTATCTTTTTATCACTTGTAATCATTTCCCTCAGATATAAGAGGGTTATTAATGTCTTTAAAACCGATTAAAAATGTTAATTGTGAAATGATTCTAACATTAGCTGGTTCTCATGTATGTTGTTTACTAGCCGGGACTGTCGTAACGGATTGATTCTACGACATAAAAAAACACAGAAAACTATAAAAATCATTCACGTAAGTCACTCACGTGACTCCGGAAGTAAAAACTAGAAATATTAAACAAGAACTTACCAGTTCGAAGTTTGATCCGTTATTTTATGAGGAGTTACGCGATGAGGGATTACGTGCCCTCCCGCTCCCACCCTCATAAAATAAATGATCAAATGGTAGTTCTGAGTCTTTTATAGCCTTACTAGGTACTAACCTTTCCGGCTTTGGTGTTTCGTGTTTTTTTTTCATGCGCCGCTGCTTTGAAGTATGCCGTTGCCAGCGTGAGGCGGGGTCTTTCCACGTAAATCCCTCATCGTTAACTCCTCATAAAATAACGATCAAACTTCGAACTGGTAAGTTCTTGTTTAATCTTACTATTTTTGTTACCACCTGTAACAATTCTCTCCAACATGCTCAGTGAAAATTATTGATGTTACCACTTCTAAATTATCCCACTGACATGTCCTTGAGATGTGGCAGGAAACCAGAGAAGCCAAAGGAAACCCATACAGTCACAGGGGAACGTGCAGACTCCACGACAGCACCAGACGTCAGGATCAAACCCAGGATGATGAAGGAGTGAGGCAGCAGCACTAACCTTTGAGTCACCATATCTGTAGTTTAGTTTAGAGAAACATCGTGGAAAGCGGTCCTTTGGCCCACTGAGTCTGTGCCCACCAGCGATCCCCGCACACATTAACACTATCCTACACACACTAGGGACAATTTCTACACACACACCAAGCCAATTAGCCTACATACCTGTACTTCTTTGGAGTTGGAGGAAACTGAAAATATCGGAGAAAACTAATGCAGTCACGGGGAGAACGTACAAACTCCGTACAGACAGAACCCGTGGTTGGGATCAAACTCGGGTCTCCAGCGCAGCAAGCGCAGTAAGGCAGCAACTCCACCGCATTTACATCATGTCCCTACATTACAATATCTAATTCCAGAATGGTGTGAACCAGAAAATCAACAAGTTAGTCTGCTTGTAACCTGAACTCGATAATGCATGTTGTACATTTGTTTTTTTCAGTCACTATAATATTGACCGAGTTACCACTGGATCAGATACTAATTATTATGCTGCTTCATTTCTCAACGTGGTTTCAGTTGTAGTGCTCTCAGCTTAGAGGCTTGTGGATTCAAGTCCAGAAAATAATCAGACAACCTGGGCTCGGAGAACAAACCTGCTCTGTGTGATACAATACCAGTACTTCTAGAGGGGCAGGGCAGGTGTCCCTGCCACTGATGAAGAAACGTCAATAAAATAGTTCAGTTCAGTTTTGTTTATTGTCATGAATACCGAGGTACTGTGAAAAACCTTTGTTGCATGGTAACCAGTCAGCGGAAAGACAATGCATGATTACAATTGAGCCCTTCACTGTGTGCAGATACGCGATAAGGGAATAAGGTCCCACATAGGAGATTAGTGGGCAAAATTAGGGCACATGGTATTGGGGGTAGAGTGCTGACATGGATAGGAAATTGGTTGACAAACATGAAACAAAGAGTAGGGATTTACGGGTCCCTTTCAGAATGGCAGGCAGTGACTAGTGGGGTGACGCAAGGCTCGGTGATGGGACCGCAGCTATTTACAATATACATCACTGATTTAGATGAAAGGATCACAAGTAACATTAGCAAATTTGCAGATGACACAAAGCTGGGTGGCAGTGTGAACTGTGAGGAGGATGCTATGAGAATGCAGGATGACTTTGACAGGTTGTGTGAGTGGGCAGATGCATGGCAAATGCAGTTTAATGCAGATAAATGTGAGATTATTCACTTTGGTAGCAAAAACAGGAAGGCAGATTATTATCTAAATGATATCAGGTTGGGAAAAGGGGAAGTACAATGATCTGGGGGGTCGTTGTTCATCAGTCAATGACAGTAAGCATGCAGGTACAGCAGGCAGTGAAGAAATCGAATGGCATGTTGGGCTTCATAACAAGAGGAGTTGAGTGTAGGAGCAACAAAGTCCTTCTGCAGTTCTATAGGGCCATAGTGAGACTACACCCGGAATTTGGTCTCCACATTTGAGGAAGGACATTCTTGCTATTGAGGGAGCTATTGAGCTTTACGAGGTTAATTCCCGGGATGGCGGGACTGTCATATGCTGAGAGAATGGAGCGGCTGGGCTTGTACACTCTGGAGTTTAGAAGGATGAGAGGGGATCTTATTGAAACATATAAGATTGTTAAGGGTTTGGACACGCTAGAGGCAGGAAACACGTTCCCGATGTTGGGGGAGTCCAGAACCAGGGGCCACAGTTTAAGAGTAAGGGGTAAGCCATTTACAACGGAGACAAGGAAACACTTTTTCTCACAGAGAGTGGTGAGTCTGTGGAATTGTCAGCCTCAGAGGGTGGTGGAGGCCGGTTTTCTGGATACCTTCAAGAGAGAGCTAGATAGGGCTGTAAAGATAGCGGCTTCAGGGGATATGGGGAGAAGGCAGGATGATCAGCCATGATCACATTGAATGGTGGCGCTGGCTCGAAAGGCACAATGGCCTACTCCTGCACCTATTGTTTAATGTCTATTGTCTAATAACATTTAGTGCAAGATGTGATGTCTGATCAAAGATAGTCCGAGGGACATCAAAGAGGTAGATAGTAGTTCAGGACTGCCCTCTGGTTGAAGTAGGATGATTCAGTTGCCTGATAGCAGCTGGGAAGAAACTGTCCCTGAATCTGGTGGTGTGCGTTTTCACACTTCTATACCTTTTGCCCGATGGGAGAGGGGAGAAGAGGGAGTGGCCAGGGTGTGACTCATCCTTGATTATGCTGCTGGCCTTGCTGAGGCAGCGTGAGGTATAGGAAGGGGGAGTCAATGGAAGGGGGATTGGTTTGTCTGATGGTCTGGGCAGATGAACTGCTGTGTATTTCACTGTTATTTGTCCATCTCTGCACGAACATGCTGGTTGATTTCTCTGCAACAATGTCTGTGTCTCAGAAATACCGTCTTGCCTACAAGGTTTGGTACGCCCTGAGGTTGTGACAAAATGTTACATAAATAATTTCCTCTCCAATAAATAGACAGCGTTGCGATATTCAGATTAATCTTTCCTTTGCATGAATTAGAGAACAAGGCTCAAAAGTACACACCCCACAAATGGCCTGCTTGTTACTTCTGGACCCTTGTGCCTTTTTGTTTTGAGACCTGTCCATGTGACTCTCTATCTACAGTATTCGTGCACTCTGATCACCCCCGGGAGGTAACATTGAACTTCACCTCCCAAGGTAATTCAATAATGTGTGCAAAGTTACGTGGCCAGAGTATATTAATTGGAATATGAATTACACCAACATGGCGGCAGCCGCGGTGGAGTTGCTGCCTCACAGCGCCAGACACCAGGGTTCGATCCCGACTACAGGCGCTGTCTGTACGGAGTTTGTACGTTCTCCCCGTGATCTGCGTGGGTTTTCTCTGAGATCTTCTCTGAGATACTCCAAAGATGTTCAGGTTTGTAGGTTAATTGGCTTTGGTAAAAATTGTAAATTGTCCCTAGTGTGTGGGATAGTTAGTGTGCAAGGATCGCTGGTTGGTGCGGACTCGGTGAGTTGAAGGGCCTGTTTATACCCTGTATCTCTAAACTAAACTAAATACAGTTGTGGGAATCAAAACTCAATAAAAATCATCTGGAATTTATTTAAAAAAAAGGTGTTTCTCAGTAACAGGAATCATGAAATTAGCAGGTTATTGCAAGAACCATATGATTCTCTCATGGCCTCCAAGCGAGGAGGGACCTCTATGGTTCCCATCCTTCATTTATGTAACTCTATGGAGCAATGTGTTTGACTCTTAACACCCATCTGAAATGGTCCAGCTAACTACTTGATAAAGTGGAGAAAGGAGGAAACTTTGCATTGACCTTAGCACACACAATTTAGATACAACAAAGTGTCTCCCAACTGTGTGGAACTTGCAACTAGGGGCTGGTGTCTAAATCATCATGGCTGCTCTTCCAGTAGAGTAAGATACAGGCAATTCCCCAGGATTTTAGTTTAGTTTAGAGATACATCGCAGAAACAGGCCCTTCGGCCCACCGGGTCCGCACCAACCAGCGATCCCCACATACCGTATTAACACTATCCTACATAAACCAGGGACAAGTTTTACACTTACCAAGCCGATTTACCCTACAAACCTGTACGTCTTTGGAGTGTGGGATGAAACAGAAGATCTCGGAGAGAACCCACGCAGGTCACAGGGAGAACATGCAAACTCTGTACAGACAGCACCTGTAGTCGGGATTGAACCTGGATCTCCGGCACTGCAAGCGCTGTAAGGCCGCAGCTTTACCGCTGCACCACCGTACCGCCCATCATGCGCACGGTGTTTTGATTGATTGAAAGATCCAGCATGGAAACAGGCCCTTCACTCCACCGTCCACACCGGCCATTGATCAACCTTTCACTCTAGTTCCATGTTATCACACTTTCACATCCATTCTATACACAGTAGGATTCATTTACAGAGGCCCATTCATCTACAAACCCGCTCGTCTTTGGGATGTGGGTACTGATTTCAAACGATCTGCCATGATCATATTGAATCGAAGGGCCGAAAGGCCTACCCCCTGCACCTATTTTTTATGTTTCTGTGGGACAGCAGCATCTCTGGATAGAAGGAATGGGTGACATTTCAAGTCGAGACCCTTCTTCAGACTGAAGCAGCTGGTTTACACCTTCTTCAGACTGAAGAAGCGTCTTGACCCGAAACGTCACCCATCATTTGTAACATCTGACATATCATATGTAAAAGTGAGAGAAATAGATGGATAAGTTGGTGAGTTGTTACTGGCCTTTTTATCTCTGAGACATAGCTCTCATTACATCTACTCTGTCCATTTGTTGATTGTCCGTGCTCCATTCATTTCTCAAAGAGACAGGCCCACAAAGTGTTTGTGGCTAAATTACTACTGAATTGGCAAGCTGAGTACAGAGTCAAAATTATATCCAGCAAACAGATGTGAAACCAGCCACCACTTTGCAAGCTGCCTGGAAGATCAGTTTTGTTCAATCTAATGCGCAGCTGAGAAAGATGAAAGCTT
Organism: Okamejei kenojei; assembly: GCA_035221665.1. Lineage (NCBI taxonomy): Eukaryota > Metazoa > Chordata > Chondrichthyes > Rajiformes > Rajidae > Okamejei > Okamejei kenojei. The sequence goes on along the minus strand of CM069150.1, from coordinate 5,584,365 downwards.
CACCTGTTAACAACAAAGCATCTCTCGACTGCTGTCCAGGGCGCCTCTTCCCTGTGTAATTTCTGGATTTGAGGATGAAAGGGGGAAATGAGGATGTGCTCAGATGGTGTCAGTGGAGTGCCCTGCGTGATGGAGAACAGCAACCCAAATGTAATCACAATGTCAGCTGGCACGGAGACTGTCACACTGGCCACAGACCTGGAGAACCAAGGGGGATCTTTGGGATTAAGGCAAAAGATAAAATCGTACAAACACTGCCAAGAAAAAAATGGGCTCCTGCAGTTTCCTTGATAGGTTGAGCAAATTGAACTAACCTTCTACCATGATAATACCAGAAAGTGGCGAAAAAAGTTGTTTTGATACACAAACTGATTGATCTTTGATAAATAGGGGTCTGTAAGTGGTCGGCGCTGCCCTGGCAGCAGCGGCTCGCCTGCAGTCTGTCTGTTTTTCTTTTTATTTGTTGTTTTCTTGTCTTGTTTTTAGCGTTAGTTTGAGTTATTATGTAGTGTATGTGTGTGGGAGGGGTGGGAGAAACGTTCTTAGTCTCTTCCTTTTGGGGGGACGTGACTTTTCTTGTCGTATCCCCCGTCTCCGTCTCCGTCTGCGCTGAGGCCTATCGCGGAGCTGGCGGCCTCCAACTTTAACTGCGACCGACCCGAGGCTCCGGAGGTAGAGCCAGCCAGGACTTACCAGCGCGGGGCTGGCCGACTTCGGGGCTGCGGCGGGTTCAGGCGTTCTGGCGGCCCGACTCGGAGCTGTGGCGGCTTTCCGGTGGTGGTGGTGGCAGCGACTTCGGAGGCCCGGCCGCGGGCCCAGTGGACGACATCGTCGGGAGCTCGCAGGTCACAGGTTGGTGACCTGTTTTTCAGGAGCTCCCGCGGCAACAGCTGCGTCCGCTGGACTGGAGGGCGGCAGCTTCGGCAGCTTCGACCTCCCCGGGCCGCGGAGTTGAACCGGCCCGCTCGCGGAGCGCGGTTCACCCGCGGGACTTATTTGCATCACCCGGTGCGGTCACAACATCGGAGGCCCGGGTCGCCTCAGCGCAGAGGAAGAGGAAGAGGAAGAGGAAGAGGAAGAAGGGAAGAGACAAAGACAAGAGTTTTGCCTTCCACCACAGTGAGGAGGTGTCTGGTGAACTCACTGTGGTGGATGTTAAATATGTGTTTATTGTGTGTTTTGTTATTTACTATATGTATGACTGCAGGCAACGAAATTTCGTTCAGACCGCAAGGTCTGAATGACAATAACGTTTTCCAAGTTCCAAGTTTCCAAGTAAGAGGGATTTATGGTGTCTGTGGATCCTTGTTTCCTGAACTTTTCCCTGTTGACTTTAAACAAATGTATGTTACTCTTTTAACAGTATTAATAAATTGCACTTTACGGTGTTTAAGACATTTGGACAGATATATGGATAGAAGAGGACTTATGCAACCAAATGGGATGAGATCAGATATCCTTTCAGCGAGTGCAAAACAAGTGTTGTGTTTAAAAATGTTTCCTTACTGAATGTGTAGGAAGGGACTGCAGATGCTGGTTTACACCAAAGATAGACACAAAATGCTGGAGGAACCCAGCAGAACAGGCAGCGTCTCTGGATAGAATACATGGGTGATGTTTCGGGTCAAGACCCTTCTTCAGACTAAGAGTCAGGGGAGAGGGAGACACAGAGGTAAGGAAGGGTAAAATGTGAAACAGAACATCAAAACAAGATCAAGGAAAGTGTAGAATTGATCATTGTTAGCTAGGAGAAGGTGACAACAAAGTCAACAGAGATAAAATGTAATCCGGGACATGCAGACTGGTCAAAGAACTAGGATGGGGAAGGGATGGAGAGAGAGGGAAAGCAAGGGTTAATTGAAGTTAGAGAGGTCAATGTTCATACCGCTGGGTTGGTTGTAAGCTACCCAAGCAAAATATGAGGTGCTGTTCCTCCAATTTGACAACCTACTGACTTCCACAGCTATCTCCCCACACAGCTTCCCACCCTGCCTCCTGCAAAGACTCTATGCCCTACCCCCAATTCCTCCGTCTACGCCGCATCTGCACCTAGGATGAGGTGTTCCTCACCAGGACATCGGAGGTGTCCTCAATCTTTAGGGAACGAGGGTTCCCCTCTTCCATCACAGATGAGACCCTCACTAGGGGGCTCCTCAACATCCCACACCTTTGCTCTTGCTCCCCCGCCCACCCCCCCCCCCAGTCCCAACAGGAACAGAGTCCACCTGGTCCTCACCGTTCACCCCATCAGCCGTCACATACAACACATAATCCTCTGACATTTTCGCCACCTCTAACGGGATCCCACCACTAGCCACATCTTCCCATCTCCACCCCTTTCCGCTTCCGCAGAGACTGTTCCCTCCATAACTCCCTGGTCAACTCGTCCCTTCCCACCACAACCATCCCCTCCCCAGGTACTTTCCCCTGCAACCACAGGTGATGCAACACCTGTCCCTATACCTCCCCCCTCAACTCCATCCAAGGACCCCGACTGTCTTTTCAGGTGAGACAGAGGTTCATCTGCACCTCCTCCAACCTCATCTACTGTATCCGGAATTCCCGGTGTGGACTCCTGTATATCGGTGAGACCAAGCGCAGGCTCGGCGATCATTTTGCTGAACACCTCTGCTCAGTCTGCCTGAACCTATCTGATCTCCCAGTTGCTAAACACTTAACTCCCCCTCCCATTCTCACACTGACCTTTCTGTCCTGGGCCTCTGAGACTCAGAGTGAGGCCCAGTGCAAATTGGAGGAACAGCACCTCATATTTCACTTGGGCAACTTACACCCCAGCGGTATGAACATTAACTTCTTTAACTTCAAGTAACTCTTGCTTTACTTCTCCACTTCTCCCCTTCTCATTTATTCTACCAGTCTGATTGTCCCCGATTACATTTTATCTGTTTGCCTTCTCCTAGCTAATAATGATCTATTCTACATTGTCCTTGATTTGCATCTATCTTGATGTATCATTTTCACACCTTACTCTCCCTTATCTCTGTATCTCCCTCTCCCTTGACTCTCAGCATGAAGAAGGGTCTCGTCCCGAAATGTAACCCATTCCTTCTATCCAGAGATGCTGCCTGTCCCACTGAATTACTCCAGCATTTTGTTCTATCTTCGGTGTAAACGTGCATCTGCAGTTCTTTCCTCCACATGTAATCTCCATCTGTTCTGCTTCTCGGAGGCGTTGGATACCTGCGTTACTTGCTATTCCACATCAACTATCTTCTATGTGGTCTAGCCTTCTATTCTACTGCTCCATAATCCCTTCGCCAGCTCTTCTGCTAGAGCAACTGCAAAGCTTCCTGAATCACTCACTGACTGAACCATGGCAATTGCCGTTACATCGCCAAACTGGGTGTTAATTATAGACATAAAGGTTACAAAAAAGATTCGCAAGGGTTTTACCAATTATAACATATATAAAAGACGTGGACAGGTACAGGGATAGGAAAAGCTTGGAGGAATACTGGTCCAACACAGGCAAAAGGGACTACCTCAGATATACATCTTGTTAAGCATGGATGAATTGGGCAAGGGCCTGTTGCAATACTGTATAATTTTATGACTCTGTGACACTGTTGATTTGCATGTTGGGTCATTTCTCCCACTGCAACTTTCTGAACACTTATTGGCGACTGCAGATAAGGCAAAGCCACTTGAGATATGGGAGAGAAAATATTGATTCCAGAGATCAGATATAATTTGCCTCCATTTTAAAGTTACATAATTCTAATTCGAATTCTAATACATAGTTCTTAATTGTATTTAATAGTAATAGTGTTCCTGGTTTAAATAGAACATTTTGTGGCAACAGGGGAGTATAGAAGATTGGAATGGAGTAACCACTTTGACAAAGGTGGGCACAAAATGCTGGCGTAACTCAGCGGGACAGGCAGCATCTCTGGAGAGGAGGAATGGGTGACGTTTCAGGTCGAGACCCTTCTTCAGATTGAGAGTCAGGGGAGAGGGAAGCTAGCGATATGGAAGGATAAGGTGTGAAAATGACAAATCAAAGCAGGCGATGATCAAGAAAACGTAGAATGGTTCATTGGTGGCTGAGGGGAAGGTGACACCTTTCACACCTTACCCTTCCATACCTCTATATTCTTTGACTCTCAGTCTGACAAAACTTTTCTACATGAAACGTCACCCTTGTGTTCTATCTTCCAACAGAAAAGTCATTTTGGGCATGATGTTTATTTGTTAAGATTATACGGCAGCTTTTATTCATAGTGGGTAGATGTAGAAGTGGTTTGTGGACACTGCACCTGGCAACTTACTGGATAAAAATCTCCGTATGCTTTGTTGTCACCTTCTCCTAACTAACAATGATCTTTGATGTCGTTTTCACACCTCTCCCTTCCTTATCTCTGTGTCTCCCTCTCCCATGACTGTGAGCATGAAGAATGGTCTCATGCCGAAACATCACCCATTCCTTCTCTCCAGAGATGCTGCCTGTCCCGCTGCAGTATTTTGTGTCTATGTTCAGTACCACGGTAAATCTGTCCTGGGGTGCCTTCCCCCCGCTTCCTACCATGGAGTGGCGCACTTTCAACATGTGTCAAATGAAGATCGACACAAAATGCTGGAGTAACTCAGCAGGACAGGCAGCAGCATCTCTGGAGCGAAGGAATGGGTGACGTTTCAGGTTGAGACCCTTCTTCAGACTGAGAGTTGGGGGAGAGGGAGATTCCCCTGACAGTTAATAGTTAACCAGCTGGGTGGGGGGTTGAGGGAGGAGTGTGCACTTTGCAACAATCCAGAAGTATTGTGTGATTATTATTTAAACAAGTCTCAATGCCGGTTTTATTGAACTGGTCCTGAGCTCGCACAGCGGAATTCAAACTCCTGCCTCTAGATTAATGGTCCTTGGCTGGTGGTCTGGTTAATTAATTACTATTCCATCATTGCAGTGCCAAAATCAGATGATGTGTAGAGGTGGTGATTGGAACTTAATTGTTAAGCGCTCTCGAATGGCATCTAACTGACAATTTACAAAATGTGGAGATTTAAATCGTGGCCTTGAGACTGTGATCTACTTTTGGAATATGAGAAAGAAGATGAGATGAAATGAGATGAGAGACTTTTATTGTCACATGTGACAAGTCACAGTGAGATGCGTTGTTTTTCACACTGAGGTATACAAAGAGCTGCCACACAAAGGGTACCAACAAAGTTACAAGTACGGGGGTTACACAAAAAGCTGGAGAAACTCAGCGGGTGCAGCAGCATCTAAGGAGCGAAGGAGATAGGCGACGTTTCGGGTCGAGACCCTTCTTCAGACTTAACTCAACAAAGTTACAAGTACCATTTTTTTTTTTTTGCCCCAACAGTCCCCCTTCCCCCTAGTTCTTGACGTGCCCCGCCTGCCCCCCCCACGCCTGCTCCCCGCGCCTTGGTCCCCTTTAGCTCTCGATGGCCCTCCACTCTGGGTCCCCCTTTATCCTCGATGGACCCCCTATGCAACCTCAAAGCTCCAGACTCTGACCTCATCCACGCTATGTATAACTATCAATACATATCTGGATCTTTTTCAGTTCAGATGGACTGACTTTCAGGGATTCCTCTCCACGTACCGCCCAAGAAATGTTCAGAGTATAATAAGCTAAATATTGAAAGTGGCCAAATGTGTGGAGTGTTATTTGGATTATTTTCATTCAGCTGGAGCAAACAGACTCGCAATGGCTGTCTAAAGAAGCAGTCCACAGTTTACAGAGCCATGAAGCACATGTTAAAACAAGCTGCATCGAATCTACTCACATTGGAACAAATGACTCATTGAGAATCATAGGGTCATAGAGTGACACAGTGTGGAAACCGGCTCTTTGACCCAACTTGCCCACAATGACCAACATGCCCAACTCCACGAGTCCCACCTGGCGGTGTTTGGCCCATACCCCTCTAAACGTAGCCCATGGATGTACCTGTTTCTTAAAAGTTGCCATCGTATCTGCCTCAACCATCTCCTCTGTTGGTTCCATATACCAACCACCCTTCCTGTAAAAAAGTTGTCCTCTGCTTCTCGATTCCCATACTCTGCATTTATATGATCTATTCTGCTCATGATTTTATACATCACTAGACCAAGTGGGACCCATTGGGTCCCATCGCCTCAACACGCGGTTGCGGGAGGGGGGGGGGGGCCTGCATCATCACACACACACACACACACACACACTAACCACCCCCCTTGATATCACCCATCCATCTATCCATCTATCCATCTATCTCATCTTGTACTTCCGGTTTGCATTGTTTTTACATTTCCGCTAAATCGATACTGGATAGCGCTACGATTTTTGCCACCTAACTCGCCCTTCTCCTGTGCTGCAAACGCACCAGGTTTTATTCCGATTGGTGGAATATTACAAAAGTTATGAAGGTTTTTGTTCTTCTCTGCTGTCATTTGCCAGGACGGCGACGCCTCTTCCTGTACCCGCTGTCAATCACTGGTGGCAAGAAGAATAAAACTGAAGGAGCGGAGTAAGCCAAGTGTGGAGTGACCACCATCATGACAAACCGCTGAGCCCGGGCGGGGCCAGCAGCCGCGGCAGGAGCTGAGGCCGGGTTCCGCTCAGTGGGGCGAGAGGCGGGAGGCTACAGGTAGGCAGGGGCAGGCCGCGGCAGCACCCCCCTCGCCCCCACCGGCCCCCCAACAGGCCCCGTGTGAAGCCGTCCCCATCTCCAGCTGCAAGATGGCTCCCCCCCCACCCCCCCCCCCCCCCCCCCCCCCCCCCCCCCCCCCCCCCTCCACCGGCCACCACCTTAAGCCGTCCCCATCCCAAGCTGCACAATGCTCCCCCCTGCCCCCACCGGCCCCCCGACAAGCCCCTGCCGGAAGCCGTCCCGTCCCCAGCTGCAGGATGCTCCCCACCGGTCCCCACCTGAAGCCAGTGGAGAGCTGCCACGGCAACGGCAGGGGGCGACAGCGGTAGTCCAGGGCAGCGGTTGGCAGTGGCAGGGGTAGGCAATGGTAGGCCACGGCAGCACCACCCTCCCCACTGGCCTCTGACAGGCCCCGCCTGAAGATGTCCCCCGGCTGCAGGACGTGACCCCCTTCCCCACCGGCCCCAAACAACCCTCACCTGAAGCCGTGCCCCCCCCCCACCAGCTGCAGGGCACAACAAGAGACACAATAACATAGAATGGACTGAATAAATCTTATCTTTAACCTTTTAATGTTATATTTTAAGTTATTCACTTTTTACGCTTTAATAAATCGCTTTTCCAGTTGCCGTGCCCGTCAGCTGCACCTGCACAGTGATACCTGCGTTTTCTACGTCACAATGGGAACTAATGGGCGGGAATGGCTGCGCCGCTGTAGAGCTGCTAAGGGTGGCGGGGGGGGGGGGGGGGGGGGGGGGGGTGTTGTTGAGGGGATTGAGTGGGTGCATGGGAGGGGGGGAAGGGCAAGGGGTGGAGTGGGGCGAGGGGATGATGGTGGATCATGGGCGTCACAACAGGAACCCATCAGCCGTGCCTGCGCAGTTAGGAGCTATGCATGAATGGTGCAAAATTGCATTGGGGGACCAGGCCTCCCATGTGAAAATGGGACCCAACGGGTCCCACTTAGTCTAGTTATATTAATATTATTAATTCGCTCCTTTTATCTTATCCCCACCCTATCCACTTACATATTGCCCCCAACTCGCAGACGCGTCTAGAGAGGGAGGGCAGTGAGAGGCGGCAAAGACAAAGAGAGAGGGGCCAAGACATAGAGAGAGGGGCAGAGACAGGTAGAGAGAGAGGCAGACAGGGGGGGAGAGGGGGTGGGGGGAGAGAGGGAGAGGGGTGGGGGAGGAGATAGGGAGGGGGGGAGAAGTGGAGGAGGGTGCGTGGCAGCATGCAGCAGGCAACAGGCATCAACCAAAGGACTATAAACTACAGCGGGTTCAATCCGGGGCCCCGATTTACTTGTTCTTTCTGCATCTTTTGAATAACGGGGGCAGAGGGACAGAATAGAGGGGGGGGGGGGGGGGGGGGGGGGGGGGGGGGGGGGGGGGGGGGGGGGGGGGGGGGGGAGGGGGGGGAGGGGAGGGGGGAGAGGGAGGGAGAGAGGGAGAGAGGGAGGGGAGGGAGAGAGGGAGGAGGGAGGGAGGGAGGAGGGAGAGGGGAGGGGAGGAGGGAGAGAGGGAGAGGGGGGAGAGAGGGGAGAGAGGGAGAGAGGGAGAGGAGAGAGGGAGAGAGGGAGAGAGGGAGCAGAGGGAGAGAGGGAGAGTGGGAGAGGGGAGAGAGCCGGGCAGCAGACTTCAACGAAAGGACTGTGAGTTCGGCGGCTTCAATCCAGGGCGTGACTGGCTCTTCTATTGAGTAACATGGGGGGGGGGGGGGGGGGGAGTGACATCACTCGCAGCGCGAGCAAGACGGTGGGCACACAGATCCATTGTGATGTCATCAGCGAAAGATAGTCGTTTTTATTTCAAAGTTTTGTCCAAATGAAAATTTTCATTAATAACTCGAGAAATAAAGCAGGACACTTTCAGATAAGGTGATTTTGGACTCCACGGGAAAAATCTCTACCGAGATATGTAAAAATTTTACTGTTACTGCATCATTTTTTTTTTTTTTTGTTTTCGCGAAGATTTGGTTTTTCACACACACACACACACACACACACACACACACACACACACACACACACACACACACACACACACACACACACACACATCCAAGATCAGAATTTTAGAGGTTAGTATAGAGATAAGATCAACCCTCATCCTCCTGTGCACCAAGGAATAAAGTCTTAGCCTGCTCCACCTCTCCCGATAGCTCATACCTTCGAGTCTGGACAATATCGTCGTAGATCTTTTCTACACCCTTTCCTGTCCCGATTAACAACATTGAAGAACGACTCCATAATTGGAAATGTGTATTTCACTTTTCAATATTGTACAGTAGCTCAGAGGCTAGATTGCAGTAGAGCCACTATGACTCTTCATAGGAATAACAGCAACTTGAATTTCACTATGGTAGATGGGCAATTTAAATTCTAGTAATTCAACAAATCAGGGTACAAAAATAGCTATTCTCAGACTGGAATTTTGGAATTATTGCAAAAAGCTAGTGGGTCATTTGTACTTCGAAGAAGTAAACTCACAGTCCTTACCCTATCAGGTTTGTGAGCCTCTCCAGAACTTTCAAAATTGTTGATCTGTACCTGCATCCGCCTCCTCATCTGAAGGGACGTTTAGGGATGGACAATAAATGCAGGCAATGCCAAAGACAACCACATCCTCTGAACACACAAATGGACAAAAGGCCGGATGTGTCACCTAAGACAGTAGATGATCTGGCCAAAACCCGTTTAGTTTAAAGATGCAGCGCGGTAACAGGCCCTTTAACCCACTGAGTCCACACCGACCAGCAATCCCCACACATTAGCACTACCCTATGGGCATTTTTAAAAAACATTTATACCGGCAATTGACCTACTAAACCTCTACATTTTTGGAGTGTGGGAGGAAACCGAAGATCTTGGTGAAAGCCCACACAGGTCACGGTGAGAACGTACAAATTCTGTACAGACAAACACCCCTAGCCATGATCGGACTGCAATGCCACCATGCCACCCAATATAAACCTTTACAAAAAGGTTTGTACTTTAATCAAAGTATATAATGACACTTCCTTTGGTTGGCCAGCTCGCATGACAGATTCAGGTGAAGATATTCATGCTAACTTTGTCATTCATTGACAAAGAATGTGTCCTATGGGGACAGATGAGTGTCATTCCCAAGAAGTATGGAATTCAATTGTTAAGGGACTTACGTGATCTGAAAAAAAGGTCTCGACCAAAGACACCACCCATTTCTTCTCTCCAGAGATGCTGCCTGTCCTGCTGAGTTACTCCAGCATTTTGTGCCTATCTATTTCAGTGATACTGATGGAAATATCTTACTTGCCCATGGCAACATCCACCAGTCAATGTTACAGAGTTACAAGGGCAACCCAGTTCATTATCAAGGGCAGAGGAGATGAATTGAAGAACTACCAATAAAACTGAAAACGTGGGTTTTCTCGGGGTCCTCCGGTTTCCTCCCACATTCCAAAGTTGTGCGGGTTTGTAGGTTAACTGGCTTCTGTAAATTTCCCCTGGTGTGTAGGATGCGAACGTGGGATAACATGGAACCAGTGTACGGGGCTTGATGGCCAGCATCGACTTGGTGGGCCGAAGATCCCGTTTCCACGCTGTGTCTTTAAACTAAAAGGAACACTGTCCAGGTTGAATCAGAAGGTTAGAATGAGTAACTTATTTGGAAAAACTGTAAAGATATGTAGCTCAAGGTCATCTCGGCAGGACATCTTTGTAGTGGTCTTATCTCCAAGTCCCATCCACATACATACTGTATTTCCCGGCATCCACAATGCTATTTTTTTTCTCTAAAATAAGGCCCGGAAATCTACCTGCATCTTGGAGGCCGAAGGTTAGGCTGAGCAATGCCACTCTCATAGCGACTGTTCCGCGGAACCTGCCACGCCTTCAGCCCTGGAACTGTGTGAATGGGAAGCGGCTGTAAAAGGACAGTGCTGGCTGCTGGGGGGGGGGAGAGTTCCTTTCCACAGCGTGTGGGGAGCCTGGCCCGGGTCAGCACAAAGTAGTAAACTTGGCTGGGCCGCCACTGGTAAAGTTGCGGGGAGGGCAGGAATGTTGAGAAGGAGGGGGTCGGAGATCATGCCAGCAACTCGCTGGCTCACTCACTCACTCACTGACTGCTGCCACGATGCTCCGGGCATGGAGCTTCCACATTGTGGCCGGGGGAAGGTAGCTCGGGTGGTAGCGAGCGGCCGTTGGGACCAGACAGCGGAACCGGCCACCACCTCAGCGCCTTCTGCCGGCCTGCCCGCCAACCAGCCACGGTGTCCTACTATCTACTATAGCAGCGTGTATTAAGAGCACCCTTAATAAAGGAAGAAAAATCTAAAGATATTTTTACAGAGATATATATCAGACACATTTGGACATTGCTCAGGAAAGAGGTACAATGAAATGGACTACAAGCTTGGTCAAATTTTTTGAGAAGTGCAGAGAGGAATTAATTGGGAGATCCACTCCGGTGAACAAGGCATACTGCCGTCAGTGTAAATGAAGAGGAGTGACAAAAGAGTACAGTTAGGGGAAAGAAAGTTCTCCAAATGACAAATTGGACAAGTGGAGATTCCAGTCGTAAGGGTGAAATTGCCCACTAATTAGGCCACAGGTTAAGTTAAGTACACAGTTCTGCTCACCACGTTACTGGAAATATGCTTATACACTCGAGAGCGTGCAGAGGAGATTTACGGAAATATTGGCGGGACATTGGCAGGTGATGATGAAAGAAATAACACTTTGAACAGAAGAGTTTGAGAAGAGTTGTAGCTAAGACATATGAAATTACGCGGACTTATGTGGGACAAATTATGTGGGGCTAAAAGAGAAGGCGTATAACATAGCAAAGATTGGTGGGAAGCCAGAGGACTGGTAAGCTTATTTTAGTTTAGTTTAGAGATGCAGTGCGGAAAAAGGCCCTTCGGTCCACCGTGGCCGTCCGCACCGACCAGGGATCTCCGCACATTAACACTACCCTACACACACTAGGCACAATTTGCATTTCTACCAAGCCAATTACAGTGTAGGAGGAAACGGAAGATCCCGGAGAAAACACATGCAGGCCACGGGGAGAATGTACAAATTCCGTAGAGACAGTGCCCATAGTTGGGATCAAAGCCGGGTCTCTGGCTCTGCAAGCGCTGTTAGGCAGCAACTCTACCGCTGTGGCACGGTGTCGCCCCTTTGTGTTATGGTTCCTTTGAGTCTTACAATGAATAAGGCCTGAAGGAGAAAAGTGTGTTACCACGAGAAAGGAACCTTTGAAGGAAATGTTATGTCATGGGTCAAGAGTCATACGTCCCAGATAGAACAATGAAATTCTTACTTGCAGCTGTCCAAAGGATGCCATTTGGTGGCTTTGATCTATGTTGTATTGCTGTGGCAGGATTGGAAATGAGACTGTAGATGGGAACCAAGTATTTATCTGCCCACTGTGCTTTCAAAGCAAGTTGTTGGAAGGCCTGCTTCATGTTCCTTTGTTGCAGCATTGAGTTACTAATACCTTGTCATATAGTGGAACTATCTCAGCAGAATGTCACTCTCCCGATAATAGTCACATATTAACTTTGAAGCTGCCTCTATTTGCGAACTAAATAGCTTGTTTAAGTAGCACGATGCTATGAATTGCCCCACAATGCACACCGGCACTCACTGCACTCAGATAAATTAATGCTTTCCTTCAGAATGACATGGCAGCCAAAAGGCAGATAAAACAAGCACTTCAGAATAAAAAAACAAATTTAACTGTCTATCAAATGCAAGATTAAAAGGTAAATGCAAAATAATTTCAGTAATGGAGGTGAGATGTCCATGTGCTAGCTAAATTACGCAGTGTCTTACTTGCTGAGATTGATTTGCAGTAAATGGGCTTCTCCAGTTGATGTCAATATGAGAAGCTTTGTCTTATTCTCAACAAAAACACTCTGTCAAGGACACAATCCATAATTAAAAATCTGCGTGTTCACCATCGAGAGAGTGAAATGTAATCCCTGTTGGCTACCTGAAGTAAAGCAGTGGAAAGCCAAGATTGTTAATCAATCACGGCAACAAATCTCTCAGAGATCATCCAGAAAGTTTGGAGTGTTGCCGATACGTGTGTCCTTCTGCATAATGGGGTAGGGAGTGCATATTAAATGTGGCATCAAAGAAGCATTAGCACACTGGTTTGTTCGGCTCAGTTTAGTTTATTGTCGTGTACCGAGGTACAGCGAAAAGCTTTTGTTACGTGCTAACCAGTCAGCAGAAGGACAATACTTGATTACAATCGAGCTATCTACATAGATACATGATAGGGGAATAACTTTTAGTGCAAGCTGAAGCCACCAAAGTCTGGTCAAGGATAGTCTGAGGGTCACCAAAGAGGTAGATAGCAGTTCAGCACTGCTCTCTGGTTGTGGTGGGATGTTTCAGTTGCCAGATAACAGCTGGGTAGAAGCTGTCCCTGAATCCAGAGGTGTGCGTTTTCACACTTTTATACATTTTGCCTGATGTGAAAGGTGAGAAGCGGGAGTGGCCAGGATGAAACTCGTCCTTCATTATATTGCTGGCCAGGTTGGTAAACAGCTGCCTGATGATGGGTCTTTGGAAATGAATAACAGGTAGGAATGCAACAGGAAACTCACACGATCCACTTTGCGCGACTAACTTTAGATCTTAGATAGACACAGAATGCTGGAGTAAGCCAGACATGCAGCACATCAGGAGAGAAGAAATGAGTAGCGTTTTGGGTCGAGACCCTTCTTCACCCCTCTGTCTGAAGATGGATCTCGACCCGAAAACGTCACCCATTCCTTCTCTCCAGAGATGCTGCCTGTCCTGCTGAGCTACCCTAACAATTTGTATCTATCTTTGGTTTAAACCAGCATCTGTTGTTCCTTCCTGCACAAGTAAAAAATCTTTCCTTGTGTTCTGTTGGCTGTGCTCTCTCGAGGCGGGATGAGGAGAACGTGGAGGGTGACATTTCAATGGGTTCATCCTGTTCACAATGATCTCCAGCAACAGCAGCAGCTCTTCCGTCCAACATCTGAGTCCCTGACCCAGCTGATAAAAATCACAGCTCGCCACTGTCCAGCCAAATACAGTTGCAACTCCATCTTCAAATTTGCTGATGACAGCACCGTCATTAGACAAATTGCAGATGCCAGTGAGTCAGAGTGTAGGGCGGGGAGCGATCGACAGACCAAATGGTGCCAGAAAAACAACCGTGCTCTCAACGTCAGCAAAACCAAGAAATGTTAAATGCTGGAGTAAACTCAACATCTCTGGATAGAAGGATTGGGTGACGTTTCGGGTCGAGTCTCTTCTTCAGAGTCTACCATACATTCATGTCTGAGCCAACACCTTCAAATCAGTCACGGTGGCGCAGAGGTAGAGGTGCTGCCTTACAGCGCTTGCAGCGCCAGAGACTGGTTTGGAAGGTTACTTGGCTTGGTGTATGTGTAAATTGTCCCTAATGTATGTAGGATAGTGTTAAATGTGTGGGGATCGCTGGTCGGTGAGGACTCGGTGGGCCGAAGGGCCTGTTTCTGCATTGTATCTCTAAACTAAACTAAACTAAACCAATGGCTTAGTGTCTCACTTAACTTGTTCACCCATCAGGAGTTTAAACATGCCCGGATGCTAATGGTGTGCACCCTGCAAATCCACAACTCTCAAATAACACCCTTGGTATTCTCTACACCTCTGAAGAAGGGTCTCAACCCGAAATGGCGCCTATTCCTTCTCTCTAGATAACACCTCAACGGCCTCAAAAAGGCTGGCAGCATCATCAAGGACCCACACCACCCGGGCCACACACTCATCTCCCTGCTACCTTCGGGTAGAATATACAGGAGCCTGAGAACTGCAACAACCCGGTTCAGGAATAGCTACTTCCCCACAGCCATCAGGCTATTAAACCTGGCTCGGACAAAACTCTGAACATTAATACCCCTCCATCTGTTATTTCACTTTATTAATTTGGGAGTGGCGATGCTGCCCTGGCAGCAGCGGCTCGCCTGCAGTCCGTCTGTTTTTCTTTTTATTTGTTGTTTTCTTGTCTTGTTTTTAGCGTCAGTTTGAGTTATTATGTAGTGTATGTGTGTGGGAGGGGTGGGAGAAACGTTCTTAGTCTCTTCCTTTTGGGGGGGGACGCGACTTTTCTTGTCGTATCCCCCGTCTCTGTCTCCGTCTGCGCTGAGGCCTATCGTGGAGCTGGCAGCCTGCCAACTTTTAACTGCGACCGACCCGAGGCTCCGGAGGTAGAGCCAGCCAGGACTTACCAGCGCGGGGCTGGCCGACTTCGGGGCTGCGGCGGGTTCAGGCGTTCCGGCGGCCCGACTCGGAGCTGTGTCGGCTTTTCCGGTGGCGGCGGACGGCCGGACAGCGACTTCGGAGGCCCGGCGCGGGCCCAGTGGACGACATCGTCGGGAGCTCGCAGGTCACAGCTTGGTGACCTGTTTTTCCGGAGCACCCGCGGCAACAGCTGCGTCCGCTGGACTGGAGGGCGGCAGCTTCGACCGACCCGGGCCGCGGAGTTGAACCGGCCCGCTCGCGGAGCGCGGTTCACCCGCGGGACTTATTTACATCACCTGGTGCGGTCACAACATCGGAGGCCCGGGTCGCCTCAGCGCAGAGGAAGAGGAAGAAGGGAAGAGACAATGTGAAGAGTTTTGCCTTCCACCACAGTGAGGAGGTGTCTGGTGAACTCACTGTGGTGGATGTTAAACATGTGTTTATTGTGTGTTTTTGTTATTTACTATATGTATGACTGCAGGCAACAAAATTTCGTTCAGACCGCAAGGTCTGAATGACAATAAAGTTTTCCAAGTTATTAATTAATGTGTGTATTTACGTATATAACTGTAGTCAATGCCTACTATGTTCTGTTGTGCTATGCAAAGAAATAATGTCATTGTCCTGTCAGGGACACATGACAATAAACTCTTTTGACTTTTGACTTTGACTCTAGATGCTGCTTCACCCACAGAGTTTCTCCAGCATTTTTTGCCTACGTTTGATTTTTCCAACATCTGCAATTCCCTCTTAAATACTCTGAAGATATATTCCTTGTTAACATTCCCTACTCTCAATACTAATTCACTCCTGTGAGACTCACTGGTTCACACAATTTGGTCTTGATTTCATTAGTAAGTAAGTAAGTGTATGGTCCAAGTATTCACATACAAGGAATTTACAAGTAACAACAACAGGATGTACAATGCGCTCTGGGAATGGTCAATGCACGCAAGGCTGCAGGCCCAGATGGGGTCCAAGGAAGAGTACTTAAGGACTGTGCTGTACAGCTGCCTGAGGTATTCACCAGGATCTGTAACCTGTCTCTATTTCTGGCAACGGTCCCCATTGCAACATCCGCATGCTTTGGTGAAACCGTATAGAAAGGTACAACAAATGAGGGTTTAAATTGAAGATAGACACAAAATACTGGAGCAACTCAGCGGAACAGGCAGCATCTCTGGAGAGAAGGAATATGTGACGTTTCGGGTCACGACCCATCTTCAGTCCGAAGACGTCACCCATTCCTTCCCTCCAGAGATGCTGCCTTGTCCCACTGAGTTGCTCCAGCATTCTGTGTCAATCTTTGCTTTGGTTCAACTGTTGGCTTACACATTTATTGAGTTTTCCTTTCGCTCCAAGTTTCACATTTTTCTTCAAATTTGACTTCCAATGGTGCTCACATCTTGACCTCCAATTATCGCTGGTGTACACTAACAGCCCGCTATTAAAATAAACAACCAGACTGATCTGTCTCTATGGAGACTGAACGGTTCACCTCCCCAATGCTGAGGATGCCTGTACTGCACAAGAGTTCAATGGGTATCTCACTCAACCTCTGCGGTTGCTGGTTAATTCAGATACATAGTGTGGCCCGCAACAGTCTGCCTGGCTGCAATACCATTGCACGTACTTATATAGAGTGCCTGAGCCAAGGCTATCAACTGTTTCATCATTGACCTTCCTTCATAATAAAGTCAGGGGTAAGTATGTTTAATGGTGATTGCATAAAAGGAAAGAAATCAACCTGTTGTTACTTGTTCAAATATTATATTATTTGTCCTGATATCACACTTAGATAATTACTTATATGAAGTGCATTGCAAGGGTTAGCGATGTCAAATATGCTATAAAGTGCATTTATTTTTTGCTGCTTATATGGTGAAAACTAAAACTAATAGTTTCATGAAACATTTATTTCCTTGTGTAATTTGGTGCTCTCTTCTATTAGAACATAGAACAGTACAGCACAGAAACAGACCCTACGGCCCATAATGTCCTTGGTGAGTTAGTCATTTCCTCTACCTGCATACGATCAATGTCACTCTATTTTCTGCCCATCTAAAGGGCTTTTAAATGCCCTTATTGTATCTGCCTTCACCACCAGCTCCAGCCAAGTGTGTTCCAGGCATCTGTGCTATAACCTTCACACATGTCTGATTTAAACTTAGTCCTTCACATCTTAAAGCTATGCCATCTTGTCAGCCCCACCCCGGGAAAAGATTATGACTGATCTGTGCCTCTCATAATTGTATATACTTCTGTCAGATCTCCCATGAACGTCCCAACGAAGATGTCTGAAGAAGGGTCTTGACCCGAAACGTCACCCGTTCCTTCTCTCCAGAGATGCTGCCTGTCCCGCTGAGCTACGCCAGCATTTTGTGTCCATCTTCGAATGCAATCCAAGTGTGTCCAACCTTTCCTTTACTCTAGGCTAGATTTTGGTCAACTTCATTTGCACCTTCTCCAAAGCCTCCATATCCTTCCTGTACTGGAGTAACCAGAATTACACACAATTCTCCATGTGTGGCCTAACCAAAGTCCTATAAGTTCACATTTATTGTCAACTGCAGCTATTGGTACAGTGAGATTTGAGTTACCATACAGCCATACAAATAAAAAGAACACAATACACACGATAGAGTTTAAGCGAGCGTTCTGTATCTGGGGAGGGGATGCACTTCAGATGGGGGGCATGTCAGGGGCTGATGGGGGGATTGTCGCTGCCGTGGAACGCCCACCGTCTACCGCTGCCGATCGCTGTCTTGGCCTGCCGCTGCCATGGCCTGTAGCTGGCGTTGCCGACGGCTTCAGGTGGGGACCGGTGAGGAGCATTGTGCTGCTTGGGATGGGGACGGCTTCAAGCGGGGGCTGGTGGGTAGTGGGGGGGCGTCCTGCAGCTGGTGACAGGAAGGCTTCAGGCAGGGGCCAGTGGGTGGGGGAGCGCCTGCAGCTGGGGACGGGGATGTATTCAGGCTGGGGCTGGCGGGAGCATCCTATAGCCGGGGGAGGGTGAAGGTTTAACATAGAAACATAGAAACATAGAAAATAGGTGCAGGAGCAGGCCTTTCGGCTCTTTGAGCCTGCACCGCCATTCAATATGATCATGGCTGATCATCCAACTCAGTAACCTGCACCTGCCTTCTCTCCATACCACCTGATCCCATTAGCCACAAGGGCCACATCTAACTCCCTCTTAAATATGGCCAATGAACTGGCCTCAACTACCTTCTGTGGTAGAGAATCTGTGGTACAGATTCACCACTCTCAGTGTGAAAAATGTTTTTCTCATCTTGGTCCTAAAAGACTTCCCCCTTATCCTTAAACTGTGACCCCTTGTTCTGGACTTCCCCAGCATTGGGAACAATCTTCCTGCATCTCGCCTGTCTAACCCATTAAGAATTTTGTAACTTTCTATAAGATCCCCCAACAATCTTCTAAATTCTAGCGAGTACAAGCCGAGTCTATCCAGTCTTTCTTCATATGAAAGTCCTGCCATCCCAGGAATCAGTCTGGTGAACCTTCTCCACAGGTGTCCTGTGGCCAGGGGAGGGGGATGGCTTCAGGCGGGGGTAGGGGGGGTTCCCAGGCTCTGCGGTTCCTGGGCTCAGCTCACCCCCCCCCCCCCCCCCCCGCTCTCCACACTCTGCGCTTGCCGTCGGTGATTGACAGCGGGTGACAGAAGGAGCATTGCTGTCTGGGCGAATGACAGGAGAGAAGAACAAAAACGTTCACAACCGTTGTAATATTGCTCCGATCGGAATAAAGCTTGGCGTGCTTGCAGCACAGGAGAATGGTGAGTTAGGTGGTGAGAAATCGTAGCGCTCTCACGTACCGTTTTTGCGCGAATGTGAAAACAACGCAAACTGGGGGTAGGACAGGATTAGAGCTTTAGTTAAGTTTTGAAGAAATGGAAATAGGAAATAGAATAGATAGAGAGATAGAGAGATAGAGAGATAGATAGAGAGATAGAGAGATAGAGAGATAGAGAGATAGAGAGATAGAGAGATAGAGAGATAGAGAGATAGAGAGATAGAGAGATAGAGAGATAGAGATAGATAGATAGATAGAAGATAGATAGATATAGATAGATAGAAGTAGATAGATGAGATAGATAGATAGATAGGTAGTATAGATAGGGAGATAGATAGGTAGTAGTAGAGAGATAGTTAGAGAGAGAGATAGAGAGATAGATAGAGAGATAGATAGAGAGATAGATAGAGAGATAGATAGAGAGATAGATAGAGAGATAGATAGAGAGATAGATAGAGAGATAGATAGAGAGATAGATAGAGAGATAGATAGATAGAGAGTAGAAGAGATAGATAGAGAGATAGAGAGATAGATAAGAGATAGATAGAGAGATCGATATATAGATGTGATAGACAGATAGATAGACAGACAGATTTGATAACAGACAGACAGACAGACAGACAGACAGACAGACAGACAGACAGACAGACAGATAGATAGATAAAGGTAGACCATGTTCTATGGAAAAAGCTCAGAATGTCTGAGCCGAGGTACAGTGAAAAGCTTTTGTTGCGTGATGACCAGTCAGCAGAAAGACAAGACATGATTACAATTGAGCCGTTTACAGTGTATAGATACATGATAAGGGAATAATGTTTAGTGCAAGATAAAGCCAGCAAAGACTAATCAAGGATAGTCCGAGGGTCACCAATGAGGTAGATAGCTGCTCAGCACTGATCTCTGGTTGTGGGAGGATGATTCAGTTGCCTGATAACAGCTGGGAAGAAACTGTCGCTGAATTTGGAGGTGTGTGTTTTCACACTTCTAAAGCTTTTGCTTGATGGGAGAGGGGAGAAGATGGAGTGGCCAGGGTGTCACTCATCCTTCATTATGTTGCTGGCCTTGACGAGGCAGCGTGAGGTATAAATGGAATCAATAGAAGGAGGGTTACACAAAAGGCTGGAGAAACTCAGCGGGTGCAGCAGCATCTAAGGAGCGAAGGAGATAGGCGACGTTTCGGGTCGAGACCAGACTGGTCAGGGATCAGGGAAACAAGAGATATAGACGGTGATGTGGAGAGATAAAGAACAATGAATGAAAGATATGCAAAAAAGTATCGATGATAAAGGGAACAAGCCATTGTAAGCTGTTTGTGGTGTGAAAATGAGAAGCTAGTGCGACTAGGGTGGGAGAGGGAGATAGAGATAGAGGGAATGCCAGGGCCCGAGGGCTGAGGGAGAGGTGGGAAGGGGAGGAGACAGCAAGGGTTAACAGAATTGAGAAAATTCAATGTTCAAGCCCAGAGGATGCAGACTCCCCAAGTGGAATATGAGGTGCTGTTCCTTCAACTTGCGGTGTTGCTCATTCTGGCCGTGGAGGAGGCCCAGGACCGAGAGGTCGGATACGGAATGGGAGGGGGAGTTGAAGTGCTGAGCCACCGGGAGGTCGGGTTGGTTATTGCGGACCGAGCGGAGGTGTTCGGCGAAACGATCGCCAAGCCTCCGCTTGGTCTCACCGATATAGATCATCTGGCATCTGGAGCAGCGGATGCAGTAGATGAGGTTGGAGGAGGTGCAGGTGAACCTGTGTTGGACCTGGAAGGACTGCTTGGGCCCCTGAAAGGAGTGGAGGGGGGAGGTGAAGGGACAAGTGTAGCATTTCTTGCGGTTGCAAGGGAAAGTGCCCGGGGAAGGGGTAGAGCGGGAGGGAAGGGAAGAATTGACAAGGGAGTGGTCTTTGCGGAAGGCAGACGGGGGGGAGATGGGAAGATGTGGCAAGTGGAGGGGTCACGTTTGAGGTGGCGAAATTGGCGGAGGACTATGTGTTGTATTTGCCGGCTGGTGGGTGAAAGGTGAGGACGAGTGGGACTCTGCTCAGTTTGCGAGTGGGGGAATGGGGAGAGAGGGCAGTGTTGCGGGGTATGGAGGAGACCCTGGTGCGAGCCTCATCAATAGTGGGGGAGGGGAATCCCCGTTCTCTGAAGAATGAGGCCATTTGTGATGACCTGGTGTGGAACACCTCATCCTGTGCACAGATGCGGCGTAGACGGAGGAATTGGGAATAGGGGATGGAGTCCTTACAGGAAGCAGGGTGGGAGGAAGAGTAGTCCAGGTAGCTGTGGGAGTCAGTAGGTTTGTAGTGGATGTCGGTCAGGAGTGTATCACCTGCAATAGAGATGGTGTGGTCAAGGAATGGTAGGGAAATGTCGGAAATGGTCCAAGTGTATTTGAGTGCCGGATGGAAGTTGGTGGTGAAATGAATGAAGTCAGTCAGTTGTGTGTGGGTGCAGGAGGTGACACCAAAGCAGTCGTCGATGTAACGGAGGTAGAGTCGGGGATGGGGCCCTGGTACGCCGAGAGCAAGGATTGTTCGACGTACCCAACAAAGAGGCAAGCGTAGATGGGGCCCATGCGTGTGCCCATAGCTACGCCTTGTGTTTGGAGGAAATGGGAGGAATCAAATGAGAAGTTATTGAGGGCAAGGACCAACTCTGCTAGGAGGAGGAGGGTGTCAGTGGACGGGTATGGGTTGCTCCTCTGGTCGAGGAAGAACCGTAGGGCTTTGAGACCGTCCTGGTGGGGGATGGAGGTGTAGAGTGACTGGACGTCCATGGTAAAGATGAGAGGATGGGGGCCTGGAGAATGGAATGCACGGAGCCGACGGAGAGTGTCTGAGGTGTCTTGAACATAGGTGGGGAGGGATTTAACAAAGGGGGATAGGATGGCGTCAAGGTATGTAGAAATGTGTTCGGTGGGGCACGAACAGGCAGAGACAATGGGTCTGCCAGGGCAGTCGGGTTAGGAGGTTGTTTTATGTGATGGTCTGGGCTGCTTCCACAATTTGCTGCAATTTCTTGCGGTCTTGCATGGAGCTGTTCCCAAACCAAACCTATACCCAAATTCTGCAAAGTAATGACGTCAGATACTTGGTATATTCAGACCTGATAAAAGATCATCATCCTGAAATCTTAAGACTATTTCTTTCTCCACAAATGTTGCCTGACCTGGTAAGTGCTTGCAGCAATTTCTTTTTTTACATTATATTTGTGCCATCTACAGTTTTATTGTGCCAAGTAAATTAAGTCTTTAGTTCTTTATTTTTTTTCCAAGGGATTGATTTGGATAGAATTTCTAAAATGATCTAGTTTTGTCTGACCCCCAGAGTCCCATGTACGTGTGGCAAAGTAATTCTTCCTGCAAGTTTACAGTCATTGCTACAGTAAGTTAAAGTGATGAGCAAACAAAGTACAAAATCAAATCCAAGTATTGATCTTCCTGGTCCCTTCGGAATATAATTTTGTTTTGCAGTTTAAGAATAAGGAGTAAGCCATTTAGAACGGAGACAAGGAAACACTTTTTCTCACAGAGAGTGGGGAGTCTGTGGAATTCTCTGTCTCAGAGGGCAGTGGAGGCAGGTTCTCTGGATGCTTTCAAGCGAGAGCTAGATAGGACTCTTAAAAATAGTGGAGTCAGGGGATATGGGGAGAAGGCAGGAACGGGGTACTGATTGGGGATGATCAGCCATGATCACATTGAATGGCGGTGCTGGCTCGAAGGGCCGAATGGCCTACTCCTGCACCTATTGTCTATTGTCTATTGTCTATAATTCTCATCAGAAGGAATATTCAGCAAGCTATGAGTTTGCTGATGGGACAGCAGAATGCACAATTGGACATTGAGATTCCCAATGTTTCTGCAATAGATGCTAAATCCTGGAAAAATCCCATTGGTGTCATGGAGTCATAGAGTGGTACGGCGTAGAAACATGCCCCTCAGCCCAACATGCCCACACCGACCAACGTGTCCCATCTACACTAGCCACACCTGTCTGTGTTTGGCCCATATCCCTCCAAACCGGTCCTACACATGTAGCTGTCTAACTGATTCTGAAATGTTGCGATCGTCCCAGCCTCAACTACAGCCTCTGGCTCTTTGCTCAAAACGCCCGACACCCTTGGTGTGAAAACGTTACCCCTCAGGTTCCTTTTAAATCTCCCCCCCTTCACCTTAAACCTATGTCCTCTGGTTCTCGATTTCCCCACACTGGGCAAGAGATTCTGTGCATCTATTGCTCCCATGATTTTATCCACCTCTGTAAGATCACCCTCATACTCCTGCGCTCCAAGGAATAAAGTCTTAGCCTGCTCAACATCTCCCTATACTGTCGCTCAGCCCCTTGAATCCTGGCAATGTCCTTGTAAATCTTTTCTGTATTCTTTCCAACTTAACAACAGCTTTCAGAACTGAATACAATACTCTAAATGCAATGTGTAGGAAGGAACTGCAGATGCTGGTTTACACTGAAGATAGACATTAAATGCTCGAGTAACTCAGCGCGAGTATGTCCTCTGCATGAAAATGCAACTCAGCAATGTCTTATATAACTGCAACATGACCTCCCGACTTTATGCTCAATACTCTGACTGACAAAGGCCAATGTGCAAAAGCCTTTTTGACAACCCAATCAACCTAAGACGTCACATTCAAGGTACTATGTGCTTGTGCTCCTAGATCCTTCTGTTCTACAATGCTCCCCAGAGCCTTACCATCGACATTGTAGATCCTGCCCATGTTTGATGTCCCAAAATGCAACAACTCACATTTCCCTGCATTAAATTAAATCAACCATTCCCCAGCCCACCTGGCCAACCCATCAAGAGCCTGCTGCAATATTTGACATCCATCGTCACTATCTGTGCTACCACCCATTTTTGTATCATCTTGCGATACACGTTCTCATCCAAATCATGGCTAGAGCGACCAATAGTTACAGGCCCAGCACTGAACCTTGAGGCACACCACGGGTCACAGGCCTCCAGTCCGAGAAACAACCTTCCACCATTACCCTCTATCCGTTCTATCCATTTGGCTATCTCTCCTTGGATCCCATGGAATCAGACCTTCCAGAGCAGCCGGCCATGTGTAACCTTGTCCAATGCTTTGCTGAAGAGGGTGCTGACCATCAAATCCAAGTCTATGGTCTGCATAACAATATACTAGATACTTTGCATTTACCCTCATGCTGAGTACCTGGCCTGGGAAAATGTGATAGTATCACAGTAATGTTGATGACCACGCATATAAGCTGCAACAAAAAATGAACTACAGGAGAGGCTCAGCGGATCAGGCAGCATCTGAGGAGACAGAGTGATGGTCACCATTTTGGGTCTCATCATTTTGCCCCCAAAGTACTACCTGATCTGCTGAGTTCCCCCATAGACTCCATTGTCTGAAGAAGGGTCTCGGCCCGAAACGTCACCTCTTCCTTTTGCTCCAGAGGTGTCTCTGAGTGCCTCCAGCTTTTTGCGTCTATCCCCCATAGCCTCCAGAGGCTTGTTTTACTCCAGTGAGAAGAAGGAAAATGAAGGAAGATTACTCAGAGGCTAAAAGTAAGAGAAAAATTGAAAGAAGGAATAAAAATGAAATAAGCTCAAAAAAGGAGAATGGGATTCAACAGGCAAAAGATAGCAAGCAATTGAAGAATAGTGAAAGAGTTTGATTTTTCAGTCTGTCAGAGGGAATGACTGATGCCTTTAGAGACATGCTCTTATTTTGATTGTCAGGACTCAATGTATTGGTTAACGAGCTATACATTTCTACAGAAGGTCAAGGACTCAGTTTCTGTCCTATTGGCCTTTCTACTTCAACCCTTGAGTTTCCTACAAGGCGAAACCAGGAGGCAGCTTAAATGTCAGCAAAGCATCATTCCCTGACGAGCTCAATGCGTTTTATGCACGCTTCGATAGGGAGAATACCGATGTGCCTTCCCGAGCCCCCATTCACCGTGATGGTATTTCGGAGCTTTTCCGAACCCTTGAAAAGCGCCTGGACCTGATGGTATACCTGGGCATGTTTTTAAAAACCTGTGCGGACTAACTGGCTGGAGTTTTTACGGACATTTTCACCCTCTCACTCTAAGGTCTGAGGTTCCCACCTGCTTTAAAAGGGCATCAATAATACCGGTGCCCAAGAAGAGCAAGGTGACGTGCCTCAATGACTATCGGCCAGTGGCACTAACGCCTGTGGTGATGAAGTGCTTTGAGAGGCTGATCATGGCGCAAATCAACTCAAACCTCGACAAAAACCTGGACCCACTGCAGTTCGCTTACCGCCACAACAGATCAACGGTCTCACTGGCTCTCCACTCCACTCTGGATCATTTGGACAACAAAAACGCATATGTAAGGCTGTTATACATTGACTACAGCTCGGCATTTAATACTAATATCCCCTCCAAGCTGGTTACCAAGCTCTCAGATCTGGTTACCAAGCTCTCAGATCTCAGATCCCTCTGCAATTGGATCCTCAACTTCCTCATTCACAGACCACAGTCTGTCCGTGTTGGTGGAAATGTGCCATCCTCGATAACAATCAGCACGGGAGCACCTCAAGGCCGCTCATGGAGGCCGGCATATCGGCCAGAGCGATGGACCTCATTTCAGCATCGTGCAGAGTATCAACCCGGCAGCAGTACCTCACCCAGATCAGGAAGTGGGAGGCCTACTTGTGCTCCCGAACACATACCACCGACAACTCTGCCACGATCCCTGACATCCTGGAATTCCTAGCGGGCCTTCATTACGATGAGGATCTCAGCTACAGTGCCATCAACAGTGCCAGGAGTGCGCTCTCCTCATACCTGAATATAGTGTGGGCACGCACCATCTGGTGTCCAAACTCATGAAGGTAGTGTCCAACACCAACCCTCCACGACCCCGTTACAACATTACTGTGGGTGTAGTACTGACACTACTGAGAAGCTGGTCCCCTATGACAGGACTACCTCTTGACAAGCTCACCCTTAAAGTGGTGATGCTGCTGGCACTGACTTCAGCTCAACGAGTCCAAGCCTTACAGTAGCTTCGGCTTGACCGGATGGTCTCGACTCCTGCAAAGGAGAACTTCTTTGTGAAGGACCTGCTGAAGCACCATAGGCCTGGGTCTTCTAGGCTGCAGTTGGAATTCCGGGCGTACCCCACTGATGCCACCCTCTGCATAGCCACCCATCTCCGCTATTACATCCGTACAACCAGAACCATCCGGAAGATGGAGCAGGGGCTCCTCATCAGCCACAAACAACCACATCCTTGGGTGACTGTGCAGACCATCGCCAGGTGGCTCAGGGTGGTGTTGGGTGCCGCTGGTATCGATACTAACATTTTAATTCTCACTCTACCAGGGCTGCATCTCCATCAGCGGCGAGGGCCATGGAGGTGCCCATGGACCACATCCTCGCCACCGCGGGCTGGGCCAGTGAAATGACGGTCCCGAGCTTTCCACTAAACCGGTGGTCGCCCCCCGCTACATTCGCGGATGCCGTGCTGCGAGCCGCTCCGTGAATGTTTACTCTCCGAGTCTGGGTTTTGCTTTGTTGTTCTTTGTTTTAATAACTCTGCATTATTTTTCAGCCTGTTCAGTCTGGAATGCATTAACAAACTTCCTCCATCAGTATCGCGGCAGTGTGATAGCGTGGACGTTGTCCAGGGCATGTAATCACAGAAGCTTTGAAGTCTTCACGAAGTCACTCACGTGAAGTAAAATAGTAAGATTAAACGAGAACTTACCAAGTTTGAAGGTTGATCTGTATTTTATGAGGAGTTGCGATGAGGGATTTTGTGCCCCCCGCTCCCAACTCTCTCTCATAAGGTCAACTGGTATGTTCTACTTGGTTCAATCTTACTATCTCCTTCCATGGTGTGCTCTGTGATTCCACACCGCTGCTTTGAAGAATGTCGCGCATGCGTGCTGGCGGGATCTTCACGAAATCCCTCATCGCAACTCCTCATAAAATAAAGATCAACCTTCAAACTTGGTAAGTTCTCTTTTAATCTTACTAATTATGTACACACTGATCTGAATTTATGCCTACAATACTCTGTTGTGCTGCAGCAAGCAAGAATGTCATTGTCCTATCTGGGACACATGACAATAAACTCTCTTGACTTGACTTGACTTCACTTTTTACTCATTGACGAAATCCTGCAGCCAAACTGCTGTGGAAAATGAAGACTTTGGCAAAGTCAATTGGAGACAGGAAAGCACTTCAGCAGGACATCAACTTCCAAAGAAATGTATAACATAATTTAGTTGAAGTGTTCCAAAGCCATTTTTTGTGATCGTTTCTCTTAATAAACTGTAGGCATTTGAAAGGTTTGAACAAATGCTTGAGTAGGCTCGTGCAAGATAGTTCATTTTTCCGAACAGTTCTAATGACGACATGTGTTCCTGCTGATCTTTATCTCTTTCAAAAATATTAATAGCTGTGTCTTATGGAGTTTTGAGTTATACAATGATCGTTTATCCATCATCTTCTCCCAAAACTCTCCCATCTTCAACAATTTCCCCTTGGATTTAATGCTAGGAGTGCCAAGAAAATACACTAGTGAAGTTATTGTGAACAATGGCTGCCTCGCCAGCAGTCTGTCTTGTCCCTTCTCTGTTTTTATTATTTTAGTATGTCTTAATCATTTGTTTTAATGTCTCTGGTATGTTTTTATCGGGGGAAACCGGACGGAGATGCAAATTTTCTCCGTGTCGATTACTGGCCTACAAAATGGAGTGGTGCGGCCTTTCCTGGAGACCGGCCCGGAGCTTCAAGCCTCGGATGCCTGGTATCTTTTGCCGAGGATCGCCAGTGTTGGAGCTCCGGCGGGCCTGTGGACTTTAACACCGTGACGCAGCGGTTTCCGGTTAAGAAGCGTCCGACTCGTGAGCTTCATGCCGCGGAGCGTTCCGAGTCCCAATGTTTCGATCATCCTGATGATCACTTGAACCTGTCGGCAACGGCCCCGTTTGAACAAAAGAGGAAGATGACTGAACTTTATTGCCTTCCATCACATTGAAGAATGTTGATTCCACTGTGGTGGACGTGCTGTGTGTATTTTTTCTTTTTACTTAGCCAAATTTCACTGTACAATTGGTGTATGCTTGAAGGACACAGGACATATGAAAGTTGAGTTCATTGGAGGGAGCTGCATGCAACATTGTTTAAGAGTTACAGCATTGTGCAGACCAGCGATCTCCGCACATTAAGTAGAATTTTAACCTACAAACCTATCAAATGCAGATCTTGGAGAAAACCCTCGCTGTCGCAGGGAGAATGTACAGTATGAACTCCGTACAGACAAGCACCCATAGACAGGATTGAACCCGGGTCTCCGTTGCTGCAAAGCAGTCGGTCTACCGCTACACCATGGTGCCGCCCAGTTAGAGACAGTTCCAGTGGACGCACTTTGCCAGTACAGATGCCATAAGGTTTGCAGAATAAATGTTAGCTAAAAGTAAATTGCATGAATATAAAAATAAATGATTTAGCCGGCACAAGACTGATTAGATTGACAGTTACAAAGTGGGGGAGTAATGTGTTCAGATAACGTGGCATTCTGCAAGGATGCTTTTGGGGTGTCAACTATCATTAATGATGTCATAAAATATAAAGGACAGTTTCATACTTGAGTTTACCATCCGCAAAAAAATGGATGCAGCATTAATTATTGTAGACACGTAACGCAAGTCATGCTGACACTGATAGTGGACAAAATTATTAAATATTTCAATGTAGTTCAGAGTAAGGTTATCCACCATGGACCAGAGTGCATATAATTATTATTTAAATTGTGAAAAGCCAGGAATAATGGAGCTTAAGTTAGCGGAATCAAGAATCAGGAGACAGGTTTAAGATGAGAAGGGAAAGATTTAAAAAGAACCTGAGGGTCACCGTTTTCAGGTGGTAGGTATATGGAATGAGCTGCCAGAGGAGGTAATTGAGGCTGTTTCTTTTGGGCAGGTGCATGGATAGGAAAGGTTAAATGGATATCGGCCAAGCGAGGGCAGGTAGGACTAGTGTAGATGGGGCATCTTGGTCAGCATGGGCAAGTGGGCCGAAGGGCCTGTTTCATTGCTCTTTGACCCTATCAGAACAGTGTATACTCCATCGGAACTAAACACACTATTCCATCAGTGGTTCAATCAAAGTTTTATGAGGATGTACCAAGATCTTGCTGCCCTTACACGCAACGTCACAGGTAACAAGCAACACATTCTGCATCCCTTCTTACTGCATTATGGTAACTATTTAAAAAATGCTGAGCATTGACATATCATCTACTTGGCCGGCTTTATTGTTTAACAACATGGTCCAACATTGCAGCAATGGTGACACTAACAAAGATGCCCTGGATGTATTTAAAATTTTACCTAATTATCTCGCTATGAAGTGATCACTGTTAATAACGTACGATATGATACGATACGATAAAACTTTATTCATCCCGGAGGGAAATTGGTCTGCCAACAGTCACAACAGAAAACAAGGTACACGAAAACTTGAAATTGAAACTAAATTAAAAGTGAGAAACAAAAAGAAAAGGACAAACGACTGTTGTCTGGCTGCCGTGTGCACAGAGCCTTCACCGGAACAAACGAACAAACAAACAAATGCATGTTTATCCCCTGGGCAGAGGATTGTAAAACAAGAGTGCCCCCCCCTTCCCCCCACACTGGGTTCCCCTTTGTTCTCCCACTGTCCCTCAAGGTGGTCGGGGCCCCATTGTCTTCCCCTCCCCCCTCACGCTCATCGACCGTTGATCGCAGATTGATCGTGATGCCCCACCATCGCCAAGACTGCCATTGCCGCCGAATCTCACACTGCCGCCAATGTTGAGGCTCACGCTGGCGTCGAGGCTCCCGCTGCTGAGGCTCCCATCGCCACCACCGCTGAGGCTCCTTCGGCCTAGACAGGCTTCTCCCCAGTCTCCTGGGAGGCCAGTGGGATGAGTCTGACCTACTGGGGCACGTTCCAGTTGCCTGTCGTCGTTCCAGACGGCGGCGGGTGGATCGGGCCCGCGCGGCTCCCCGGGACACTCTCGCCGTGGATCGGGTCCACGCGACGTTTAAGATGTTGTTCCCTTCTCCTATAACTATTCCTCCTATATCTCCTTGTGACTTGACACATATAGAGTATATTGAGTATAAAAGTTGGGTGCTCATGTTGCAGTCTGAAGAAGGGTTTCGGCCCCTAAACGTTGCCTATTTCCTTCGCTCCATAGATGCTGCCGCATCCGCTGAGTTTCGCAAGCAATATTGTCTACCGTGCAGTTACACAAGTCGTGGTGAGGCCGCATTTAGAGTATTGTGTTCAGTTCTGGGCAACGTGTTATACGAAAGATGTTGCCATTCTGGAACGGGTACAGAGAAGATTTACGGGGATGTTGCCAGGACTAGAGGGCCTGAGCTATAGGGAGAGGTTGAGCAGGCTAGGACACTATTCCTTGGAGCACAGGAGGGTAAGAGGTGATCTTATGGAGGTGTATAAAAATCTTGAGAGGAATCGATTTGGTAGACACATTGTCTCTTGTCCAGATTAGGAGAATCGAGGACCAGAGGACATAGGTTTAAGGTGAGGGGGGAATGATTTAATAGGAACCTGAGGGGTAACTTTTTCACACACAGGGTCGTGGGTGTATGTAATCAGCTGCCAGGTGAGGTAGTTGAGGCAGGGGCTTTTGCAACGTTTAAGAAACATTTGAACAGGTACATGGAAAGGACAGGTTAAGAGGGATATGTTGGTTGGTGTGGGCAAGTTAGCCTTTGTCCACGCTCTGTGACTCTATGACAATATCTGCTCCACTATCTCTATGCTGATTGTGCAGTGGTCAATTGCATTAGCCCAGCAAACTCACTGCCCTTTATTTTATTTCAGAGCTATACTCATATGGCTTTAAAGAGCAA
The DNA here is from genome assembly GCA_035221665.1 of Okamejei kenojei. NCBI lineage: Eukaryota > Metazoa > Chordata > Chondrichthyes > Rajiformes > Rajidae > Okamejei > Okamejei kenojei. Next base: position 5,553,792 of record CM069150.1, on the reverse strand, counting down.
TCTAAGACATCTTAGGTTGCAGTGATGGTATGGCAGATCAATCATCCAATGGCCCTTCCTCTATTTCATTCACCCTCAATACATTTGAAGTTTCTATACCCTGGAATGGTGAGTGGCCTCTCCTATCCCTCCATCACCTACGTACCAACAATTGCAACAATATCATTCTCCAATGAACTGATCAACACTTTGAAGTTCATCTGTTCAGCAGTCAGGCACCTATTGGTATTTGTTTAGTATTGTCAGTATAGGGATGCAATGGAAAGCTTTGTTCAGGCAAATCGTGCCATGGATGAGATCATCAGGTAGTGCAAAAGAGAAAATAAAGTGTGCAGAATGAGGTGTTGTATCTAACTTCTCCATAGATTGTCACCATGTCGTGGTGGAGGAGCTTGTGTGGACCTGAGATCCTGAGAGCGATGCCGTCTGGTGCTCTGCTACTGGTCGGGCCACCCACGGCGGTATGGTGGAGGGAGAGGTCTTTGACAAAGAGCAATCCAACCAAGATCTCAACTGTTGAACAGGCGGAGGACGATGGCTGACCTTAGTGGAGCGTCACAGCGGCTGGGAAGGCGGATGAAGGCTGCGGCAGAAAAGGGTCTCTGGTTGTCTTGGACTCCATGCCACTGGATCCCGACCCAGATCTGTCAAGGACCGTGGGGTGGCTGTCTGTGCACCAGTCTCCCCACGTTAAACAATGTCACGCACAGGTATCCTCCACATAGGGAATAGCACCTTGGAGACACCCATGGTCAGCCATGACAAAAAGGGGCCTAAGAAAAAGATCTAACAGAGAAAGAAAGCGCAGACAATCAAAAGCGCAAGAGCCACAACAATGTGGATTGGAAGTTTTTGAAAGCATCCCTAACATTGCAGAGGTTCATTCAAGTGACTGATAACAGTGGGGAAGAAGGAGTTCCTGAATCTAGTGCTTGTGCTTTCAAGCTTTTGTGTCTTCTGTCAGAAGGGAGAAGGGAGAAGAGAAATTAACCTGAGGGTTTTTGATTGTGTTGGCTGCTTTCCTGAGCCAGCAGGGATTGCAGATGGAATCGATAGGGGTGGGGGGGGGGGGGGGGGGGGGTGGGGGGGGGGGGGGGGGGGGGGGGGGGGGGGGTGGCTGGAGGCTGGTTTGCTTGATGAACTTTGCTTGGTCTCAACTCTCTGTGATTACATGCAGTCACTTGTAGAACTCCTTGCATTAACATAGATGTGATTTACTTTTCCAATTCTTCTGCAGTTGTATAGGGCTCTGGTGAGACCACATCTGGAGTATTGTGTACAGTTTTGGTCTCCTAATTTGAGGAAGGACATCCTTATGATTGAGGCAGTGCAGCGTAGGTTCACGAGATTGATCCCTGGGATGGCAGGACTGTCATATGAGGATAGATTGTAAAGACTAGGCTTGTATTCACTGGAGTTTAGAAGGATGAGGGGGGATCTTATAGAAACATAAAATTATAAAAGGACTGGACAAGCTAAATGCAGGAAAAATGTTCCCAATGTGGTGTGAGTCCCGAACCAGGGGCCACAGTCTTAGAGTAAAGGGGAGGTCATTTAAGACTGAGGTGAGAAAAAACATTTTCACCCAGAGTTGTGAATTTGTGGAATTCCCTGCCACAGAGGGCAGTGGAGGCCCAGTCACTGGATGGATTTAAGAGAGAGTTGGATAGAGCTCTAGGGGCTAGTGGAGTCAAGGGATATGGGGAGAAGGCAGGCATGGTTTTTGATAGGGGACAATCAGCCATGATCACAATGAATGGCGGTGCTGGCTCGAAGGCTGAATGGCCTCCACCTGCACCTATTTTCTATGTTTCTATGTTTCTAATTGTCTCATGGACAAGGTTAGGCTTTATGTTTGGAAGGAGACAGCATTGGCGGCACAATGGTTCTGCGCTACAGACCCATCAGTCTGAAGAAGGGTTTCGGCCCGAAATGTTGCCTATCTCCTTCGCTCCTTAGATGCTGCTGCACCCGATGAGTTTCTCCAGCTTGTTGAGTACCCTTGATCGTGACAATGGCTGTTGTCTGTACAGAGTTTGTACACCATCCCTGTGACATCGTGGATTTTCTCTGGGTGTTCAGGTTTCCTTCCACATTCCTAATATGTGCAAATTTGTAGGTTAATTGACTTCCGTAAATTGTCTCTGGTGTGTAGGATGTGAAAGTGGGATAATATCAAAATAGCGTACAGGTGATCAATGGTTGGCATGGACTGAAGGGCCTGTTTCCACGCTGTATGTCTAAATTAAAAGTGTAGATGAGGCATGTTGGTCGGTGTGAACTAATTTGGCCGAGGGGCCTTGTTTCCACACTGTTTGGTTCTATGAATCTATGATTTCTCTTAAAACTTTCTCCAAAGATCCCATTAAACCTTATCTGAAATACTTATATTAATCTGGGTTTCCCACTGTAGAAAGGTCGGAAGGGAGAGCAAAGACTTATCAGAATGCAACCTTGCGTTCAAGGGTTAGATTCTGAGCAAAATATCTAAAGTAGGTTTTTATTTTCTAGATGAGGTTTTGGGGGTTTTGAACTTAAGTACAAATCTGCAAAAATATCTGTATGCAAAAAGGAATTTCTGGATTTCTATTACAAGATGGTGCAGAAGTTACTTAATTATCCACTAATTATTTTATGGTTATCTTTAATTTTGATAGAATGAGAGAGAAGCATTTGAGAATGGGGTTAGGATGGAGATATAGATCAGCCATGATTGAATAGACTTGATTGGCCAAATGGCCTAATTCTGCTCCTATCCCTTATGACCTCACGACCATTTATTTTTCTGGTCCGGGAGACAATTTTTAAATTGAAGCCAGTACAGTTGGGAAGATGTGTTCCCCATGTTACAGCTTATAATGAAGAGCAAGGAAACTGGGCAATGTTGGAACATCTGGCTAGGCAGCCTGTCCTATTATCCAGCATGTTGCTGAAGAATTGGCAGATGTAGCCATGTGCCAAGGATGCCTGCCGTGTGCATGACAACTCCTGTTCATGCCAGGGTTCCGAAACTCAATTATATTGCCTCCAAAGGAAATATTTTTTCTTTAAAACCAAGTCCAATGGTCACAATGACTGAATTCAACATTACAAAGTGAAATATTAACTTATCAGGTGTGAGGTGAGGTACAGATTCTAATGCAACCTGCCACAACTCTTTGGCAATATATTCATATATTTAGGCTCAAATAAACACTGCTAGAAATATTTACATTTGTTATAAACAACAAAATCCAAAGATAAACATTGCTATTTTTCTCCAGCGTGACATTCTGTGAATAAAACATAAGCCAACCTGATGTAATTTAACCAGAATCTGGAATTTGAAAAGATAATAAAAGTATACGCATAATTAACAGACGGTGGACATGTACAGTATGTATGCTCTGTAATTAGAATGTGCGATAAGTTTCTGCATGTGTAGGAAGGAACTGCAGATGCTGGTTTAAACCAAAGATAGACACAAAACGCTGGAGTAACTCAGCGGGTCAGGCAACATCTCTGGAGAAAAGGAATAGGTGATGTTTCGGGTTGAAACCCTTCTTCAGACTCATTTCGGATCGAGACCCTACTTCAGTCGGAAGATGGGTCTGGATCTGAAACATTATCTATTTATTTTCTCCAGAGATGCTGTCTGAATTACTCCAGTGTTGTGTGTCTATCATAAGTTTCTGTATGTTGTCATCACTGGCTCTCCTAGGTGCAAATTATGCCAAAGAGAATTGTGTTCAGAGCGATAAGCTAAAGTTACTTCAGGTTCACTGAAATGAAAATGAAAGTGAACATATAACAACGTAATAATTGACCAACTTTAAAATTGACCAACAGTGTTGGGGTTTGGTCAGAACTTTAGGAAGGTCCTTTCAAAATGATTCTGTGTAAAGAATAAGTGAGTGTGTAATACATCCCATGGGCAGAATTCCTTAACTTATCAGACACCATCAGTCCTCATTATCTCTGGTTCTCTGGTGCATCCGTGAATAACATATTATACTTGCTGTGTCCTTCACCTTAGTGAATAAATGTTCCTCAAACATTTCAAGAACAATTGCTAGGCTAGATGCAGTAAAAATGTTCCCGATGTTGGGGGAGTCCAGAACCAGGGGACACATGTTTAAGAATAATGGGTAGGTCATTTAGGACTGTGATGAGGAAACACTTTTTCATCAGAGAGTTGTGAATCTGGAATTCGCTGCCACAGAAGGCAGTGGAGGCCAGTTCACCGGATGTTTTCAAGATAGAGTTACTGTGGATATAGCACTTAGGGCTAACAGAATCAAGGGGTACGGGAAGAAAGCAGAAACAGGGTACTGATTTTGGATGATCAGCCATGATCATATTATAACTATATAATAACCATATAATTGAATGGTGGTTAAACCATATATATTGAATGGTGGTGCTTGTTTGAAGGGCCAAATGGCCTACTCCTGCACCTATTTTCTATATTTCTATGTTTCTATGTATCTTTATCTCTCCTAGCAGTATATTGAAAGTCACTCCATTACACTTTACTTTAACTGCGTTGAGTTTTCATCTATCTGAACAATTTAAGCAACTTTATATCTAACAATTTAACCATTTAGAACTTGCCCCAAAATAGCGTCTTTCACAAATTCTGATGTATTTAAATGACATTAAGGTACTTTGAAGTGGCCAACTCTTATATAAAAGGCGTAAAAATTAATTTACAAATACCAATATCTTGCATGCAGAAATTAATTAAGTGGTTGGGTGAAATCTTTTAAATACTCAACAAATCAGATCAGCAAATCTACCACAGATTTCAAATTTGAAGAAGGCTCCTTGATTTGACATGTTAACCCTGTTTCTCTCTCCACAGATGCTGACTGACCATCATTGGTGGAGTGCATAGGCAAAGTTTAACAACTATTGATAATGCAACATTGATAGATTGTGCTAGTAACTGAAATAAGTTTAAGAGATCTTGTATGTGTTATCTTCATAAAGAAACTGATGGACTTGTGTGCTTACAGGTACACCTAAAATAAAAACTGAATTTTTTTTTTGTTTCTCAAGCAGACTTTTTGTTTGTTTGAGGAATAAATGTTGATTTGACACCAGGATCATAAATATTCGTGGAAGAGCAAGATTTTAAACGATGCGCTAGACCAAGTGCAGACCCGTTGGGTCTGCTCCCCCAATGCACCCATTCCCTACCCGTAGTCCCCACGAGAGGCATGGTCCTCCAACTCAACCCATCGCCGAAGGTAAGGTTCGAGCACTCCTCAGCAAAGGTCATAGCTCGTGAGCCTCCCCCATTGCATCTTCCCAATTGCAATACCAATTGACCCTCCCCCTCCTGCCACACCACATTGAGCACGCACACACACACACACACACACACACACACACACACACACACACACACACACACACACACACACACACACACACACACACACACACACACAACACACACACACACACACACACACACACACACACACACACACACACACACACACACACACACACACACACACACACCACACACACAGATACACACACACACACACACACACACACACACACACACACACACACACACACACACACAACAGATACAATTTTATTACTACACCACACACAGACACCACACAGATTAAAGCCCACACACACACATGTCCCACTGTACGAGTTCATTCAAGTGCTCTCCCGAGTAGAAAAAAAAAATCAAACTCGTGGTAAGCACATAGAATGAACATAGCGGGTACATCGGAGTTCGGGGACGTCTCTTAGTGGCTCGTAACGCTACCAGCAGGTACTCTGGAAACGCGGTAAGCTTGGAAAGACTCGTGAAGATTTTTCAACATGTTGAAAAATGTCCGGGAGAGCCCCAAGTACTTACGAGCGGCAATTACCGTAAATCTCCGAGTTCGAATCAGGGCAAACTCGGGAGAACTCTTGAATGACTTCATACAGTGGGACAGGGCTATAAGTGGGACCCGTTGGGAGGAGGTGGTGTGTGGGGGAGGGGGGTTGGGGCTGGGGAAGGAGGATGGGGGGGGGGGTTGGGGAGAGGGGTGTGTGTGTGCGGGTGTATGTGGGTGTGGGTGTGTGTGGGGGGGGGGGGGTGGGGGAGGGTGTGTGTGTGTATGTGTGTGTGGGTGTGGGTTTGTGGGGGGTGTGGTGGAGGGGGGATGGTGTGGGGGAGAGGGGTTGTGGGGGAGTGGGGGAGGGGTGTGGGGAAACGGAGGGGTGCGGGGAGGGGAGGTGGAGGGGAGGGGGGGGGGGGGGGGAGCGGAGATGCTCACACTCCGCTCACCCCACACCTTCAGCTTTTGGCCTCACGCAGCAGATCCTGGTCCCACTGCGGCTTCACTCAAAATGCACCTGTCTCCTATCCGTCGCAGGGTGGGGGGTGGGGGCAGGGATGGAGCGTGAGGTGGGGCAGAGAAGGAGGAGGTCAGATAGGGAGGGGGGCGAGAGGGAGGGGGGTTAGAGTATGAGGGTTGTGGGGGGGGGGGGGGGCACGTCATCAGAGGGGAGGGCTGGTTCCTGAACCTCGCTCCCGGCTTCAGAGAAATTTCTCCTCTCCTTTACACTTTGCAGGTGTCTCCATTGATCAAGCCCCCAGTTTAACATCAGTGCCTGTGATCCCACTGTGCTGCGTGAAGACAGATAATGATTTTCTTTTTAGTGGACTCAGTTCTATGGAATCAATCACATTTATTCTTTAGCCACAAATGAATTCAACTGGTGCAAATATTATTCAATTTGCCACATGCAAAGATTTATCCCAGGGCATGGATTTGTATGTAATGGGAGCGGTGGGAATCTTTGGCAGCAGTTGGATGCTTGGGTCAGGCAGAAATTTATGTTTAGTTCTATACAGAGACCTTTGAATTTCTCGTTTATACATAGGCCATTAGGCAGCTATTTCTCACAGACTTTCGCTTGCATCCATTTATCACACAGTATCGCTGAGTCTTTGCGCACTGCACTGGTAATTAGTTTCTGTGGAACTTTTACTGCATATGCAGGGTTTAACAATAATAAGTTAGTGACACTTTGAGGAATTGCTGTGATAGAAACATAATAAGTTTGCAGGATCCCATATTTTTCACCCTCGTGTAAACAAACTGATGGAAGTATGTGCCAGGGAGGAAGGGCAAATTAATTAAAAACAGCATTTTCCTCTTCAGGTAATGAGGGCCTTCGAAAGTAATTAAAAAATAAAAGAAAAGTGACCGGGACAAGGTTTTCCCACAAACCTTATTACAATGTGTAGGAACCGCAGTTGTTGGTTTTCACCGAAGATAGACACAAAATGCTGGAGTAACTCAGCGGGACAGGCAGCATCTCTGGATGGAAGGAATGGGTGACGTTTTGGGTCGAGACCCTTCTTCGGAGACCCGAAACGTCAGCCATTCCATCTCTCCAGAGATGCTGCCTGTCCCGCTGAGTTACCACAGCATTTTGGGTCTAAACTTATTACAATGATATTCGTGAAAGGACTTCTCATTCCGTGGATATCCACGTGCCTTCCAAAGCTCTCAAAGGCCCGCATACGTAGCAGAAGTTTCCGGAAGGCCGCGTGTCACAGCCGTACCCCGGCAGGCAGCAGGCCTGGCTCGCGCACCGCCTAACCAGGGTGCTCACCTGGAATGGGACAGAGACATGTTTAGTTTAGTTTAGTTTAGAGATACAGCGCAGAAGCAGGCCCTTCGGCCCACCGAGTCTGCACCGACCCTGCGATCCCTGCACATTAACATTATCCTGCACACACTAAGGCCAATTTACAATTTTACCGAGCCAATTAACCAATAAACCCTTACGGCTTATCTCCTGCCCGACCCTCAAGACAGGGAACTGGAGGGTGGTGAGTGTCAGCTGTACAAGGGTCTGGTGAGGTGAACTGAGGGCCTTACCCTCCGTGCCCTAAATGTCGGCTGCGGGAGGCAACCCTCCTGGGGCACAAAGACTGAAGGATGAAAGCCGGGCGAGGTGGGGGACAACGGTGCGCTGGGCGATCGTGATGGAGGCAACCGCGGCAACAGGCCGTTGTGGCCCAGATACAGTTGTGACTTTGAAATTGGCATCAAACCCCGGCCAATTTTGCCCATGGGCTCAGTGGGCTGTTTCTGTGTATTATGTATTTAATCTGGGATTGTACTGATGGTGACGTTTTGGGTCGAGAGCCTTCTTCAGACCTGATGGACATCTGAAGATGGTCTCGACCTGAAACATCACCCAATCCTTCTCTCCAGAGATGCTGTCTGTCCCACTGAGTTACTCCAGCATTTTGTGCCTATCTTCGCTATAAATCCTTACTGTTCTGTACACAATAAATGACTATCACTGTACCTTGGTACACATACAGTATTAAAAGAACCACTGAACCATTGTGCTCATAAACACCACTATCGTGTCTGCCTCCACCAACACCCCTGGCAGCGCGTCCCGATACCCACCCTCAGCCTGCACATCTTCTCGAAACTTTACCTTCTAGCTTTGCCCTCTAGTCTTTGACATTTCCACCCTGGCAAAAAAGTTCTCACTGTCTGCACTGCTTATGCCTCCCATAATGTTGTGACATTCTATTGCCTCCCCTCGCCCTCTGATACTCCAGAGAAAAAAATCCAAGTTTGTCCAACCTCTCCTTATAGCTAACACCTCTAATCCAGGCAGCATTCTGATCAACCATTCTGCACCATCTTCAAAGCCTCCAAGCTTACACGGTGACCAGAACTGCACGCAATATTCCACATTGGTTTTAACCAAAGTCTTATAAAGCTGCAACCTGACTTAATGACCCTTATACTCTGTGTTGTACAATACAGAAACAGGTCCTCCATCCCAACGCATTGATGCCAACTAAACTAGATCCATTTCTTTGTATTTGGTTGATATCTTGCTAAAGCTTTCCTGCTCGTACACCAGTAGATTAAGTCAGTCTATACTTCACCGTTGAGAGCATTAGTGACGCAGTGGTGCTGGTTACCGACGGGCACGGTGACCGACGCACCACACATCTCTGTCCTCCATGCAGCCGGCAAGTTCCTCTTTTGTCTCCACATGTACAATGTACACCAGTACAAGTAATTTTTAAATATTGTAATGGCACCCAACTCTTCAACTTCCTCTGGCAACTTGTTCCAGGTACTTGCCACCTTCTGTGTGAGCACGTTGCCCCTCAGATCCCTTTTACATGTTTGCTCTCTCACCTCAAACCTCTGCCCTCTAGTTTTAGACTCCCCGACTTTGGGAAAAAAGACGGTGACCATGAACTTTATCAGTTACCCTGGTGATTCTATATAGTGACTCCTCAGCATCCTTCGCTCCAGGGAAAATAGCCCCAATGTATCCAGTCGCTCCTTCTATCCCAAACCGTTCAGTCCTGGCAATGGGGTAGGAGATTGCAACTTTCACGTGGACCACCCTGTTTCGACTAATGCAATCAACCCGTCGTGCACAGACAAATAGATCAAACAGAACAAGTTGACCTACAGCTTTAGGCTGTGCACGCCCTACACAAGAAGAAGAAGTCCTGGCAACATCCTTGTGAGGGAAGGAACTGCGGATGCTGGTTTAAACCAAAGATAGAACACCTTTGCTCTGTCTGCCGAGACCTACCTGATCTCCCGGCTGCCAAACACTTTAATTCCCCTTCCCATTCCCACACCGACCTTTATGTCCCAGGTAATGTCCATTGTTAAAGTGAGGTCAAACCTAAATTGGAGGAACAGCATCTCATATTTCTCTTGGGCAGCTTGCAACCACAATCTGCTCCTAAACGTACAAGGTGGCAGCAGCAGTAGAAATAGAATTAGACAACACATTGGCTGAGTAACTCTAACTTGCAACGGTGTTCGCGTTCCATTGACGTTCCCTGGCCTCTTGAGTTTTTTCATCAGGTTTTCATCATCTGTATTTTTTTTCCTCATCCTCATTTTACCCTCTGCTTCATGCAAATGAGCACATTTTAGATCCAATTTCTCGTCAATCCTGTGGACCCATACAGCCACACCATTTTGTGTCAAAAGTATGATTCTGGTCCGATGTTCAGGTAACTTATTTCTTGGCTGCTGATAGGGCACTCACGAAAAACTAACTAAATCAGGAATGAAACTATGGGCATGAAGCATTCGAGAGCTGATATGACGATATTCTCATCCAAAGACGATTATATTAAGAGCACTGCAAGGGTGGTCTTCGGTATAGTCACGGCATGGTGGCGTGGCACACGGGAGCAGCAGCAGAGTTGCTGCCTTACAGTGCATGCAGCACCAGAGATCCTGGTTCGATCCCGACTACGGGTGCTGTCTGTACGGAGTTTGTACGTTCTCCCCGTGGCCAGCGTGGGTTTTCTCCGGGAGCTCCAGTTTCCTCCCACACTCCAAAGACATGCAAGTTTACAGGTTAATTGGCTTGGTAAGATTGTAAATTGTCCCCAGTGTGGGTAGGGTAGTGTTAATGTGCGGGAATCGCAGGTCGGTGCGGACTCGGTGGGCCGAAGGGTCTGTTTCCGCGCTGTATCTTTAAACTAAACTAAAAAAAAACTTTTGGTCCAAGGATACCGTAGTCATTGGTAATAAATATTTACAAATAACATGAAAGGTTAAATGAAGCCAGCATACAAATTAGACTCATGATATCTTGGATTCTCTAGAACACTGAGGAGGGAGATGTGAACTGCAGTTCCATGTGGAAACATGTAACGCATTAGTGTGGTAACAACATGGAAAGTGTGCAATAACTAAAATTGTACGGATCAGGTTCAATCTAGAATAATTATGAACCAACCACCAATACTTCCAACTGCTTTATCCTATGCAAAAGGCAAGATGATAAATTAGCCATGGGACAGAATAACAACCAGAAGAGGAATCATTGTTAGACAAAAGCTCCCTTCAATGCGTCTGTAGTGCTTTATGTGGTGCTTGTAACCATAACGACGAGAAGCCCATAATTACCCTGAAAAAGCATATGCTGTGCAATAAAGGTAATATCAGGGCTCAGAATCTACACATGGTGAAGAAAATAAGGGAACTGATAAGTATTCAATTTTTACAGCACACTATATCAACATATTAGAGTCATAGAGTGATACAGTGTGGAAACAGGCCCTTCGGCCCAACTTGCCCACATCGGCCAACAATGCCCCAGCTACACGAGTCCCACCTGCCAGCATTTGGTCCATATCCTTCCAAACCTGTCCAATCCATAGATGCTGCTGCACCCAGCTGAGTTTTTCCAGCATTTTGTGTACCCTTTCCAATCCATATACCTTTCTAACTGCTTTTTCAATGTTGGGATAGTCCCTGCCTCAAATACCCCCTCTGGCAGGCAGCTTGTTCCATACACTCACCGCCCCTCAGATTCCTATTGAATGTTTTAGGCCTACAACCTCCTGCCTTCCCTGTCCTGATGCAGGGTCACAACCAGAAATGCCAACCTACATCTTTTGCTTCCACATACGCTACTTGACCCACCGGGTTCTTTCAGAGTTTAGTTTAGTTTAGTTTAGAAATACAGTGCGGAAACAGGCCCTTCAGCCGACCAAGTCTGTGCTGACCAGTGATCCCCTCAGATTAACACTATCCTACACACACTTGAGACAATGTACATTCAATTTACATTCAATTTACATACCAAGCCAATTAATCTACAAATGTGCGTCTTTGAAGTGTGGGGGAATGAAGAAGAGCTTGGAGAAAACCCACGCAGGTCACGGGGAGAACGTACAAACTCCGTACAGACCGCACCCGTGTTTCTGTGGTCTACTTAGCTTATCCCCCCCCCCACTCTTTGAAGGTCTAACAACCCACTATCATTTCCTAACTACCAGGTGACAACTTACCAAACATTGAATCTAACCTCACTAATATCTATCAGCTCCAATGACAATGAGCTCCACATTCCCTCACTGTCACCGCAACCTCAGCCTAATCGATTTTCCTTGCACTTGAGGCTTGCACGCCTGAATTTACCATGAAGCTGCACAAGTAGTAGTTTCATTGTTCTCATCCCACTGTTTCCTTGTTCCACCCTGGTGCATATGACAATTAAACCAGGAATTAGTAGGTTAACAGATGATGAGCATTTGTCGGCACCGGGCCTATATTCACTGGAGTTGAGAAGAATGGGGGGGGGTCTCTTTGAAAGGTACAGAATAGTGAAAGGCTTGGATAGAGTGGATGTGGAGAGGATGCTTCCACTAGTGGGAGAGTCTAGGACTAGAGGTCATAGCCTCAGAATTAAAGGTCGTTCTTTTAGGAAGGAGATGAGGAGAAATTACTTTAGTTAGAGGGTGGTGAATCTGTGGAATTCCTTGCCACAGAAGGCTGTGGATGCCAAGTCAGTGGATATTGTTAAGGCAGCGATAGATAGATTCTTGATTATCGAAAAGAGGTTATGGGGAGAAGGCAGGAGAATGGGGTTCGGAGAGCGAGATAGATCAGCCATGGCTGAATGGCGGAACAGACTTGATGGGCCGAATGGCCTAATTCTACTCCTATCACTTGTTTTTATGAAACACTTTTTGACTCTAGAATCTCCGAGTGGTGAATACACAAGTTAATCAATTATTGTTTAAAAGCTTGAAGCCTTTGATTAACATGCCATTCGAACCATCAGATAATCCCCAGGCTCTGCTATCAGCAACTTCAATAGCAGGACATATTTCACAAGAGGAGAGTGGATGGACATGGAGAATTGCAGATTTTTATTGCAATCCTGGCCGCACAATGTGCGTTGATAGATAATTGGGAATCCTGATTTGAAAGGCACAATGAGCCATACCTCTCTTTTTCTGTCACAAAGCCACTTGGTGTATAAAAACATCAGAATCTCTTGTGTTTTCAGACACATTGGTTTTTGAATGGCCAGAACTATCAGCATTGGAATTGAGCGAAGCTTACACTGCATAGCCCTGATTTAGTGCTTAATTAAAGCCACAATTCCCATAGAAACTGCAGGACAATTATCCGCAACCTACAAGCTATTGAATAAACTCTGGGCAGGAGCATTGACACAGAGAAGAAACAGTGCCAGAGTATCGAGGTTGGGAGGTCATGTTGCAGTTGTGTAAGACGTTAGTGAGACCGCATTTAGAATATTGTGTTCATTTCTGGGCACCATGTAATACGAAAGATATTGTCAAGTTTGAAAGGGTTCAGAAAATATTCATGAGGATGTTGCCAGGACTAGAGGGTGTGAGCTACAAGCAGAGGTTGAGTAGGCTGTGTCTCTATTCATTGGAGCGCAGGAGGATGAGGGGTGATCTTTTAGAGGTGTATAAAATCATGGGAGGAATAGATTGGGTAGATGCACAGAGTAGAGGAATCGAGGAACAGAGGACAAAGGTTCAAGGTGAAAAGGGAAAGATTTAATAGGAATCTGAGGGGTAACTTTTTCACACAAAGGGTGATGGGCGTATCGAACAAGCTGCCAGACGAGATAGTTGAGGCAGGGACTATCCCGTCATTTAAGAAACAGTTAGACAGGTACATGGATAGGACAGGTTTGGAGGGATATGGACCAAACGCAGGCGGGTGGGACTAGTGTAGCCTGGACATGTTGGCCGGTGTGGGCAAGTTGGGCTGAATGACCTGTTTCCACACTGTATCACTCTATGACTCTATGAGTGGCCAACATGTCCCAGCTACACTAGTCCCACCTGGCCACGTTTGGTCTATATCCCTTCAAACCTGTTTTATATATAAATACACGCACACATACGTACGCGCAAAAAAAACCCCCAATAATAGTGCCATAATAACAATAATAGTCTATGTAGTCAGAAGGGTCTCGACCCGAAACGTCACCCATTCCTTCTCTCCAGAGCTGCTGCCTGTCTCGCTGAGTTACTCCAGCTTTTTGTGTCTACCTTATGAAATTCAGAGGCTATTTGAGGTTGTAGTGGTTAATGGCCGAATGGCTGCTGGGAAGAAGCTGCTCTTGAACGGCAAGCGTAAATCTAAAGCAAGGAGCAGAGGTCACCATTGATGTGCTCCTAAACGTGAACGTTTTTAAGACTGTGCAGTAATCGAAGGCAGAACCTGTCGCCTCATTGGCGGCAGTGAAAGGTTTGGTGTCAGCAGCCACCAATAATGATGTCCCTTTTATCCTAGACAGCAGTCCATTATTGGGAAAATGGGGTTAATCACTTGTCGTTACCACAGATGTCAATTACAAAGCTTCATTGAAAACAAATTGAGCATGTCGATTGCTTTGGCCAATTCACCTTCTCTCCCTGTCTCAGCATTTCCTACACTTGTTTCAATTGACATGGTTCACTGGTTATTTCTGCTTAACCATCATTAATTTGTCTTTGTAACTGCAACAATGATAAACATGCAATGGCATTCTACGATAAAGTTTCCCCACTGGCGCTTAAACTTCACCAGTATAAAACAAATGATGGATTAAATGGAGGATATAGTTGCTTCCTTAGCATGATGTGAATGAAAATGCAATGCTTAGAATGAAAAGCTGCACTGAGTTGTGCTCATTTGGTGCAGGGAGTAAGAGATATTAAACAATACAGAGGAGTGTCAGCATTACGAGGACCAAATCAAATCTCGAAATGGCCTCTTTGCCCCCGTGTAACCTTTCTTTAAATTAGCATGGGATTGGGCCAAAAATTTAATTTGTCAACCTTCTGAATTAGGCAGTTTTAAATGCAAAAAAAAAAAGAAATTCAAAAATGAATGTTGAATTTACTCATTTTATATGAAATATATAAGGCAGAAGGGGTGCATCTCTGGGATTCCTGCATTTTAGAAGCACTACGAAGGTAACATTGCAGCCTGATTTAAACTGTGCTAGGATAGTTGTACATTTTTGTTGGAGGTTCCATTCACCGTCGCAAGCATTTTCATGGAATAGTAAATAAATCATGGAATGTTAATTTAAGGTACGGACATGTTTTCTGGTTCTCTTTTATTTTGCATCGGGTAATTAGGCATATTCATCACAATATCTATCTTATGGGAAATTGAAAAGATACTCTTCAGTTCTCGTTATGCAGTAATGTTTGAAGCTTCAATGCAGTTAAGTTTAGTTTAGTTTAGTTTAGAGAAACAGCGCAAATACAAGCCCTTCAGCCTACAGGGTCCGCGCCGAGCAGCGAACCCTGCACATTAACACCATCCTACACCCCAATCAAGGTCGAGGTGACCTGCAACCTCCTACCACCTCCCACGCACATGTTGAAAGCCTTCCTCGACTATGAAGAATACCGTCTCCGACTAGACCTGCGATGGAAAAATTATAGATTATTAAAATGGCAGCCTATTTTTAGTCGAGGCTGGTTTTACACATGATGAAAAAATAGCAGCAACCTAGATGAAGCCTCAACCATGCGGAAACCACTTTCGACCACTAGGCAGAGTGACCAAAACCTCCGGTGACCTCATGGAAACCATGGGTGGCGGGCAAGGTCACCAGAGGTTGCTGTTTAGGTCTCCTAAGTGGGACAGGGGCTTAAATAAACACAAAAATGGTAGGTAGAAATATGGGAGTTTTTCTCTGAAGAATAAAGGACGTGTCAATTAATATCAAATATGTCAAATGTGTGTATACGTGCCCGCACATGTGGAAGAATAGACAATTGAGTAACTGGGCAGGTTTGTTAATTCCATCATCCAACAGAGAACTTTAACTGTGCAAAAAGTATGCATGATAACCCATTCTTCAGGATGTAATGCTCAACAGCCTTCACCAATGAGTGCAGCAACATTTATCCACAGGTACATGAAAGGCAAATACATGATTTGGCAGGGTATTGCCACCATTCGCTTGGTTGGTGCCAATGGCTTCAGAACCTGCTAATGTAACTGGAAAATATATTGTTTAAAAAGATAGGAGCAGAATTCGGCCATTTGGCCCATCAAGTCTACTCTGCCATTTATTCATGACTGATCTACCACTCCCTCATAACCCCATTCTCGTGCCTTCTCCCCACTACCCCAGACACCAGTACTACCTATCTCTGCCTTAAAAATACCCATTGACTTGGCCTCCGCAGCCTTCTGTGGCAAAGAATTCTTCAGATTCACCACCCTCTGACTAAATACATTTCTCCTCATCTCGTTCCTAAAGGAACGCCCGTTAATTCTGATGCTATGACCTCTGGTCCCAGACTCTCCCACTAGTGGAAGCATCCTGTCCACATCCACTCTATCCAAGCCTTTCACTATTCTGGATGTTTCAATGACGTTGCCATCCCCCCTCATCTTTCTAAACTCCAGCGAGTACAGGCCCAGTGCCGTCAAACGTTCATCATGTGTTAACCCACTTATTCTTGGGATCATTCTTGTAACTCTCCTCTGAACCCTCTCCAGAGCCAGCACGTCCTTCCTCAGATATGGTGCCCAAAACTGCTCACAATACTCCAAATGCGGCCTGACCAGTGCCTTATAGAGCCTCAGCATTACATCCCTGTTTTGTATTCCAGTCATGAAACTGCTAGCATTGTGTATGCCTTCCTTACGACCGATCCGACTTGCAAATTAACTGTATTCTGGCTTCGCTATCCTTGTGAATCGAGCAGAATTGCACAAAGTTGAACAATTCCCCATCATTTAGGGTGGAGAATTTGCTTGCAGACGCGGTGTCAGGTTGATTGGGGTGTTTCAGTACATCGACCACACATACCGTGATCATTCCCTATTCTCTGCTCTCATGTTGAGCAAAGGATACAAAAGTTTGAAAGCATGTACCACCAGATTCAAGAACAGGGCGGCACAGTGGCTCAATGGTAGAGTTGCTGCCTTGCAACGCCATCCTGAGTACGGGCGCTGTCTGTACGGAGTTTGTACTTCCTTCCTGCGACGCCAGGGGTGGGTGCTCCGGTTTCCTCCCACATTCCAGGTTTGCAGGTTAATTGGCTTTGGTAAAATGTGTAAATTGGCCCTAGTGTGTAGGATAGTGCTAGTGTGCGGGGATCGCTGGTCAGCGTGGACTTGGTGGGCTGAAGGGCTGTTTCCTCAATGTATCTCTAAACTAAACGAAACGAAACTAAACTAGACTGAACTAGACAGCTTGATTTTTATTGTTATCAGACTCTTGAACGGAACTTTCATGTTGGGGTGTTTTCCAATCTTCCAATCTACCTCATTGCGGCCCTTGCACTTTATGTTTGCTACTCTTTCTCAGTAGCTGTTACTTATTATTCTCTTTTGCAATACCTGATGTACTAATACATGGTCCAATATTCCCAGATTACATGAAAACCAAAGTTTTTCACTGGATCTTGGAACATGTGACGTTAATAAATCCAATATTCAATGATCCTTACAAAATTATTTTCATTATTTGTCTAATTGAGCATTTTTGAATGTTTTTTTTGGTATTCTGATAAGTTTGAAGAGCATTAAGGTGGCTATGTCCCTCGGGCCCTTGGATCTATCCCAGGTTATTGAGGAAGACAAGGTAGGAGAATTTATGGGCCTTGACGAGTATCTTTGTTTCTTCTCTAGTCACAGCTGAGATCCAGAGGGATGGAGAGTGGCCAAAGTTTGTTTGTTTAGGAAAGGATGTAGAGAGAATCCAAGCAATTATAGGCCAGGGGAGCCTCATATCAGTGGTAGGGAAACTATTGGAGAAAAATCTTCAATTTTTACTCCCATTTGGAAGAGAATGGGCTAATTAGGGATAGCCAAAACAGCTTTGTACATGGCAGGTCATGTCTTACTAACCTGATTACGATTTTTGAGGAAATGACGGAGGAGATTGATGAAGGTAGGCCAGTGAATGTTGTATACATAGATTTTAGTAAGACGTTTGATAGAGTTTCTCATGGTAGGCAGCTCCAGAAGAAAATTATTTGGAGAAAATTGGAGAAAATTATTTTTTATACAACAACAGAATCGGAGGAGTTGCAGACAGTGAGGAGGGCTGTCAGAAGACACAGCAGAATATAGATCAGCTGGAGAAATGGGTGGCGAGATGGCAAATAGAGATTAACCCGAACAAGTGTGAAGTGTTGCACTTTGGGTGATTGAATATAAGGGGAAAGTATACAGTTATGGACCTGCCCCACTTGGGCGACTCTTTAGGCAACTGAGAGGGACTAGATTTAATGGAATGCACCTGGCGACAGCCTACGACAACCTATGACAACACCTACATCAACCTACGACAGCAAAAATTGTCGCCACTGTCGCCGAAAAATGTTCAACATGTTGAATATTTTGCGGCAGTCGCCTGCAGTCGCCCGATAACATCGCCTAAAGGGCCTGTCCCACTTTGCTATTTTTCGGTGACTGCCGGTATCAAGTCCAGATTTGAAATGCAGCATTTTAACGTTATTTCTACATTTCCTTTCCAAGCTTGTAAATATTTACTCCTCAACCCTCATCAGACATCAACGAGTCTCTTGCCCAGAGGAGGTGAATCGAGGACCAGAGCACATAGGTTTAAGGTGAAGGGGAAAAAGATTTAATAGGAATCTGAGGGGTAACGTTTTCACACAAAGGATGGTGGGTGCATGGGACAAGCTGCCGGAGGAGATTGTTGAGGCTGAAACTATCCCAACGTTTAAGAAACAGTTAGACAGGTACATCGATAGTATAGGTTTGGAGGGATATAAGGCATAAGGCACAAGGCATAAGGACATAAGGCATAAGGACATGTATTGTCACATACACAATTGGTGTAGTGAAATTTGTCTTGCATAGATAAAGATAAGGCATAACATTAGAGAATTTAACATAAACATAAAAAACATCCCCCCACAATGGTTCCCATTATGAGGGAAGGCACAAAGTCCAGGCCCCATCCCCAGTTCACCCATAGTCGGGCCTATTGAGGCCTCCACAGTCGCCGCTATGGGGGCCGATGTTCCAGGCCCTTCTTCGCCGGGTGATGGTGCTCCGGCGTCGGGAGAACCCTCTCAGCGGCTCGGGGTGCCTGTAACGGCCGCTTCCTTGCCGGAGACCGCAGCTTCCGACGCCAACAGACCGTGCTGGATGGAGCGCCACAACCGGCGATCTCGTCGAGAGATCCCAGGCTCCCGATTTAAGTTTCAGCGCCGCCGCCCGCGGCCGGCCGCCCCACAGTCCCACAGCTCCGCGATGTTCACCTGCGGTCTTCAGCTCACCGGAGCTCCAGCGCGGCGACCCAGGCAAGGTATCGCCCGCTCCGCTCCACGAAGCCGCTCCAGCGCTGTGCCGCTGCCGAAGCCGTGGTTCTGGGCGGTCCCCCCAGGAAACGCCGCTCCAGGCCTGCTGGTAGGCCGCGAGGACGGGTCGACGATGCAGGCCGTAGAAAAGCTGCCTCTCCGACCAGGTAGGGACCCTAGAAAGTAGTTTCCCCCTTCCCCACCCCCCCCCCCCCCACATAAAAAAAGGCTAGGACTCCGAAAAAAACCCCAGAAAACTCAACTAACTAAAAATAAAAAAGAGAGAAAAGACGGACAGCTGCAGGCTGGGCAGCCATACCTGTACAGGACCACATGCGGGCAGGTGGGACTAGTGTAACTGGGACATGTTGGCCGGTGTGGGCAGGTTGGGCTAAAGGGCCTGTTTCCGTGCTGTATCACCCGATGACTCTATGATCGTGGCTGGGGTTTGTGTTATGCATGGATTAACTGCTGCAATTTCTTCACTGTATGAATGAATGAACTTCATTAAGCGCCCCATTGTGTGTTTGGCATTTTTAGATGTCTCAATATGAAGAATGCTAAATAAATGTGTTTATTATATCCTTTTGCTTATTTAGTTCAAATAATTGGATGATTTGTTTTTTGTTTGTTGTGTAATACAATTTGTAATTATCTGAATAAACACTAGTTCATGCCATTTAACATGCTACTGTGACTCAACCATGAATTTTACACCTGAGACAAGAACACAGTCAACAAACTGGATGATAATTTAGATAATTTAATTTCGCATTATTCTCTCAAGTGTTCCCCACAAATGTTTTGTTTTCAACCTGTAACTCACTTTTAATGTGTTTTTGCTTGTGATATTTTATTGCATTCTTATTTATATCATGTCAACAGTTATCGGCTCAAAGTCGTTTAGATTTCATTCTCCAAACAAGGAGACATGGAACACAATGCTACTAATGTCCTTTCAGGTGAAGCGGAGGTTCATTCCCACCTCCTCCTGTATCCGTTGTTCAAAGTGTGGACTCTTATACATCAGCGAAACCAAACATAAACTGGGTGATTGTTTCGCTGAACACATTCGCTCAGTCCGCCTGGACCTACCTGATCTCCTGGTTGCCAACCACTTTAATTCACCTCCCATTTCCACACGGACCATTCTGTCCTGGGATTCCTCCATTGTCAGAGTGAGACCAAATGCAAATTGGAGGAACATATTTCGCTTGGGCACCTTACAACCCAGTGGTAACTCTAACTTCAAGTAACCTTTGTATTCCCTCTCTCTCCATTCCTTCCCCACCCAGGTCATTGCACTAGCTTCAAAGATCTTGTGTACGTAGGAACTGCAGATGATGGTTTAAACTAGTCCATGCAGTCTTAGAATAAAGGGGAGGTCATTTAAGACTGAGATGAGAAAAAACTTGTTTACCCAGAGAGGTGTGAATCTATGGAATTCCCTGACACAGAGGGCAGTGGAGGCCAAGTCACTGGATGGATTTAAGAGAGAGTTGGTTAGAGCTCTAGGGGCGAGTGGAGTCAAGGGATATGGGGAGAAGGCAGGCATGGGTTATTGATAGCGGACGATCAGCCATGATCACAATGAATGGCGGTGCTGGCTCGAAGGGCCGAATGGCCTCCTACTGCACCTATTTTCTATGTTTCTATGTTTCTAAACCAAAGATAGACACAAAATGCTGGAGTAACTCAGCGGGACAGGCATCATCTCTGGATAGAATGAATGTGTGACATTTCGGGTCGAGACCTTTCTTTAGACTGAGTCAGGGGTGAAGGGGATACAGTGCTAAGGAAGGGTGAGGTGTGAAAACGAGACAAAGGGGTTGGAGATCAAGGAAAATGTAGAATAGATCATTGCTAGCTAGGAGAAGGAAACAACAAAGCAAACAGAGATAGAATGTAATAGAGGACAGTCTGACTGGTGGGAGAACTGGGAAAGGGGAGGGATGGAGAGGGAGGGAAAGCAAGGGTTACTTGAAGATAGATAAGTCAATATTCATACCCGCTGGGGTGTAAGCTGCCCAAGCGAAATATGAGTTGTTGTTCCTCCACTTTCCATTTGGCCTCACTCAGACAATGGAGGAGGCCCAGGACAGGGAATGGGATGAGGAATTAATGTGTTGTGCAACCAGGCGATCAAGTCAAGTCTATTCGTCACAAACACATACAAGATGTGCAGTGAAATGAAAAGTGGCAATGCTCGCGGACTGTGCAAAAAACAAACAGACAAACAAACAAACAAACAAACAAACCACAAACAGAAACAAACAGAATGGAGCATAATGGGTCAAGTAGGCCCAGGCAGACTGAGTGAAGGTGTGTAGCGAAACGATTGCCCTGGAACAGTAGGTGAGGTTGAAGGAGGTGTAATGAACCTCTGCCCCGCCAGAAAGGTCTGTCGGCGTGCCTGGACAGAGTCAAGGACAGATGTTGCATTTCCTTCGGTTGCAGGAGAAGGTCCCTGGGGAGGGGTTGGTTTGGGTCAGAAAGGATGAGTGAACCAGGGCGCTGCGGAGGAAATGGTCGATTTTGTTCAAATATGTTGTAATTTTGTGTTCAATTGTATTGTGTTTAATGTTGGTCTCTCAGCAATGGAAAGAATGTCATTAAGCTGGAAAGAGTGTGTTAATACTGGCCAAAATAAAAGACACCATAAAACGGAGGATCCCTGCACTTGTCAGAATTGCTTAACCTTTGTCTGCTGAACTTTACAGGCTTTGAATGGCGCCAGCCAGTCTAGGCTCAGATTGGCATGCAGGATGGTGAGGGGTGCAGGTGTTCTCATTGTTTCTCCAAAATTGATAAAATGTATAGCAGTTTTGCAAACGAACGTTAAATGCATTATTTCAATTCGATCGCTGCAAAAGCATTGTAAATTGTGTAAATAATGTTGCAAACCGGCATCCTGTTAATTGATGATTGGCTGAACTGTTGAGCCTTCAAGAAACGGTTTGAATCTCAGGGCACATGTTCAATGTTTATTCTTGTTTGCTTCCTCCTAGAACTTTCTTTCAAATACAATGCATTGGTGACTGTATTGTTGGGTTGGGGAAAAGTCTATCACGTACTGTGTTAATCGATGTCTGTTATTAGACTGCATAGAGACCACACCCATGTGGTTCAGCCCCTCAAGGTTCGGGGACGTATTAAAAGCCAATCCCACGAGGTCATGTGTCGATCTCCTGGGAGAGTGCTAAGGACTGCATGACCTTCTGGAGTGTCTCTGCTTGAATGAGGATAAGAGGGCTTAGCCAGGCAGACACTAGGGTCCAACCCACGGTGGTTAGGTATAGTAGTGGGAACTGTTATTCTGTTTTTTCCAAAATAAAATTTAAATGTGCAAGTGCTTGACTCAGTAGTTTTTGACTGAAACTAGACTGGGGGAAACTTAGAACGAGCTATTTACAGGTGCAGAGAACATTTATGAGCATGTTGCCTGGTCTCGAGGGCCTGAGCTATAGGGAGAGGTTGCGTAGATTGGTAATTTATTCCTTGGAGCGCAAAAGGCTAAGGGGTGATCTTACAGAGGTGTATAAAATCAAGAGTGGAATAGATAGGGTAAATGCACTGAGACAGAGTCTTTTACCCAGGGTTGGGGAATCAAGAACCAGAGGACATAGTTTTAAGGTGATAGGGGTACGATTTAAAAGGAATCCGAGGGGCAACTTTTTTATTCAGAAAATGGTTGGTGTGTGGAACAATCTGCCAGGGGAGGTAGTTGAGGCAGGTAGACACAAAATGCTGGAGTACCTCAGTGGGACAGGCAGCATCTCTGGATAGAATTAATTCATTCATCATCGTTGAAAACATTAGTGACGCAGTGGTGCTGGTTTCCGACGGGAACGGTGACGGACGCACCACACATCTCTGTCCTCCAGTTCCTGCGGGCCTCCGCCGCTGGAGGTGTAGGGTTTTGGTGTGCGTGCTTTATCATCATTCCTTACAATGCCGTGTACGACAGTGACCGCAACTTCTACTGAAGTGTGCCTGGCCGTTGGCTCGCGAGAAGTTCGTCCGCCCTTTGACAGGTCTTGCTTTTGGTCCTGCTGGTGGTCCACAGCCCCCTCCTCACCTGGCAAACCAGGTGGGAGAGATGGTTTAGTCGCCGACTATCCGACCCTGGAGCAGGTAGGACGGGATTACATGGTACCCGTGGCGGGGAGGAACTGGGTGACATTTCGGGTCAAGACCTTTCGTCAGACTGCAGGTACGATGGCAGCATTTAAAAGATATCTGGACAGGGACATGATATGAAAGGGTTTGAGTGACGTGGCCAAATTGTGGCAAAAGGGACTAGCGTAGAAAGATCATCTTCATCGGCATGGACGACTTGGGCCAAAGAGTCTGTTTCTGTGCTGTATGACGTGAAGATGCTAAATCTGAGTCAGATGTTGTCTGAGGCCGGGATATAAAATCATTCTTTCTATCTGCGCCAGGACGTGGACATGCTGCTCCACATTACTGCTTCAACAGTTGGTTTACTAATGCGACTGCCACGTTAGGTCCCAACAACATACAAAATGTCCATCTTCAAGAAGGAACTGCGGATCCTGGAAAGATCGAAGGTAGACAAAAAATGCTGGAGAAACTCAGCCTCACTCGCGGAGTTCTCCAGCATTTTTTGTCTCCTTACAAAATATCCATTGCAGGAATATTTACCAACTGCACAACAAATAATTAGAGTGCAAATAGATTGAAACAATACATAGTTCTCAAAGGTTCACTCGCTCACTCACTCACTCACTCGCTCCATAATATATTTCTCAGGAATATCAGGAATATCCTGGGATGGCACGACTTCCATATGAAGAAAGACTGGATAGACTCGGCTTGTACTCGCTGGAATTTATAAGATTGAGGGGGGATCTCATAGAGACTTACAAAATTCTTAAGGGGTTGGACAGGCTAGATGCAGGAAGATTGTTCCCGATGTTGGGGAAGTCCAGGACAAGGGGTCACAGTTTAAGGATAAGGGGGAAGTCTTTTAGGACCGAGATGAGAAAATCGTTTTTCACACAGAGAGTGGTGAATCTGTGGAATTCTCTGCCACAGAAGGTAGTTGAGGCCAGTTCGTTGGCCATATTTAAGAGGGAGTTGGATGTGGCCCTTGTGGCTGAAGGGATCAGAGGGTATGGAGAGAAGGCAGGTACAGGATATTGAGTTGGATGATCAGCCATGATCAAATTGAATGGCGGTGCAGGCTCGAAGGGCCGAATGGCCTGCTCCTGCACCTAATTTCTATGTTTCTATGTTTCTATCAGGAATATTTCTCACCTGCCCAATAAATAACTAGCTTGCAATTAGATTGAAACAATACATAGGCTCAGGCTCTCTCGCTCCACTGGGAAGGCCAGACAAAGATGCATAGTCACCTTTCACTACCCCATTAACCCATTTGACCTGGTTTACAGTTTACAGATTAGTTTATTGTCACATGTACTGAGGAACAGTGAACAGCATTTGTTGCGTGCTATCTAGTCAGCAGAAAGACAATCCAGCCATTTACAATGTATAGATACATGATAAGGGAGTAACGGTCAGTGCAAAGTAAAGCCAGCAAAGTCCGATCAAGGATAGTCCGATAGCAAAGATATTCCCTTCGTCCAATCCATTCCTCTTACCTGCCCTTCAACATTACCTTTGTTAAAAATCTCTTCCCCAGTTTTGAAGAAGGGTATTTGATCTGAAACGTGACTTCACTTTTCCCAGATGCTCCCTGACCTGCTGCGTATATCACCGTGTTCCGTTTGATTTGAAACAGTATTCAAGCCTGCTATGTGTGGAATGAACAACAGCGGTGTAATCAGAGCTACTAATCAACTTGTGCAGCAAGGTGTGGTCGATACGATGAGGAACACCCATTACTTTATTCGTCAAAACACTTTCTCCTCGGTTTCAACAATGTTTTCTTATTTCACCAGTTATTAGTGTAAGGTACACTTTCCCTGCTCAGTTAAAGCAGCATAAGACATGTTCAACATCGGTTAGGAGCAGCATTTCAAATACAGTGCCAAAATCAATCATTTTGAATGAGTTCAATTGTTGATTATGGGCTAATGAGGTTATGCCCTTCATTGACGAAAACAAATGGGTTAATCAATTCTTATATCGAAAGGGATAATCCTGCTGCCGGTATCATTCCAATACTCCAGTGTTAAATAATAGACAACATGATAAGAAGGAATCTCATGGGAAAGGAGCAGCAGAGGCAGCATGAGCAACTGAGAGGATAGGAATGTGAATAAAATAAGAGAGAGATGGACAACCATGACAAAAATAAAGGATTAGGCAGAATTAGAGGGTGAAAAATATAAGAGAGATGCATAGAAAAAGAGGAAGAGCAAGACAAGGCAGCAGAGGAGCTACTGCCTCACAGCGCCAGAGACCCGGGTTCGATTCTGACTACGGGTGCTGTCTGTACGGAGTTTGTACGTTCTCCCCATGACCTGCATGGGTTTTCTCCGAGAGTTTAGTTTCCTCCCTCACTCCAAAGACGTACAGGTTTGTAGGTTAGTTGACTGATAAAGAAACAAGCAGCTGTTGAGAGAACGTGAGGATGAAGGATAAGGGCATTTAAGAAGTATATTCTTGAGAGTAAATGAAGTGTAGGAGAAGATGAGGGGTTGCGATGCGGGGGACAAAGTAGCGGTGGCATGCTGGCGCAGCAGTAGCGTTGCTGCCTCTCAGCACTTGCAGCGCTAGGGATCCGGATTCAATCCCGTCTATAGGTGCGGACTGGGACTAGATGGGCCGAGCGGCCTGTTTCTGCGCTGCTAAACTAAACTCAACCGCATTTCAATCATCAGGCAAGGTCACTTGGTCAAAACATGGAAGTATTACAATTCTCTGGCCTTTCTTTGGTACTTTACTTTCTAACCGATCACCGCAAAATGCAGAAAAAAATCCATCTCAGCCTGGTGTTTCTTTCCGATAGCAAGAACCGTATGCAGGACAAGGTGCAGCTCCTACCTACCAGTCCTGAGGTCCACTGTGAACTGGTCCTGTTCCTCCACCAATGTGTATAACAGCCGCGCGCTGTTCCCGTACGTTGGATCATCGGCATCTGAAGCAGTCACTTGCATCACCGAGGTCCCTGCGGAAAAACAGGAGCAACCTTGGTCATTTTCCTTTGGACTGACGACAGCCGGCATTAAATTATACAGCAAATGAAATGTCATATTTAAAGAAGAAAATTGTACGATTAAATTCCAAGCTCCAAAGTTTATAAAGCCAATTATTATACATTATTATACGAAACCCAATTCTGCCATTCAAAAGACAGTCAGTTTTGTCCTCTGCTGCTTATTGTGCTTCACCCATGCTCCACACCAAATCCAAAGAATGGGATGATTTTAGTAATCCTTGCAGAAATTAATGTGGGACACTGGCCTGCAGAATTAGAGAATTCCACTATGGATTGGTTGAAGGAGGCATAAAGACATTGTGTCTCCCCTCTGGTCTTTCACCAGCCAGATGGATATTCCATAAATGACCAGTAAACCTATTACATTATGGCAACACAGAAACATACAAATGCTAGAATCTGGAGCAAAAAAAAGAGATCAATTGGAAGAACTCGGCAGATCAGCAGAATCAGAGAAATAAATATCCTGTGACTACAGCTTTATAGGTAGACAAAAAAGCTGGAGAAACTCAGCGGGTGAGACAGCATCTATGGAGCGAAGGAATAGGCAACGTTTCGGGTCGAGACCCTTCTTCAGGCAACTCCATAGATGCTGCCTCACCCGCTGAGATTCTCCAGCTTTTTTTGTCTAGCTTTGATTTTTCCAACATTTGCAGTTCTTTCTTAAACAGAGCTTGATTCGACTTTGTTTAGGCTGCATTTGTAGTATTGCTTGCAGTTCTGGTTGACCCATTGCTGGAGGATGTGGAGGCCTTGGAAAGGATGCAGAGACGGGTTACCAGAATGATAGACACAAGTAACTGCAGATACTGGACACAAAGTGCTGGAGTAACTCGGCAGGTCAGGCGGCATCCCTGGAGAACATGGATAGGTGCGTTTCGGGTTGTGTCGGGGTGGGGGGAGAACGAAAGCTGGAAAGGTGGAGGGGTAGGACAAAGCCAGCCAGGTAATAGGTGAACAAAGGTGAGGGGAGCTTTAAAAATGAAAAAAAAAGCAGAAGGTTGAGACTGGGTACACAAAAGGCTGGAGAAACTCAGCGGGTGCAGCAGCATCGTTTCGGGTCGAGACCCTTCTTCAGACTGGTCAGGGATCAGGGAAACGAGAAATATAGACGGTGATGTGGAGAGATAAAGAACAATGAATGAAAGATATGCAAAAAAGTATCGATGATGAAGGGAACAAGCCATTGTAAGCTGTTTGTGGTGTGAAAATGAGAAGCTAGGGTGGGGCGGGAGATAGAGAGAGAAGGAATGCCAGGGCCCGAGGGCTGAGGGAGAGGTGGGAACGGGAGGAGACAGCAAGGGTTAACAGAATTGAGAAAATTCAATGTTCAAGCCCAAAGGATGCAGACTCCCCAAGCGGAATATGAGGTGCTGTTCCTCCAACTTGCGGTGTTGCTCACTCTGGCCGTGGAGGAGGCCCAGGACCGAGAGGTCGGATACGGAACGGGAGGGGGAGTTGAAGTGCTGAGCCACCGGGAGGTCGGGTTGGTTATTGCGGACCGAGCG
Organism: Okamejei kenojei; assembly: GCA_035221665.1. NCBI lineage: Eukaryota > Metazoa > Chordata > Chondrichthyes > Rajiformes > Rajidae > Okamejei > Okamejei kenojei. The sequence continues at coordinate 5,526,041 of CM069150.1, read as the reverse complement.
GAGGTGTTCGGCGAAACGATCGCCAAGCCTCCGCTTGGTCTCACCGATATAGATCATCTGGCATCTGGAGCAGCGGATGCAGTAGATGAGGTTGGAGGAGGTGCAGGTGAACCTCTGTCGGACCTGGAAGGACTGCTTGGGTCCCTGAAAGGAGTGGAGGGGGGAGGTGAAGGTTGAGACAAATGGATTGAAGAGTTGTGAATTGTGAAGCCAGAAGAAGGAATGTAGATGGAGGGGGAGGGGAATGGAAGAGATAGTTACAAGCCACAGGCAACCAAATGGCAGAGATGCCACTGACTGTTGCTATTTTCTGTGGAACTTTGCAGGTTGAAGGGAGACTTGATAGTTGTATATACAATTCTGGGAGGCATAGGTAAGGTCGATGGTCAGAATCTTTTACCCTGGGTGGAAACGTCCAACACTAGAGGGCATAGCTTTAAGGTGAGAAGGACAAGTTTGGGGAGTGGGGAATGGTGGGGAATGGTGGGGGCCTGGAATGCATTGCCTAGAGTGGTAGTGGAGGCAGATATGATCCAATGTAGGAAGGAACTGCAGACACTGGTTTAAACCAAAGATAGACAATAAAAGCATAGCAGGTCATCAAAAGGAATAGGAAACACTTTGGTTCGAGACTCTTCTTCAGACAGATATGAGAGTGGCGTTTAAGAGTCTTTTGGATAGGCACATGGAAGGAAAGGAATGGAGGGATATGGATCAGGTACAGGCAGATGAGATCAGTCACGGTGGCACAATGGTTGAGTTGCTGCCTTACAGCGAATGCGGGTTCGATCCCGATTACGGGCGCTGTCTGTACGGAGTTTGTACGTTCTCCCCGTGACCTGCGTGGGTTTTCTCCAAGATGTTCGGTTTCCTCCCACACTCCAAAGACGTACAGGTTTGTAGATTAATTGGCTTGTTAAATGTAAAAATTGCCCCTGGCAGGTGTAGGATAGTGTTAACATGCGGGGATCGCAGGTCAGCGCGGACCCGGTGGGCCGAAGGGCCTGTTTCTGTGCTGTATCTCTAAACTAAACTAAACTAAACTAAACTGAATCAGTTTAACTTGGCATCATGTTCGCCGCAAGCATTATGGGCCGAAGGGCCTGTTCCTCTGCTGTACTGTTCTATGCTCCATGTTCTACAAAGTTACAACAAATGCATCCTTGAAAAGCAACACATTTCAAGCAACAATAACACAGCCTCTATTCCTTTGAGAAGCAGGTTCCCGAGGAACAGCTAAAGATAAAATAAACAAGGAAAATGCAGTAGGCGGGCACACTAGAGATAATGTTTCAGAGCCTGGAGTTGAATTAACATAATGTCAGTGTTCTGAGCCACCCTCCGTCCCATAAGTACAGGCTGTATCAGTGCGTGACTACTGCATGGCAGCTGACATCCATATTATTCTGACTAGTACATTAATCCACAGCCACAGCATCATTCCTTGGGTGATTACTGATATAAATAGGAAACCATATGCGCAGGAAGGAACTGCAGATGCGGGTTTCGACCGAAGATATGGCACAAAAAGCTGGAGTAACTCAGCGGGACTGGCAGCATCTCTGGAGAGAATAAATAGGTGTCGTTGTGGGTCGATTCCCTTCTTCAGACTGAGAGTCAGGGAAAAAAGGGAAATGAGAGATATAGACAGTGATGTGGAGATGTAGAACAAATGAATGAAAAGATATGAAAAAATGTAATGATGATCAATGGAACAGGCCATTGTTAGCTGTGGGCTAGGTGAAAATGAGTTACAGACAATGAGACTCAACAAGACGGCTTTGAAGCTAGTGCAAGGACTTGGGTGGGGGAGGGACAGAGAGAGATGGGGTGCAGGGGTTACTTGAAGTTAGAGAAATCAATATTCATTGTAAGCTGCCCAAGCGAAGCCTTATCACACGCCCCTTTCAAAATGCACACTCTTTGCTTGTGAACATATGCGAGGAGATAGTGTCTGATTGTGAAAGTCGATTTCATGATTCAAACCATTGACTTTTGTTTCTCCAAGAAGGTTGCGCTAGTAACTGCAGGGTGCAGTCAGCTGCAGATGTTGCGAGAGGTGGCACAATCACAAATAAATTTAATTTGGAACCCAACGGGCGATTCAGGTGTCTTCACGACCATGAGGGCAACAACCTGACATTACAAGGTGGCAATACTGTGTATGAGGCGTGAAACTCAGACAATAACCCTAAGGGCTTGTTGAAGCAGGGGTGGTGATGTGCAAAAACCTGCCACAAACATGGAAAACAGCTCCTGTGGTTTCAAAGGTACAAATTAAAATCAGCAGATTCACCTTGTTTCTTTAGCAGTTTATAATTCCAATTCAATTTAAGTCTGTCACCTGGCAGAGGCGCCGTTCTTTCAAGCTTGTTCCAACATATAATTGGCTCCCCACTGGTTAATCAAAAATTGGTTCAAGCAACAATTGAAAAGGGATAAGCAAAGGGATATTTAGATTCTCAAAAGTTTCAGAATTGGTCCAAAAAGAGACAGGTCGCCTAAGCCAGCCTATGCTGAAAGCCCACAAAGAGTTCACATTCTTCTCTGCCACAATCCTCAATCCCAGCCAACCAACCAATTCCAGCATTCTTGCCAAATGTCCATCCCTAGTAAAACCTCATGCTTAAATATATCGATGCACAAAATCTGCCTGCTGAGCGAGATTATTTTTAAAAAGTGGGCAGATATGTTTCCTTTTAAAATTCAATAGATGTAGCTCGGTGGCCCAGCGTTAGAGGTGCGGCCTTACAGCGCTTGCAGCGCCAGAGACCCCGGGTTCCATCTCGACCCCGGGCGCCGTCTGTACGGATTTTGCACGTTCTCCCCGTGACCGCGTGAGTTTTCTCCGAGATATTCGGTTTCCTCTCACACTCCAAAGACGTACAGGTTTGTAGGCTAATTGGCTTGGTGTAAATGTAAATTATCTCTAATGTGTGTAGGATAGTGTTAATGTTCATGGATCGCTGGTCGGTGTGGACTCAGTGTTGAATTCTCCAGCACCCACACATTAAACCCAGGACATAAAATGATGAGAGAACCTTGCAGTGTACAAATTTGGCACTGCCCAACAGCATAAGTTACCGGGAAGAACAAGCCTAATTGAAAGCCTGAGCACTTGGTGAAAAGACTGCAGATTTATGTGCTTTGTAAGATTCTCTCTAATTTGTTGGATGGATTCGTATAGATTGATGTTTTTGGATTGACTTCCCTTGTTTTGCTATCAATAGCTTTCCTTCCTGCCTACAATCAAACTAGCTTAGTTGAGGGCTCACTCACCATTACGCAAGTCAATTAGGTGCTGGTTTGATGGGTTCTTGTCCTATTTTATACTCATGGATACATTTCCATCACACTATGGGCTGCAAACTATCAGCATGAAATTGTTCATAACTCAATACTAACCATTGCTCATAAATGCCATAGGCAATATGGCTTCTCAATAAAAAAAGATGTTTAACAGAGGTACGTGCGGAGAGATTCTTGTTCTGCCATCAAAGAGGAGGTTGGGGGAGGTTGCACATGTGCAATACCAAGCTTGGGACCACGATTCCAAATGTGGAATCACACCGCAGACACATTAGTGAGCAGGGGATATGGAACATCATTATGGGAACTGATTATTGACATCTAAAGACTGTTAAAAACTGCGTAAAACGTGCTCACTTCATTTAAAGTGACAGTTGATGTGAATGGTTCCTACGTTTTATAGAGTGAAAAAGACGGTGGCGCAGCGGTAGAGTTGCTGCCTTACAGCGCTTGCAGCGCCAGAGACCCTGGTTCGATCCCGACTACGGGTGCTGTCTGTACGCAGTTTGTACGTTCTCCCCCTGACCTGTATGAGATTTCACCAAAACCTTCAATTTCCTCCCACAAACCAATGACGTACAAATTTGGAGGTTAATTGGCTTGGTATAAATGTAAATTGGCCCTAGTGAGTGTAAGATAGTATTAATGTGTGGGGATCGCTGGTCCGTGCGGACCCGGTGGGCTGAAGGGCCGGTTTCCATGCTGTGTCTCTAAACTAAACTAAACTAAATGAAAATTGGATGACCCTGTGAATGCTGCACTGATACAAAAAGTGCACTGGTCTTTCCTAATGTGGAGTACAAATTGGGGCATTTATCACAACGCACTTATTTTCAAAAAGGTTTCAGTAATCGAAGGAATGATCATACTTCTTCTCATCAGCAATTCCTCATCTGACTTCATCAGCATCTTTCCTATTCCTTTCCTTGTCTTATGTTTATCCGTTCTCTCTTTAAGTGATTCAAGACATTGCCTCCTTACCCACTCCATGGATTAGTGATTTCTGCATCCCCCCCCCCCCCCCCCCCCCCCCCCCCCCCCCCCCCCCCCCCCCCCCCCCCCCCCCCCCACCCCTCCCCCCCCCCTCCCCACCCTACTCCACAACCTCTGGGTAAAGAAGTTCTTCTGAATTCATTCTTTGAATACTTGTTGTTTTCTACCGATTTCCCTTGTAATCCCGGGCTCTAATGGGCCTGTCCCACCGGCGACTCTTTAGGTGACTGCCAGGGACTAGTTTTAATGGAATTCACCGACTGCACCTGGCGACAACCTACAACAGCACCTACGACAACCTACGACAGCAAATATTGTCCCCACTGTCGCCGAAAAATTTTCAACATGTTGGAAATGTTGCGGCAGTCGTCTGCAGTCGCCCAAAAAAATCGCCCAAGTGGGACAGGTCCATGAAACACATCAGCAGACGAAACATCAACTCTATCTTCACCCTACCAGGCCCCACAAGAATTTTGCCTAATTCAATAAGATCAATTTTCATTCTTCCAAACTCAAGAGAGTATAAACGTCTGTTTGACCTAGAATAAACCGACCAACCTCGCAATCAGTCTGGTGAATCTCCACTGCACTATTCTAATCACGAGTGCAAGTAAAACTCTCACCAAC